>CM069445.1:8768249-9059377 GCA_035610835.1 Ophiura sarsii | reverse complement strand
CCCCTCCTCTCTGAAAGCTGTGGAGGACAACATTACTTTTTTTTGTTGGCCTAAACAGTAATCGAGATACTGGACACATATGTCCAGGTCTGCGTATGTCTATTCCAATGACCCCAAACGTACAATCATGTAAATATAAACCCTGGAAAGCAAACAGTGAATGAAATGCCGGTCAGATTGAAACGATGGAGTGTCCAGACACCAACGCCAAATCTCAATGACCCGAACATTTTAACCTTTTAGATATAAACGATGTAGCGAATATACTAGTGAATGAAATGCTTGAAATCAGTTATCTATCAAATTTGCAAGGTGCATCGTCGTATAATTCGAGGGATCGGAGCGAGAGAGCTCAAATTACAACCGTTGATGCAGCCAGTCTCAGGTGGTCAATAACATGTGGGGAATGAATCATAGGCGGCTGAAGCAGGGGGAGGGGGAATGCAGATGTGTGGGGGACATGTTACTCTCTTCAAATTTCAAGTGGGGGACGTCACCCTCTAACAACCCCGACAGGTGACATGTTTTTAACGTCATACTGGACCATTTTATGTGTTAAAATTGCCAGGTTTCTTGCACTTTGCGCATTATTAATTTCAATGTTTCATCAATAAAGCTATTTTTATTTTGCATAGTGTGATAAAGTGTATAGTTCAATGTATGACATCCACTACACAGTATATTTAAATGGTTCACAACCCATCCACCGCACCAGTGGGACCCAAACCCACAACCTCCATTTTGTGATTTCCAAAATTCACTTAGAAATATACATTTATCAATCAAATTAACAAGGAGCATTGTCCGCGTAATTCGCGGGATTGGAGAGAGATCAAATTACATCCGTTGAAGCGTCCAGGTTTCAGGTGGTCACTGACATTTGGGGGAAAAGATTAATAGTTAAAATTGTTCGAATGGACGGTCTCTGAGGAACATGTCTTGAAGACAAGCAAATGATTATATATCAATTCGTCAGGAAAGACACATTTTGTACTCAAATTTTGTATTCAGCTCAAAACAATGTATTTGTTATTGTTAAACAAACAATATACATCACCATTTAATATTGCATGAAACCAGGTCAAAAACTTTTGCTTTGTGTTAAAAAGGCTATACAATGTTAACACTTTCCACGCGGCTATTAGTTTTACCATAACAAAACAGATTTATTTAAAAACCTTTCCCAACTTTCAAAGTCTATCTCAAGGATTATCGAGCCAATACTAGGCATGTTTGTACTTATTTCAATGCATTTCTCATGGTGAGTCCAAAATATGGTAATGAAATTCAATAATTTCGAAATTTTTGAAACATTTTGTGAACTTTCGGAATGTCGTCTGCAGACGCATACCGCATGGAAAGTGTTAAGGTGGTAATCGTTTTCAACTTTTTTATTTTGTATTTTGTTATTTTCTTGGAGGTGACATTTTTGGGTAAAACCTGAAATTGTGTGTGGTTGTATTATCTACCAAACTTTCATGATCTTCTGGACATGACGCAATTCTCACTATGACCTGCAAGAAACAATCAACACTGTCTGATCTAAAACTATACAACTCAGAATTTATTGTCACTAACGAGGTGTGGTGTTGCTGGCCTTGTTAATTAAAACACACCATTTGCATGACGTACCAGACGTTTTCACGGTCAAACGCTTGCGTGACGTGTTGGATTATGTGAGGCATACACGGTGTTATTGATTCCTGGAAAGCGGCAGTCAAAGTTGGAAAGCTGTACTACGTAAACATCAACAGACTATAGATAAATCAAGCTCAAAGACCCTTTGAATTTGAAATGAAGAGGGCAGGACTTCAATTAATCTTGATTTTTTTTTAACCTTTACCCAAAGTTTTAAAAGGAAGCATGTGACCCGTCACATCAAAATGGACATGTTGGAGTCCCAAGTCAATTCCGAGTACATTTTAACATGTTTAAGCTTTGAAACGATACCATAGAAATTTGTAATCACAAGATATGAATTGAAGAAGCATATATTTGTTTCTATTATTTTCTCTATATTTCACCAAATATATTGGCCTCTATCTCAAAACTGTGTTTGCCGACATTATGCCTTTTTTGATGTGAATGGTCACATAATAAGATCTCGTGTGGGACTTTATCGAGTTAACTTAGTTATAATTGGTATGTATGTAAAACTGATAACACCGTGTGTGTAAACATCATTGGTGTAAATAAGTCAAGCGTATCAGAATTGGCCAAAACCGTTGCTTTAGGATTTCTCTTTTTTGTTCTTTTTTCTTTTTTGGAGGATCAGGGAGTGGGGGGGGGGGGGGGGGGGGGGGGCAGAATATCAGTTAATTAGATTTTGATGCAGAACTTCCGATCTGTCTTTGAAATATTTATGTTTTTTGAGAAGACCAATATCAGATAGATGAAAAACTATGTTTTTTCCTAGCTGACAGTTTTGCTGGTCAACGACCAGCTTTCTCAAAGCTACACCTTCCACCAACAAGGGCGTCATGAAACTGACCACTGACCACTTCCGGTCAGTTTCCTGGCAAAACATCAACTGATTAGTAGCTTTGAGAAAGCTGGTCGTTGACCAGCGAAACTGTCAGCTTGGGAAAAATGTAAGTTTTTCATCTATCTGATATTGGTCTTGCCAAAAAACATAAATATTTCATGATTATCTACAGACCTGATGAATTTATTTACGGACTTAAGATCTGTTAACTAACCTTTACCCATTTCTAACGCCATTGGATATCCAGGAGAACGTAGAAGAATTCAGATTAAGGTTTGGAAGTTAGATCGGGAAAGAAACATGAATTCAGGCTTTTACATGGTTATAAAAGACAGCAAAAAAAGATGATAGCGGGAATTTTGATTAGCTGTTCTTGTTGTGCTGTAAACTTGATTAGCATCCGGGACAAATTTAATGGGGATGACTGGCGTACTTCTTTACAATTAAAAAGGACGAATTTAAAACTCCAAATGTTCAGAAGGTCCGAGAAGACCGACAGGACAGGTCATCGCCATGGGCAAACTATCAAAATTCCCGCTATTATCTTCATGCTGAATCAGAGAGATCAATAGGAGTTACTGCAACAATGGAAATGGGCACTTTTCATCTGTAAGCACATACCGCGACAACAATACTCAATCGATTTAACCCGGGGGGGGGGGGGGGGGGGGGGGTACCTCGGATTTGGTTTGGTCGGGGGTGTGCCGCTGGAGATTCAAAACCCATACCAATTTTTAGGGGTGATTTTGGAAAAATCGGTACCCATTTTTTAGGGGTTTTGCTTCATTTTATAACCAAATTTTCGCAAATTATCGGGAAAATAGACCTAATTTTTGCACATTTTCGCGAAAATAGACAAACATTTCGCAAAATAGACCCATTTGTAAAAAGTGACCCCATTATTAGGGATTTCCAGCACAAAATCATACCCCATGTTTAGGGATTTTGTGCCCAAAAAAGCTACCCATTAGAGCGGCACACCCCCGTATGCGACTTGGGTGAGTACCCCCCCCCCCCCCCCCCCCCCCCCGGGGATTTTAACAAACAAGGTGTCAAAATCACCGTAATTAAATTTTCTGTCTCCTGGTATTTTTATTTTTAGAATATGAGTAACAATTTTAAAATTATAGGTGCTTTAACAACAGCCAAGTTACTTTTTTGCTGTCTTTACTATCATCTACACATCCTATAACAAAATTCTTGCCATGTCCCCGTAGTAAACTGTCTGTCAATACCCTGCTGGAGGCATATTACCTGGAATTAATATTCACTAATGAGGTGGTGGCTGGTGCTTACATAATTAAACAAAAGATATCGTACGACGACGTATCAGATCAGATTACATAAGGCGTTTGACGGTCGCAGCTTGCGTGACATATCAGATTACGTGAAGCATACATTGTGTTATCGCTTCTCGGAAAACTGCTCTTATGTGTGTCAACATCATGCAGTAGAGTAGATAAGTCAAGCTTAATAGAATTGTCCAAAATCATCCTTGGGATTTTTTTTTCTCGGGGGGGGGGGGGGGGGGGGGGGGGAAATCTGGGGGATGGGGGGGGGGCAGGGCTTTCAGTTAATTTTGATTTGGATGCAGAACTTTGAATCTGTCTTTCAACCAGTGGCGTACCCAGGGGGGCCCAGGGCCCCCCCCCCCCTGAAATAACCCCGTCGGTAAAAACGACCCCTCGTCGGTAGATTTGCGATTTTGACCATGGCCATTTTTTTGGCCGATTATGCGGACAAGTTTATCGCTACCCCCCCCACTTCAAGATTTCAGCTATTGACGGGGGAAAAATTTGTGCATGTTTTACAATTTTTTTTGGAGTCCTGTAAAAAAAAATGTCGGTCATGCCTCTCGTCGGTACAACTATGGTCGTGCCCCCCCCCCCAACCCCAGTTTCCAAAAGCTGGGCACGCCACTGCTTAACCTTTACCCACTTCGGATACCCTTAGACATCTGAGGTTAAGAGAAGGTGAGGATGAGAGTTTATTTAAAACTTTGATTTCGCAGAAAAGAAACATGAATTCAGGCTTTTTCATGGTTGTATTATTATCTACCCTTTTTTTTCTTTTCAAAAAAACCCAAAAAGGTTTAAAATATCTATTTTTTTAAGAATTGAAAGAAGCACACAACAATAAAGAAAGATGAAAACGTGTTTTTAGTAGTATCTGCTTGTTTAAAAATCATTAAAAAAAATTAAAAATAATAAAAAGAATTCTTTAAAACGTGTTTTTGTGTAGTATCTCCCTGTAAAATTTTTAAAAAATTATTTACAAAAATCTGACTGTCCGACCCAGACTTTGGCCCTGAAAGGGCAAGTCAACTTTTTTTTTATAGCCATACCGGTACCTGTGTTTCAAACCATTGGCCCTCCAGGAGAAGGTGGAAAGAAGTTAAGGTTATAATAAGGATTCGAAAGTTTGATTTTACCGTAGTGGGAAAGCAACATGAATTCACTCTTTTACTTCGTTGTTTGGAACCTGCTTTATTTTATCGTCTAGACGTAACACAATCATTGCAATGCCCCCTGTAGTATACAATCAATCAATACCACTTCGTCATGCAGCTCACTATTTGGAATTAATTTTCACTAATGAGGTGGCGGCTGGTGGCCGGTGGTCTACATAGATAATTAAACAAAAGATATTGTATGACGTATTGGATCAGATTACAACAGGCGTTTCACGGTCAACGCTTATGTGACGTATCAGATTACGTGAGGCATTCATAGTATTGGTTATTACTGCTTGAATAGCTGTACAATGTAAAACATCATTTGACTATAGTTACCATCATATTGGTTTGGACACAATTCCAAATAGGCAAAGTGTACGCTGCACTACCCCGGAAGTGATTTTCAACGTGCAACATAGAGCGTGTTTCTACTGGGGAAGAAACTGCTAATAAACGCTAAGTTTGCCCAGTAAAAACAGGCAGAACCCGCTAAGAATCTGCATTTTTAGTAATCCCAAAAACCTTCACAAACCAGGTTTGGAACCGGCAATAATCGGTAAGAATCGGCAATAAACCCAATAATAGAACAGAAAGGCGATTAATCTTAGCGGTTTGTGCCGTGAACCGTGTCACGCTGGGTTATACACATTGTGAAGCAATCTTTTTCAGGTGCGGTGGCATTGTTTGGTATTACAAAAGGTCAAATGTTGTGGCCCATCGACTAGGATCGATACACTTTTAGCGGTAACTTTTCGCGAGTAGAAACAGGGGGGATTAAAAACTTACCGATTAAATCTTAGCATTTACTTTTTGCAGTGCCCCATAGAAACACGCTCATAGACTCACTGGAAACGGCTACGGCACGCGCGAGAGTTTTGTCAAATTTGTATCCATAGCAAATTAATCTACATATCGCATCGTGAAACAGATGTGTCTCCTTTCTGCAAATCTTAAACACAGTTATTATTCCTGACAATTTGGCTGCTACACAAAAACATGGATAACCTTTGTAGCTATAGCCCTTTTCCTCTTTGGCAAGATAAGGCATAGGTAGCCTAGTCAGCGTTTTCATCAAGCGTTACACAAACAAAGATGTTTGTAAACAGAATCCATGATACCCACACTCATCAGTCACTTTCAAGTTTGCCTGATCTCTGAGCTGTATGTTGGCCTCAACAACGTAAGATACAGTACGACAGAGACAGAGCCGGCGTACCGCCGGCCATCTAACCGACATAACTGTTACAGAGTGGTACAGCCCCAGGGTAGCGCAGAGGTACTGACTCTCTGCTGGCTGCTGAGCTGTACGTAGTATACATGTTTGGTTAACACGAGAGTATCATGTCTTGAACAATTGAATCAGCTGGCTGGTAATATGCTCACGAAGGCCATTATGATGAAAACTGACAGCGTCAATTGCTCCATTAAACTGAGATGTGAGAGTGTGTTGCTTTCCAGCCATTAATTGATGGAATAGAGTATAATTAAATCACATTACCACATCCGGGAGGTGTACTTAGTGGATGTGAGGTTACGGGGATGTGCTGCCAAATAGGGTCCCATTTTTCACCCTCTGGTAAATGGATGACCCCTTTTCAAAGTTATTTTTGGTAAATATATGGGTCTAGCTAAAATCCTAATTATGCTGTTTTTTGCCGAAATGTTAGCAAAATCTGTCAAATATATAGGAAAATTATGGGTTTCTGGTAAACATATATGGGTCCATTTTCTTCTGAAAATTGTTAAATGTTTGGGTCAATTTTCATTTTACTGGCAGCACATCCATACCAAAAAGATATATCCGAGTACCCCCCCCCCCCCCCCCCCACCCTTAATGGGCACCACCCTAATGGGTACTACACCATGTGTTTGATTGGATCATCTTATCCCTTTTTCTATTAAAGGGACACAAAGTCATGTTGAATTTTTTTTAATTTTAATTAATTTACTTCAGAATTCAGGAAGAACATTAAAATGTGCCATTATTGTTGTTTCTACTCACAAAAACACAGCAAAACTTGATTAAAACAATGTTTATGTATGTATGTTGGAATACTACCCCTAACCATACCTAAAATGCTGGTTACGGCTCAACCAGCATTTTTGAATCAACGTTTTGTTGTACAAATAGGGCTGATCTTTCGTAATCCTTATAGGTGTAAGTTCATACATGTATACAATTGTAAAACTATAAAAATCCCAGTTTTTAAACTTTTTATCCTAATAGAGGGCGCAGCCTCCAACACATCTCTTCGTGCCACTTTAAGTAAAATAGCTTAATAAATGACCTATCAGCAGACAGTGGTTATATCGTTGATGATGAAGGAAGCAAGATAATATACAAATATTTGACATCATAACGCTGAACTGGAATCAGATTGAATGAAAATGTTGAATCATTTCACGATGTCTCACTGAATAACCAGTCATATTGTCAAACTTGTTACATAATGTTATGGAATAGTCCCATTCAACAATGTTCAATGCCATACCATTTCGAGGCTCTCAAATGGCGGATCCATCACTAATCAAACTGCGTGATACTTTTCACAGACATAAATTATGCTAATGAGCTAATTCGTGAAGGGCGCCGCTCATTAAATGACGTCACTCGCATCATCTGGGTTTTCCCGATTTCAGCGGGAAATTCCAAATCGATTCACTGGTAAATTGACTTTGTACATTGAACAGCTGCGCAGAAGATTTTGCTAGCCAATGATTGCCCTCGTGTCAGTTTTTCTGTATTGGCGCGAATCGATATATCAACACACTTTTTACCGGATCAAAATTGGTCAAGCCAGTCAAGAGTAACAGAATTTTCAAAAAATGTCTTCCAATATTTTCGGAACGCCAAATTTGTAAGTTTGAAATTCTAGGTCGAGTAAAATGATGTGATTATTTGTTGTCTGTGAGCTTTTGTGATTTTTTTCCAGAAATGGAGTATTTTGTTGTTGAAAATAGACAGTTCAAATTAAACGTTGGTTCCAAATTCAACAGACAGCACATGTATTTAGGAACACAGCAACAGCAATATTCAGGCACCATTTGAGAAAAAACGATGCCCGGCTATGCAAGGGAGTGCACAGGGAATTGTACGGGCGTGTGGCGGGGATGAACATGTACACAAAAATCGCATCTGCTCATGCTCCTGTCACGATCGAAATCCAACACACAAGCAATGGGCGAGTTTTATAAGTGTCCATGCAAAGAGCGAATACATGTTGGTTGTAATAAAGCAGTAGTTTCATGTCTGGAAAATTTGAATGTTTACTAGTTACCAATATCAACAATTATGCAAGTATATTGATTTGTCTAATTTTTCTAGAAACAAAACATATGCATGTATATAATTGACCTAGTTCATACACGACACTATACGAATCAATATTCACAATTCTGTGCATACTTTTGATCTCTAAAGCCCTTATAGATCCTTATCCCTTTTTCTATTAAAGGGACACAAAGTCATGTTGAATTTTTTTTAATTTTAATTAATTTACTTCAGAATTCAGGAAGAACATTAAAATGTGCCATTATTGTTGTTTCTACTCACAAAAACACAGCAAAACTTGATTAAAACAATGTTTATGTATGTATGTTGGAATACTACCCCTAACCATACCTAAAATGCTGGTTACGGCTCAACCAGCATTTTTGAATCAACGTTTTGTTGTACAAATAGGGCTGATCTTTCGTAATCCTTATAGGTGTAAGTTCATACATGTATACAATTGTAAAACTATAAAAATCCCAGTTTTTAAACTTTTTATCCTAATAGAGGGCGCAGCCTCCAACACATCTCTTCGTGCCACTTTAAGTAAAATAGCTTAATAAATGACCTATCAGCAGACAGTGGTTATATCGTTGATGATGAAGGAAGCAAGATAATATACAAATATTTGACATCATAACGCTGAACTGGAATCAGATTGAATGAAAATGTTGAATCATTTCACGATGTCTCACTGAATAACCAGTCATATTGTCAAACTTGTTACATAATGTTATGGAATAGTCCCATTCAACAATGTTCAATGCCATACCATTTCGAGGCTCTCAAATGGCGGATCCATCACTAATCAAACTGCGTGATACTTTTCACAGACATAAATTATGCTAATGAGCTAATTCGTGAAGGGCGCCGCTCATTAAATGACGTCACTCGCATCATCGGGGTTTTCCCGATTTCAGCGGGAAATTCCAAATCGATTCACTGGTAAATTGACTTTGTACATTGAACAGCTGCGCAGAAGATTTTGCTAGCCAATGATTGCCCTCGTGTCAGTTTTTCTGTATTGGCGCGAATCGATATATCAACACACTTTTTACCGGATCAAAATTGGTCAAGCCAGTCAAGAGTAACAGAATTTTCAAAAAATGTCTTCCAATATTTTCGGAACGCCAAATTTGTAAGTTTGAAATTCTAGGTCGAGTAAAATGATGTGATTATTTGTTGTCTGTGAGCTTTTGTGATTTTTTTCCAGAAATGGAGTATTTTGTTGTTGAAAATAGACAGTTCAAATTAAACGTTGGTTCCAAATTCAACAGACAGCACATGTATTTAGGAACACAGCAACAGCAATATTCAGGCACCATTTGAGAAAAAACGATGCCCGGCTATGCAAGGGAGTGCACAGGGAATTGTACGGGCGTGTGGCGGGGATGAACATGTACACAAAAATCGCATCTGCTCATGCTCCTGTCACGATCAAAATCCAACACACAAGCAATGGGCGAGTTTTATAAGTGTCCATGCAAAGAGCGAATACATGTTGGTTGTAATAAAGCAGTAGTTTCATGTCTGGAAAATTTGAATGTTTACTAGTTACCAATATCAACAATTATGCAAGTATATTGATTTGTCTAATTTTTCTAGAAACAAAACATATGCATGTATATAATTGACCTAGTTCATACACGACACTATACGAATCAATATTCACAATTCTGTGCATACTTTTGATCTCTAAAGCCCTTATCCCGCGGCTATGTTTTTGTGTGTATCGGGGGGGGGGGGGAAGTACTATTTTTTTAACATGAAAAATCACCCAGCAACCCCCGGGATTCGATCGCGGGACCATCCGCACCAAAGTTTGTCCCTTTACCAACTGAGCTAAACTCCCAGCGCATATGCGGGCAGCAACTGCCTGCCCACATATGCCTGCGGTACACTGTAAAAATGGTGTCTTGGCAGAAGACACATTGTAAGACACGTCTGATGTCATCAACTGGGAGACGTGTATTTTTAAAGACATGTTTTGTATTAAGACATGTTTATACTCAAGTGGGCGACAAGTATTTTTAAAGACATGTATTGTATTAAGACATGTTTATACTCAAGACATGTCTGATGTCATCAAGTGGGAGACGTGTATTTTTTAAGACATGTATTGTATTATGACATGTTTATAATCAAGACATGTCTGATGTCATCAACTGGGAGACGTGTATTTTTGAAGACGCGTGTTGGTCAAGTCACGTCTTTCTGTAAGATGCATTTTGTGAAGCCAGTTTTGAGACATGTCTTAAATCACACAAGTGCATCTTCATGATGAGTTGTGCATGGTAAGACATGTTTTGCATACGACCCGTCTTCCAAAATGACACGGGTCCCTGAGCTGATATGCCACTTTAAGACATGTCTCGAAACTGCTTCAACATAGTAAGCCATCTTTCAGAAAACTGTTTGGTTCCAAATCAAGTAGTATACTTTGGGGGTAAATCTGCACAAAAAAAGACAAAATAAAGATGATTTCAATTGCAATAAAACTTTTTTTTTAATTTTTCAACCTCAACATACCACAAAATGCCAAATCAGTAAACTTACTGAAACATGAAAATTATTGCTTACAAGTTGTTACCTAGCATTTGTGCATCATTTTATATCCAGTTGGTCAATGTTAGGCTGAAAGCAAAACAAAATGTTTCCCGCACATTTAATTTTTTTGGCTGATTGTGCACATATTTTATTAATTTTTAGCCTTAGATTTTTTTTTTTAAATGCAAAATATTAAGTAAAAATTTAAAAATTAGGCGCAGAAATGTGTTACTTGCATTCAAGTCCCGAGTATTTTTTTTTTCAGTCAAATAGACCAATGTTAATTCCAAAGTTGTTAAAACTGCACAATACTAGTAAATTACACTGAGTGATCCACAAACACATGAAACTGACTTTAAACACTCAAAATCAGCACACAATGCATTTCTTTGTTCAAGACATGGTCTTAAAAAAAATGCATTTCGCATTTAACTTTTGCAGCCTGGTACAGGAACCAAACATGTAAATTTCTGTGCCAGTTTTTTTTTGCTTAACATTTTCAATTTTTTAAACTTATTTTTTCCTAATGAACACATTTTTAAATGTCCACAATCAGCCAAAAAAATAAATGCGCACGCTACATGAAACAAACATGTTTTTTTGTTTAGCCTTACAATGAATTTTGACCACATTTAAATTCCATTTTCAGACATTAAAAAAGAAACAGTAAATGGTAACTCCCCTAAAATAAACAAACCTTGTTTACCCTTTAGTGGATTGCACCGTAATGTGCACTTATTTACACACACTGTATACACGTGGAGTGCAAGCGTCAAACGCTCAACGTATACAATATTGTGGACCCATCTTGTGGACTCCTATAATGGATAGTTGAAAACCAATCAAATCATATACAGGGTGTTCCACAAAAAACCGTTCCGTCAAGGCGCCCTCATTTTGGAAATTTTATTGAAAGTTAATGAAAATTATTGTTAAATGCACTACTCAAAGAAATTAGAGGAACAAACCTATTTTTCATGTTTTCATCAAATGCATGCAAAGTCCCTAAAATATGCAAATTTTAGAATACAATTGCCAAATATTTAGGAGATATAGCGCATATCTCCTAATTTTCATTAACTTTCAATAAAATCTCCAAAATTAGGGTGCTTTGACAGTACACTTTTTTGTGAGACACCCTGTAGACCACACCCACCGAATAAGAATTTATTTTGGGGATAGACCAAAATTTTGGTATGTTCTAGATATTTGTAAACGTTTTTGTCCTTCCTCTTTATAAACTGAATTTTACTAGGAGTGAAACAATTTATAAGGATAAATCCTTGGTTAATCAGGAAAAAATGGAGCTCCATAGTTAAAAAATTGGGATGCAATCATGTGATTGCAATATACTACCCATCACATAAATTGCATGCCCATAATGATCACAAATTATAATTTTTATAGTGGAATACCTTGCTGATCGGTTACTTGTGACCAGGTAAAAATTCTAAATTCTGAACCTTTCTACACTACAGAGTTAAATTTGTCTATTTCAATTATGGCTCCACAGGCCTTGTCTTTTAAAAATCCCAGTCGAGCTACTAATCACACTCCTCAAGAATTTTAGGTGAGCTTTCAGGAGTGCATTTTACTGTTTTGTATGGCAATCAGTCATTATTTTAAGAATTTAAGGTGAGCTATAAATCACATTCCTGAATAATTTAAGGTGAGCTTCTAGGCGTAGCTACCAAATCACACTCCTCAAAAGACAAGGCCTGGCTCCATGAGCTTGAAAGGTAGTTCGCCCATTCTGCATTGCAGAATCTGCAATAATATGAAATGCCAGTCTCCCATACTGCATTGTACCAAGGTATCAATATCTACAATGCAGTATACATCAATATCTACAATGCAGTACAGGAGGACTGGCATTTCCAAAATGCATCACAGCAAAGCATATTGTGGCTAAGCAGTGCAGAAGGTGATTTTAGCTACATACACAATTTTTTGAACACCCACTCCTTTATCAGACACCACGTTTCATCATTATCAGAGTCTAAACCTGGCCATAAAATGACACATTCACCCGTAGATAACCTCGAAACTCAACTAAAATACACTCGCATGTATCTAGATCTTACCGTCTTGGGCCAGTGGTTCTCTGACCCGAGTTTTGTTGCAATCACTATTTGCATGGCAAAAAAATTGCACAAAATAAAAGTGTGTAGTAACTAGTAAAATATTGATGCACCCCTCCCTCCCCCTAACACACACAGAGGATGATCCCATTAGGTATTTTCTAAGATTAGTAAGAATGAACAATTGTAATTACATTGTACAACAATATAATATCAATGAAAAATTCTATAAGAGCAAGGACAGGCACCATGTTGTTTCATCATGCATGTTAACATTTCCAAAGAACATGGTTTGTCCAAGTATAAATTCTAAATTCACAACCTTTGTACACTACAAATTGTCTAAGAAAAGTAGATTTTCACTTGGAACAAATTGCAACAGAACTTATTTTTTATTGATACAAGTCTATGTGGTTCAATGAACACTATAGCAAAAGTCCTAAGAAATCCTCGAAGGGGAACAATGTTATGTTTCATCACGCATGTAACATTCCAAAAGAACATGGTTTGTCCAAGTAAAAATTCTAAATTCTCAACCTTAGTACACTACAAAGTCTTTGTCTATTTTAGAACAATTTAGAATTGCAGATACAATATTATCAATTAGAAATTCTGCAAGAGCAAGGACAGGCACCATGTTTTTTTTCATCACCTGTGTAACATTCCCAAAGAACTTGGTTTGTGTCCCAGTAAAAAATCTGAAACCTTTGTGCTAGATCTTTATAAGATCCCAAGACTGTTAAATTCTTGATCTCAGTTACTCAAATAAAGTCCAGTCAGTATCCAAGTTACTCTAAGTAAGACCCTGTGACCACGAAATTCCACTTCCAGTGACCCCTGCCAGTGACTTAGCACCTAGCAGCAAAGCTTCACCGTGAAGTGAGCAGTCAAAGCCAAGGCGAAGCCGACACTTGGACTTTACTGATTACTATAGCCGGTGCTCTGGCTAAAAGCTACTTTTGTACACTACAAAGTCAAATTTTGTCTAATTGCAATTATAATAATATCATTATATCAATTAAGAAAAAGGACAGCTACCATCTTATGTTTCATCATATAGGTGGTCAAAACAATACAGAATTGCATACATGTTATGGCAACAATTTGGTAAAATAAAGAATTCCCTGGCTCTAGAGTTTGCTAACATGAAATAACTGAAAGTTTTGGTTTTCATTTTCTTCATCAAAATGCGGTTGTTATGCAATTCATGCAGATTGAGGCTCTTTTACAGATTTTATTCAAAAAAATGTGTATTTTTGTGAATTCCTAAAAAATACACCTTTTTTTGTAGAAAAGCGGTAGAAAGCGGTAATCTGCATGAATCGCATACGAAAATAACCGCATTTTTATGAAGAAAATGAAAACCAAAATTTTTAATTATTTCATACAGGCAAGCTCTAGAGCGATCAAATCCTCTATTTTACCAAACTGTCGCCATAACATGTATGCAATTATCACCTCTACATCATATTAACATTCCCAAAGAACATGGTTTGCATCCAAATAAAAATGAAAAATTCTCAACCTTTGGACACTACAAAGTCCCAATTTGTCTATATCAATTACAAAATTGCAATAACAATAATATCAATTAAAAATTCTGTATGAGCAAGGACAGGCACCATGTTTCATAACGCAATCACAAGTGTATCATTTCCAAAGAACATGGTTTGTGTCCAAGTAAAAGTTCAACTTTCGAACACTACAAAGTCCAATTACAATAATATCAAATCAAGAATTTTGTAAGAGCAATGTTTGTGTTTAGCCTCACTGGTCAGCCGTATTCCACTCCCCCCTCGCTCCATCCGCCTGAACGACTACTCTGGCAGGCCGTTTCTGATTGGCATTCATCGTTCACCCATATTCTGGGTGCTAGTGCTGATTCGCCAGTAAATTTCATGTGACGCATTATTATAAACAGCTCAGATACGTAACTTGCAGCTTGTATGCTGAGGTGATTTTTCATAAAAATATCAACCAATCATGGTTGCCGTATGATTCGTTATGGTGCGAAACTTTCCAAATATGGAAGTATTCAATCAGTGAACGTTATTTTGAGTAGTCGTTCAGACGGATGGAGCAAGGGAGGAGCGTAATCCGGCTAACACTGTGAGACTGTTTGCTTCCTAGGAAAGTTCTAAATTCTTTTCTAGTCTTTGAACACTACAAAGTCAATTTTTTTTTTTTTTCAATTACAATATAACAAATTGAAAAGTGTGTAAGAGCAAGGACAGGCACCATGTTATGTTTCATCACGAGTGTATAACATTCGCATAGAAGAACACGGTTTGTGACCAAGTGAAAGTTCTAACCTCTCAACCTTCGAACACTACAAAGTCAAATTTGTCTACTGGTATTTCAATTACAATTACAAATAGTAACTGAAATAATAATTGAAAGTGTGTAAAGATTGTGAATTTGACATTTCACTTGACCACAAGGCGTGTTGTGAACTTGTTGGGCATAGCAGTATCCATAGGGTTGCTTGTAGTGTGACTTGGGTTTACCTTATAAAACTTACTACAAATCTTTTAAGTACACAGGCAAATTTCAGAACAGGACACAATTGATTTAATAACTACAATGTACACTCACATTCTTATGGTCCATGATGCAGTATTGCACTGTTACTGCACTTACGCTATGCAGAGGTAGCTGTGCTGTTCCTTTTGAGTGACATTCTGTTTCATCCTGGCTGAGCATCAGCTAACCAAGTAGCTGCACAGCTACATGTAGCTAATCAGAGATGCCACTCAGGTTTTGTCCAAAAACCTGACATGCTGCAAAAAAGCCTGAATTTTAATTTTTCCTATCCTTTTGTACATGAAAAGAAGGGCAAAAAACCTGAATTCAAGTTAAAACCTGATAAGTGGCATCTATGACTATTTCTGCATAGTATCAGTACAGCAACAGTGCAATGGAGTACTGCAAACTGTATTTCTACTTTAAATGTCTGAATACTTTTTAGAAAATTCAACAAATTTATTTGTTTTTTTGAATTCACTTTCTTTATCCTTCATGGCATGGGTCTGCAAAAATCCAAGTATGCCGGTGTATGCAACTGGATAGCCAAGGTAAAAGACGTAGTAACTCCCTATCAGCATCAGGATACATTCTGCAAAAGTGTCACACTTGCAGTCTATGGCCACCTGATCATATAAAACAAAGCCATTGCTGTAGTTCCCTTCTTGGTCGATGATCACCAACCGTGGGGCATCGAGGGCTTTTCCTTTGGGTACAACAGTCACCTGTAAAAAGAATACCTTTTATTTAATTGAGAAAGTTATGGGAACCAAAACACAGATGTGATTTAAAGCAAGATTATTATGGCCTGGAATGCAATACTCAGTGCACTGGTTCTATATTACTCATTAACTGCACTGGTACCTACACATACATTACAGCACTGCTCCTTCAAAGTAGCTCCAGACCCAGTGATACCTCGAAGTACCTGTGGTGGAGGTACAGGGTGTCCCAAAAGTCACGCCCCCTTTTTAATGTTTCGTATATCTACTTATGTATATGGTATAGTAAAGAAATTACAATGATTAGATAGACTGATCTTTTATAATTATATTGGTACCAAACATGACCCCACCAGTGCCCCCAAACCCTAGTTACAAGAGTTTGCAAGTGGTACAGCAAAACACACAAACGTATAAATGAGGTCTCTCAATACGACGCATGTAAGGTGTGCTCATAAGCAACAGAACATGTGCGATAGATTTTGAACACAGCTGGAGTGCAATCAACATTCATTACTTTCTGTGCTTTAAAGACCTTAAACAGTTTCTGTGGTCATTGATAGTTGGCGTTTCAGGTTTTTTCAGATTATGGTGCGCTTTATTCTTTGCACCTTGTTTTCCGTTTAGAGTGTAAACATACCGATCGTCTAGCGCTTCTCGGATTTTTCCCTTGCTGTTCGTCTCGTTCTTTTATAATGACTTTGGGGTTAAAAAGGCACAGATCCAGGTATCAAAATCTTGTGTCTATGTTTATAAATCTCAATGTTTTTTTTTAATTTTCTCGTGTTATGTACAAGTATTCATAAAATTCTTTTCTGAACTTTGGGTTAGTGAACTAAATTTGTTTCCGCGTAGCACCAAGCGAATTGAATATGTTGCTTTCAAGTGAAACTTATCTTGTTGACATTTTCGAAATGTTTAATGAGACTATATCAATGCTCCGAAATGGCAAATGATAATAAAATACCAATTTGCAGTAAACGAACAGAAATTAGGACTGTTCATAGCAGACTGGGGTAGCACATACCACTCTGTTCAGCATAAAATGCATCGCATGTTTTTCTGTTCCTAACGAGCACACCTTACATACGTCATATTGAAAGACCCATATATGCGTTTGTGTATTTTACGGCCATATTTATAAACTTGTATAATTACGGTTTGGGGTCATCAATGGGGCCAAGTTTAATATCAAAATAATTCTAAAGGATCGCTCTATTTAATCATTTTATTTTTTTCACTATGCAGTTCTCCCAGGTAAATATATGAAGCATGAACAAGGGGCGTGACTTTTGGGACACCCTGTACTTCCGAGTAACTGTGCAATAAGTACAAAACAGCACTGGAGCTACTTTGAAGGAGTGCTATAAGCCCGGCTATAAGTTATGTGTAGGTACCGTACCACTGCAGTAACTGAGTAACAAGGGAACTGCATTCCCGAGCACAGTACTCTTGCTGTGTGTATGCTGTCATACACTACCCCTGTTATGGGGAGACAAATAAACAAAACAGAACCGCAGTGCTGTTATCTGAACAACAAATTTATCGGTATGCTAGCTCATATCGGAAGTTCCGGAACCGGGTCTGAGAGAAAACAGTACCAAATCTGATCCCGAAATGATTTACTGATCAAATGATTACTTACTAACTCCACAAGCTTCTTGTCCTTGTTTACGGCACGCCATTTGGTGGCCTTGTCCAGCTTCTCCAGTAACTCTAGAAGCTTTGCATCGCTATCTTCCACCTGTAATGTAACAAAGAGTATCACAGTGTTGAATGAAATTACGCTGCAGATTCATTTTGAACTTGCGATTACACTTAAAGCCACATTATAACATCCGGATGCACCCAACCATGAAAAAAATTGAAATCGCTAAAAATGGTTTTATCGTGACTGTAATAATTAGCAAAATTAACACACCCTAACAAGCGTTAAGCCAAGGATTTTGTAGATTTAATAAAATCAACATTTTTTGTTAACTTGTGGGTGGCGACCAGCTAATTCCCCATTGAAATCAACGTAAATCAGCGTGTGTGCAAATCTGCAAATTTCTTGTTTTAGCGTATCCCTTTGCCACGTAAGGTGTTCTGGGGCAATTTTTACTTGGTTTTTTGTCACTTTGAGAATAAAATTAAGCAAATCTAAATTTTGGTGGGATTTTATAATGTGGCTTTAACAGAGTATCAAAGTTTTTAATGTCCCAGTGTTCACCACATGAGGTATGGTGTCCATATTATGTCAGACTTCACAATTCAACAATTTTTGGATACCTAAATAATATACACACATTATATAAAACAGTATACAATATTGACGGAAATAGTCGCAAGTCCCTGTTTTTATGTAGCATTTAAATAGCTTTGCATCACTATGGGACACCAAAATGACTAACAAAAACATAGTGATTTGAGAAGTAAAATGCTAATTTATGATTAATCAATCTTCACAATAATTCCATATGAATGAATAGGAACAAGATTTCATTTACAATGAATATCTTGTTTTAAAAGAATCTGATAAATCAGTTTCAACTGAGTTTCATATGAAATTAGTGTAATTTCAGTATCATAGGTGTGTGTTAATCCATTAATAATTGATTCTTGCAATAAGAATTTACCAGAATCTTTAGATTTCTCCTACAGTTTTGTGTATGAGGAGCACCAAGATATTTCACAAATCTTATGTCCCTGACTCCCTATTAATTTACCTGTTCCTCATCTGCATCACTGGCACTCTCCTCGAAGAGATCATCCAATTTTCCCACCATCCTGTTGACATTGGCGATAAGTTGTTCCAATTATTTTCAGAAGTTCATATTTGAACTGGAATGGCAAAAAATGTAATAGCTATGTTAGCAATTAGTAATGCCTAAAAATTCTCATTATACCATCTAACCTACATGGAGGAGTCAATTCCTGTGTAGCCATGCTTGTTAAAGAAAAAGGTGGAGATATTGAGCTTTTCTATATATAGATCACTACAAATTAATAATTACAGTTTGTAACCCATTTCATAACAGATGAGTGCAGGCTTGAGCCAGTTAATTAGATTGTTGCTAACATTGCACTATGACAGCGAACACTCCAAAACTTCAATGACATTTGAAAGGTGAAACTTGCCCATGATCCTAGTCTGTCCACACCAAAGTACAGGTATCATGAGTAAATTTAGCACACTGTACAATGCATACCATGGTAATACCACACCAAAACAAATTAAAAATGTTCCTGCTATTTCATGAAGACAAAATTTACTGAGTTTTCATTGATAATTTCCATAGAGGAAAGTTGCAAAAGGTGTCATTACAGCACAGGAATAGAGAAACCCTGGAGAGAAACAATGCCGGAAACGAGCTTGATTGTATAGCGCTTGAGTGCCAAAGTGGAAACAAAAGAAAAGAAATTCTCCTAGGCCATTCAAATTAGCTGAGTTTTGCTGATATTTATCAAATTCCTCAAATTTTCCCGGTCTGAAAAATAAGATCGATTTTCCAGAGTGAGTGGGGACCTCTACTGGATTTATTTCAAGAAACTTTAATTTTACTACTAGAATTTTGGCATCCATAACCCGATCGAAAAACCCAAATGCGCACATGTTATGCAGAATTCTGTTCTATTGGCCTCAGAGAAGACCTGTGTGCATAACTAATTTATAATACTTACGAACTTTGCTTCTGCTAACACAGGAAATTTATCCAAGATTTCCTGCACTCCTGTTCCCATTCTTTCACGCAGCCACAATCTCCGTACATCAAAGGTCTTCGTCATCAGGAGCTTAATTTTTGCTGCATCAGGTTTCTCATTGCTAGCAACCAACTTCATCTCCTTCAGATTCTTCTTGTACATGACATCTTCGCTCAAACCAGCAGCTGCACTTGAGTCAGCAGAACTCACTCTTCTTTTCTTTTTTTCTTGTTCAGAAGGGGGGCTTCGTACTCTCTCCGACCTTTTCTTAGAAATATCTCGTAAGTTTCGCAATTTTCTTGACAGCTTCTTCAGAAAGAAGCTATGTGGACGCTTATCATCATCAGAACCCTTGATTAGTGGATACTTCTGCACAAATCTTGCCCCGAAGCTGTCATATTGATCTTTGTTCTTCATATCCCCGTGTGCAAGAACCCAAAACGCCGCCTGTTCAATAACTCTATCAATAACTGACCAAAGTTTATCTGTTCCAAGTAAACCTTCAATGTCTCCACTGAAGTTTGGGAGTGGCATTTCATTGACTTCTTGACCTTCTTCAACACCTTCAACTGGCAAGTTTGAAGCTTCAGTTGGAGTACCACCAGAGCTGCCAGAAACATTTTCACCAGTCTCATCACCCTGTAGCATGTGTGGGAATAGCATAAAGAGCAAAATGTGTATATAATCTCATGTGCACCAAGTCATAATGTCCTAAGAATACTGAAGATGCAGCAAGTTGAAAAGACTGCAGACTGCTACATACTTTAGAAGTGTTTCAATTACGGACATGGATGTTTTGCCCAAATATCAAGTTAATGTTATATTTGGCCATTCTCACCAACTTGGGGAACTGATGTAAAAAATGAGATTGAGAAAAATAAAGTTCTTCAGATCTCTACAGATTTTGTGTTTTTCATACGAACATAGAAAATTATTACCATGAAGATCAAGCTGGGGTAGAAATTTGTGACATGCTGCGAGAATCTAAATTGATTCTCCCAAATCTACGGTGGGGGGGGGGGGGGATCTTTGCGAAAGTCTTTGAATTATTGTCCATTCAATACCATGTATTCAAAATGCTTATGAGAATCTATTTGGATTCTCGCAAGGTCTCCTGGGGGAGAATCTTTGCGAGAATGGATTCTCGGATTCTCGCCAAATTACTAAGCCCTGTGTATGAACTCAATCTCATCAAGCACGAATGGTGGGAGCTCCTGCATTCACACAAAACTTGTTGGTGTCATTATCATAAAATATGATTGCAAAAATAGCCAGATCATTATACCGTATTGTATTTGCTGTAATACACGCCCCCTCTCTAATAAACGCCCCTCCCCATGAATTTTTCAACCAAAATGTTCAAAATACGGTAGGTCTTTCTGAAGATGCATGTGGACATACAATTGCCATTGTAGTTGTTAACTACCTACCTTTTCAGTTGGTTTGAAAATCAATACTGTTAGAGCCTCTAAGTCACCAAAAAAATCCTCCTCCACTTCTGTCCCATCCTCCAATTGAATGGAAACGCCATCTTCTTGTAATCCAAGCCTCTCACAGCCTGTGTAAAATATAAAGAAGTGTGTTAACTTTGTCACTTTATTTTTAAAAGTGTTTGACACTGATTGTACCAAGCAAACAAATCAGCTTTTAAATAGCCTGTACATGACGTTGATAATGTTACCCAAATGTATTTCAGTGTTTGATTTAAAGGAGCTTTATATAATTACATGCACAATTTTATTAAACATATTGGCCCTGCCTGTGCATACAATTTTGTCTGTGCACATGGTTAAATTTACCTTGTGTCGCATCGCAAAATGCTCCACAAAACATGGAAATGGCTAATCAAATTCCAAAGTGTGTAGCAATTTTTGCTACACAAAAAATGTCCAATTTACCCTCTGCTGCATTGCAGAATGCTAATAATTTGGGAATTGCTACTCAAATCCAAGCGTGTGTAGCATAAACACGGACGTAAATTGAACACTGTCTGTCCATATGATTTTTTGTGTAATTTAGCCCATTTAAAAAAAAGTGTTATAGTTGTGCATGTAGTTTTAATTTTCTAAATCAAACATTGGTCTATTTTACTGTTTTCTATTATATGTTTAAAACTTTTTCTTCCTCGCTCAGGGAGAAAATGTGACAAATCAATTTATTTGCGCTGAGATGCTGACATGCCTAATGTACAAGCTCTGCAGGGGGTGAGTGCATTGGGCAAGCATCAACATGTTACATGTTATTCAGCGCGAGTGCACTGAGTTTTTAGCCTGCTGTAATTCATACACGACCCAAACAATTCTATTAAAATTTTATTAACAAAGCGTCTCATAATCCCCCAATTTTCATTAATAATTAAGCTTGTATATTCCTCCAAAGAAAATGAGTCAGTCCTGCATGATGCCTAGTAGGCCTACATGTTCGAAACCCAACATGTGAGTGCAACTGGAGATTTTAACACTTGAGATTTTAACACTTGAGATTTTAACACTCGCACTACATTTGCGTAAAGTTATCAAGTCTCTTTTCCGATTTGCTGCTGCATGTATGCACAGTGGCAAATAGGAAATAGCTAGTAATTTGCGTGTATTTAATAGGCTCTGTTAGGTGTTCTTTTTGAGCCAAACAAATCCATATGCTATTAATAGCCAGGTATGTAAAATTTCGACGGAAGGAGCTAATGCGAGATATCACGGAAAGCGCCCTCGTACCTGAAAAAAGCCATTTTCAAGAATACGAATAGTCAAAGTTGTCATGCAACCTTCAAAAATGGATTCCTTAACATCAAATATATCAATTAACAAACCAAATCTATAACAAAACATAACAAAAAAACATAACAAAGTAACACATTAGGCCAAAATTAGACTTTTTTGCCTGTGCTGGCGGCCATCTTAGATTTCACATGTTTTGCGTCAGGGCACCCTGGATTTCGCAATTTTTTTCATTTTTTTTCTTCTGAAAATGGGATCAGTACGCATAAAGTCATCAAAAAATCAAGAAGCCAGCATGTTCTGAAACTATGACCCTCTATAACCCACTCCTAATTAAATATCATTATTTTTGCTCTAAAAACCAACAATGTCTTTCAGGTTGTAATTGTTTACCTAAAACTAAACCTTTTCAGTTTGGTTGTTTCTGGTAGGGAATTCGTGTAAATATTGTCTTGTTTAATTGCAACCCTGTGAGTTGGTTAACGGCTTACCCCCTTTCATAAATTATATTCAGTTGCCTCGTGTATCAAAAAACTGCTCCTCACCGTGTTTAATTGTTCATGTGTACGATGAATAACCAGATTACCTACTTGTAAATGTATTTGCTCGGGTGGCGATTAAGCATCATGATTGATCTCGTGCACATGTGTCCTTGTGTAATATTAATCTGTTGTGTGTATTGTATAACCTCGACTGCCCACATTAGTACCAGTTTTCACTGCCGTTTATCAGTAGGTGTGTGCGGTGGTGAATATTGAACAAGAAATTCAAGGAACTAAAAATGTCAACCTCCCCTACAAATTCGTCACCCCCCCCCCCCCTCCCACCAGAGTATTTATGAACACTCTCTGAGTTTAGTTTTCAGTGATTTTTTTTTGGCTGTTCAAGATGGGCAAAAATGAAAATTGTATTTTATTAGGAGTTATAATGCCCTGTATATTTTCTTACACACCCTGTATATCACCCTGATTTTGATAAATGTAGAATCTTTTAAATGCTTTCAGAAAATGTATACTCTTGTTTGTGTCAGATGTATAGATTTTTAGCTAAATTACACTGAAGTGAAACTGATGACATCGGATTTGCGGGGAAATGTTACGAACTGGACGTACATCTACAGACTAACCAGAAATTAGTTCTGCATGTTGGACCGAAGATTGACATTAATGACAAGGAAATCTAAGATTTTTCCATGTTACCACCCTGTATATTTTCTTACACACACTGTATATCACCCTGATTTTGATACATATAGAATCTTTGGAATGTAAGCTTTCAGAAAATGTACACTCTTGTTTGTGTCAGATGTATAGATTTTTGGCTACATTAAATTGAAGTGAAACTGATGACATCGGATTTGCGGAGAAGTGTTACGGACTGGACGCACATCTACAGGCTAACCAGAAATTTGTTCCGCAAATCGGAATCGGAAAAAATTGGTGGTCGAGCCTGTCCCATCTGTCACAGCAACTTTGGTTTCTACTAAATTTTCTAGCTATTTTCTGCATCGGTGTTTACAAAAAAGATGTACCTAAATGTGTCCTGTCCGTCACGCTGGAATTAGCCAAATTGTGCAATTTTCTACCTGTCGCTTTAAACCGAACCAAATTGACGGAAATCTGTCCCTAAAAGTGAACCACATCGACGGAAATTTGTCGCCTAAATTTTGAAGTAGGGTTTAATAGTTTTTTGTGCGTTTAAACGAAGTTCGCTTGCACATGACAGCGCACCGCTCATCACGAGATTGAGTACGCATGCGTGAGGCGATCGTGCGTGGCGAAATGAGTGCGTCAAATCCAAAGATTTTCTATTTAAAGATCTCGGACTTCGCCGCCATCTTGTGTCACTCATGGAGAGGCAAATAGAGGACCTCCGGAAGGCTCGTTATTCATTCGGCGACCATGAGACAGAACGCGATCTGAGATAATCGCGCGTTAATTCACAGCGCACGTGCACTAACTGCGCCCCGCGCAACGCACGCAACAAACAGCCGTGCAGACATGCTAAACGCGCTGCTCGCATTTAAAACATCGTTCGAAGTCGGCCGTTTGCCGTGAGTTGTCGAAGGTCCTCTATTTGCTGCTCCATACGTGACATTCAAGATGGCGGATTTACCATAGCGTTTCGCATTGCCATTGGATAATTTTAGTCCGAGATCTTTTAATAATAAATCTATGGTCAAATCAAATGTGAGTAAATTAAAGTAATAATTATTAATGCATGCAAATGCCAAAAATCATGGCCGTCACTGTGGTACGTTTCGTTATTTTTCACATGCACTGCAATTTACAACATCATGAACATGGGAGCGTTTTATTGCACATCATTGGCAGTGAGTAGGTCTATACAACGCAAATCCAAGCAGCATTTGTAAAATGCAATACATGATTAGGGCCTACATGATTGATGTATAAATTTCTGATTTCGCGGTACTACTTTTTATCGATATTGCCCAACACTGGTGGAAAACAGCGCTGACTGAACTGGATCAATGTGGACCATAAATTGGTCCAGTTGAAGCGCGGGCAATTTCCTGCTACTGAAATCGAGAGAGGATGGAATCGCAACATTTTACAACATGATAAAAAAGAAACATATACCACAGAGCTTAAATATGTCTTTCTAATTCCAAAATAATTATTTATAGGAAAATAAAATTAATAATAAGTCATAAGCATGATAAGTGGATGCAGAAAAATGGGTGCGTAAATTGTCCCGACCCGTAAAATGGCCGACCCCGAGACGTGTCTCGATATACACACACACGCACAACTGCCGCGCGTACCGTAAGTTAGTTGCCAGACCTCATTACAGAACTCATCATGAACTCTACAGCCTACACGGTAGAGAAAATCAGCCTTTCTTTGCTTACTACTGAACTTTTACTTTAGGCTAGGAATTCTACTGCCATGAGTGACTGCCTTCAGTCAATTTGCCTGTCATGCCTGTGGTTGCACATTTGTGTCAGCTCTGCATGTACAACATGAACAATGCATGCATGCACATATGATACACCCATGCATATTTATGCTGTGAGTGTGTGCTACTCAGGCATGCACGTACTGTTGCTTGTTAAAAATTAAAAATTCAAGTTGAACATAAAACCCGGGCATAAAACATGTAAAACCCCACAATTTCCCCATTTTTCGAAGCCATACGTTCCGTGAAGCTCCTTCCAATCACATTCAAATGACATAGAAAATATTACACACTTTGACTTCCCGTTTGACTTATGTCATGACATCGTGGCCTGTATAAACTACACACAAGGTATTTAAGCTTATCCACGTCATGACGTTATCCATATCAAGCATGCAAGCGAATGTATACCCTTTACTGTCAAGGTTGTAAGACAATCTTGACCAAATCTTTGGCAAATTATACCTACAAGCCTAATTTTTTAGTAGTTAAGAAATGAGTGTTACTTGTCAGAAAATGTGTGAGGATTCGAACGGATTTAACTTACCAAATTCACCGGCGTAAGGTCTGTCCTGATGTTATTCGATGATCCAATGTTGGAGAATCACCGGAGTTTTGCTGGCTCCAAGAATTCGCTGCGCACAGTACTCAAAGTCGTGGTCATCAATATCGGAGCTTTTAGACGATCGGAATATTAAGGTCGCGGTAATTTAAACACGTGATTTGCTGTCTGCCAAAACTTTTAATTAAACCCGGGATTTAAACACGTCTTATATTTGACATGTCTTGTAACTAGGCCCGGGACTAGGCCTAGCTCTTTTTTAGGCGTGTGAGGCTAACAAGTCACATGTGATGTGCGGTGCCTTGACAAGATATGACTTGAAATAGGCCTATGGGCCCAATTATTTAAAAAAATGAGACGTAGGCCCTAGGCCTATAGCCTACATGTCTTATAGGGCCTAATTGCAATAGCCCATATTAAGACACTAAATGAGACGTTGTGTCTCCATGTAAGACATATATAGGCCCTATTTGGGCTTTTAGACACGTCTTTTAAAAATGCAATAGGCCCTATATTTGACATGTCTTATTGGAGTCTTATCAAGACATTAACCAGCACCTAATGATTTAAACCAAGACGTGTCTCTAACAAGTCACGTGTAATGTGTCTTTTGAAAAGACATGTCTAAATACAATGAGTCATGACTTGGAATAATGTATTATAAAATGAGACACGTCCTGCAATAAGACACTATGTAATGAGACGTTGTGTCTCCATGTAAGACACATCGGTTTTTAGACACGTCTTTTAAAGACGTCTTATTTTATATATGTCTTATTAGCGTCTTAATCAAGACACTATACCCAGCACCTAATGACTTGAACCAAGACGTGTCTCTAACAAGTCGCATGCGATGTGTCTTCTGTCAAAACATGTCTAAATACAATGAGTCGTGTCTTGGAATAATGTATTTTAAAATGAGACACGTCTTGCAATAAGACACTATGTAATAAGACATGACTTGTGATAAGACACCAAATTAAGACATGTAAAAATCAAGACGTGTTTATTTGCAAGACACCATTTTTACAGTGTAGGTGACGTCATCGAGGCAATGCAGCAGCACATGTGTGAAGATAGTTTCTGGCTGTAAGTTTTTGTAAGATTCAGTAGGGTTAGGGTTCGGGTTCTTAATTAATAACAACAAAAAAACATGTTAACAAGATTTCTTATAACTGCAGTAAAATTACGAACCCGGGCAGTACGAACCCGGGCTGCCTGAACAACCAATCAAAACAATGCGTGTGATGCGCCAAACATGTAGTGCACGCATGGAGTGCAATTAGACACTCACATGACCTAGTATACAGTCATTTCAAATTTTCCAAGGAACATGGCAGTTGGTGCTGCTACTGAAGAGCATGTGAATATTGGGGTTTTTCAAGGAATTAGCATTTGTATTTGAAAGTAGATAATCATAGTTACATGTATCTCGAGCAGGTATGTGGATGGTTGCACTGTAAGTGATGGCTAAAATGTGTAAAATAGGTAAGCTTTAGTAAGCTTGTAAGACCAAAAATAAAGAATGTTTGGTTGCCCTCAGAGGGCACAATTTTGGAGGGTCGGTAGGTCGATCCTTTTTTTCTTTTCATTTTCATTTTTTTTTTTCGGGCGTTTTTTATCTTCTTTTTTCCGGGGCGTTTAAAAAAATAAATATTTAAGGACGTGATGGCGTTTTCTAATATGTTTTTTTTAAATACAAAAATTCAATGCTGTTTATCGCCTTTGACATGTGGTGTTTTTATTTAAACTGTGAAAGAACACCAATTTTCGAATTTTAAGTGTTGAGAAAAATATATTAAAAAAAATAATTAAAAAAAGTAAATGTTGTATAGTAAATATGCGGCTGTTTTGAAAATCTTCTCTGAACAGAGAAAAATAATACTTCCCCATTAATGATACGCATACATTCTGGTAAAGCTGATAATCCCCAACATTTGTTACAAACTGTAATGGACTGGCATCTGTAATACACCTGCATGAACACACTAATCATGGAAACATATATCTCGAAGCTTTCCACTCAAGTACAGTTTACATTTAAAGATTACTATAAAAGCGTAGACTATACACTTAGGCTACAATAGTTAAGAAATTCCTATTACTTTTTGACAGGAGAATAAAAAAAACCTTTTAGGCAAAGAAATAAAGACCCTTTCCTAAGTCCGGGGGAGAGGGGGAGTAGTCAGATATTTTTTGGGTTGGGATGTGCCGCCAGCCAAATGAGAAAAAAACATTTGGGGGAAATTGACACATTACGTTTAACAGAGACCCATCATTTTCCTATATATTTGACCGATTTTGCTAACATTTCTGTGAAAAACAGCACAATTAAGGAATTTCGACCAATACATTTACCAAAAATGGCTTTGAAAAGGGGTCATTCATTTACCAGAGGGTGAAAAATGGGACCCTTTTTGGCGGCATATCCCCATAACCTAATATCTACTAAGAACACCCCCTTGGGTTCTAAGTACAGTGAGGTTTTTCTGGTTGGTGTGTTGGTAATGGGTGTGTTAATTTTCTTTTTCATTTGAAAAAAAGGGTTTGACAAAAAATATAGTTATTTGAATTTTTAAAAATCATTGATTTTTTTTTAAATGTTGGAGAAAAAATCCACTCATGAACAAAAACAAAAATCAAATTTGCAAATCATGGATTAATCGGTCTTTCATAGTGCAGTTATGCTCCACGGCAAACGAGCGACAACCCTTGACATGCATACCAGGTTTATCAAAACTTTAATCCTGTTTTAAAAATTAGCCCCGATTAGTCAAGTGATACTTCAGCACTCTCAGCCAATGAACGAGCTGGTCAACGACCTATGGGTGACCCGTCCATCTATTGTTTGACCGAATACTCGGCAATTAAGTAACAGGTCTGGAATAGTCGATTTCAGAGACGAAATAGAGGTGTTTGTTAAGAAATAGACCCGCTATAATACATGTAGTAGCAAGCATGGACTTATTATAAATATAGAATATTAAAGTCCATGGTTGAATTAATATCAACGCTTGATGATGAAAACATTATTGAAATGTATGATTGTTTAGAAGAAGTATTGTCTAAATTATCTGCAATTTAAATGAATAATTCTTGTATATTATTCCAAATTCTGGTACTTGTTTTATGAATATTATACTTAGTCTTTTTGTCATGATTTGCCTCCATGTTTAGGGCCTACTATGTATTTGATACCCATATACTGTAAAACTACTTAATTTGGCTAGCAATTTAATTTCGCGAGACGGTCCAATTCACCAAAGTATTTGCTCCCAATTATATTATTTTATATTTCTATTTATCAAATGGCAATATAGCATACAGAAAGATTACACAAATTTGTAAAATTGAATCGCCCCAAATATATTAATGCTAAATTCACTCAATTTAGTTGCCGTAAAATTAAAGTGTTTTACTTTAATACATATATTCCTCCCAACTGGTCACAATAAGCGGCAAGCGGCACCCATATGTTTTCCACACAACCTTGCCCATGGGTCGATTGAAGCTATCATCCCTCACCAAAAATGGTAGGGCCAATCGATATGGTCGATATCTCCTACTCGCATGGTCGGCTCATCGCTAGATCTTGGTTAACTTGTGATAACTAGGGAAAATATGAGGTTGTTGAAGAGTCTATGGCACTGCTTTCCCAAGGTCGTAGAATAATAAACAATAGCTTAAAATGATAAGGGGACCGCCCTCTTTATCGTATTAATCGTTCAAAAATCTTACGTCAAGTGGTTTTTATACAGCGACGGAAATAGTGAGGGCGACTTTGTGAGAAAGATGACAGGTTTTGCCGTTGACTTTTACGGGACAAATTTTGACACGGCAATAAAGAGACTCCAAAAGACGAGATATAGTCCTAATAAAAATGGCGATGGTCCTAAGTTCTCGTTAACCTATACCCATGTAAATTAAGTATGTTATATTTAAAAACATAAACTTGTAGTAACCGCTCGATCAAAACGAATCGGCCGGTTAGTTTTCATGATATAACTGAAAACAATATGTCCCTATTCAAATTGCACGTAAACTTTGTGCGTGCAGCGGGTCAATAATGCTTCAATTACAAGCACACTGTACTGTATTCAATGGGAAAACGGACAATAACTGCAAGATGTAAGGCCACAAGGGTTTTCATTTGTCACATTTTAGACAAATTTACCATACGTGTATGTGATGGATCCATGGATTTGCATTTAAGCTGAGTGTTATTAACCTCTATTAGCAAAGTAGCTATGGGCTATGTGATAGAATTGTCGACTATTTATCACAATAGCTATAGGGGCTTGTATGGAATATTCAACGAGCTCAAAGATGAACCAGTAAAATCTTACAAATTAAGATACTATGTAGAGTGTGTTATAATTTTATTCAAGATGTAAATATGGCCCCCGCTGTTGTCAAAGCCTCTACATGTAGTTATACAGCCATGTACAGTCAAGTTATTCAAGCTCAAAGATCGGCTAATGCTGGATAAAAATACAGGGTGATACAAAAAATGAAGCCTAGGGTTATGAAAGTTGTTATTTTGTGAGCTTATTATTTGTGACCTGTCACGTCGTCAAAATGGACATGTTGGAGGCACGGGTCAAATCTGAGTTATTGGTATGACGTAAAAGAGCACATTTTAAGCTTTGAAATGATACCATGTTGAAGGTAATCGGACTTTGTAAACACAAGATGTGATTTGAAGAAACATGTTTTTTTCTTTTATTTTCCTTATATTTCACCAAATATATTGTCCTCTATCTCAAAACTGCTTTCCTTTCAATGAATCAAGAGCGGTTTCATGTGATATTAAATATTCGGCCCAATATGCAAGAGTGTAAAACAACTTAATTTCACGGCAACTTAATTCAGCGAATTAGCGTTCAGTCAACATTTTGCGGCAATTAAATTTCACTAAAGTATCATCTTCCTATATATAACCGTTATAAATAATAAAATTGGCGGCAATTTAATTGAGCGAAAGGTTGGATTTCCTAGAGCAAAATATGCAAAATTAAAGTTGTTTAACAGTATTTCACAGAGATCGTCACAGAGACCTATCAATACACTGCCCATAACACAAATTAAAAAGAATCATAAATTCAAACTTTCATATCTTATCTCTAAATACTGTTTACTATATATATTTCAATTTAAGCGGCAAAAAGGTTTGACATTTTGTGACATATACATTTTAGCATACTTAGCCAGCAATAACAAATATAAATAAGGGTTTGAATTTATATCCCGACTGCAAATGAAACATCTAGACTCTAGTGACACCGTATACATACTCTATGAAATTCAAATTTTAAGGGAAGACTTAAAAATTCCAGTAGCATAAATCTTGACCTCTATGATACAATTTATATACTGTTAAAAATAATTGTTTGCATCCAGACAAATTTAATGATTTTGTGGTTCATTTCACTTGTGTGTAAACAATTTCATAGTTTCGTGTTCCTCCAACAAACACCTAACCCTTGAATCAAAATGTTTGTGCATTTTTATTTTCATGCAACTTTGACAGTATGCACGATGCATGCAAAAATTAAAATAGCGTGAACATTTTCATTTTTCAAGTACACAGTGAAGAAAGGACAGTGCCTGAACTGATGAAGAAGCCGCAACCGACGGACGTAAGTGCGTTTGCCTGCATTGATTTATCTCTGTAGTGATTATATACCTCGGGGTCACTTGCAAATAATTTACAGATAATGGATTCGTAAACACTTTAACACAAGATGCCTTAAAATCAAAATAAACATCACAATTCAGCCTACAGATAGAATATCCTACCGCCACAGATTTCGAGCGGAGGAGATCTTTTGGTTGTATTATAACTATAATGCATAATTATGAAGTTATTTGATTGGGTGGTCTGTGCCATGTGACTCCCAAGAAACTATCATCTGATTTTCATTGATACAAATTTGTGTCTACAATTTGGTGTATAAATCGGCTCACTAAAACGTCTATTATAGTGACATTAGTAATAGTATTTCATCAATTTTTGAGAATTGAGATAGATTATAATCTTGGGCAGTTGCCTCCTTAAGCTTAATTGTTAAGAGCGCTGTCTATCAATGCAAAGCAGTTTCGAAAACGCTTAGAATCACATTTCTTTTAAATAATTAAATCAGCATTTAGATGAGCTAACCAACACAAGTCAAACGGGGGCGTCTTGAAAATAATTTCTCTCTCAGGGATGTGAGCTGTAGAAGGAGGCTCGCTAATTTGGAGCTGATCAAACTATAGAGGAATATTCACTAAAAAGTTGCAGGCTTGGAGGGGATTAAAACATGGTATTTCAACACGCAGTAAGCTTATTGTTATTTTGACGATGGGTTATTTTTGTGATTTCAGGATTTCCTCCCCTGACTCAAGATTTTTGGGCAGGAATAAATTTCCAGGGACTCACTCTCATCCCTATACATCACTTGTTAACACATTAACCTATAACAAACAAATATCAACAGGATGTCATGCTTAAAGCCTCTCAGTTCATGCCTTCATTATAAAGTATTCATTACACCCTCTTGAGCAATTCAATACATGCAAATAAGTGCTTCTGCCTTTTTCAGGTACTAGTATAACCTGGAATACCGCCCACCTATTGGTACTAAAAGTAAATCTATAGCTATACCTAAGCTTAGGGATTTCCCGTGAATTTTTTAGGGGGAAACCGTGGGCAATTTTTGTGAAAACCGCGATTTACCGTGTTTATTGAGATTTCAAGAAAAAACCGCGCTGAAATTCCTTGATTTATGGAGCGGCGGTCGTATTTACCGTATTTTTAGGCATTCGAAAAGCCACCGTAAACAAGTACCAATTCCCGGCGGCCTAGGCGGCCTTTCTTCCTCATTTTTTTGCCAGTGAATAAAGACAGCCCGTAGCTGCGTTGATCTACACGTGTTGTTAGAAATTACGCATGAAAGTAGTAATAAAATCTATATTTTTCGTACTAAATGCAAACAAAATGTTTGGTACGATGTTAATATTAATAATAAAGCTGTTTTGCACAACCATTTGTACAAATAATAGCCCAATAAACATTTTTTAATACTTTTCATACTACATTTTTTAAGTTACTGTATGTAAATTATTATTTTGTTTTTCCTTGCGTCATGACGTGACCTGAAAACATTTAAAGTCGCACGTACACAAACCTCATCTCAACCAATCGGAGAACCCCGATCTATTTACAACATTATTATTGTAATTTATTCATCATCACGTGATTTATTTTCATCAATGAATTTTGTTTGCTGTTGTCGGCAAACCTTATCTCAACCAATCGGAGAACTCCGATCTATTTACAACATTATTATTGTAATTTATTCATCATCACATGTCAATGAGTTTTGTTTGCTGTTGTCTACAATGGCGTCGTTCATGATACTAGCACGTGCGTGTATTTCCCGGGGTGTAGTATTTTCGGTACCGTATTTTCTTTACAACAGTAATTGTATGCAATTGATATGAATGAATAATCACCCATTGAACGCCCTGGATTAACTTTTTTATCAACTAGCAACCTTTCTGAAGGGGGTGGCGTTTGTAAACAATCTCTTCGTTCTTTTGAATTTGGTTTGAACAAGTCCATGGTTTGAAGTAGGCCTACCTATATTTCTTTAGAAGAAGAAGACGGTCTTTTGTTTATCTCATTCAAATAAATTCGATATTATACAATTGAACTTCAATCAGTCGTGTCAAGTAGGCCTAGAGTTGAATGCACTGTACATTGTGCGTCGATATCGTCTTGAAAGGAAATATTTCAATAGGAATTCGGAAAATTGATTTTTGCTATTAAATAAAACTGTAAAAATCGGCTTGTCGGACAATTATCGCGGCTGAAATAACAATTCCGCGATTTTACGGTACTGTTTACAAAATCCGCGATTTTGATGATTTTAGCATGAATACCGTGAATTGCGGCATGAATACCGTGAACACGGGAAACCCCTAAGCTTAGCTATACCCTGAGTTTATGTCATCTTTTGTATCTTCAGCAAAACAATTAGGCCAAAAAAAATGTGTTGCCCTCAAGTGCCAAAAATTAAAAATTGGGTCGGTCGGTTGGACATTTTTTTTCAAATTTTTTTTCAAATTTTTTTTCAAATTTTTTCAAATTTTTTTTCTTTTCATTTTTTTTTTTTTTCATTTTTTTTTGGGGGGGGCTGAAAAATATATGGTTTATGTCAAGACAAAATTGGTATAGGCCCATATGTCAATTTAACTAATGTTTCTAGTGTGACAATAGTCTAAAAAACATATATTTAGGCTTACTTATTGATTTCAAGCAAGAAATAGTAACATTTAGACACTTTTATTTTAATCAAATTTAAATCTAAAAAAAAAAAATGTGACCCTAGTTTTTACGATTTTAGGGTCGGTCGCTGAGGGCAACACAATTTTTTGGGGGGCCTAAGGTCTATCAGTTTGGTGCTGATACAGCAATATTGTATACAAATATAGGCCATCATGAAGGGCCATTGGTAAGACTATGAACTTGATATGACATTAAGCAGTAATATTTTCCTATAGTAGTTAACGCCACCAACGAACAACAGTTCTACAAAGAGACACAAATTAATATTTGTTTGATTTTGTTCATCAATTCAGTTCCTGTCTCCAAAAAAAAAATGAAATAAAAACAAGCATTCACACAACTGAGACAAACGGGCCAAAAGTAAATGCTTCTCAGATTTCACGCAGCATCAAGACGAATCTGTGCTAATAATGAAGTGCGCAGTTAGGTCACCTAGTGATGCATGGCGCATAACGATAGAATGAGGTTAGGCCAAATAAATTTTTAAAAAAACAGTTTCTTGTCCGGGCTTTTTGAAAAAAGGAAGGAGGAGGCCCTTTTTTTCTTTCTTTTTTCTTCTTTTCAAAATGGCGGATCCAAAATGGCGGACTGATTTTCCAACAACAAAAAAACTTCAGCTTTCGACCTTTTTTCCAGTTGCTGTTGTTTCCTTTTTCTAAAACCGTTTTCAGACTTGTATTGGCTACAACTTTGTTGAAAACAAAAAGAAAGACAAAATACAGGGTTTTTAAAAAAAATTAAAAAGGAGGCAGCCGGCAAAAAGGAAGCGGGCGGGGACGAGAAACTGGTGGTGTTTTTTTATTTGGCCTTACTTGCTTCAAGATGTTACTATTTCCATCTACAGCATGTTTCTACTGGAAGTACGGCTTGTTTTGGGTATTATTTTCTAGGTACTCAATGCTGATCCATCATGGCACAACTTGTTTCAACTGACAAGTCCACCATGATCCACTTCTGTTTCAACTGGGCTTGTTGTGATCCATTTTGATCCATTATGATCCACATTGATCCGGAAAAAACACTCCGGTGGAAACTAGCCGCATGATTACATACAAGTCTTTATCTTGGTGAAAGCAAAACCTATGTTTGGGCATGTTACATCTTTATCCATTTGACCAATCAGTGAACAAGAATATATTAATAATGGATATATATTCTTTTGCTAAAGCTTTAAAAAAGGTTTTTGTAAAAGATTTCTATTTTCCAATAGCGTAATTTAGTGGAATTAAGACAACATAACAATTCAATTATTACAGAATGTTCCAACTATTATCGCAAGGATTGTACTTGTAGTATTCATTTTGTTCTTCTGATACGTCCATTTACACATTCAATACAGGGACGTATTACAGGACATATTACCTGAATTACCACTCAAGTCACATATACTCTGTGTGTTATACCCAAGTCATCCGCTATAAAAGATTTAGCTCGTACTAACTAACTCCCATCAACCTCAATGTCACTTCTAATTCATTATCACCACGGTGATGACTCTATACACGCCTCGTATCACAACTGTGTTTATAAGTGTTTAACAGCAGTGTACTCGAGTGTTTAACAGTTGTAACATACGCAAACGCTGACTCAACCCCAATAGCCATACCTATGTATTACCATCCCTGTATGTACTAGAGCTCCCCGCCCCCTCCCCCTATTCCACCGTAAAGAGGTACCCCTATCCCCTATTTTTAATCTCAAAACAACGTACTAACCTGTAGCCGCCCGCCAATACGATAGATCCTTCATCTGCTAGCCCTGTAGTGACTTAACATCCCAATTCGTATACATATATGCATGCTCTATGCAGCAGCAGTCTGATTCAGGTTGTAACAGTCATCCAGCGTATAATATAAGCCAGCCAGTCACTACATAGCTATACGCATCTATCTTTAGAAAGATAGCTATAAGGTAGGTTCTCTTTCAGCATAAGACACAGGGGAATCGGGGCAGGAAACATCCACGATGCTCACAGCTCGCAATTGGTACTGTATTACATAGAGCAATCTATACACACTGTTACACTGCCGCCGTGATGCCGCGCTTCGAGTCGAGTGAGGGTGTTGATATACTGGTGCCTTAGCCAATGCACCTGTCCTCAGCTAAATAGCAATAGGCATATCCTGTAGTAATGAATAAGAAGAACAGTGAACAAAAAAGAGTGAGAGTCCGTTACATAGTAGTGCTATCGGCAGCGCGCATCGCATAGCAACTGGGCCAAGAGTACACTGAGGCTATAGAGGAAATGATAAGATATTGCGGTAATGTGGGAATCTTGGTCAGTTTATTATTGTTGTGATATTTTTAATAGAATTGTTTGTTTTTTGCATTTTTTTTTGATAAATAGAAATTTATAACAGAACAACGTATCCAGTTAACAACAACACAGCAGAATAGCTTTTATTACAACCAAAGTGCAGTCAGATATGAGTAAAAAAAATTGAAAGAGAGTGTTAACACTTTCCATGCGGCAGGCGTCTGCAGACGACATTCCAAAATTTCACAAAATGTTTCAAAAATGTCAAAATAATTGAATAACATTACGATTTTTGGAATGAGAAATGCATTCAAATAAGTACAAACATGCCTAGTGTTGGTTCAGTAATCCTTGAGATAGACCTTAAAAGTTGTGAAAGGTTTCTGAAAAATTCTGTTTTGTATGGTAAAACCAATAGCCGTGTGGTAAGTGTTAAAGTATTAGGGGCATCAGATTGAAAGTATAGATGAGGTGACCGTTGTTTACATCAGTAGTGTTTACAAATTGATTAGCGCCTGGTCTAAAGACATGCTAGAGGTACTAGTCCATGACTACTGCATACATTACTATATGAAAGCAAAACACACATCACTGAGCGCCAATTTTAAAAGCACATGCCCTTATGGTGCGCACGCAAACCGCCGGGCAACCAGATTTAGTACCTGGTCTCTCATTGTGCTTAGGGATGCATACCATGACTACTGCACTGTTACACCGTAAGCATGGTAAGTAATGATCAATCAAGTGTGAATTAAAGCACCGTTCCCTGTAGGTGCGCACGCAAACCGCCGGGCACTACGTCACCGGTCACACCATCTATACTCCATACAAATATGAATAGGTAAGTAGGGCTATGATCACCAAGGAGGAACACCACCACCAATATAACATTCAGTGGACACCCTGGAACCTCTACAGCACAGACCATAGTCCACAGTTACAAATATTAAAGAAAAATCATACAAGTAGAAATTAGTTACCACCAGAGGAACTTACATTGTAGATATAATATCAAATTTATAAGGTGATAAAAAAGCCTCTTTTAGCTCCTCAAAATGGAGAGGGACAAAAAAAAACCTGTTCTTCACTCAGAAAAACCTTTCAAGTGGGGTTCATAGTTGATCCCTTTTGTTTTACTGGAAACTGTCAAAATGTTTTGAAATTTTCTACAAATTCTTAAAACTGTCGACAAAAAGATCCCAATTTTGAGGGGGGGGGGGGGGAAATGGGTCAGCCAGTTCTGAATTGTTCACTTGGCCTAAACTGTATCTCTCATATTATCTAGGCTACGAAGCCAGTACATCCGTCTGTATCTGCTAATTGATTTCCTTATCTTATATTATATGGTACGTTTTCCTTATTTCTATGTGTACAGCTGCAGCAAAAGGGAGCAATTGTGTCTTAAAGCCTAAGTTGAGATCTTAACCCCAACAACAGGAGCCTTTTGAATGCTTTAAAATGACACCTTTGTGGTCAAATTTGGATGATGCTTTTTAAATTTACAAAGAAAAACTACTGTTAAATTGTCTTTATTTTCTTTGTTTTTCCATGCCTAATTCCACCAATATCTCAAAATGCATTTTACCGACAATTGCACCCTTTTGCCGCGACAGTACACATATAATTACTGTAAAAGCCAATATTTTCTGCGTAAAGATATTTTCGCGCATTTTGATATCAAAGACATTTCGTGGATTGTTTTTTTCACGAGCGACCTTCTGGATGCATTGCATGAATGTTGAAAACAATATTTTCACATGTTATAATTTTTGTGGGAAAATGTTTTGCGCGAAAAGAGCAAAAAAAAAGCCACCGCAAAAATTTCAGCTTTTACAGTATGCTATCACCCTGAACAAGAATCTAGAGTATTGGGTACCTTATCTGCCTGCTGCATAGTGGGATGATATATTCATAGCTTTGGGGAGAGACCTATTTGTGGCGGTTTTTGACACTGAGAAACACAGAGCTCATTTATCGCCAGAGAGGATGACATTTTAGCTCAATTTCCATATTTTAAAGTGCAGGCAATCTTACGTTTTTCAATTTAAAATGGCTAGGAAATCCTGCCTAGAGTTAAGTATGTGCTGGTGGGGGTTTGTTGCAAGAAGGGCGCAAATGCGATAGCTTCCTTACATGTCGCTCAAGGTGTGTTTTACAATCTCTTTGCAGCTATTAGGCAACAAAAAAAAGAGTTGTGTTGCTCTCAGCGAGCGACCCTAAAATCGTAAAAACTAGGGTCGTATTTTTGTTTTTGTTTTTTTAATTGAAAAAATTAAAGGAAAAAAAAATTTAAAAAAAATTTAAAAAAATTAAAAAAAAAAAAAAAAATCCTACCGACCGACCCGAATTTAAATTTTTGGCACTTGTGGGCAACACAACATTTTTTGTTGTTGGCCTTATTGTATGGCCTTTTGTCACTAAAAGCTTCAATCCTGCTTGAGAAAGGTAAACCCAGTGGCCCTAATAGGAAGTCTGAGACATGTTGGGTGTTGTGTGAGGAGGAGGAGGCTCTTATTGAAAGTTGTGACTGTAATAAAAGGAATGTTGACTGTTGCAACTAGAACTCAAAGTACCAGTGACCCTCTATGCAAAATCAGGTTAATCATAATAAGATGAATATATTCTTATAAGCAGGGTGTCAGTCCACATTTAAATGTGGGGGGACATCATAAGTTGCCCGTCCAAACAAACAAAAATTGAAACTGAATTTTTTGTAATGAATGTGCGAAGCATCGCGTTCCCCGCTAGTGCCGACAGGGAGGGTTTGAGGGGGATGTGCCCCCCTCAGCGTTCGATTTTTTTCTTCAATTTTTGAACCCATTTGGTGTGATTTGGTGGGCACTTTGACCGATATTTTATTGAAATGTTCGTTGTTGAATGTTGATACAAATAAATATTTGGTGTGGTTCGAGACCCATTACAATGGAGAAACCTATAGAAGAAATGCGCGCCAAAATTGTATTTTTAACACTTAAATGGTCCAGTATGACGTTTTTAACGTCACCCACATAATATTTAGAATATTCCGTCTGGTTTGCCGTGCTGTAACTAGGTTTTTGATATGTGGGTGTGCAAGAATTGAAAGTCAACCGACAATTTTGTTAAGGAAAGCAATGCGCGCATAGGGCGCACATTTTTTTGAGTTCACATTTATTTGTGCTATGATTGAGGTAAATTTTTGCTTAAAACAAGCTTCTATCCCAAACATATTACATGTTTGGGACATTTTTTCGTCTGTGTACTTTTGACCATCATAATTCCATGATTCCTCTTGTCAAACTAACGGACTATTAGGTGTTCCTATAAAATTTCTTTTTCGATCACATGCAAACTCAAAATATGGGGGGGGGGGGGGGGACATTTGATATTATGTCCACCCCAACTCAAAACATGGGGGGGACATGTCCCCTCATCCATACAGGATTGACGCCCCTGCTTATAAGTTATAGAGTAAAAGAGCAAGGAGCAGGCCAAGGTTCATTGTCATAGTCTTGAGTGAAAAGAGAAAGAATTTCTCTATTTCACTCTTTGATTTTACCCAAGATACGAATCAATACTAGAATACACCAGCATTCAGTGCCTGTGAATGCTGGTCAAGGCCAAGGGCAAAATGGGAGGGGGATGTTCTATAGATATGTGACAGACCTAACCCAGATTTAGTTGAATTTGATCATTTTTTAAAAATGTTTTGAAAATTTGTTCCAAATTTGTTGAAATTAGTTGTGACATTTTTTTTCTTCATTTTTTAAAAATTGTTTTGCCAAATTTTGATAAAATACTCAGGAGAAATTTGAAAATTAAACAAATTTGTTGAAAATCCATCAAAAATTACAAAAAACCAACCAACGTCTGATTGACCGACATGAGAGGTTCGAATAGAACAGGGTTGGGTGGGTTTTTTATGCCTTAACCCCCTGAGAACTACCGACCGATTGGTCAGAAAGATAGATACATAATTTATTACACCAATCAGAGACAGTGTTAGAATAATTGTAACCCTGATAAAGATTGTAGTGAAATATTTGACAAGCTGCATTATAATTGGCTATTCAATTGAGTATATCTTGGAATAAACCAATCACAACCACTGTAAGATAGACAGGTAGACCCCAGGGGGTTAAGGGTTTTCTACCAATACAAGTTATTATTCGCAACTTCTGTTTAATATTCTTTGCCAACAGCAGAACGTTGCATCTCTAGCAGCATTCAATCTATCGCCAAAACCAATTAAAACAACACCATGGCCATGAGTGATCAGTCGGTTCATACAGGCTCGATAATGTGTTTTCAGCACGCACAGCTATTCGCGAGGAATTTAAATTAAGTTGTGCAATCGCCACCGACCTAATTTGCTTTACTATCTCTGCACACTCAAGTGCGAACCGATCAATCAATAAATAAATTTACTTTACTACTTCTTATTAATGTAACTCAAGGGAGAACACTATAGTTTGATCAGTTCCAAATTGGCAAAGCCTCCTTTTACAGCAGCGAATGAATGACATAGGCGCGCTGAAGGCAACAAGCGCACTGTCCATCATATGTGTGATGCATGCGTGCGTGTGGTCAAAACCGTGTGCGTGTGGCCATAATCGCCCGCGTACGCTTGGATTACTTTTGCGCGCGTAGAGATACAAACCGAATATTTCTCGCCAATTTTGAACTGATTAAACTATAGCTGCAGACTCTTGTTTATAGTGTCTGGTCGGTACAAAAGATGGGCATTATGACTATGAGCATTTGTATAGTCTAACCAATACTGAATAAGAAGGAAATTGACGATGAAAAAACTTGAACTTTTGTTGGTTTGTGCTCTGGACAGGTATGAATATTGCTATCTTCGGTAGATAGCAACAATAGGTATCAACATAATTAGGGTAATGTAAGATGCATGGTTACTTTATTATGTTCATCAAATAACAGCACATTTTTTGCACACAAAGCGTGTTGACTATATATTACATGTTCGGTAGATAGCAACTTATGAAACGCTCATCTGCAATGGTGCATTCATTCAGTAGATGGCGATACCTTTTTATATTTGTTAGCAAGGATGACTATTAAAAAAAATTAAAAAAAAAAAAAATTATATATAGTAGGCCAGAGTGGCAACCTACGTGTTCACTGGAAGCGGCAATCCATCTGAACGGCTCTTTTCAGAGCCACCAATTCTTTCACAAGTAGGAAAGGGCACCTACTCTCAAATCATCGGGCAAGGGGCAGCCCAAATGATGATAACAAGAGAATTGGCAATTTCTATGTTTTGTTTAATATTATAATAATTTGGTCCTGAAGAAGTCAGAGCTAATCCTGACGAAAGCTTGACAGATTAAAACTCGTCCGATGGCGAACCTGTTAAACTTTTAACTTATATTATGAATACCCGTCGTAAAAGCCTATCTCACAAAAAGGGTGACTATTTTCAGGCTAACTAGAAATATTTATGTTTATGATTACTGGCACGGTGAATGTTCCAATCACTGTTTATAGATTTTAGAGTATAAGGCCTGATAAAAATAAATGTTTGTTTCCGGAAACCTGACCAACCCTAAAAAAACCTGCCGACCCTAAAAATGTTATCAACATTTTGAAAAAATAAAATTTATTTTCTACCTACCTACCGTTCATATTTTTTCAGTCCAAATTTATAAAATAAAATATTTTTCCTACCAACTCTCTCTTTTTTCAGCATGTTTCCGGAAACAAACAAAACATTATTAGGCCTAAGCCCAGGTGACATGCTATCTTCATAAGATAGCAACACTTTTAAATTCAATGGCATGGGTTACTTATGGTGTTGAGTATCTTCATTTAATTAACAACTTCAGATCATACAGGTGACTTATAATAGCCCTATATCTTATTTATGCTGATAAATGCAAATTACTGTTACTGATATCTCCAGTTAAACACATAATACTGGTAGCATCAATAATTGTTGCTATCTTCAGTAGATAGTAGCATACTAAGTAATATGTATGATAACCATGGCCTTCTCCAAAAGATAGCAAATCCATAATAATCATGTTCGTTATAATTGTTGCTATCTTCAGTAGATAGCAACATAATACTAAGAACAGAGCATGAGAACCATGGCTCTCTTCAAAAGATAGCAAATCCATAATAATTATGTTCATTATTATAATTGTTGCTATCATCAGTAGATAGCAGCATATATACCAAGAAACATGCATGAGAACCAGGGTTATAGCTACCGTCCTACAGTTGTGAACAGCATCCGGCACTCTTAAAAATAAGGGTAAAAAATCCGGCACTAAATTTTTTACAATTTGTGGGAAAAATCATTAAACTGCCTCATAAAACAAGAAATTATGTGGCAGGAATCCTCAACGTGCATTTATAACTCCTTAAAAACATTAAGAAGGCCTCTAGACCCCATTCCATGATCCACTGCACTTCGTTCGCTACACTTACTCCGTTTGCTACACTTACTCCGTTTCCTACACTTACTCCGTTCGCCGTGAGTAAAATTGTCCCGAACTCAATCTGGTCTAGCTACAACCCTGATGAGAACCATAGCTTTCTTCAAAAGATAGCAAACCCATTATCATGTTCTTTATTGTAATTGTTTGCTATCTTCAGTAGATAGCAGCATATTATATACTTATTCCAAGTAATATGCATGGGAACTGTGGCTTTCTACAAAAGAAAGAAAATCCCAAATATGTTCCTTAGCAAAATATACTGTTGCTATCTTCAGATATTTTTACCAGAGCTAAACTCAAATACTATACTAATAATGGGATGGTATCTGTGGCACAACGGGCATGCGTGGTCCAACGGATACATTCTTGCTCCACAATACAAAGGTTGTGGGTTTGAGTCCCGTTGCCGCCAGCGTGTTGTGTCCTTGAGTAAGGCACTTTACCGCAATTACTCCTCTCTACCCAGGTGTATAAATGGGTACCAGCATTAATTCATGTTGGGAAGGTAACACAGACTCGTTGTGCGGGAGGAGTGGCGAACCCCCCACAGCAAAAATTGCAAAAAGAGGAGTCTGGCCTAGACGCCAAAGAAAGAGAGATAGGCACTCCAGGCGCAAGCTTGGCTCGGCACGTCACTTTATCTGTGGCACTCAATACACACAAAATGAAGCATATAGTATTATCAAGAGCGTTGTAAAGATTTCAATATCTTTAAAATCACATGGGTTCAATAACATCATACTGTTATGCGGTACAAGTCTCCCCCCCCCCCCCCCCCCCCCCCCACTCCCACATCCCCTTCACAATGAATCATATGGTAGCAAGAATCGTGATAGCCATTGATATAGATGAGGTGACCGTTGTTTACATCAGTAGTGTTTACAAATTGATTAGCGCCTGGTCTAAAGACATGCTAGAGGTACTAGTCCATGACTACTGCATACATACTATTCGAAAGCAAAACACACATCACTGAGCGCCAATTTTAAAAGCACATGCCCTTATGGTGCGTATGCATACTGCGGGGCAACCAGATTTAGTACCTGGTCTCTCTCACTGTGCTTAGGGATGCATACCATGACTACTGCACTATTACACCGTAAGCATGGTAAGTAACGATCAATCAAGTGTGAATTAAAGCACATTCCCTATAGGTGCGCATGCATACTGCCGGGCACTACGTCACCGGTCACACCATCTATATACTCCAACTGAGATTCATTATAATCTCTAAATTCATCGATGCATGAAATAGCACCTGATACAGTCATGGACTTTACCGACTAATCCACCTTGTATAAGGCATAAATATAATAATGTGTTGTTGACTGTATTGTGCCCCATTGGATTGATCAGTCTGCTTCTTTTTCTTCTTTTCTTTAAATTCCATCCATTCATATTCTCATTTAAATTAAACTTTCTTGTATTGTGTGCTTTATATTTTGAGTTTCTGGAAGATTTCAAGGAACTGTCCAAATATTTTAAAAACAGGCTCTACAAAATTATTCATTTTTTTCTTGAATTAATTTTTAAAATAGTTAACCACATTCTTTATATTGACCCAATGTCGAAAAATAAAGTGGACACAGACTAGAAACGAAAAATAATTTAAACAGGGATTTCTCCCAAGCATTATTATTAATCGTGATATCTCTATCGGTGTAACATCAATATACCAACTGAAACAATATCAATACAGTGATAGGCGTTAATACTTTGATAAATAAGCAAACGCTAAGAGTACTACCTATATCATGAGGGCAATACTATGATAGCATAGGATACATTACCCTTCTAATTGTTATCAGTTATGATCCGTGCAGTGGCGTAACTAGACTTTTTCATTTGGGGGGCAAGAAGAGGCAGTGACTTGAAATGGGGGGGCTCCTAATGGGTGGGCTCCATTCCAGTGTCAAGAAATGCGCGCGTAGCGTGCGAACATTTTCGACTTTACACCTACTTTTTGCACGATTGAGCTACATTTCGGCTCTAAACAAGCTTGTACCATAGAATATCGCATTTTGGGAAGACATGCGCGCGTATCGCACGAAAAAATTTCATCTGTGTACTTTGTACCATCATTATTCCATGATTCATTTGGGGGGGCAAGCGGGGGGGGGGGGCAAGGGTTCCAAGTGGGGGGGGGGGGGGGGCTCCCCCCGCTGGTTACGCCACTTGATCCGTGATATGACCAATTAGTTATTATAGGTATCATATTGTAAAATGGGTTGCATTTGCTCTTGTCATTGTGTTAAAGGCATATGATAAGATATTTTCCAGGGGGCGCCCTCTATTCATGATTTTTTTTAGAAAGTAGATTTGTTTGCAGATTTACATTTCTGATCATAAATCATAAATATATTCTGAGTTACAGAGCGATATGAGTCCTAATCACTTCAAAATCAAGGTTTTAGAGTGAATTTAGAGTGAAAAATAAACTGTTTATTTTCACTCTTTAACTCATGATTTTGAAGTAATTAGGGGCAATAATGAAATGCTGTTTTTTATTTTTAAATATTCTTTTTACAATTCTGTCAAAGATTTTCGGTGAATCACAGTTAAAAGTCAAATGTATATGTTACGGTGTTTCGGCATGGCAAATTAAGAACCAGAAACTGCCCAACCTATCAGTAGCATAATCAGAGGGAACAGGGGAGCATTATCACTTGGTGCCATTTGCATGGCGTGCCAAAATGGAGGCAAAAAATAATAAAATAAAACACCAAATTAATTAGAAATTAACAAATAACAATCCAAAATCCTTAAATCAGCTTTTTTTTTAATTTTAAGTCATCAGATTTTTTTTATGCCAGAATCTATGCCTACAGTATTCTGTAAAAGTGGACATTTTTGCGCAACATTTAATTTCGCTATTTTCTCGCTAAGATCAGCAAGTGCAAAATAAAAATGCGCACAAATATTCCTTCTGTATTTAGGTCTATTTAAGGAAGCTCAAAATCGCAAAAATAAAAACAAGCAAACTTGTTCAAAATGTGCGACGCGCGCAAATTTACATGCCCAAAACTTTTACAGTAATACGCCATTACAATCCAGGGGATGGATGGCGTATAGAAACAAGGGGGCGCACCACCAAATAAACGCTTCGTGAAATTTGAGTGTTGACAGTCATGTTCACGGTGCTATTGTGATGCTTTCTGCAAACTTTGAGATATAGTGTTTGATATCAAATTCAAGCATTTGTCTTCAATTTTTTGAATATTTTACCAACATTTGGAAACCCCTGTTGAATATTTATGCGTGGGACACTCCGTAAATTATATGCGGCGCATTTCCAGACGTGGTTAGAGTCATTTTCATGGTCATATTTTGAAATTTTCTGCAGTACTTGAGAGACACTGTTTGCTCTCAAAATAAGGAAAATTATCTCAACTCTCTAAATCACCGGTCAAAACATGGTCCTATCCCTCGACTTTTCCCGCTACAGCGACAAATAACCCTATTTTCAATGATACACATCACTCATATTTGGGTATCGGCTGTCGTGAACATCCGCGTGCCTATTTTAGCTTAACGTTTTCAAAAAAGTATGATTTGTTGGTTATATAATCTTAACTTATATCTCAATCATAATGCCGAATATCGTGCTATTTCAAGCCTATCTTCTTATTAAAATCGTGACTTCAATGTTAGAACTTCGTTAACCGAATTGCGTTATTACATAAATGCGGAGTGATTTGGTGGGGCGCCCCCACAATACCAATAGTGTCAAACCTAGAAAGACCAGTCCAACCCAAAAGCCAACCCTTGGGGCATGCCATTGAAGACAAGCAAAAATTATCTGAATTTATTTGCTTTATTTGTCAACATAATAATACCATTAAGAGCATTAAATAAAACAATCTGTGAAGAGTGTGTGAGCAAAGCAAAATGGTATGTGTACTTAGTGCTATCTACTGATGATAGCAATACTATAGTGTGATCTGTTCAAAATTGGCAAAGCCTTTTTACTTCAGCGAATGAATACAGAAGGACATGGGTGCGGTGAAGGCAACAAGCGCACTGTGCATCATATGCGTGACGCGTGCGTGCCACCAAATCATGTGCGTGTGACCATAATTATGTGCGTAAGCTTGGATTACTTTTGGGCGAGGAGAGAAAAAACCCGAATATTTCTCCCCCAATTTGGAACTGGAACTATAGGCTGAATAATTTCAATAATTTAGGGTAGTCTTGTCATGTTCGCTAAACAGTGGACCTACTTTTTAATTCTTTTAAACCCATTTTTGGTAAATTAATGGGTAATGTTCCTTGAATTGTTTTCAATCCCCCCCCCCCCTCCCCCTCCAAATGTCATCAAAATGCATCAAAATAGGGAAGAGAATTGCAGCTCTAAGATAAACATATGGCTCCCTTTTTCTTTAAGCAAATCATATCCAATTATTTCATTTTGCTAGCAGCACATCCCTGCCAAAACAAAATGTAAGTTTCCCATCCTCCCTCCCCTCTGACATCAAGTCTGAGATAAGCTTCAAAACATTTCCATGAAACGCTTCCACAACATTTACACTAGAGGATAATAAGTGTTCCACCCACCCAACACAAATTGGTAGATAGATTTCACCTTGTTATTAACTAATCCAGCCTGCTGTGAGTAGTAATACGATTGATATATTAGTGCCATAACAGCCTGATCTGTCATAGCTCCCAGGAATCAAACTGCAGGCATATGTGATGCGGTCTGTGAAATCCCGTCGGATGTCGCAAAATGTGAACTAGGGTTTATGGGTAAAATGTTTAATTATTTTTTTTACAATTTTTTTTTTAAAGATTTACTTAGAAAATGTATGTCCAATACTTTGTGTCATCATCTTTTATGAAATTTCACCTTCAAACACTTACTTATGTCACTTTTTCTATTAACCTTATTATAACATATATATAATGTTATTCTATTTAACTATGTATCTTTTTTGGCCTGTTTTCATGATTTCTTGTTTTGTAGCTTTTTATGACATCACAATCATCATTCACTCATAACCTTTTTTTTAGTGATCGTAGAAAAATGATCGAAACAGTTCTGTAATCAGCACAGTTTCAGCTTTCGTATGATATAAATATCTCCAATATGAAAAATCCCACATGTGGCGGGTTTTCGCAGATCGCATCACATATTTGAATGTTTACTGTATGTTTACAAGGGACTACTCTCTCAATTTAAAAAAAGCTACCACTCTCCTAGAGTCATTTTCACTCTTTGCAGAGTGATTTCTATTTTGAAAAGAGTGGAAATCACTCTGAAAAGAGTGGAAATCATTCTGAAAAGAGTGGAAATCACTCTAAAAAGAGTTGAAATCACTCTGAAAAGAGTGGAAATCATTCTGAAAAGAATGGAAATCACTCTGAAAAGAATGGAAATCACTCTGAAAAGAGTGGAAATCACTCTGAAAAGAGTGGAAATCACTCTGAAAAGAGTGGAAATCACTCTGGAAAGAATGGAAATCACTCTGAAAAGATCGGAAATCACTCTGAAAAAGAGCTGTCCCTGCACAAGCTCTCAAAGAGTGAGTTTTTATTCTTTAGGGAGCACATCAAACCTCGACCGGTTGGACTGCATATCATTGTTTAGAACAATAAAAACCGGCTGCAACCGCACGGAACCCCACGGAACCGGCGGTTGCCGGGCGGTCGAGTTTTGATGTGCTCCCTTACATTTGGAGAGTAAATAGGTTGGATCTTATGTAAAATTTATGTCCTGGGCACCCTATTCAGGTTCTATGTCAAATTAATATAGGCTTCTCTCTAGAACCTTTCAACATAATGCATATTGTACCAAATAAGAAATAAAATAGAAAACATTTTAGGTTCTACTTGGAACCTATTACTAAAAAAGTGTAAATTTCAGTGCATGTAATTTTTGGTGCTTTGCACATTTTTATACAACATTGCTTCTTTTTTTTCTTTTTTTTAAGCTTACATAGACCTACATACCAAATTAATATATTCGCGCATTTTATTTTCATGCTTGCTGATTTTAGCGTGAAAAACACGAAAATAAACATAGTGCAAACATTTCCATTTTTACAGGGGTTTTCAATTGAAAAATATCAAATTTAAAGCAAAAGGGCAGCCTTAGAAGATCCATTTTTCTGACTGTACCCTGGTATTACTGCCAATATCTCCTTTGGCTCACAGCCCAAAGGACCAACACTACAAATGACTTGCTGTGAGTTATTCTTCACGGAATGCATGCTGCCTGCGCTTGATTAATTTGCACTGGATCTTATTTGGTAACCTTTCTTGTAAGTGCTACATACAGAGGAATACGGTGTAGAATTACTCCGCTTGTGCAAGGCAAAAAATAAATAAAATGTGTTGCCCTCATCCGGCCGGGTCAAATTTCCGAGAATGTGGGCCGGGTATTTTTTTTTTTTTAAAGAATTTCTTCTTTCTTTTTTTCTCTTTTTTTAAAAAGATTTTTGGGTTTTTTCAAGATTTTTTTCAAGATTTTTTTCTTCTCAAGATCTTTCAATCTGTAAAAATTGCACAGAGATGGGCAAGAAACCAAAATATTCACCATTGGGTTGAAAATACATCCAGTAGGCGTTTTCCTTAGTATCGATCTTCACACATGTTGACTGAAAATAATAGGTATAAAATCGTTGATTTGGTAAAAATTTTAGAAAATAAAAAATCCCTTCCCGATTTTAGGCTTGTGAGGGCAACACAACTTCTTTATTTTTGGCCTAATCTCAAGTCAGTGCTTGACAGAACTCCTGCTCTAATTAAAACATTTTCTTTCTTTTTTTCTTTAATAAAAAAAAAGGATTCCCATGTTTTGTAGCAGGTGATTTGTGCTCCGAAACCCTATTATTTAGTAGTTTAATCCTTATACTGCTAAACTGCAAAGTTCAACTATAATTTATTTTTTATCTTTTTAGACTGATTTGCAATCACAGGCTATAAATAGTGACAAAAATCCTTGATTTGGAAAATAAATCTCATGGTTTAGTGGTGGTGTAAGAGTTGAGCTATCACTCCAGCCAACCAGGTTCAATACCCGATCATGAAATTGTCTTTTTAAATTAATATTTTACAAGGTTTAGAACCCCCAAATAATTCGAAATATTTCACTCGTCGCAAAAATCAAAAGTGAAGGGAATTTCACCCATAAGGCAACGGGGGGGGGGGGGGGGGTGGGGGTGGGGGGGGGGGGGGATGGGGGGGGGGATGGGGGGGGGGACATGTTGTACGGGCAAATGGTGGACCTCCAAGTCTTAGGTCGGGTCGGCCAGTCTGACGTTTTTCCCTCTCTTATCTTTCCTTTGAATATGACTATAAACAGTTTTTAAAAATCTATGAAAAATTCCAAAAAATCTGTAAACATTTTGCTATTTTATTACAAGCAAAAAAAAAAGTTTGGTTGGTTTCATTTTTCCTCATCGATTTTTACAAAAATAGGTCAATCTGGCCCGTACAACAGGATTTCTTTTTATAGTTGCCTAATAGTTGTTTGCCTTCCCCTTGTTTGGTCTCATCTTGTCATGCCATGTTTTTCTTGTTTTTGTATTGTCAATCTTTTCATATTTTCCCTCTTATCAGGGGTGTGCGACTCGACTCGCCGATCTTAAAGGTATATTATGTGATCTTTCCAGGGAACGCCCTCAACATCGAAAAAATAAATAAATTCTTCGGTACAACATGTGCACGCAATTCAATAGCTCTATGGTGTAAATTCGATCTATATTAATAACATATTCGTCTCTAAGGAACAGTACTGAACACATTTCCACCATGTTTTATTAAAAAACAATAAGTGTTTAGGAATAGCAAAATGCTCCTTAAAGGTATATTATGTGATCTTTCCAGGGAACGCCCTCAACATCGAAAAAAAAATAGAAAGCAGATTTTCTTGCAGATTTACATTTCTGATCATAAATCATGCATACATTCCAAGTTACAGGGCGATACGATTCTTAATTACTTCAAAATCATGGTTTTAGAGTGTAAATAAACTGTCGGAATTCCGACACTTTATATTTTTCACTCTAAATTCACTCTAAAACCATGATTTTGAGGTAATTAGGAATCGTATCGCTCTGTAGCTTGGAATGTATGTATGATTTATGATCGGAAATGTAAATCTGCAAGAAAATCTACTTTCTAAAAATAATCATGAATAGAGGGCGCTCTCTGGAAAAGATCACATAATATGCCTTTAAGCTCCTTTTGTTTAACTTTGATGATTGTCACATTGTTGGTGGCGCTGTTTGTGTCGTCTGTTCTAGGTATAGACTTAATTGAAGTTTACACGGATTTGTTGGAAAAATTCCCCAAAAATTGTCTGGTTTTGAATGTTATGATAAAACATATGTGCCGGACGTTTTTTTACAAGCCTGAAATATATAATACTTCACATTTCATTATTTATTTTAGGTATTTGAAATCATTCTCTCACTTTACACCATACCGACATTGTTTGTGTCCTACAGACTTGATGCAAGTCTGTAAATTCCCATAATTCCGGTGATCATCATGAAGTGGCGCTGTTGCCTTTTTGAATGTATGCAAACGGGACCTGTTTAGCTATGTACGTATGGCCTTTCCTATCCCAATTTAATAGACTCCCTGCTCTTATCCCTTGTCTACGCTCCTCTCAACATTCATCTTTGAAATCAGCAAAAGTCACATCAATGTGTACTGCTATCTCACAAATGCCCATAGACAAGTTGTATTGGTAAGGATGTAATCACTTATTTTTTAAAGGTAAACTGAAAAGAGAGTGTCTTCATAGTATCCCATACGGGATACGTAGTTTAGTTTAGTTTTATTTGGCATATCAAGCCACAGAGATACAATACATCATATCAAATATACAAATCTTAAAAACTTACAACAATTAACACAACATATTAATACAATAAAACATATAATGCCAAGGATAGCCCAAGAAAGCTCTAAAAAGGGCTTATTTCCATCGTACCTAACAGGGTTGTCACTCAGGCGGTCGGTGCCGATCAGGCGGAGCCGGAACTCACGATTGCCGACCGGCACTCTTAAAAGGGTAAAAAGGGTTAAAAAAAACCATCACTCTAAACATTTTTTTCAATTTATGTTTACAATTTGTGGATAAAATCATTAAACTGCCTCATAAAACAAGAACTTATGTGGCAGAAACTCTCAAAGTGCATTAACAAACCTAAAAACATTAAGAAGGCCTCTAGACCCCATGCCATGATCCACTGCAATTCGTTCGTTCGCAACACTTAACGTTCCCCTCAATAAAATTAACCAGCACTAAATTTTGGCTAGTGACAACACTGGTACACCAATTCAGTAGCATGACTTACTACAACACAACCCAAATAGTTCCTGACCAGCTGCTATTGTGCCATTTAATTCAAAATCTATAGCTTTTTATATCGATCATAAATCATACATACATTACAAGTTACAGAGCGATACGATTCCTAATTACCTCAAAATCATGGTTTTAGAGTGAATTTAGAGTGAAAAATATAAACTATCGGAATCCCGACAGTTTATTTTCACTCTAAAACCATGATTTTGAAGTAATTAAGAAACGTATCGCCCTGTAACTTGGAATATATGCATGATTTATGATCAGAAATGTAAATCTGCAAGAAAATCTGCTTTCAATTTTTTTTTTCGATGTTGAGGGCGTTCCCGATATCTAATACGAAATGTCCAGTGAGTAAATTTCTTCTTTATAGAGTGGACAAGTTATCATCATTTGTTCAATAAGATGTGATTGAACAATGCACTAAATCACATTAGGTGTTGGGCTTAACTTAACACTTTCCACGCGGCAGGCGTCTGCAGACGACATTCCAAAATTGCACAACATTTTAAAAAATGACGAAATAATTAAATTTCATTATCATATTTGGAATCATCATGAGAAATGCATTGAATTGAAATAAGTACAAACATGCCTAGTATTGGTCCAATAATCCTTGAGATAGTCTATGAAAATTGGGAAAGGTTTCTGACAAATCTGTTTTGTAAGGTAACACTAATAGCCGCATGGAAAGTGTTAACACTTTCCACGCAGCAGGCGTCTGCAGACGACATTCCAAAATTTCACAAAATGTTTCAAAAATGTCAAAATTATATAATTCCATTACCATAATTGGAATCACTGTGAGAAATGCATTGAAATAAGAACAAACATGCCTAGTATTGATTCAGTAATCCTTGAGATAGACCTTGAAAGTTAGGACAGGTTTCTGAAAAATCTGTTTTGTGTACAGTCAACCAATAGCCGCATGGAAAGTGTTAAGGAAAGATTTCTTATGGAGACATCAAGCTATTCAATCAGAAGCTTTAACCTCAGACTGTCTGGCAAACTTGAGATTGAAACAAAGATATCCAAACAGTAGGCCTACTCTTACTCAAAGGGGCAAATAGAGATTTCTTGTTTAGATAGATGATATACATAGAAACCCTCTCATGTAAGATTTCTTCAAAAAAATCAGTAAAAATGAAAAATAAAGACATTTTCTCACCATTTCCGAAGGTATATTAGTGCTTTTCACTTTTTTTGTATTTTGGTTAAAAACCACCACCAATTGAATCAGGAAGGTCATGACTATGCATCACGCAACAAGCCATGGGCGGTCTTCACGGTTATTTTGAATAAACCTGAAACAAATAAGTAAGAAGCCATCTGTGGCCTTATAGATGAATTAGGGTAGTTTCGATGTGATCTCATCAAAACTCCAAACGCTATCAAATCCATGAATTTCGCATGAAATACTGCAAATTAAGCTCTATAACTTTAGGTGCAATGGTAGTAGCGTTACGTATAACATAACGTATATATGTGAAAAAAACTGAGGGCTCCCTCCATGAAGGATCTCTTAGTGCCCCTTTAACAAAAAACAACTCTTATTTTAGATTGATTCACAAGAATGAAATGCTACAAATTTATAATGATGTTTAACTCACCAACAAACTGGACCGTCATTCTACACCTAATAAAATCCATAATTACAGATTGCGTAAAAAGATTAACGAGGGCCGGCCTCCTATTAATTACGTACAGCTGTCAATGCCAATGTATTATGAATGATATAATTTCACGCTTGGAGTCACACCGGCAAAATAAAACATAACATTGCCGATAGCCTTAGGGACGCTTTTACAAACAGCCCTCGCTTGACGTCAGTGGAGTATTCCCCATAGGTAGAGACTTCTAGCTAAATTAGTGTTATAGTCTATTAACGCAGGCCGCACACTTCTATCCTATTGATGTTATTTCAAAGCAAATTATGTTCGACAAGGCATCCCACTTATAATATATCTGGCACAATCATAGCTTCGCTAGAGGGTGAGTAGGTTAATATTGGATTTACCCCCTAAAGCCTTCAAATTTATCAATTTAATGGTAGATTCTTAGTAACGGCACATCCCTGGGTGCAGGCAAACAAGTGGGAAACTCGGGGGAGGGGGGTACTTAGTGTATATGAGGTTACGGGGATGTGACGCCAAATAGGGTCCACTTTTTCACCCATCTGGTAAAAGAATGACCCCTTTTCATAGCCATTTTTGGTAAATTGATGAGTCTAAAATCCTTCAATTTGCTGTTTTTTGCAGAAATTATAGCAAAATCTGTCAAATATGTAGGACAATTATGGGTCTCTGGTAAAGATATGGTTCCAATTTCCGCCGAAAATTGGTAAATGTTTGGGTCAATTTTCATTTTGCTGGCGGCACATCCTTACCTTAAAAATATTTGAGTACAGCTCTTGGTACGAGAGTCAAATCAAATCACATTATTTAGATATAAATTTTATAAATATAAATTTTACGGGGAAAATGATGCTCGCAACTTGAAGTGGTTCTCTTTTTCCTGAAGCATTAATCATTGGTGCCCTATATATACAGGGTGTCACAAGTTTTATTGACAGAAAAATTGTGTTATATCAAATGAGTTATATATAATCTCTAACACAAAGAGGAAATTAATTAAGACCAAAGACTTAAAACCAGTGTTCGAATTAAGTGGTAATCCGGGCGTTTTTACGCCCAAAACGGCTGTTGGAAAACCTAAAATTCAATACTGGTTATCCGTTGGACGCCCCCCCCCCCCCCCAAAAAAAAAGACCTGTCACCACAAAATGAGCATTAAGTCGCCAGTGTGCATTAGGAGATATGGTCTAATGAACATGCCAAAAACAAATACAACAATAGAAAACAAAGGAATTTTTGTCTTTCAATTTGATTTTTGATCAGGAATACATTGAGGAATTATGACATGTTGCATATCATTTTAAAGCTTGTTTTCTGGGCATTCTGAATCTGGATAAACCTCAGAATCTAATTTTCCGACCTTGTGATGACAGGTCTCATATTAGATTAATTTACTGAATTTTAAATATTTTTAGAATGTGTTTGCAGAAAATGTGTTTTTTCATTTGTTTATACTTTCCCGAGAAATCTTTACTTTGGCGGATAACCAAAAATGTTGGCGGATAACCTGATTTTATATCATGGTTATCCGCCGGATAACCTGATTTTTCCCCTTAATTCGAACACTGCTTAAAACCGATTTGACTGTCATATTCCTGATTCCCCTTTTCAAATGAACCAACAGAACCAATATCAACCAATAGACTCAAATATTGGGGGCCAATGCCCCCTCCCCCTCCCCCACCCACTCTAGCTACGCCACCGATTAAGGACTACATTTTGGTACAGATGGAACATATTATAGGTAACATTTCTCCTTATTTTTATCCCTAAAAATCAAATTCTCATCAAAAAGCGGTAATATTGATTGGATACATATTCCCCCGGGGGTTCTTAGTGGATATGAGGTTATGGGATGTGCTACCAAATAGGGTCCCATTTTCACCCTCTGGTGGTAAATGAATGAACCCTTTTTAAAGCCATTATTGGTAAATTTATGGGTCTAAAATCCTTAATTTTGCTGTTTTTTACCGACATTTTAGCCAAATCTGTCAAATGTATAGGAACATAATGGGTTTCTGGTAAACATGGGTCCATTTCCCCCGAAAATTGGTAACTATTTGGGTCAATTTTCAAAATATCTGAGTATGTCCTATCAAATAAAGCGAGTGTCGCCCGCAATTGTCACTAAGGCTAAAAAAGGGGGTAACAAAAATGGCACTCTAAAATTTTTTTTTTTAACAATTTGAAGATAAAATCATTAAACTGCCTCATAAAACAAGATATTAAGTGGCAGGAACCCTCAAAGTGCATTAAAAACCCCTAAAACACATTAAGAAGGCCTCTAGACCCCATGCCATGAACCACTGCACTTCGTTCACAACACTAATTCCGTTCGCCGACAGTAAAATTACCCGGCACTAAACTTTGGCTAGTGACAACACTGCCCCCCCCAGTGGCGTAGCTCAGGGGGGCAGCAAATGCCCCCCCCCCCCCCCCCCCCATGACGGAAAAAACCAATTTGTGCCCCCGCCCCCCAGCCCCTCTTAAAAAAATAAAAAGGAGGAAAAAATGAAAAATAATGATAAAAGACCGAGATTGCGGGCGGTTATGTATGGGTATATTCAGCCCAAATAGTCAAATAAGGCAAAATAGTACATGTATGTAGAACATGTACTGTGCGATTTTTTTTTGGACCGTGCAAAATTTGTTGAACCTCAACCCCCCCCCCCCCCCCCCCCCCACTTACGTGAAATTCAAGAGTTGGTGACTAGGAAAAAATTTGGGGCAACCTTTAACGAAAATTTCAGAAATCTTGCCCCCCCCCCCCCCCCCCTGAAAAAAATCCCAGCTACGCCACTGACCCCCCCTCCGATGATCTCCTGGGTAGAGATCAGATAACGCCATCCAACAGCATCCTTATAGAAACCACACTGATTCAACATGACGTACATAGGTTACTAGAATCGGTAGGTGAACTTAATTAACGTAACTCATAATTGGTATTAAGCATGATCAAATTATAACTCATATCAAATGTCAAACATTAATTAATGACCCTGATCGTATGTTCTGTTGTAATATTAATTGCCATTAGGCCAGCTATGATAAAATCAGTGTTTGTCTCACAGGTTTTCAGATTTTCAACAGGGTTGGAAAATTTATTTTGTTTTATTTCCATTTTCTTAAATTTATTATTTTCTTTCTTTCTTTTTTTTAAAATTAAAAACAGATTTTAATATTTTAAATCAATTTTGTTATTTTCGCGTAAAGATATTTTCGTGCATTTTGCTATCATAGACATTTCGCGAATTGTTTTTTTTCACGGGCGACCTTCTGGATGCACTGCATGTGTGTTGTTATTTTCGCAGGAAAAATATTTTGCGCGAAAAGCGCGAAAATGTTAGCTTTTACAGTACCCAAATTAGTAGGTCACAAACTGACCACTGCTTAAATGCACATTATATATACATACATTATGCACAAACTTCAGGGTCCGCATTACGGATTCTATTTTGTATTGAATTTTGACATATTTACCACATTTTGTATGTAAAAATACAGCATAAAATTGCTACACATTTCCCAAATTGTGTACATGTAGCAAAAAATAAGGATTGAGGAGCATTTTGCTGTTGCTATACACTTATTGTTTTTTAATTGAACATGGTGGAAATGTGGTCAGTTCTGTTCCTTAAAAAAAAAAAGTAAAGACTCGCGCCGAGCGTTTGGGCCAGACTCCCCATGTAATACTTGGCTGTGGGAGGTTGTGGTAAAGTGCCTTGCCCAAGGACACAACACGCATAGTGCAGTTATGCTCCACGGCAAACGAGCGACAACCCTTGACATGCATACCAGGTTTATCAAAACTTTAATCCTGTTTTAAAAATTAGCCCCGATTAGTCAAGTGATACTTCAGCACTCTCAGCCAATGAACGAGCTGGTCAACGACCTATGGGTGACCCGTCCATCTATTGTTTGACCGAATACTCGGCAATTAAGTAACAGGTCTGGAATAGTCGATTTCAGAGACGAAATAGGGGTGTTTGTTAAGAAATAGACCAGCTATAATACATGTAGTAGCAAGCATGGACTTATTATAAATATAGAATATTAAAGTCCATGGTTGAATTAATATCAACGCTTGATGATGAAAACATTATTGAAATGTATGATTGTTTAGAAGAAGTATTGTCTAAATTATCTGCAATTTAAATGAATAATTCTTGTATATTATTCCAAATTCTGGTACTTGTTTTATGAATATTATACTTAGTCTTTTTGTCATGATTTGCCTTCATGTTTAGGGCCTACTATGTATTTGATACCCATATACTGTAAAACTACTTAATTTGGCTAGCAATTTAATTTCGCGAGACGGTCCAATTCACCAAAGTATTTGCTCCCAATTATATTATTTTATATTTCTATTTATCAAATGGCAATATAGCATACAGAAAGATTACACAAATTTGTAAAATTGAATCGCCCCAAATATATTAATGCTAAATTCACTCAATTTAGTTGCCGTAAAATTAAAGTGTTTTACTTTAATACATATATTCCTCCCAACTGGTCACAATAAGCGGCAAGCGGCACCCATATGTTTTCCACACAACCTTGCCCATGGGTCGATTGAAGCTATCATCCCTCACCAAAAATGGTAGGGCCAATCGATATGGTCGATATCTCCTACTCGCATGGTCGGCTCATCGCTAGATCTTGGTTAACTTGTGATAACTAGGGAAAATATGAGGTTGTTGAAGAGTCTATGGCACTGCTTTCCCAAGGTCGTAGAATAATAAACAATAGCTTAAAATGATAAGGGGACCGCCCTCTTTATCGTATCAATCGTTCAAAAATCTTACGTCAAGTGGTTTTTATACAGCGACGGAAATAGTGAGGGCGACTTTGTGAGAAAGATGACAGGTTTTGCCGTTGACTTTTACGGGACAAATTTTGACACGGCAATAAAGAGACTCCAAAAGACGAGATATAGTACTAATAAAAATGGCGATGGTCCTAAGTTCTCGTTAACCTATACCCATGTAAATTAAGTATGTTATATTTAAAAACATAAACTTGTAGTAACCGCTCGATCAAAACGAATCGGCCGGTTAGTTTTCATGATATAACTGAAAACAATATGTCCCTATTCAAATTGCACGTAAACTTTGTGCGTGCAGCGGGTCAATAATGCTTCAATTACAAGCACACTGTACTGTATTCAATGGGAAAACGGACAATAGCTGCAAGATGGTTGGCACCAACGGGGCTCGAACCCACAATCTTTGCATTGTGGAGCGAGGGTGAATCCGCTGGACCACACGCGCCCAGGTATCTGTTCCTTAGATATGAATATATTACTACCGTAATATAGATATAATTTACACCATTTGTATTGTATGCGCAAGTTAGAAGAATTTAGAATTGAAGATCAAAATTAACATTTAAAGGCAGGTTTTCCGATTGCTGGCCCGATTTTCAACTTGATGTTTTCTATTCTTATGAAGGGTTATCATTTGTATTGCAAAGTTTGAGTTGCATAACTCCAATGGTTCTTATTTTAGGAGCACCAGGTGACATGAAATTTGCCCATTGAGACATACACAAACTGGCCATCTTTGGCAGTAATTCACTGCATTTTGGCCTCACCTATAATGTCTAAATGAAACAAATCTACAAATCTTGCGCCAAACATTTTACAGATATAACGAGAAAAACATGGGGTTTCTTACCGAAATGTGTTGACTATTGGCAAAAACAAAAGCGAAAGTGATCGAAACATCCACCTTTTAAGGGGCATGTATCGATATACTAAATGAGCAAATAACGTAAAGATAATCATCAACATAGCCCAAATCCAAAATGTCATACAATTCCGACATCGCCTTCATGCCAAATAAGCAAATAAAAGCACTTCCCGGTTGAGATTTGCCGCGAAAGTCTGTGCGTAAAACGACAGCACTAACTTCCGAATTCAGCACCTAGTTTCGATATCATCATATCGAAACTCAGAAAATCATCAAATTTTATATGATAACGGCGAATGTTTCAGATGGTGGTTAGTATAATGCCTAAGTATTACTTTGATGCAAAAAAACTGATTTCCAGGATAATTGAGGGCGCACTCCCATACGTATCTCTCAATGCCGTTCAAGTCTTTTAAAAAAAATCAAAGAGATTTTAAAAGTCCAATTTAAAAGAATTAAATCCATAATCTTTGTTAACACTTTCCACGCGGCTATTATTTCTACCATACACACAACAGATTGTTCAGAAACCTTTCACAATATTCAAAGTCTATCTCAATGATTACTGACCCAATACTAGGCATGTTTGTACTTATTTCATTGCATTTCTCATGGTGATTCCAAATATGGTAATGAAATTCAATAATGTTGACATTTTTGAAACATTTTGTGAATTTTTGGAATGTCGTCTGCAGCAGCCTGCCGCGTGGAAAGTGTTAACAATCATGTGGGTTTTCAAATGCACCCTTCTCCAATCAACAATTGCATTATATCTAAGGGTTATTGTACCTTCAACAAAAAAATTCATCCTAGAAAATTTTAATCAAGATGCAAGAGTGAAAAATGTTGGAAATGCCATTACTGTCTAAAATACTGCACTAGCATCAGTAGCGTAGCCAGGGTCACTTGTCAGGGGGGGCAAAGGGTATTTTTTTCCCCGGTGAAGACCCCCTTTTTCACCCTCTGCTGCTAGCTCTCATGACCCCCCCCCCCTTTTGAGCCTGCATCAGTTCTTAAGACCCCAATTTTATTAAAAATTAAAAAATCACAAAATTCAAAAATCACAAAATTTTGCGTTCCAAAGCCCCAATTCTTCGAAAATGTTGTGCATTACAAGTCGACTACAAGGCTTTTTATCCAGTTCAGATTCTGTTTGGTTTGACCATGATTTGTCAGGCCAGAGACACGCAGACTTATTGGCTCAATTATAGCCTGCACGCGACAATACCCAGGAGAGTGTATACATGTTTGTGTCCTTGTACTGGCATGACTGTTTGCGGTCAATGCAAAGCCAGTGTTTTAAAAATTACAATATACTAGTACACTACTACTAGCAATTTAACGTTTAGAACATTCTGTCTTATCTTTTTAGTAGGTTTATACAATTAATGAACATTTCTTAAAGTCAAAAACTGAGATATCTGGAGACATTAATGTAAAGGGCAAAACATTTAGAATAATATTTCAGTGATTTCAGTTTTTCTCTTTGATATTTTGAAGTTAATTTTAGAGTGAACTTGAGAGTGAAAATTATTCCAAAGTTAAAATGAATTGAATAAAACTGTGGGGTGGGCCTATGGTAAGTTGATGACGTTGAGAATCTTTAGATACATTTGGTGGTTTCCATTCAGAATACAAAAGTCGTGGTGTTAAATCAAGCATAAAATGCCATCAAAATATCTTATTTTATAAAGATGAATGGATCAATTGTTACATTTTAAAGTTACTTGAATATTTAGGATTGAACTTGAGAGTGAAAAATTATCCCCTTCTGTTCCAAACTTTCGAAGTAAGATATATTGACATTATGCGAAAGTGCAACGCTCACACAGAGCGTGTTTCTGCTGGGGAAGAAACCGCTAATAAACTCTAAGTTTGCCCAGCTGAAACAGGCAGAACCCGGCAATAATCGGCAATAATCTTTTTGCAGTGTCCCAGCAGAAACACGCGTCTTAGTAACCGCACCACTTTAATACAGTGGCGTAACCAGCGGGGGTTCCCCCCCTCCCCCGCTTGCCCCCCCCCCCCCCCATGAAATCAAGTACGGCTGTAAATGAAATTTACAAACAAAGTACACACCAAATCCCCGCCCCCCCCCAATAATGACATCGTACGCACTCTAAATGGGAAATAGCGCCATAACCATGATAACAGTATACTCGCACCCCTTTGAAAATGCGTGATTTAAACATAATCTATGTCGTTTCCCTTCCCCGCACCCCTTTGAAAATGTTTCAATTACACATTCCCAGCATCGCTTCTCTTTCGCAAACTTTTGGGATGTGATTTGTTGACATAAATCAGCAATGTGCAACGCATTCTTATCACCCGCACCCCTTTGAAAATGTTTAAATTACACATCATTCAACATCCCTATTCTTTCTCCCAACTCTTGAGACATGATATTTTGAAATAGGTGAGAATGCAACGCACTCTAAATGGGAAAATAGCGCCATAACAGTACTCGCACCCCTTTGAAAATGCGTGATTTAAACATAATCTATGTCGTTTCCCTTCCCCGCACCCCTTTGAAAATGTTTCAATTACACATTTCCAGCATCGCTTCTCTTTCGCAAACTTTTGAGATGTGATTTTTTGACATAAAGCAGCAATGTGCAACGCATTCTTATCACCCGCACCCCTTTGAAAATGTTTAAATTACACACCATTCAACATCCCTATTCTTTCTCCCAACTCTTGAGACATGATATTTTGAAATAGGCGAGAGTGCAACGCACTCTAAATGGGCATACAGCGCCATAACAGTACTCGCACCCCTTTCAAAATGCCTGATTTAAACACAATCTATGTCGATCACCTTTCCCGCACCCCTTTGAAATGGTTTCAATTACACATTCCCAGCATCGCTTCTCTTTCGCAAACTTTTGAGGTGTGATTTTTTGACATACAACAGTAATGTGCAACGCATTCTTATCAACCGCACCCCTTTGAAAATGTTTAAATTATGCACATCATTCAACATCCCTATTCTTTCTCCCAACTCTTGAGACATGACATTTTGAAATAGGCGAGAGTGCAACGCACTCTAAATGGGAAATAGCGCCATAACCATGATAACAGTATACTCGCACCCCTTTGAAAATGCGTGATTTAAACATAATCTATGTCGTTTCCCTTCCCCGCACCCCTTTGAAAATGTTTCAATTACACCTTCCCAGCATCGCTTCTCTTTCGCAAACTTTTGAGATGTGATTTTTTGACATAAATCAGCAATGTGCAACGCATTCTTATCACCCGCACCCCTTTGAAAATGTTTAAATTGCACATCATTCAACATCCCTATTCTTTCTCCCAACTCTTGAGACATGATATTTTGAAATAGGTGAGAATGCAACGCACTCTAAATGGGAAAATAGCGCCATAACAGTACTCGCACCCCTTTGAAAATGCGTGATTTAAACATAATCTATGTCGTTTCCCTTCCCCGCACCCCTTTGAAAATGTTTCAATTACACATTCCCAGCATCGCTTCTCTTTCGCAAACTTTTGAGATGTGATTTTTTTGGACATACAACAGTAATGTGCAACGCATTCTTATCAACCGCACCCCTTTGAAATTTTTTAGATTACACATCATTCAACATCCCTATTTTTTCTCCCATCTCTTGAGACATGACATTTTGAAATAGGCGAGAGTGCAACGCACTCTAAATGGGAAATAGCGCCATAACCATGATAACAGCATACTCGCACCCCTTTGAAAATGCGTGATTTAAACATAATCTATGTCGTTTCCCTTCCCCGCACCCCTTTGAAAATGTTTCAATTACACATTCCCAGCATCGCTTCTCTTTCGCAAACTTTTGAGATGTGATTTTTTGACATAAATCAGCAATGTGCAACGCATTCTTATCACCCGCACCCCTTTGAAAATGTCTAAATTGCACATCATTCAACATCCGTATTCTTTCTCCCAACTCATGAGACATGATATTTTGAAATAGGTGAGAATGCAACGCACTCTAAATGGGAAAATAGCGCCATAACAGTACTCGCACCCCTTTGAAAATGCGTGATTTAAACATAATCTATGTCGTTTCCCTTCCCCGCACCCCTTTGAAAATGTTTCAATTACACATTCCCAGCATCGCTTCTCTTTCGCAAACTTTTGAGATGTGATTTTTTTGGACATACAACAGTAATGTGCAACGCATTCTTATCAACCGCACCCCTTTGAAATTTTTTAGATTACACACCATTCAACATCCCTATTCTTTCTCCCAACTCTTGAGACATGATATTTTGAAATAGGCGAGAGTGCAACGCACTCTAAATGGGAATATAGCGCCATAACAGTACTCGCACCCCTTTCAAAATGCCTGATTTAAACATAATCTATGTCGATCACCTTTCCCGCACCCCTTTGAAATGTTTTCAATTACACATTCCCAGCATCGCTTCTCTGTCGCAAACTTTTGAGATGTGATTTTTTGACATACAACAGTAATGTGCAACGCATTCTTATCACCCGCACCCCTTTGAAAATGTTTAAGTTACACACCATTCAACATCCCTATTCTTTCTCCCAACTCTTGAGACATGATATTTTGAAATAGGCGAGAGTGCAACGCACTCTAAATGGGAAATAGCGCCATAACCATGATAACTGTATACTCGCACCCCTTTGAAAATGCGTGATTTAAACATAATCTATGTCGTTTCCCTTCCCCGCACCCTTTGAAAATGTTTCAATTATACATTCCCAGCATCGCTTCTCTTTCGCAAACTTTTGAGATGTGATTTTTTGACATAAATCAGCAATGTGCAACGCATTCTTATCACCTGCACCCCTTTGAAAATGTTTAAGTTACACACCATTCAACATCCCTATTCTTTCTCCCAACTCTTGAGACATGATATTTTGAAATAGGCGAGAGTGCAACGCACTCTTAATGGGAAAATAGCGCCATAACAGTTATGTACTCGCACCCCTTTGAAAATGCGTGATTTAAACATAATCTATGTCGTTTCCCTTCCCCGCACCCCTTTGAAAATGTTTCAATTACACATTCCCAGCATCGCTTCTCTTTCGCAAACTTTTGAGATGTGATTTTTTGACATAAATCAACAATGTACAACGCATTCTTATCACCCGCACCCCTTTGAAAATGTTTAAGTTACACACCATTCAACATCCCTATTCTTTCTCCCAACTCTTGAGACATGATATTTTGAAATAGGCGAGAGTGCAACGCACTCTAAATGGGAAAATAGCGCCATAACAGTTATGTACTCGCACCCCTTTAAAAATGCGTGATTTAAACATAATCTATGTCGTTTCCCTTCCCCGCACCCCTTTGAAAATGTTTCAATTACACATTCCCAGCATCGCTTCTCTTTCGCAAACTTTTGAGATGTGATTTTTTGACATAAATCAACAATGTACAACGCATTCTTATCACCCGCACCCCTTTGAAAATGTTTAAGTTACACACCATTCAACATCCCTATTCTTTCTCCCAACTATTGAGACATGATATTTTGAAATAGGCGAGAGTGCAACGCACTCTAAATGGGAATATAGCGCCATAACAGTACTCGCACCCCTTTCAAAATGCCTGATTTAAACATAATCTATGTCGATCACCTTTCGGCCGCACCCCTTTGAAATGTTTTCAATTACACATTCCCAGCATCGCTTCTCTTTCGCAAACTTTTGAGATGTGATTTTTTGACATACAACAGTAATGTGCAACGCATTCTTATCAACCGCACCCCTTTGAAAATGTTTAAATTACACACCATTCAACATCCCTATTCTTTCTCCCAACTCTTGAGACATGACATTTTGAAATAGGCGAGAGTGCAACGCACTCTAAATGGGAAATAGCGCCATAACCATGATAACAGTATACTCGCCCCCTTTGAAAATGCGTGATTTTAAACATAATCTATGTCGTTTCCCTTCCCCGCACCAACTCGTGTTATGGTACATATGATGGTTTGGAGGTAAATTTACTAAAGTTTAATACCGTAAAGTGAACATTTTCGCGTGTATAATTTTTCGCGATTATTTGCACACTTTGAACAATTTACGAATTTGAGCTTTTGCCCTTTGCCGCCCCCCCCCCCCCCACCACCACCATCACCACCACCACCACCCCCTGATAATAAGTGACTCTGGCTACGCTTCTGCACTCCAATCTAGAAATTTCTTTTTCCTTAAACTTCTACCTCTACCCTGGATCTTATGTTATGGTTTGAAGGTAAATTTACCCACGTTTAATACTATAGGGGTGAACATTTTTGCGTGTATACATTTTTCGCGCTTGGCACATTTTGAACAATTTCGTTTTTATTTTATTTTTTGCGATTTTGAGCTTCCTTACATAGACCTACATACACAATGAATATATTTTCGCGCCTTTATTTGCGTGTTTGCTGAGATTTAGCACGAAAAGCGCAAAAATAAATGTACCGCGAAAAAGAACACGTTGACACTTTCTGGAATCACAACAAAAACCATGAATAAACACATAACACTGCTCGCCAGAGCTATAATGTAGAACAGTAGTCTATGGTCACTATGCATAGTATACACTCTATCAAGGACAGTTTGCGTGAACTGTCAAACATCATTATATTAATACAGATCGGGTGGCAGGGGCATACAAAACCAGCAGCGAAAAGAGTTAAATCTTAAATACTTAATTGGGCTCATGGTGACTTTTATTTGTGAACCGGTGAGGCGATCCACAGAATCAATGGATGAGAATCAGACAAATTTGCTTGGAAACAACTCCTAATGGTTCTAAAACCCCAAAAATCTGAAAATTTGCGTTCTTGCTTAACAAAATTGAACTATAGGCCAGTTCTCAAGACCTACCTTTTCGAAAATATCAGTTCCTAAGACCTTATTTTTCATCATAAAATCCACTCAGTTCAGTTGTGTATCCCCCCTTTAACAGACCCTGGGCGGCACACCCCTATCCAAAAAAAAATTGGAGTGCCCCCCCCCCCCCCCACCCCCGGATATTTCCATCCCACAAAATAAGATCACACTTTCAAAAGGTGTGACAGTCATCGTTAGCAACAGGATAGATAGGGGCAATTGTACTTTTTCGCAAAGTTTTTCCATTAGAGATTGTCTGGCCATGGACCCCAAGGGAATCAATCAATCAATCGACTCTATTTTCTGCTGTATTGACCAGTGCAGCAATATAAACCAGTGGTGTGTAAAATTTGCACATACATTTCGGTATGTAGGATTAGGGATTTTCAATAAAATGGATTAACACCCCCACCATCATGACCATTTACATATCCTAAAATAAAATCTTGGCAACGAGTTGACCTGGTTTCAGACGTATATAGTTACATGATTATAATAATCAAGTATATAAAGATCTCTGTAATATGTATCAGTGGCGGATCCAGGATTAAGATTTACGGGGGGCTGGTACCCCAACAAAAATTGTAAAAGGTCCCCAATTTTTTTTGCCGCCAGCTCGTGAAATTGGGTGGGTAGGCATGCGGTTGTCCAAGAACCGGCAAAAAAAATTGCATGGTACAAGTGGCAAATGTACCAACGGAACCTACTTATGCCTCTGAAAAAAGGTATATTGTCAAATTTGACCGGGGGGGGCGGGGGAGGGACGGAAGGGGCGGGCGCCCCCTGTAAAATTTGACAATATACCGCCACTGTGTATAAGGGAGAGGGAAATCGAATAAGGATATCGAACATTCACAAGGGAAATCTTCTAACAAGGTCATTATAGTTGCCGGAAGTAACACAAAAATAGACACTAAAGGGATAAGAGGTGGTAGGAATGATATAGGCCTACCTTTTGTGTCATATAAATATAACTTTCAATGGATTTTAAACTAGATGTATGAAATCGGGATTGCTAATCAATGTTAGTAGTAGTATACAAACAATAACGAATGCTCACAAGGGAAATCTTCTGACAAGGTTATTATAATAGTTGCCCAGAGTAATACAGAAATGGAGACTAAAGGGATAAGAGGTGGTAAATGGAGATGATCATTGATCAATATTATGCATTGAACCAATCTATGATTGAACCCACAAGGGAAATGAGGAGAAACATATCTTAGGATCATCTCATAACTTCTCATACATTTGATGCACCTTGAAATTCCAAAGACTGTGCTGTTCAAAGGTAATGCTTGAAGATGCTTAAGGCCTAAAAAAAAAAAAAGTTTGAGACCGACCCTAAATACATCGCCGACCCTGAATATTTTTTATTATTTTGAGGGAAAAAAACCAAAACCCACCAAAAAAAAAAAAACACCTGCAATCTTAAGTTTGTTATTGTTTAAAACTTCAGAACCTTGTACTCATAGAGTCTGGTGGTTTCTATAAATAAAAAGAAAAATGTTTAAAGAAAAGGGAATTATTGCCGTCTCTTCATTTGTATGTACTGCTGTCTTTTAAGTGTTCAAAAGTAGATGATTTAAAATTTAAAAAAATAAAATAAATTTAAAAAATCCCGACCGACCTACCCTATTTGTTTTGGTCATGTTACGCCAGCCAATCAAACTTTTTTTTTTTTAGGCCTAAGGGATCTGTAATTTTCTTCATAGGAGCCGGAAGCCAAATATCATGGGGGAAGTGGCGGCAGTACAGGGAGGGTGGGGGGGGGAATGCTCAAGCCCCATCCCATTTTATCCCCCAAATAATCAAAAATGACTTTCAATGTCAAAATTACTTATAGTTAGCTTAAAATTGGTCTCATAATATATCTTATTCCCACCCCCCTTAAAAAAACCTTTTATTTTCTTGCCCCTGTTTGCCCCCAAATATCTTTGATACTGGTGCCCCACTGCACCGTCTGCATGTTTCAGCATTATAGAACAAGATTTGAGTTTGTTCCCCATATTTTTTTTTTGCTTCCATGGTCCACCTCCACTTTCCCAATAAACAAACTAAACTGCTCACAAAAAGTATCGAAACACTTAGAAATGATCCAATATATAACGGCTCGAAAGGGTGTGCATTGATCGAAGCAAATAACCAAGTACATAATTTTGTTCTGCGTATTTTGACACCTCGATCTTTGAGATACAGTGTTGCGGAGCTGAGTTATTGTCATTTCAATGATCGTGAGTCCAGTTTCAAAAGTGACACTCATCCCTATTGAAAAACACGAATCTGATCATTCTAAACAGTAATGCAAACCTCTTTCTATAGGATGATTGTCACTTTTGAAACTGGACCCACGACCATTGAAATGACAATAACTCCGCTCCGCAACATCGTATCTAATCGATCGAGGTGTCAAATTACGCAGAACAAAATTATGCACTTGGTTATTTGCTTCGATTATTGCATACCATTTGAACCGTTATATATAGGATCATTTCTAAGTGTTTCGATACTTTTTGTGAGCAGTTTAGTTAGACCCTTGTGGGTGTGGTTGGGGGTGGGAGTCATAAATATAATAAACATATATTATCTGAGTAGTGGTCATATAAATAATCGCTTTCATTTATGGGGGTCATAAAATCGAGGACGATAAACGACATATTGGGAAAGAAAATGACATTGGGTTATATTTCTTGCCATTTATTTCCCTCTTAAATACCATCATATTAATTGAATATGAACAAAGTGGTTAATTAACTTGTAACCCTGGCAGGGGGATTTTGGCGTCAATCGGGCAGGGGGGGGGGACAAATTGAGGGATTTTGAACAAACAAACATCCCCGGTCTGACCCCGATTTGACCCCCAGACCTTCCTCAAGCACCACGCTCCTATCAATTGAGCTAACACGCCAGAGCTGCCCCCGGCAGCAATTTGGTGCCCACATATGAGCTCGGCCGATGACGTTATTCAAATCAATGTCAAAGCATGTGCTTGGGGAGAGGATTTCGTGCAGTATTTTGAAGTATTTTATTTTCAATAAAAAAAATGCATGGTAGTAGAAAATCAGAGCCAACTTTATCTCTTCGGATCTACGATTCAAAAACAAGAGATTTTTAATTTCAATTTGAACTCCTAGTTGCAGTTGACAGATAACCATCAGGCCTCCAGCAGAAATATATCAAACTCATCTCTACTACGTCGTCTTTGTCTTTATGAGAGAAAAAATAAACATTGTTCGGCAAGAATAAAATTAACTTAAAATGGAATTCTTCTTAGACCTGGTCTATTTATAATGCTATATCTTGCCAGACGTCCCGTACGGAATTAACTGTGTACTACTACGACCCATTTTAATTGTTATGAGCATGCGCACATCAGTTACGGGACGTCTAGCAAGACATTGCCCATGCATGTAGATGATCAGAACAGTTATTGTAGGCCTATGTACCACCTGTATAATAATCTTAACCCCTGGGGTCTACCCGTCTATCTTACAGTGGTTCTGATTGGTTTATTACTTGTAAGATGTACTCATATGAATAGCCAATTGATTCAAATGCAGCTTGTAAAATATTTCACTCCAATCTTTATCGGGGATACAATTATTTAAACAATGGCTCTGATTGGTGCAATAAATGATGTATCCATCTTTACTCATAAAATGGATGTTATGGTTTTAAGCCCACAATTATTCATACTCTTATTCAGAGTTTTTAATATCGGAGTAGGCTATTCTGAATTCGCGTCAATGAAATATCCCAGGGAATACATGTCTCTTGCAGCCAGTGTGATCAGCTGTTTATCACATTCTTGCCAAAAGAAACTCATTCCTCAAATAACACGATTCAAAATATTCCGAATTTAGTAAGGGTAGGGGGGGGGGGGCTGGAGCTGGAGCCCCCCCCCCCCCCCCCCCCCCACTTGGAACCCTTCCCCCCCCCCCCCCCCCCAAAATGAAATCAATCGGTGTGGGTGTGAAATGGAGCCCCCCCCCCCCCCATTTCAAGTCACTGCCCCTTCTTGTTGTCGTCCCCCCCCCCCCCCCCCCCCAAATGAAAAGTCTAGTTACGCCACTGATACAGTAGGCCTACTAGTAGTAATGGGACATTCACACGTGTCTGTGAGGGCGACTAATTTATAATATATTAGAGCTTACTTTCCACTGTTCTTTCCACTATACATCCCAGAGCCAACTTTATCTCCTCGGATCTACAAACGAATACATCCCTAGTACTCTAGCTCATAGCTAGGCTTTGTTGGCAACAATTAAACTATGTTCACGCTAGTATTATAATGTGATAACTTACTGGTGCTGATGATGAATATGGTGTGAATGTGAGGGTTGTTACTGTGAAGCACTGTATAATCCGAAATGTTTACACTCTGAATAGCCGCAATTGAACTGTCACACTGTCATGTCACACTGCTGCGGTTTTACTGCTGGTGTCAGACTAGCTGCTGTCACTTTAAAAATGTGATGTAAACATTAATTGAGGGCGTTTCGAGGTATGTCCAATTGATCAGACAGGATCAGACGGGACCGGTCATTCGTAAAATTGCTAGTTTAGTTTTATTTGGCATATCAAGACACAGCGATACAAAACATCAGATCAAATATACAAATCTTAAAAAAAAATTACAACAATTAACACAATATATTAATAAAAGAAAACATAGGCCTATAATGCCAAGGATAGCCCAAGAAAGCTCTAAAAAGGGCTTATTTCCATTGGGGGTCCTTCAAATATTAAAACAGCACATTATAAAAACATCAAATATATTTGAACACAAATAATATTGCACTTTTTATGAAACAACTGTCATATTAAAAAACGGATGAAAAATCAAGATAGAAAGTGACTTTTTACTGCCTTTTTGAACTGCCCGTGTTGGATGTTTAGTGAGTTGGTAGCAAATTCCATTCCCGAATACCAGTAAAGAAAAATGTATTGCACTGCTGACCTTTAGCTTTACGGGAACAGAATTTTGTTTGCACTGCCCCTGGTATTGTATTTGTGGGTGTTGGACAATTTGGTAAACTGAGAATACAGGTACTCAGGTGCTATATCATTATAGATTTTAAATTGAACTCTATCTTCAACTTTCAACATTCCCAGCACTCTTAACACTTTCCACGCGGCTATTGGTTTTACCATACACTAAACAGATTTTTCAGAGACCTCTCAGTCACAATTTTAAAATTCTATCTCAAGGATTACTGACCTAATACTAGGCATGTTTGTACTTATTTCAATGCATTTCTCATGGTGATTCCAAATATGGTAATAAAATTCTACAATTATGACATTTTTGAAACATTTTGTGCAATTTTGGAATGTCGTCTGCGAGCGGCTGCCTGCCGCGTGAAAAGTGTTAAATTCTACATCACCATGTGGGACCTGGGCTCCAGCTTCAAAATGATGCGAATCAAACTTATTTTGCACAACTTGCAGCTTATTTTTCAACTTTGCAGAATGAGTGAAGAAAACCATGAAGAGCAACAATAATCAAAATGACATTGTATAAGGACAGTGCAAAGGGTCCTACAAGGTCTTTAATTCAAAAAATGACCTTGTCTGTTAGAAAGTTAATCTACCACAAGATTGAATTATTTTTTGATGTAATTTATGTATAATATAAAGTGATTCCATACCGTGTAAAGTGATTGTTTGTTAACTATATCCGATTTATGTAGGCCTGATACTTTAAAAAGTCCTTACGGGTCGGGTGACGCCATTAATTCATATGGGGTGGTGCTGGTGCTTGCCTCGTGGCCTTTGTATAGGCCTAGTGGTGTTCCAATCAGACTTTAACTTATGATTTAAGTTAGCCGATTGCGCTTTATAGTGCTATCTTCAGGAGATAGCACTTTTTGGACTATATGAGATCCGAAATATCATGGCCCGCGGGCGGGCCCGCGATTTTTTCTTTTCTTAATGATCCTACTGCAATCAGTTGATTTGTTCAAAAAAATCATTTGTAGTCAGTGAATTTTGCAAGTTTCAAGGGAGGTGTCAAATTGACACCCTGATTTAACAGTCTTGCCTTGACACACCAACCACCGGCACCAGTTTTGGACGGGTGTGTGGGCGGATGAAAAATATCTGCACCCGAGCTGAGGGGGCGTGACGTCAGAATCCAAGATGGCGCAGGCCTTGTCGGATGATGAGTTCAATCGTATGCAGGTTTGTATCTGGAAAATGCTCTCAATTCCGTCATAGAATGGGAATGATTGCATATGATAAATGTTACCGGAGATTGTTCTTTATCGTCTCTCAAGTTGACTATCCAGCAGGATAGGCAATACTATTTAAATACCGTGTTTTTGTCAATGTTTATTTTTATTGGTTGCAGAATTTTGCACCGTCTCTCACTCTGCACTTCATTCATTGACTTAATTTACTCATTTGTTTCACATACTACAACTTCCATTCCTTAAGTTGAATCTTAAAGGTATATTATGTGATCTTTCCAGGGAACGCCCTCAACATCGAAAAAAAAATTAAAAGAAGATTTTCTTGCAGATTTACATTTCTGATCATAAATCGTACATACATTCGTAAGTTTTTACAGGGCGATACGATTCTTAATTGCTTCAAAATCATGATTTTAGAGTGAAAATAAACTGTCGGATAACTCTGACAGTTTATATTTTCACACTAAATTCACTCTAAAACCATGATTTTGAGGTAATTAGGAATCGTATCGCTCTGTAACTTGGAAATGTATGATTTATGATCAGAAATGTAAATCTGCAAGAAAATCTACTTTCTATAAAAAATAATGAATAGAGGGCGCTCTCTGGAAAAGATCACATAATATGCCTTTAACTAGTTCGAGCCAGCTCATCTTTGGCGGGCCATGGAGAGATTATCAGAGAGGTTAGACAGTTAAAAATGAGATGCGCATTTGCGCAAGAAGACTAGTCTAATAAATAATAGCCAACTTTACTAGTTTATCTCTTCGAATCTAAAACAGAACCTGCGTTATCTTCTTATTAATCTTACTACTGCTATAAATTGTAAAAATGTTTACACTAGAAAAAACTGGACAGGGAACAGCTACGTGTTTGCAAATATGTTTCATATAGTAGTACAACATATCACATAACATATCATATATCACAGGTCTCAATTTCTTGACACTTGTAACCTTATTTCACAAAATATACCGTGAATTCCGAGAAAACTGTAATTTATTGAAGTGTCAACTATAAATACCAGTTTGTAAAAATATTGCGTTTTCCCCATTGTTATCTGCCGGCACGTGCCAATTCACCTGCGTAAATTGTTGTGGCGACGTGCGATTACTGTAGGGTACATCCCTGGAATCTTTTTTTTTAAATAACCGCTAATACATTTGTATGTGTAGTATTTTAGTAATGTACTGACGCCGCGGCGTAGCGATGCATGTTTGAGGGCATGGACAAGTCAGCCTCTTTTTGCGTCCGTGGCAATGGCTGTATCATCGTGTCATTTCAGTGTGTTTTCTAACCGTTGACTGTGGTTTCAGACGGACGTACGCACATGATGTACCAATGAATTGGAAACAGCAGCGTCTCAGTGATTTGCGTAACAAATCTGCATTGAGACTAATAAACACATGATAATTTGTTGTTACCATTATTTTCTTGAGTTTGAATATTATTTTCTTAAATTTAAATATTTTTAACAGAAAAAATTCACTGATGTCTGTGCATTAATCCCGAAAGAGTGCATAGGAAATACACTGAGACCACATTTGCAAAATAATTAAAAATCTATGTAAATCTACAAAGGTACGAATCATCGATAAAATTAAGTTAATATTACACATAGCCAATCTGGACTCTGTGTACAGCGTTCAACACTAGATGTTGGACGTCTAAGAAAAAGCTAAGCCTTAAAAATATTGTCAGCGAGTCGGAGTATGCAGCGGTTAAGAGCGCTCATAAAAAGAATAAACAATCACTGCTGCGTCATAGTTCAATTGGTGGAGCGTTTAATCATAGGGCATAGGTTCATGCCCATTGTGTTTCTCAAAATTGTAAAACTGTTCACAAATTTGGTAAAACTGTAATATGTGTGTCTGTTAGCGTTGATTACAGATTGCGATTTTCAAATAAAAACCTCGCCCCTATGCCTCCTTCAGACCATACAGATTGAAGTAGGCATATTTAGCGCACCATGGTTCAGGAGTCAGATAGAAATGGTGGTCCCGTGCATTGGGAAGAGAAATACCTGAGCATATTAAAAAGGTCACAGACCCATTCGTAAAGAGTAGGGGATTGGGATCATCCCGGGTCTGTATCTGTACACACAACAATATCTGTCCAACCCCCTGGGGTGGAGGGGGCGGGTACTTAGTGGATGAGGTTACGGCGATGTGCCATCAAATATGGTCCCATTTTTCACCCTCTAGGAAATTGATGACCCCTTTTCAAAGCCATTTTTGCTTAATGTATTAGGTCTAAAATCTTTAATTTTGCTGTTTTTCACCAACATTTTAGGAAAATCTGTCAAATATAGGAAAATTGTGTGTTTCCGGTAAACAATGTTTGGCTCCATTTTCATTTTGCTGGAAGCACATCCCTACCAAACAAATATCAAATATCTGAGTACCCCCGCTCCCTCCACCCCCGGGTGTCCAAAAATCCCCCATGTAGAAGGGTAACAAGTTTGATAAAGAGAGCACTCAAGTCTCTTATGATCCAAAATGAAAATATCCCTAACATGGTATAAACAGTACCAGGGTTCTAGCTACGGTGGGCGGCACTGGGCGGGGCCGCCCGGCACTGACAATATCCACCCAGCACTCTTAAAAAAAGGGTTTTTTTTTGGGGGGGGGGGGGAGTTATTTTTTAACAATTTGTGGATAAAATCATTAAACTGCCTCACAAAACAAGAAATTATGTGGCAGGAACCCTCAAAGTGCATTAAAAAACCCTAAAAAGACATTAAGAAGGCCTCTGGATCCCATGCCATGATCCACTGCACTTCGTTCGCTACACTTTCTCCGTTCGCCGTCAGTAAATTTACCCGGCACTAAAATGGTCCTGGCTAGAACCCTGAACAGTACCATTGTGTATTAAATGTACTTCACACCAAGAAGTTCTTCTCGTCTTGTACTACATTGGTGATGTTTGATCAGACTGTTTAGGTCGGTATGCACAAAACAAGTTAAACATGGTCTAAATGATGAATAGTCCTTCAGGAAGGACCACTGTATTCTTTTATGGGCGTACACCACTAATTCGATAATACGCGGCACTTCCGGCAAAGTTGAGTACGATAATAGTTCCTATTTGACGGAAAGAATGGTAGCAAATGAAACTAATCATTATTGTTTTTGTGTCAAATTTGTGTTCTGCGTATTCCTAAGAATGTATATTTAATGTTTCAAAAAGAAAATACGTGATTTTAACTGAAACATAATTTTACGGACCGATTTACACACACGTTGCATGCACGGCTTCTAGCTAAAAATCCACCTGATGACCCGGGGTTGAGTTTCAGATATGTTATAAAATACCGTTTGTGTTAAAACATATCAAAATTGCAGAGAAAAATTCGCGAGCTAACTCAGGTTAGAGCGATTTGAACACAGCCTCCAAAGCATGTAAAGTCTATGGGAGCCGAATTAGTGATGTACGCCCTTATGTATTGGCCCGTATACAGTTCATCAATAAGGCAAAAAAAAGAAGGGTCGGACGGTCTGATTTTTTTTTGATTTTTTGATTTTTTTGATTTTTGATTTGTTAAAATTTTTACAGGGAGATACTACACAAAAACATGTTTTAAAGACATTTTTGTTGATTTTTTTATGATTTTTAAACAAGCAGATACTACTCAAAAACACGATTTCATCTTTCTTTATTGTTGTGTGCTTCTTTCAATTTTTTTCCCAATTTTTTTTCCAATTTTTTTGAAAAAAAGAAAAGATAAAAAAAGAATAGCGACCCTAGATTTCCGAAAATTAGGGTCGGTCGGAAAGGGCAAGTCAACTTTTTTTGTTTTGTTGGCCTAATGTAGAATGAGCTCACCGAAGCATAAAAAGATCCTTTCTGGGAGGACTATTCTTTATTTAGTTATTTTGCGCATACCGACCGACCTTTCTTTTGACATGCAAAACCCCTCCGAGGTTTTTAGACTCCCTCTAAACCCACAGCACAACCTCAGTTATTTTAATTATTATAATTGTGTGTTTTTTTTCTTCTTCAGGCACAGCTGCTTGAATTGAGGACATCCAATTACCAGTTAGTTGACCAGGTCAAACGATTGCAGAAAGGTATGTCCACCCTTCTCTATTCAGGCCCCCCCCCCCCTCCCCCCCCCCCCCCCCCCCCCCCCCCCCCCGATTGATTAACTTATGATTGTTTCTTACCGATGAACCTGCCCATCAATTCCTTTCATTCGACGCCACTATGCCAGACACTGTTCATCCAATTTTAAAAACAAGCATTTAGATAAGATAAATCCAGTCCTGGTTATAGCACCCGCCCACCTGTATTTACTAAGTAGCAGGTAACTTTGGCATCGGACGGGTGAAGATGCAAAAGTACCATACCTGAGTCTGACCGACTGGCATACATTCAAAAATGTTCTAAGTAACAGTGTAAGTGAGTAAGTTACACGGGCTAGTAGAATTTCATGTTGGGCAGGTATATCAGTGAGTACTGCCCGACTGTTTTAACAGTAATGCAGAAATGTGGTTGAAATAACTAGATGAGCTAATTTTTGTTGTTGTTTGATTTATTTGTTTGAACAGAGGTGACAACATTAAAATCTACATCGGAAACGTGTGATAAAGATCTTCAAAAGGCAAATAAGGTACGGATATATTTTTTTACTCACAAATTATATATGCAAACATATTTGTCTTGATATGTATTTCCTGTATTAGGCCAAATCAAATTAATTGTTTGTCTCAAAGCTCCCGCGCGCGTTAGTTTATTGATGCGCATTAGAAAAACAAAAATCTTAAAAAAGCTTCTTTCTTTTTCTTTCTTTTTCTTTAAAAAAAAAAAATCCCAACATTTCACAGATTTTTCAGATTTTCATTGATCACATCATCTTAAATACAAAAGTTCACTTTTACAAGGATTGCAATATTTTATATATAATTTTTTTTTTAAATTAAAAAATACCGCATTCCGCATTAGTTTTACAACTGGAGAGGAGCTTTGAGACAAACAATTAATTTAATTTGGCCTTATGTAAACCCATATAAAATTGGAATGTTTCTAGATGTTTGTGGAGCAGAAATTGTGATATTTTCTTCAAATTTTGACAATGTGCGTCTTTATGATTCATCAGATATATATGTAAATTTGGATAGATGTGTATCTTTGAGTACATCATCTTGTGTTGAATTTTACTCAAATTTTACCCATACCCAGTTCCATTTGTTAAAAAGTGGGCACTTTAAATTGATGTCATGGTCACATTATATGAAATTTCCAATTTTCTCTACTGCTTGAAACAGGGGTATAGCACTACGAAAATGTCTAAAAAATATTTCAATTTGATATTTTTTTCTTCTAGATAATCAGCAAGAGTAAGAAAGCAAGGGTAAGTTGAAGATGTCTTCTATAGTTCAAAATTGGCGAGAAATAATAATCTTTTTATCTCTCCGTGCCCAAGAGTAATCCAAGCATAAGCATGCGGTTTTGGCCGTATGCACGCGTCATGCACATGATACGCAGTCCGCTTGTTGCCTTAACTGTTCAACTGTTCAAATTCATATCAGTCAAGACTTCAAGTCTTACACAACCGTTTAGCCAGAACAATATTATCTGCTGATATACGAACACCAATAAATGATATGATGAACTTACTTCATTGGACAAAGCTAAGTGATAGGTGGAAAATTCAAATGCTTATTATTTTATTCAAATGTTTAAAAGATATAAGTCCAACATATTTATCATCCAATTTTGAATTTGTACATAACTATCACAATCATACTACCAGGAATCATTCAAGTAATACTTTAATCATTCCTAAAACCAACTCAAATTCTGGTATGCGCACTTTTCTTTTCAGATCTGGCCATCTGTGGAACAATTTATCACCATCTATTCGTATTGATTTAGAAAATATGTCACTTGGTCAATTCAAATCCTCTATCTCCACTGTAAAGTATCATTGAAGAATATCATAATATGTATTGTATTTAAACACTGTAACATTTGTTATTTGCATGTATTTATGTATGTATCGAAATGAGGGCCTGCTTGGAAAGCAGTGCAAGTCACTGAAGCATATTACCCTCAATAAAGAAAGCATAAATAAATAAATAAAATAAAAATAATACGCGCCCGCATCCGTCTGGATTTATTCGCTGCTGTAATGAGTGAGTCTTCACCAATTTGGAACTGATCAAACTATAGTTATCTCTTTTATCTCCTCTTTTATCAGTTTTTTTCTTACATTGATTTCATACAGCTAGCATGCTAATTATATAGGCTCATTTTTAACCTGGGCTAAGAATTTAGACAGAGTCTGGTCCTATAATAACCCAAACCAAACCACAGACAAACAACAAACAAATATAATTCAAACTGAGATATGTGTTAGCCTCACCAATCGTATACATGTATATGCAGTGGAGAGACCCGATGTAAATATTGTTTTATTCAAAAAAGAAAGGTAAGCGCTGTTAACCGCTGTATGGGCGGCCATTGGGGTTAATATATTGAATAGTCTAAAATTGTGGTTCTTCGTAACTGTTTCATGTAAAAAATATAAAAAAATTATGCTATTTTTTTAATGAACATTAATTAGCAATATGAATATTCATGGTAATTCTGGATCATCTCAGTTCAACCTGGACCATTTCGTTAAACTGACATCTCAGTTTAACTGGGATCTAAACAAATTATCATTATTTATTAGTATGACTTATAGCACGAGGCTATAAGGAATTAAAAGCACTCATCGACAGTGACTATTTAGTGATGATTTATGTGGCAGATCTCTGCTGTACAAACCCCTGCACAGTAGGACACTGATAGAACTTAAAAGTTTTGATTCAAGCAACTGTTGATCAAGATAAACAATCATCTACTAAACACTTACATACCAAGTTGTGATATAATTAATCAGGTTATTTATGATGTCAAATTTACAGCACTCTGAAGCTGTACAATAAGTGAAATTTGTGGAACTCTGGACTGGCTGGGTATGTGCTTTTAATATATATATCTTACATGAAACAGTTACCCTGATTTTAGACAATATTCAATTTATTAACCCCAATGGCTGCCCATACATATTCTGACGGCCGGGGAACAGCTCTTACCCAAAAGAAAAGAGTGCATCTGACAGATATAATTGTCTCTAGTGATGCAATAGTACCTACAATTTGATTGAAATGTTGGTACCGAGTGTTTTATGGGTTCCATTTTCCCAATAAATGAGGGTAAAATCACATTATCCCCCTTGCCACATAAACAATTATAATCTTTTACAGATTTAAGCCTATTTTTTCTCCAACAGGATGTCGAGGCATTAGTAGCAGAGAATGAGAGCCTACAGAGAAAGTTACACAGTCAGGAAGATGATTTCAGGTTGCAGAATTCCACTCTTATGGAAGAGCTTTCCAAGGTATTTGATTTATTCAGTTTATCCATTCAGGTGATGGACGCTGTATGTACAGGGCGAGTCAGAAAGAACGGGCACTTTTTGGCGAAAGCGCCACAGAAATATTAAGCCTGCATATTCAAAACCAAATATATAGCGTTACAAAGAACACCTATTTGGCTTTCATTCAAAAAAAGAAATTTTGAATTTTGAACATTGCGTCATAAAGTTACAACCATTTGAGTAGAACCAGGTATTTTAAAGCCTATCCACGGAATGGCAATAACTGATAGTATTGTTGGTTGCCTGATTCAGAGATGCTGATCAATGAAACTCGTGAAAAAACTGAAAAGGCACATGAATGTTGGATACAATATTTTCAAATGACTGGAAATAAATAGATCTGTGTAAATATGAGTAATAAAAAGCCTGAAATCAAGAAGGAAAAGTAAAAGGAGGAATATCTACTGAATCAGGAGGTAAATCCAATTAGAATACTTTTAGGAATGGCTTGATAATTCAACCATTCCATGGATTTGCTTCAGATTGTTGGGGCTTTACTCAAATTAGTGTAACATGATAACGAAATGATCGATTTTTAAAATTCTTCTTTCTAATGAAAGCCAAATTGTAGGTCTTGAAAGAACCACCATTGATTTGGAATATCTTATGTGACGCTTTTGTGAAAAAAGTGCCCATTCTTTCTGACTCACCCTGTATAGAGCTCATCGCTCCCATGTAATTGTTACAATAGATTACTCAAGATTCTTCATTTTGTGTAAGGTTTATGGCTAATTGAAATAATACTAGAGTACTGTAAAAGTCGTAGTTTTCGTGCGACTATACTGTTCACACTTTGCTGTTTTGGAACTGGTTTGCATGGTTTTAAATTCACAATTTGTAGCTTCACCATAATTATAGCCCTATACGCAAACGTGTGTTATTATTTTCGCGGTAACTGTGTCGAGTGCCAAAAATAAATGTAGCGTCTGAATGTTGATGCCTTGTCTGTATTTGATGTATTTCTTGTAGTGTTATTTTTGTATTTTGTTAATTTATTGTTGTATGTTATAAAATAAAAAAGTCCCTATAAACGGGCTGGAAAGAGAAGAAGAAAAAAAAAAAAAAAAAATGTAGATCGAAAATGTCCACATTTACAGTAAAAAAAAGTGTTAACACAAGAACCTCAAGATGAGAGTTGATGTTAGCATAGACGCACGTCACACGAGGTTGATTTCGCGTATAAGTACGCGAGGTTAACCTCAACCCCAAAAATGTAACCTCACCCCTAAAAATGTAAAACGAATATCCGTTTTTCAACATGCTTTCCACGATGTGGGGAAAACTGTAATCAAAATTTTGGAAGGCCTGAAAATTCACAATTAACCCACAAAAATTTAATTTTGAAGTGGTGGTACCCTTTAAAGTATTAATATTGGCAAACTAGCAAATCAGTGAAAATATATCAAATAAAAAACTATGGGCATAACCTAGTATACTCTGACCCAGATCCCAGAATTGGGTCTTTCCTAGCCAGCTCTGAACTGCCAAAGGTCATCATGAGGGTAATTGCTTTTCAGTATGACATGTCTTATAAGGGTTTTAGATGTGTAAAATGTGAGGTTTATTGAAAAATCAAACCCATATGCGTGTAACCGTTAACTAGTTTTTGTAAATGGATTTGACCCTTGGGGTCGGTTACACGTGTAAACGTGTAACAGTCGCATGCCTATACTAGAGTACTGTAAAAGTCGTAGTTTTCGTGCGACTAACTGTTCACACTTTGCTGTTTTGGAACTGGTTTGCATGGTTTTAAATTCACAATTTGTAGCTTCACCATAATTATAGCCCTATACGCAAACGTGTGTTATTATTTTCGCGGTAACTGTGTCGAGTGCCAAAAATAAATGTAGCTCGAAAATGTCCACTTTTACAGTAAAACAAAGTGTTAACACAAGAACCTCAAGATGAGAATTGATGTTAGCATGGACGCACGTCACATGAGGTTGATCTCGCGTAAAAGTATGCGAGGTTAACCTCATCCCAAAAATGTAACCTCACCCCTAAAAATGTAAAACGAATATCCGTGTTGCGCAATACCTAAAGTCGATCTACCGCTCTGATTGGTTCCCAAAATGTTGTAAGTTGTCAAGCATGCGCAGTGGGCCAATCAGAGTGCGCCCGCGTGCAAAGAGGCGTGAGTGTGTGAAGCATCTGTTTAATTTACCAGTTACTGTAGGCCCTGTCACTATCTTGACTTATGATTTGAGACAACTTATATCCCTTTTTCAGCAGCAGGTTACAAGTGTACATTAGTATATAAACTGCTCAAAAAAAGTGCGGAAATTTGTTTTCAATCACCAATTTGTTTCAAATATTTAGTGATATTTTCATATTTTGTTTCATATTAACGAAAAGCTGATGTGTTCCTCTTTCCACCGATACCTCATTCGTAGCAATCACTTGTTTCAGTGCTTATCCACTTGCTTGTGAATGTGGGGAGGTCTCATTCAAAATGAGCCCAAAAATAATTCACCACTATTTCGTAGCTATAAGTTTCAATGATAAAGTTCTTTAATCGATGGATATAGTAAATATATAATACTTACATTGAAATAACTCCTCTTACAAGTATTCTCAACTTTGACTAATCCAAAAATGAAACAAGAGTTTACCAATCAGTGATACATTTTCTTTTATCGTTCTTTTTCAGTTATGTACAGCAAATGAAAATCTAGAGAAAGCACTTGATAAGGTCAAACAAGGTCATGGGTCAGTTGAGGTCAAGGCTGAAGATGGCGATACACAGGCTGAACTTCGGAGACTACAGGCTGTTAATGGTGCACTGCAGAAGAATGTCACAAGTAAGGTTAATTTAGCCTAAGTCCCTACTCCCTCTATAGACTAGTCGAAACTCCATGATGACCCGGACATACCAGCCAACCGCGATTTTTTGGACTCAAATTGTAGGTAAAGACATTCTCAACCACCAAATAGAAATGCAATACTGCAACCGATGGGGAACTCCCGTTATGAAGGGGTCAAATTTGGGGGTAGTTTTGGGGTTGTTGGCGATATTGATGGTATTGCCTTCCATACCATTAGTCACCTTTTGCCCACGAGCTGTATGTACGCGGGAACTCGTAATTCAAAACACATATCCGATCATGTGCTGTACAGCGTCTCAAAGTTGTGACATTTTCCGCATAAAAAGCACGGGAATCCAACGAGAACTGTAAGTGTCATTGATGTATTATATTATATTAATATATTTGTGAATTTTTAAGCCCAACAGTATGTGAATTAATACAATGCACTTGCATTTACCCCGTATTGTATTCACCCGTGTGGTGTTGAGAAGCTATGTGCATTGCAGGCCGTATTGTCAATATCTATTGATACCATATTCGTGGTGCAATAAAACGTGTATTCTCATATAATGTTATGCCAAGTCAATTCACTGTGTTTGTTGCATTGAATCAAATATTGATTAGGTGTAATACCAATTTGTACATGACAAAAACAGATTTTTTTTGAATAACAATATACTAGTAACGAAATAATGCTAATGGCTTGATGGAAAAATCTTTAAATATCCGAAACTCATAAATGTAATGCAGGGGTTAACATTGTTATTTTATAGTTAACCCTTATCACTAGGAAACTCATAAGTTAACACAAAGTTAAGATTCTGTCATAAGTTTAAATTTTATGAATAAAAAATGAACTCCTACTGGGATTTGGAAGGTCAATTTTCATGTCAAGAATTAGTCAATATTGAGTTAAGATTTGTATACCCACTGGTATACTTCACTTACAAGTAAGGCAGTAACCGTGGCACTGGTTCACCTCTGAGGTTAACCTCGCTTTGCTCTGGGAATACTATAGGTTTTGTCATAAGTTTGACTTTTATGAATCAAAAATGAACAAAAATGAACTCACTACTCACTACTGTGATTGGAAGGTCAATTTTCATGTCATGAATTATACTCAATATTGAGTTAAGATTTCATCAAAGTAGGGCAGTAACCATGGCAATGGTTCACCTTTGAGGTTAACCTGTCTATGCTCTGGGTATACTGGAATGATACCACATAATATCCTGATATCAATATAGTAGATGGTCCGCTATTACATGCTAATTTATTATTCAGATGGTGAATTCGATCCTGTGTGTTGTTAAAATTGTGTTTGTTGTTTTCTTACGTTTTAATTGAAAATGGCATTACTTGATTGTTTAATGCACTTGTTGTTGAATGTTGGTGATAATGTATCTAAAATTTCAAAGTATTCAGGAAATATTTTGATGAGGAAAAATTACTTTTCACTTGCATGAATGAGGAAACAATGTCACAAATGTTACCAAAATGCCACAGACATTATCGTAAGTAACACCATATTTCTCCTCTCATTCGTGGCTTGCATTGGTTATCAGCCTAAATTGGGCAATTATTTAAAATCAAGCACAGCAAAATGTAGCTGATGAGATTAACGAAAAGATCAAATAAATGTGATCATAGTTAATCGAAATGCGTCCTACAATCATAGCTAATAATGAGTTTCTTAAAACTTAAAGAAACTCGTGTGTCCCTCACATTGGTTGAGTGGAATTTCATTAAAAACCACGTAAGGTTTCCACGTGCATGTTTTGCAAAAAGCAAAAATAATAGCAAGTTTTGCACCAAAATGTTGAATTACTATGTACTTCAATAGGGTATAATAATAAGCTACCTTTTATCATGTTTCTTTAAAAAGTCCAAGAGATAACTAAACGGTAGGTTGCGTAACTCTATCACCTTTTAAACGTTTTTTTAAGCTAAACATAGCAGCATACCATCAATTGAACCAAGCCCCAATACATTTTTGGTAATGTTCGTTAAAACAGGGAAATTTAGACTGTCCGTGGTTGGAAAATGGCAAAATGCAAGTTGAAAATTTATAAATAACTAGATAAAATGTGATTTTCTTTTAAGCTAACTTTGTTATTATCCTATGGATTTCATTCTTTCGATCGGGAAACCAAATGAACATTAACACATTATTTCTATTTTTACCACTTTCGTCAAGAAAAGCAACAATTAAACAAACAAACAAACAAATATTTTTCAGTCCGGGTGTATAGTCTGAAAACAGACTCCCCATTATGAAACCAACCTATATCACAGACTGTAGTCTGTGCCAAAAGTTCAGAAATGCAGACCAATTTGACCTTTGTATTCCCATACCACGCAGAGAAGACGGTTTAACAAGATGTTTAAGAAAAGTTAAGAAATGATCATTTCTAGTTCATTTTAAGTAATACGCCTTTGACAGATTGATGCATTACTGGCTTACTACTTCATTTAAGAATTAGTTCCTAAAAAGTTAAGAAATCAGACCAATTCAACCTTTGTATTCCCATACCAGGCAGGGTAGATGGTTTAACAAATGTTGCAGAAAAGTTAAGAAATTATAATTTCTAGTTCATTTTATGACAAAATCTGTACTTTTTGTTAACTTATGAGTTTCCTAGTGTATACAAACAGAGTGAATACATTCAGAATGCTGTACACAGTGAGTCAAAATATTCACCCCCCAGTTTAAAAGTAAAACTTTATTTGTTGCATTTCTTCATAAACTACACAAGTTGCATGCCACAATTACATCATATTTACATCTACAGTGTTCCACGGTTTGCAATGTAACAAGGTTGGTTATATTGCAGAATAAGTTATACACATTACATTGCTCATAGAAATCTTATAAATATTGTCATCTTTCATAAAACAATACTTTACTTTTGATAAAGCCTACTTTTTGGGAAATTTGTAAATCTCTGATAAGAAATAGATTCAAACTTATTAAAATAAAATTAAAATGAATTTACAAATTTATATTACAAATCAATGAAATCGGGACCTCAATATTTTGACGCACCATTTAGAGATATATAAGCATCTTGTCATAAAAGTCAAAAAAGATTAAACACATGGTGTAATCATGCCTATTTACTCGAAATGTATCGTATTATTATTTTTAGCCAAAAGTTTGAAATGTTTTATGTTTCGTAATCAATATAATGTTTCCCATTTGGCACCATTGTGATAAATGTGATAATGCGAGGTGACACCCAAATAGTAGTACTGACAAATAAATAAAATCAGATAATGCTTGCATTTCTATCATTCTATTAAGTAAAGAGTTCATATTCGTATTATACCCAATAATTTTCTGGTTTATTTATAATGATTTTTGCCAACTGATACAAACTGATTTGTTGACTGATTTTGTTGTTTACCAAGTGAATTTGCTGAACAATTTTTATACCAACTGAGTTACATTTTACCAACATTTTTGGTTGACTAATCTTGCTGCAAGTGGCTTTACATGTTTACCAACTAATCTTACAGAATTATTTGTTGCCGATTGCTTTTACGGTACCAAATTTATCATTGTCGATTGAATAGATTTTACCAAATGATCATTGTTTTGCCGACTCGGCATGGTTTAATTTTGTTCTGTCTTTCGCTGACTTGGCATTGTTTAAATTCAGTATTTCTCTCTTTCGTTTTTTACTTTTCTTTTCCTTTTCTTTTCCTTTTCTTTTCATTTCTTTTTCCTTTCCTTTTCTTTTTTCCCTTTTCTTTTCTTTTTCTGTTTTCCCTTTTCTTTTCTTTTTCTCTCTTTTTCCTTTTCTTTCATTTTGACGACTGCTGCATGAACCTGCTGACCATATATTGGATAGAGGGTGTCATCCCTTCTAGCAACGGCCATGATAGTTATCCCATAAAACGCCCAGGGCCATAGCAAAATCATTTCATGTAGGCCTTTAATTTATTACACTTTTCCTGAAATTGTATCGACCAAGATAAGATTGCTGAATTTGGAATTACTGCGCACATCAAAATATTAAAAAAGGATAGGGCCTAATGTTATACTGATGATTCCCGAGAAAATAACCAAAATGGGATAATATAAAATAAAGTTAATTTTTATTCCTTTGATAGATAATAGCAGGTTTTGTGTTCACAACCCTGCTCCCCCAGAACCATGAAATAAAAAGATTTTATAAAGGCATCGTCCTCTTCAAGTTATGCAATAAATCATGCAATACAACGCTGGTAATGGTGATTTGCATTGTTGACTAAAAAAAAGTGCCCTCATCCTCCTTTTTCTAAAGTAAGGACGAGAAACTAGTTTTTATATTTATTTGATCTTACCGATGAATGCATTCAATTTAATGAAGCCATGTTGCCTCAAACAAACTGACTTTGCAGGTACCTGTAACCTTCAGGCATGGTAGAGAACCTATAAAGGTCAAGATTTGAATTACAGATCCGAGTGAAGAAGGTAAAAACCATTTACTCGACTAGAAAATGCTGAAGTTGTCCTCTAATGTTGTTCGGCCAATATGCCTTTTTCGTTAACGTCATTTCCAGACGACTTTTTGTATCTATGTTTTGCTAGATCCTGACAAGTTTGCACATCACCCTTGTCTTTGTTTACTGTGTTATTATCAAAACAGCGCTATGGAACAATCTACCAGAAACAATCCGAAGCATCAAGTTGATCAATCGTTTTAAGACATCTGTGAAAACTTATTTGTTTAACCAATACTACAACTGATTTTTAGAACTTTATTAACTGATATTGTATTTTTGAGTGTATATTTCTTCTGTATTTTATTGCACTTTTTATATTTCATACTGTGCATTTTAACTTTGTAAATTTTTATTGCTGCTCTCTTTTTATCATATTTTGTTTGTTGTACGGCGCTCATAGGCTTTTTGTATTAAGCGCCCAAGAAATGTCTTGTTATTATTATTTTAATATGCATCTATATACATTGATGATTTATTCTCCTGAAGAGCCTCCGTGCGAAAAACGTAGTTTTAGTATAGTAAACAAAACAAAATAGTGTCCATTTTATATCGGAACGAACTAGCTATAGTCGCAAGACCTTGATATCCTGACGTAATCTCTTTAAATGTTTTAGAATGTACATCTCTCACCTATTGAAATCTTAATCGATAATCTTTTGCCGGCTATTTAAATAGATACTGTAGTGTGTGTCTCATGAGTGAAATGGCACAGCCAAATAAGTAATTTTCTTCTTTTTCTTAATTTTCGGGAGCAAATATCTGGATTTCCCCATCAGTTGCAGCATTATATTAGTCGAGAAACGACTAATATACTGTATTCGTCCTGTTTCCTTCTTCTTCTTCCGTCATGGGACCTATAGCTCCGTAACCATTGACCCGATTTTGACCATATTTGGTCACAAGTACCCTTATGTGCACCACTACTCAGGTTTTAAAGCACAAGAGGTCAAAGGTCACACAGGGGTCAAACGCGATTTTCACTTAAAACGTCCTTGCTACTTAGCGAAATGACACAGGATGCTGAGAATTGGTCAACATGTTCCTTTGGACAGTACGCATGTACAATAGTTCGGTTTTTAAAATCGAAAAACATTTAGCGTCAGTAGGGGTCAAAATGTAAATTGTCACTCCAATCACTCAAAATGCTACTTGTCCGAGAGGAAATGACTAATGATTGTCAGAATTAGTCAAAAGATTCCTCTACAACATGTACATAAAGGGTGCTTCTGCACTAAAAGTAACATGTCACACGGGGTCACTAGAGGTCATTGAACTATACAGGTGAAAATCTGAAGACATGCTCTGATTTTGACCGGACTACTTTTTTCTTGTGCGCATTGATAAGCCAAGAAAAAAAGTCAATCATAGGTTTGGGGTCAAAGGTCAAGAAAGGGTCACTAGGGTCAAAATGTAAATTTTCACTCCATTCACTCAAAATGCTACTTGTCCTTGAGAAAAGGACCTATGATTGTTAGAATTAGTCAAAAGATTCCTCTCATCCATGTTCATATAGGGTCCTTCTCCACTAAAAGTGACATGTCACACGGGGTCACTAGAGGTCATTGAACTATACAAGTGAAAATCTTAAGACATGCTCCGATTTTGACGGGACTACTTTTTTCTTGTGCGCATTGATCAGCCAAGCAAAAAAGTCAATTACAAGTTTTGGGTCAGAGGTCAAGAAAGGTCTTCTTTATATTAGTCGAGAAACGACTAATATACTGTATTCGTCCTGTTTCCTTCTTCTTCTTCCGTCATGGGACCTATAGCTCCGTAACCATTGACCCGATTTTGACCATATTTGGTCACAAGTACCCTTATGTGCACCACTACTCAGGTTTTAAAGCACAAGAGGTCAAAGGTCACACAGGGGTCAAACGCGATTTTCACTTAAAACGTCCTTGCTACTTAGCGAAATGACACAGGATGCTGAGAATTGGTCAACATGTTCCTTTGGACAGTACGCATGTACAATAGTTCGGTTTTTAAAATCGAAAAACATTTAGCGTCAGTAGGGGTCAAAATGTAAATTGTCACTCCAATCACTCAAAATGCTACTTGTCCGAGAGGAAATGACTAATGATTGTCAGAATTAGTCAAAAGATTCCTCTACAACATGTACATAAAGGGTGCTTCTGCACTAAAAGTAACATGTCACACGGGGTCACTAGAGGTCATTGAACTATACAGGTGAAAATCTGAAGACATGCTCTGATTTTGACCGGACTACTTTTTTCTTGTGCGCATTGATAAGCCAAGAAAAAAAGTCAATCATAGGTTTGGGGTCAAAGGTCAAGAAAGGGTCACTAGGGTCAAAATGTAAATTTTCACTCCATTCACTCAAAATGCTACTTGTCCTTGAGAAAAGGACCTATGATTGTTAGAATTAGTCAAAAGATTCCTCTCATCCATGTTCATATAGGGTCCTTCTCCACTAAAAGTGACATGTCACACGGGGTCACTAGAGGTCATTGAACTATACAAGTGAAAATCTTAAGACATGCTCCGATTTTGACGGGACTACTTTTTTCTTGTGCGCATTGATCAGCCAAGCAAAAAAGTCAATTACAAGTTTTGGGTCAGAGGTCAAGAAAAGATCATTAGGGGTCAAAATGTAAGCACTGGCATGTCGTGTTGATATCCGTATAATGTCATATACGGCATTCCATCAACAAATGTGTAATAGAAGTACGAATTAATGCAAAAAAATTAATATCACAAAGCGGAAATGGAGTTAGATTTCCATTCAAACATCTTCGGACTCAGTACTACAAAAGACATAAATAGTGACAGAATCAGCAAATCATATAAAGGATTAACAAATTATTTGAGAAAAAGGGGATGCACATATAATCTTTTCTTATCATAAAAACGTGCCAAACTATGGCACGCCCCAGAGGACAAAAACGTGTTGAGACTAATATATATTTCTTTCTTTCTCCTGTCATAAGACCTATAGCTCCGTAACCATTGAGCCGATTTTGACCATATTTGGTCATAAGTACCCTTATGTGCACCACTACTCAGGTTGTAAAGCATAAGGGGTCAAAGGTCACACAGGGGTCACTAGGGGTCAAAACGGGATTTTCACTTAAAACGCATTTGCAATTTATTGAAATGACCTAGGATCTTGAAAATTTGCCAACATATTCCTTTTGAATGTACGCATATATAATAGTTCGGTTTTTTAAATCGAAAAATGTTTGGGGTTACTAGGGGTCAAAATGTAAATTTTACTCCCTTCACTCAAAAACCCTACTTGTCCGAGGGAAAATGACTGATGATACTCAGAATTAGTCAAAAGATTTCTTTGATCCATGTTCATATAGGGTGCTTCTCCACTAAAAGTGGAATGTCAAACGGTGTCACTAGGGGTCATTGAACTTTACAAGGGAAAAATATAAGGCATGCTCCGATTTTGACCGGATTTCGTTTATTATGTGGGCATTGATGAGACAAGAACAAAAGTCAATCATATTGTTAAGGTCAAAGGTCAAGAAAAGGTCCCTAGGGGTCAAAATGTACATTTTCACTCCGCGCACTCAAAATACTACTTGTCCGAGACGAAATGACCGATGATTGTCAGAATTTGTCAAAAGATTCCTCTTATCCATGTTCATATAGGGTGCTTCTCCATTAAAAGTGACATGTCAAACGGGGTCACTAGGGGTCATTGAACTATACAAGTGTAAAACTGAAGACATGCTCTGATTTTGACCGGACTACTTTTTCTTGTGCGCATTGATCAGCCAAGAAAAAAAGTCAATTATAAGTTTGGGGTCAAAGGTCAAGAAAAGGTCATTAGGGTTCAAAATGTATTTTTTAACTACTTCAGGGTTGAAATTTATAAAACCAATTATCAAATATAGTACAATTTAAGGTTAGTGCCCTTTGACAACATATAGCAAGGTCAAAGGTCAAAGCCCTCGACTAATATCCGTGATCTAAGATCACAATTATCTCTAGTTGCATTTTCATTTGGTGGTTGAGGATGTCTTTACCTACATTTTAAGCCCACAAAATCGCGGTTGGCTAGTGTGTCCGGGTCACCCCCTAAAATCGGGTATATTCTGCTTGTCTACTAGCACTCCCAGGCACCATGTTGTGCCATAAAATGTTAGGGTTACATGAAATATCCTGTAAGTGGCATTAGTCGCTACCTTTCGGGAACAGAAAATGGATTTCAAAGACACTAGTCAAGTATGTTCAATCAGTATTTGGTTCTTGGTTCAATCTTATTTATTTTTGATATTTTCTTGTTTATTTGATAGGTACACAAGAAAAATATGAGGAGCAAATAGCATCATTGAAGAAAGATATACAGTAAGTATGATTAGTGTCATCATTTATGGTTTATCCCCGGCCCCCCAACTCAACACAAAAGTTGGTAACCATGACTGTTCTTCATTTTTTCAAAGTACCCCTTTGCAAGAATTTTACCCCCTTTTTTGGCAAAAACGAGGACTAAATTGGAGTGAAAAATACCCCTTTTTTTGGCTTTTCAATTACTTGAATTTCAAACACCCCTTTTCAAAGACACTTTACATACATTAAATAGATAAAAACTTGTTGCTCCCAACAGTAACAGGCGTATATGGTCATTTGTTATAAACTGGTGTATCCCAAATGGTGTATTTGGGTTGTTAACATGTTCTATCAAATGATTAAATCCATACTGTGATGTTTTAAGTTTTTTCATCTTCATAAAATACCCCTTTTTTGAATTTCACGGAGACTAATTCATGAAATACCCCCTATTTTCATGATTTCGCTGTCACAAAGTGTCAGCGCTGACAATCGAAAATATATCCCTCTTCCACGATTTTTAGAACAGTCATGGTAACCAACTTTTGTGTTGAGTTAGGGGCCGGGGGTTTATCCTCATCCAGAATGGAACATATTTAGGGATTAAATCATGTTTCAGTGTATTTGCATCACCAATCGACAACGGTGTTCGCACGTCTCCGTAGCCATGCAGAACGCAAGTTGTCGATCGGTGTTGGCACATACGCTGAAACATGATTTAATCCCTTTCAACAACAACCAGGGATTTGAACACCATTTCATAAATAGACAAAGCAAATAAGAACTAAAGACAGCAAAAAAAGTAACTCGGCTGTTGTAAAAGCACCTATAATTTTAAAATTGTTACTCATATTCTAAAAATGAAAATATCAGGAGACGGAAAATTTAATCACGGGGATTTTGACACCTTGTTTGTCAAAATCGATAGAGTATTGTTGTCGCGGTATGTGCTTACAGATGAAAAGTGCCCATTTCCATTGTTGAATTAACTCCTATTGATCTCTCTGATTCAGCGTGAAGATAATAGCGGGAATTTTGATTAGCTGCTCTTGTTGTGCTGTAAACTTGATTAGCATAATCCGGGAAAAATTTAATGGGGATGACAGGCGTACTTCTTTACAATTAAAAAGGATGAATTTAAAACTCCAAATGCTCAGAAGGTCCGAGAAGACAGACAGGACAGGTCATCGCCATGGGCAAACTATCAAAATTGACTGCTGCAGCGCCATCGTGTAGCGCGTAAACACACTTTCTGCGTAGTGCGGTTTGATTGGCATGCTGGTTGCCTATAGCAGCGTTGTTTAACTCAAATTGACAAGGCTTTGCTACTGTGCTTATGGTATGAGGAGTTGTTGAATGCTCAATATATAATATCCTACTTATGAAGGGGCCTTACAATATTTGCCAATAAGTACCATGGACGTAAATTACACATACAAGTAAACTGGAGAGGGAAAGAAGTTTTTTACTTTGATTTTCGTGCATGGTGCGTAAAAATGCTATACCTTTTGGAGGATCAGATGATTTCTATGGTTCTACCTTCATATAGATGGTGTGACCGGTGACGTCATGTATTTACAAATGGGACACCCTCTGTTGATTCCCTCCAGGCAGAATATACAGTAAAGTTAATGAAGACAACATGAAATTTCTTTCTAATGAATTGTAAAACTCATTTATTTTTAATTTTTTTGGTGAAATGCGATAGCTTATAGCATTCCTAAGCAAGTTTAAAGACAGTTTTGATAACAATTTGCTGTGACACCACAATCTAGTTAGAAAACCTGATCTGGCCTATGTAAACTATAGGAACTCTTGCCCGGTGTGTTTTGTCTCAAATCAACAGAGGGCGTTCTAAATGTAAACAACGGTCACCTCATCTATACACTGTCATGCAACTATAGTTCAATCAGTCCCAAATCAGTCCTGTCACGTATATGATGCACTTGACTTCATGCATGCTCGTGTCCTTCTGTATTCATTCACTGATGTGAGCCGCATTTGCCAATTTGGAACTGATCAAACTATAGTTTAGCATTAAAACTTCATTCAGGGATTATACATGTAGCTGTATTCTGTGATGGTTAACGTAAGAATTACATCAGTTGACTTGCCCTTTCAGTCTGGGTCGGACGGTCAAATTTTTTATTTATTTTTTATTTTTAAAAATTTAAACAGGGAGATACTACACAAAAACACGTTTTAAAGATTTTTTATTTGGATTTTTTATTTTTTAATTTAATTTAATTTTTTGGATTTTTTTTTTATAATTTTTTTTTTAAACAAGCAGATCCTACTCAAAAACACGTTTTCATCTTTCTTTATTGTTATGTGCTTCTTCTATTTTTTTTTTTTTTTTACTTTGAAAAAAATAAAAATAAAAATAGCGACCCTATATTTCCAAAAATTCTGGTCGGTCGGCAAGGGCAAGTCAACTTTTCCTCTTTTTTTTTTGCCTTATCATGCCTCTCATAACCCGTTTACCTTCCTATCTTTGTAGCACACTGTCTCAAACCAATAGTGAATTAGAAGACAGATGTTCAAAATTTCTGGGAGAGAGACCGTCGCCCACTGGGGCAGCTGGCGACGGAGACATAGAGAGGGAGGAAAATATCAGCAGGAGTAAGGTGATAGAGGATGATGACGAAGATCTTATGGAAATAGGTGAGGAAACAGGGAGACCAAAGAAGAGGGAGTTTCCATGGGTGTGTATGTTTAAGGAAGAATGAGAGATGGAAATATCATTCTCTATAGGTGACCCAAAAGAAGTTCAATTAAAGATATATTATGTGATCTTTTCAGGGAACGCCCTCAACATCGAAAAAAAATTGAAAGCAGATTTTCTTGCAGATTTACATTTCTGATCATAAATCGTACATACATTCCAAGTTACAGGGCGATACGATTCTTAATTACTTCAAAATCATGGTTTTAGAGTGAAAATAAACTGTCGGGATAACACGACAGTTTATTTTTTCACTCTAAATTCACTCTAAAACCATGATTTTGAGGTAATTAGGAATCGTATCGCTCTGTAACTTGGAATGTATGCACGATTTATGATCAGAAATGTAAATCTGCAAGAAAATCTACTTTCTAAAAAAAAATCATGAATAGAGGGCGCTCGCTGGAAAAGATCACATAATATGCCTTTAACAAATCAGTGCCCACGTTCTGCTGAAACATACAGACGACTGTTTGTAGTGACTGTTTTCTGTTTACAGAGGGAGTTTCCATGGGTATGTTTGAGTAAAAAATAGGGATGGAGATATCAATCTCTATAGGTGACCCAAAAGAAGTTCAATTAACAAATCAGTGCCCACGCTCTGCTCAAACGACTGTTTGTAGTGACTGTTTTCTGTTTGCATTCGCACAATGTCCAAAATATGCACCAAAAAAATCACCCGGTTTTCAGACTTGAACCTCTAAAAACATTATGAAAACCTGCATTATGTGTAAAAATGATTACCTGAGCATGTAGGAGAATCCCTTGGGCAAATATCCTGGTCGATAACCCAAGTCAAGGTTGTGCAGAAAGAGCTGTATTTTGACTGTTTTGGTAATGGTACGATGTCAAATTTGTTTAGTTCTTGCGGTTTAAACGGCATGCAAATGAGACGTGACGTCATCCTGGGGTGATCTATACCCATATCTATATTCATCACAAAAACCTCTAAGTCATTGTTATAATTTGTTGTGATCGTCTCCCTTGGCGTACCCACTAGCCGCCTGTACTGCTTGTCCAATCATGTTTGAAATTATGAACCTAGACAGCATATGAGTATATCAACCACTAGCCTATAATAGTAGTGTGCATGCAAAACCTGGAGCAAATTCATATTCTAAAATAAACCATATCTATATTCACAGCGGGTAGGGTTATGGAAGAGAGGGAGATCAAATGATGCAGGGTGATAATGAAGATCTCCTGGGTGTAAGAGATGGAGACATGTAGTTATGTAGATGATCACTTGCTCTATACCCAGAGGGCGGTAGTAGGAAAAGGGGACAATCATATGGAAATATTGAAATGGCTATACCTGGAAGATAGGGCTAAGGCCACGAACGGACCTGTCAAGTAGGGTCGATCAGTCAGTTTTGTTTGTGGTTTTTTTATCTTTTTACTTAAAATGTCACAAAAATCTGCAAAATCAGGAAAATTGTGAAAACAAATTTTGACATTTTAGGCCTAAAAACGGCTGATTTTACATGATTTGAGAAAAAAGGATCTGAAAAAAAAAATCATCTTGAAAAATGCAAAAAGTGGGTCGGTCGAGCCCGTAAAACAGGGTTTTTTTCTTCCTCGCCTTAAGGGGAATCCTATGGAAATGAGGGATGTAGAATGATTGATTTATAGATTGCATCCTTTATACCAAGGGGTAGGGAACAAGGGGTATATGATAGAGGTAAAAGCATGGCATTAACCCATGCCTTTCGGATGGTTTGTAAGAATAAAAGCTAACAGGGGGAAAAATCATACAAATAATGACAGAAGAAATGGGATGTGTCGCCCCCGGGGCTCAAACTCCTGCCACGAGGGGGAGTGATAAACCATTACCAAGAACATAATAGCAATCATAGTTCTTGCCAAATGCCCAAATAGATTTAGTGGATGATGTTCAATAAGCAATCTTCCAATGTGCCATTTTCTTGCGTTGTAAAAGCGGAGACACCTGAGGGCGTCGCCTTAACCCCGGATTATGGGGAAACGGACGAAGCACGTAAGTTGGATGTCCCAGCTATCAAATTATTGTCACAAGTGTTTATGTACAGTAGTTGTATTCATACATCAAAATGTTTTTGTCTTCACATTTTGTATAAATTTTTATATTAGGTCACCATTTAGGTTATTTATGTAAGCCATGTAACTGAACACCTATCAGCACCTTTCGTAAAGTTTTAAATGTGTAAGGCTAAATTAAAAAAATATTTTGTCTCAAAGCTCTTCAGTTTTTCAAAACCTAATGCGGAATGCGGTTTTTTTTTAAGTTTTTTTTTTTTTTTAAATATAAAATATTGAAATCCTTGTAAAAGTGACATTTCGTATTTAAAATGATGTGATCAATGAAAATCTGAAAAATCTGTGAATTTTTGGGATTTTTTATTTTTATTTTTTTGAAAAAAAAAAAAAAAAAAATGAAGATTTTGGTTTTTCTAATGCGCATCAATGAACTAACGCGCGCGGGAGCTTTGAGACAAATGATTTTTTAAATTTAGCCTAAAAGGAAATACGCCATGCGCAACTTGCTTTCCGCCAAAATGATGGCACTCCTTGTCTCATGATTATTTATAGTTGTCATGCACGTTGTTTAAAAATAATCAGCAAATGACTCTTACCCCAAATTTTCTAATCGTGTTTTTGACAATTAAACTATAAGGGGAGAAAAATGGGTCAACATTTTGGGGAAAGATCATTGTTTGCCAGCGATGGGGATCGAACCTGGGCTGCCCGTGTGGCAGGCGTACCACTAACTGATTGCGCTAACGGGAGAAGCTTGAAAAGTTAACTTTTTGAGACCATTTGTCAGCTCACCGGATCGTACCACGAGATAGAATTGTGAAGCACGCGGCACAGCATCTATTTGGTCTGGCCTTTTGTGGCCTGTGGTAAGGTTAGGGTTAAAATGAAACTCCAGGCAATTCAGAATTGATCAAATACCAAGGTTCTAAAAACCACTCTATCTGTAACATTGTGCGTTGATCACTACGTTGGACAATGTATAAGACTGGCTACATCCATTGCCAAAGATGCACATTCTTGACAGTCAAATTAAAATGCCTATTCCTGAGGTGTAATTGTGCACCAAGGTGGTGTGCCACTATAACACGGGAAAAATTAACATTTTTCAGTCAAAATAAGGAACCAAACAGTTGCAATACCAATAAGTTTATTTTTTTACGGTGTTAAACAACAACATGGCACTGTCGAAGCTGGATATGGCTTTATAGTTTGATCAGCTCCAAATTGGCAAGAAATATTCAGTTTTTATCTCTCCGCGCGCAAAAGTAATCCAAGCGTGCTTGCACGATTATGACCGCACTCACACTTTTTTTGTCAAACGGTTGCGTCACGCATGATGCAGAGTGCGTTTGTTGTTGTCATGCGCGCTCGCGTCCTTTCATTCGCTGCTGTAAGAAGGCTTCGCCAATTTGGAACTGATCAAACTATAGTATTAGTTGATTTGCAAGCTGAATCATAAACTTACTGTTTTGATGTTTCTCTATTCCTCTTTCTATCACAACAATGTTTTTATCACGGTGAAGTGAAACTTAATATTACCTTTACAGGTTCAAGACAAATAAATACAACAGTTTGATTAATGTATGGTGACATAAAGAGCTCTAAGGTGCCAATTTCTAGGACTGATCCTTTCTCTAGCCGTATGTTTAAAATTAAATGGAGGAACACAGAAACATCATTTGTCATCATGTTCAGTGTTGCCTGCACAGTTTGCCTTGCATGCGTATCATCCGTGTACTATTATTTTTTGTGTTACATGTTGCAGAATTGAATAAGTTGCTGAATTCAGAGTTTGAAGCTTTCGTTGAAGACCTTAAGTTGTCCGCTATGACTAGTGATTTTGATGATGATATTGAACCTAAAGGTTTGTGTTTATAGCTATTGTTTTATTGGACTATTTGTACAGCTGTGTATTTGTTTGTACACGATGAGAAGAAATGATTTGGACTCAAGTTCACAGAATCTCAGATTTGTTTCAAACTGGTCTATGGATATACCGTATTATCCCTAATAAGCGCCCCTGCCCCAATAATCGCCCACCCCTAATTTTTTGAATGACTTGAAAAGAAAAAATGTAACCACACACCCTAAAAGTTAGTTTATTTGACCTCTAACTGTAACAAATAACCATGAATTTGGGAGACGATTCACATACAGAAATTTAAAACGCTAAGCCCCAAAGTGTACTTTGATTTTCTGTATAGATGTACACCTAAAGATTGTTGAATTCTACAACTCTAGCCAAATTAATGGCAGTATAATTGTGTAACAAATAACCGCCCACCCACAATGATTTTACTAAGCGCCCTGGGTGCTTATTAGGGATAATACGGTACATGAATTTTGCACTAAATATTTCCAACGTACCAACCTATAACACATCTGATTTACGCTTTTTTGATAATGGCTACATATTTGTAATGATTTGATCACATTGGGTCCAGATCATTTTGACTCACCCTGTAGTACACGTAGCACAATAAGTCCCTGACCAGGCGCTTTGATGTTGGTTAATCCAAAATCAATAAAAATCTGAGTAATACATTTCATGAGCAAATTTCTTCTCCGTAGTTTGATACCTCATTCATAAAAATCGAGTGGATATTGTTGATGTTATTGATTGTTTAATTGACCACAACTACCAAAACAATTCTTGTACTTTAAGTGGGTTTCAATTGGATATCTTTGCTTAGTGTGTGATTACTCATTGGAAATGTGTGTGTACCGACTCCCTGTCGATGCCTGTTACCCATTCATCCCCATACCTGACTGGTTGAGATAGTACACAGTGGACAATGCATCTATGATGCAAATCAATGATATTTCATAGGAAACCAATTCTAGTGCAACTTTGTTGTCGTTACCTGTGGTTATTGAAATCATCATAACTTCAAAAGTTTCAATTCGATCTTTATGAATGAGGTATCAAACTACAGAGAAGAAAAGTGCCCTTTTAATGTATATCTCAAATATTTTGTACCGATTATTGAGTTTGGATTAGCCAACAAAAGCACCTGGTCAGGGACTTTTTGTGTTAGGTGTATACTGCACTACTTCACGCTTTTGATTGTTGTTTAAAATTTTGCTTTTGTATTGGTATACTCATGAAGGTAAGGGTGAGGTTTTAGTACTCCATGTATAAGGTAATACAGGAATAATTCACTTTATTATAATAGGTCACCCGTTTGCAAGAAACGATTTGGCAACAAAACCTCCCAACTGGAACCATTTTTATTGAATAGACTGATCAAAACTATGAGATCAACTACAGAGTAAGGCCCTGACAAATCCAAGTCAAACCCCTTACCAGGCATAGTAATGCATACTAAGATGGTTTTAGTTTTGGTATACGCTTCATGGAGTAGCTGTAAGACTTGAACATTTCAACAAAACTGTTCTCAACCCCTGTATTTATTTTGGAAACCAAAAGTTGACTGCTTTACCTACCCCAAATTAAAAAAATAGGTGCTTAACCTACACCCAAATAAAAAAATAGGTGCTTAACCTACACCCAAATTAAAAAAATAGGTGCTTAACCTACACCCAAATAAAAAAAATAGGTGCTTAACCTACACCCAAATTAAAAAAAATAGGTGCTTAACCTACACCCAAATTAAAAAAAATAGGTGCTTAACCTACACCCAAATTAAAAAAAATATGTGCTTAACCTACACCCAAATAAAAATTCAAACCCTTACTTTTGGGATTCAAAGATGAAAAACAATGATCCATGGATCATAGGCTTTTTCCATTATCCTTGAAATATATTAATCTTCCAAGATTTCAGTATTGTTTTTATTCATGCGTGGTTTTAAAAATCTCTTCTGATCCTATAGATCCAGTGACGGTATTACAAGGTCACGCTAAGCAACTGAAGACCCGGCTTAGTGGGGTATTAGTGCGCAACATGGAGAGTCTTGTCAAGCTCATGTCACAAGGTATGTACAAGATAAATATATGAGTTGGTAGATATTTAGTTGAATAGTATGAAGCTTCAATCAGTAGATTCTTGGTTGAGTGATAGAAAGGTAACAGGTTCAATTCCTACATGTTTAACCTTAACTCCTTAGGGTTGTATAAATAAACTATCAGGGGAGAAAAACGGGTAATATCACTCTTCGCTAGTGCCAGGGGCCGCCGGCTTGCAAATCAGATACCTAACTGATTGCGCTAACGAGTCAGCTTGAAAATTTAATTCTTTTGAGACCATTTGATAGCCTTTCGGATAGTGCCACATGATAGACCCGTCAAGCATGCTGTACCAGCAGCTAGCAGTTGTAGCGATCTGTGGCTTTGAGGAAGGTTCATGGTTAACGGAGCATGAAGAATGATATCTTTAACCCTATCTGCGGGCGTGTTTTTGACAATTAAACTATATGTGTGGTGGTATGGGAAAACCCGTCGGAAGTCGCTAGTGTTAATATTGAGATATCTGGGTCATACCAAAATATTTCTTACAAATGAGTTCCAAGTCAATTTTCCAACTTTGGTCCCAAGATAGAGAGTATACCTTGAACTTTAGTCTCCAGGAGATTTTATGCAAAATTCCAGATGTTAAGTTTATTTGAGTACTTTTCTGAACCCTTGTTTATCACATTTATTGCTAACAAATCAGAGGTGAATGAACTAAAAACTACGTCATGGCAACCAGGTCACTCCTTCTTGAACTTTACATGCTATTATGCAACTTGCATTGTAAAGATTTTGAAACTAGCAATTGTTAATACTATCGCAAAAAAACTTGGTTCATATCAAAAGTCCTTAACACATGACGAGCTATTCTGTGTGATATAACAGTGTAGGTTTATTATTATCAAAGAATTTAAAAGATTTTGTGTACATGAAGTTTGAACCTTTGAATTTCAGTTTCCATTTTTAGTATTGCGCATAAACTTGCCATCTTTAAAATATTATAACTGTAGTTCTAGATGGAATTTTTGAAAAATTTAAACAGTACTATACTCAGTAGAGTATGAAGCTCTCTGCCAAAGAAAAAAACCAGGTTGCTAGAAAATGACCATGTGAAGGGTTTTCCCATGCCACCACACATATATCAGGGGGGGAAAATGAGACCAATTTTTGTGTGGAAAAATCACTCTTCACCAGCGCCGGGGATTGAACCTGGGCCGCTGGCATGGAAGTCTGACACCTAACTGATTGAGAGACCGTTTGATAAGCTCGACAGATCGTGCCACAAGATAGACTCGTCAAGCATGGTGTACCAGCAGCTGTAGTTGCAGCGATTTGTGGCTTCGACAAAAGTTAGGGTTAATCGACCAAAAACAAACAAACAAAAATCCAAGAACCCATTCTAGCAAAGATTCTTGTAATGTAGATTCTTGTAATATTACAAGAATCATAATTGATTCTCATAAGATAATCTGTGTAACACACTTTCTGAATAGTGGAAATAGAAACGGATTCTCGCAACCTTTTTAACAAACTTCTGACCCTGTTGTTTGAGGTCTATATATCTTTTGAACACCGAGCAGCAATATTACATTCTTATTAATGTATAATTGTTGTTATCACAGATGAAGACGATGGTGACATAAACTCCACCGATCCAGACAACTCTGCTATCACCGTAGCAACAGTGCAACAACAGGTGAGTCAGTAGTATGTGACGGTCGCCATTTTGTCAGGATATTCTAAGATAATTATCTGAGCTTGTTGAAATCTATTTGCACAGGGGTTTGTTAACCCTAACCCTGGAAACGTGTGGTGGGGATGGAACGAAGAACAGGGGGAGGGGGTTAAACAAAAAACTTTAATAATTATGTCTGCCAGCCCGGGAATTGAACCCGGGTCGGTCACGTGACAGGCAAGATACACCACCACCCATCCACTTCGAGGGAGGAAGGGGAAGGGGGATCAGGCTTCCCAGGCTAAAAATATTGGAGACCATATATACCAGGGGTTTAGTGCTACATGAGATAGAACTTGTGTGCACGCAAGCTAAGTGCTGATGACTGTGTTGTTTCCGTGTGGTGTAGTAGGGTTATTGTTATTGAAATTCATTGTGTGATGTCGTATTAACCCTAACAGCATGTGGTGGGGATGGAACGAGGAACAGGGGTGATAAGGGGGTTAAATAGAAAACTTAAAACATTATGTCCACCGGCCCCGGGAATTGAACCTGGGCCGGTCGCGTGTCAGGGGAGATACACCACCACCCAGCCACCGGGCGACTCCACTGACCAATACTAGTATATTCACTGACCATTTTCCCCCTCTACTGCTAAAATCTACTAACCGATCATATCCACTGACCATCCGAAACGACAGTTCCGACGTCGGCCAGGTTTCTGCGAGACCAAAAACTTGCTAGCCCTAGCTTCATGCTGCTATCTGCAAATCCAGATGCTGTGTGGCATTGAACACTCCAATGTGGTCAAGAACTTCCGCATGCTCTAACCCAGATCTATGCAACCCGAGCATGAGATACAACAGGCAAATGTACAGGGTGTATCAAATAAAATAGGACACTTTTTCATGACAGTGTAATGCTTGTTATAATCATTGGACCATGACCAATTTAGTCTCAATGTAAAGCCCGATTAATTATTATGATATCCTGAAAATATGTGATCAATCCGATGAAAAATAAGAAAACAAGCATAATATGTATAAACCATGTCATTTACTGGTTTGTACAATGGGATTTACATGTATAGACCAGTAAATAACATGGTTTACGTTTCAATACGTTACAATAATTATAAACATAATCTATCAGTCAAAAGCGAAGATCAGTTTGGTAATCCATTTAATTCTGGCACAAATCAATACTGACTAAATAATCCACAAATCAGACTCATGCATATTCTGTGCAAATTAAAAAAAGTTCTCAAACCCACTGTAGATGGTTCATTAGCATGATAAGAAGTAGAATTTGCATAAATAGTGTGTGCGTTCATGTTAGGCTACTGTTACTGTGTGAATGACCATTGTACATACTACAAAATAGATTGCCTTGCCTAATAGGTCACAATTTCCTTAGTTAATGATGGATTTTTCTCATCTTTCCAGAATTTTATCTTTATCGGTTGTACTTTACATTTTAATAACAATTGATCATGCTTCAGTGATTTAACAAGGATTTAAACCATGATCAAAAAGTGTCCTAATTTTTTTGATACACCCTGTAGATAAGACTAATCGACATACCATAATAATAATAATAATAATGGAAACTTATAAAGCGCAAGTATCCGTCAAACAAAGCCGCTCACTGCGCTACAGACAACAGAGAACATGATAAAAAGCAATACAAATGCAGAAACATAATAATACACTACTACAATTATACAACACACATGCATGTGATATACAACATTACAAGTTATTGGCAAAAGCAATTTTGAATAAGTGAGTTTTTAGAGCGGTCTTAAACGATGATAAGCTACAGGAGTTCATGACATGTATGGGAAGATTGTTCCACAGTTTTGGAGCACATGTTGCAAATGCACGATCACCGAAAGAGTTATTTGATCTAGATTCACAGATGAATTGACGATTTGTGGAACGTAGTCCTGTGCGATGAGGTGCGTAATCGTGAAGAAGGTCCGCTAAATATGATGGTGCTAATCCATGGAGTGATTTGAAAACAATAACAAGAATCTTGTAGTCAATGCGTTGTTGTATTGGTAACCAGTGCAAGTCAATGAGTACAGGGGTGATGTGAGAGCGTTTCTTGGTGAGAGTTATGAGACGTGTGGCTGTATTTTGGGCCTGTTGCAGACGTTGAAGTTGATTACCAGGTATTCCATAAAGAAGTGAATTACACATGTCCAAGCGAGATGTTACAAGTGAGTGAACGATGAGTTGAGTTGCTTCTTTGGTGAGGTATTTACGAATCTTACCAATGTTACGGATTTGACAATAAGCAGCCTTGATGGTTGAAGAGATTTGTGATTTTTGAGACATGTCTGAGTCAAAGATGACACCTAAATTACGTGCATCACTAGATGGTACAACTTGTGAGTTCCCGATGACAATATTATTGATGACCATGTGTGGATAGTGAGAAAAAAACCTTGTTTCTCAGACCTAATAAAGAAATGAAGGGATTCTTTGTTTATTGATTAAATTGTCGATAATGCTGCTGAAGTTTTTATTATTTTTGTGATGTAATTGTGTTGTTGTTGTTGTTGTAAAAAAATACATGACATGCGAATGATTTTACTAGTAACTTTGAATGTGTTCAAACTTTTTTTTCTTTGCTATTGATAAACAAATAACATAAAGATTAATGTCACTTTTGTTCTTAGAATAGTACAGACACGCTTCTATATATCCCATAGAGTGATAAAAATGTCTGTTGATTATATTAGATCCCACCCTCAATGGACACTGGATTGGGCAGTCAGAGTTATGGGTAAACGGAGGATCTAAAATTTAGATCTATAGAATCTAGACTAATTTGTGATAGCTCACTCATAGGTAAAACCAGATTAAAGTAACCATCTTGCATATGTGTATAATATTTATTATCCATTAACTTTGTTGCAATATAAACTTAAATTAAACATGGTTCACTATTTTTAATTAAATCCTTTTAGGCTGAACCACAAGGAATACAAATGGACACAGGTGTGAAGAAAATAAGTGGTAAGTCAAGTGATATATAGATTGTTGTACCACTATAGTTTGATCAGCTCCAAATCAGCAAAGCTTTCTTACAGCAGCGAATGAATATAGAAGGACGCGGGCGTACATAAAGGCAACAAGTGCACTGTGTACCACATGCGTTTCACGTGCATGTGGCCATAATTGTGTGCATGTGACCATACTCGCGAGTGTACGCTTGGATTACTTTTGCGCACGGAAAGATGAAATCCAAATATTTCTCGCCAATTTGGAACTGATTGAACTATTACAGGAGTCTATACAGTATGCTCTATAATTGTGCTCCTGTACCAAGGTTTTAGATGGCCTGCTCCCCAGCTTTCATTTTGGACATGTATCGTGGCTTTTGGACTGGCAGAACTAATGCCTCTAACAGATGAAAGGGGTTTATCAAATTGATCATAGAAGTCTGAAAACTGATCTAGTCATTGGAACTGACGCAAGGCTATTCCAAAACTAAGGTTACTTCTGTCATCCTAAACTTTTACTAGTACGGTCTTAATATTGTGATTATTATGCATCGGTATTAGGCTAAATTAAAAAAATCATTTGTCTCAAAGCTCCTGCGCGCGTTAGTTTATTGATGCGCATTAGAAAAACAAAAATCTTGATTTAAAAAATAATAAAAAAATCCCAAAAAATCCCAATATTTCACAGATTTTTCAGATTTTCATTGATCACATCATTTTAAATACAAAAGGTCACTTTTACAAGGATTTCAATATTTTATATTTAAAAAAAAAACACCTTAAAAAAACCCGCATTCCGCATTAGGTTTTGAAAAACTGAAGAGCTTTGAGACAAACGTTTTTTTAAATATAGCCTTACGGTTTCACACCACTAAATAACATCTGGCCCTACCCCCTTTGAGGCAATAGTCCAAAACCAGCCTTTTTCTATGCCGAAACGGGAGACCTATTGTAAATTACAGTTTAAAATTAGGGTATTTACTGCATGTTATGGCGAAATTAATAAAGTGTGAATTTTGACAGACACATCAGCATTCTTCAGGTCCAAAAAAATTGATGCAATGATGATTTTTTTAATATTTTAACAGAGACATTTGTGTTCAGGTCATTTCCGGTATCTGACGCCATCATCTAAATCAACAATTGCGTGTGACCAGGAAAACCCAACTCGTACTTTTTGAAAAAGCTCTAGCTCAAAAAAATGCCGGTTACCCCCCATGAGTTGTTGAGTTAGTAGTCATGGCTTTCATCTTCAAGTTGAAACCAAATTTCAAGATACCAGTTTCTTATAACGTTGAGAAATATCCATTTTAAAATTGTGCATTTCACGTGTAAACCTATGAGATGTATTTGGTGGTGTGCAACCTTACATGGGCAATATACTATAAGGGTCAGTCCCCACATGTATAACTTGACAGTAGACACTGCTCTGCACTAATATACACTCACTCATTTGGTATAGGGAAGCGCCCACATATTCCTACATAATTGTGCCTTTACGCCTTTCATAATGCTTCCCTACATAGTCACTTAAAGCCAGAAGGCAAGAGCCTATGTTGTGTCATTTTGGCAAATATATGTGATGCGATCTGTGAAAACCTGGCACATGGTGGCATTTTTTATATTGGATATATTTATATCATTCAAGTAAGCTAAAACTGTGCTGATTACAGAACTGTTTCATCATTTTTCTACGATCACTACAAAAAAAGTTATGAGTGAACGATAGTACTGTTATCGAGTTTTTTTCTTCATGTCGACATGTTGCTATTTTAGAATCTCGATATTGACATGATGTCGTCATATTATGATCCACATACCAAGCCGATTGTCCCCGCAAATTAATGTCCGTGATAGCATAGAATATTACCGCAGATCGAAAATATCGCCGAGTCAATGCGAAGTAGTGAGGGCAGCCCTCAAATTAAGAAATGGAAAGGGCATGCAATTTCAGGCAATTTGAAAGGGGCACTATAGGCAATTATGTACTTTTCAATGGAGTAAAAACAGCCAGAAGTTGAGGGCATCGAGGCAACTAGGTGGGGCACCAACGGCATTTGCCTTCTGTTAATTTGAGGGCTGGGTGAGGGGGGAACTAGCGTAGGCCTAATTACTTTTAACGATTTGCTATCGTTGGATATTGGGTTTTTTCACAACTCTTGCCGATTTTCATTTATAAAAATCACTTTGCCGATTATTTTTGATTTTCACTTTTTTTTAAAAATTTCACAACCTTTTCAAATTTTATGTAAACATTTAGAAATCCCAGAGATGTTGAAATTCATAATGTATTTATTCTCTTGTTTGAAATTACATTAAAAAAATGTTGCTTCCAAATCAACTGATTGTACCTTTAGGCAACCAGTAACAGGGTGCATTGAGTGCATACAGTATTCAAACAGGGTAGTAGGAATCACTTCTATGATATGGTTTATGATGTCTTTGCGAATCATAAATGCAGAAAAACTTGCAAGTTATCTTTGAAAATGTCAACCTGAAACCAATATTTTCAAAATCACTCACAGTTGGCAAACACCCTCAGGAACTGACACTTAGTGGTGGCTTTCAGGGAGGGAACATTCTCTGTGTAAATCTATGATATTTGAATGCAATACTCAACTCTAACCTGGTGTGTGTGTGGGGGGAGGGGGGGGGGGGGGTGTCTTCTTACTTATTCTAGGACTTGTATAAAGCTTGATATTATCACATTTGGACGCCTTGTTGGTTATCGTGCTACAAAAAGAGTTGTCAAAGTTAAATTTCTTGTGTAAAGTTTAATGGACTGACCCTCACTACCGTCCCTCATGCTTTGAATGCATACAGACTCATCAAACCTGTTTATAAACATGGCATACATGTATAGTTATTAAAGCTGTGATCAGAATCCTTGGGTGTTCTGCATACAGGCATAGATGCAGTGTGCATCTGGATACAGTACATGTACATAGGCATGTTATGTACCAGGGTGATTGGCACGTTGCTGGCAACAGACTCTCAACACACCATTAAAACCGGCCAGGATCCTGAAGGCTACTATTCGCTCTTTGCACGGATCCTCCATTTGCAAGGAGAGCCTCCAACTGGAATCAGATTGAATGAAAGTGTTGCATCATTTCACAATGGCTCACTGCAATACCAGTCATAGTGTGCGGAGAGTCAAACTAGTTACATGTTATGAAGTAGTTCCATTCAATGCGGTACCCATTTGAAGCTCTCCTCGCAGATGGCGGACCATGCAAAGGGCAAATTCCTTTGTAGTTCTAATACTTATTATCCTTCAGAATATATCTAATACATGCTACCGTGCTTGTTGTTGGCAGTCATGCACATGTTTCCATCCTAAAATGTCAGACACAACAGATTGTATATCAGACTACTGTAACATGTAACATAGAATCATGAATGTAAAAATGTATTAGATCATTTATATTATGATCTATTTGGTAATTGGTTAACACACGGTCGTTGTTTCATACAAATAAGATGGAAAGATTATGCAATACCTTTCAGATTGTACCCTTCACACTCTACATTTTATGAGATTAAAAAGTGTATTATGATATAGGGTGTTGAGGGTATTCCATAACTATGCCGATAAAATTAGTACCAATCAATTAAATTAAAGTCTTGTAAACGATCTTCTATCTTTTATCATGCTATATTAAAAAAAAAAAAACTAGATTTCAAGGCCTAAATTGAATACTGTAACGATCTACTCATTTTCCTCTGTACAGTGATGTCAGAGCTAGTTAAAATGATTAATGCAGTATTTAAATGCGAGTGCCAGGATTTGTTTTCGATTGCTTGGTATGCAAATGGGGTATCAAATGTAGATCTAACGCATTTCGCCAAAGGTTTATATCAATGATATCATCATACAATGATCAAATATTCAGTTGTAATTGTAACCTCTCAAATGAGTGTGGTGTTAACATAATATCATATCAGCATAGGAAATGTTTGAATTAGCAGGATTACACCAGAATTGCTAAAAAAAATTGGCCACTAAACATTTTTGTGTTACCATGAGGCCAAAAAAAGAAGAAGTTGACTTGCCCTTTCAGGGTCAAAGGCAGGGTCGGACGGTCGGATTTTTTTTGTTGTTGTTGAAAATGTTTGAAAATTTACTGCACAAAAACATGTTTTAAAGATTTTTTTGATTTTTATTTATTATTATTATTATTTTTTTTTAAACAATCAGATACTACTCAAAACACGTTTTCATCTTTCTTTGCGATGTGTGATTTTTTTTTGTTGAAAAAAATAAAATTAAAAAAATAGCGACCCTAGATTTCCGAAAATTCGGGTCAGTGGGAAAGGGCAAGTCAACTCTTTTTTTTTGTTGCCTGATGCCAGCATTTAAAGGAATTACTTTGCACTATGAGATTTATGCATTAGGAAAATATAAAAGAAACATGTTTATTATAGTGTCTGGACTTTTGCCTTAATGGCCTATTTGTAACGGTTCAATTTTACGGTACTACGTTTTCTTCTAAAGACGTGTGTCGTGTGCGCACATGAATGCAACAGGCGCAACGTGCATCATATTCTTGGGGGTGTGTGCGTCAAAAACGTGTGCATGTTGCCATACGCTTTGATAACTTTCGCGTGCGGAGAGATAAAAACCAAATATTTCTCACCAATTTGGAACTGATCAAACTAGCTATACATGTAGATAGTTTGCTGTGATAGAATCAGAAATACACATTTTAATAACCATAACCTTAAACTGATTAAATACCTAAAATATTTAGATTTCACAGGGTCTAAAATCTAAATAATGTAACATGGAAACAAAATGTATAACAGAGAATACGATAACCAATGGCTAACAGGAAAACTGTAATCTTCCCAAAAATGGCAGTCAATAGTAAGGTCACCCAAGCCCTATATGAAAGCTATGAATATTGTTAAACGTGGTCAGTCGTCACAAACATGTACAAACACAATAGTCAAACGACCTTGCTATTGTCAAACACTCCCTACACGAGAGGACTGCAGTGCAAATCTGTACGATTTTCGCCATGTCTATGGCGGATTTTATACCGTGGTATGAAGCTATGAAGTTTCCGTGGTCTTCGCTATCTCCAAGCAGATAGAGCAATACAATCATGGACTTTTTTGTAAACGAGGGCTTTCATGATTTGGTGAGGTTTAGAATGAGTTAGGATTCCTGTAATTTCGAAGACCACAGATTTTGAATTTTCCAACATTTTACGACATAAATTTGATCACAAAAGGTGTTTAATACTATACATTTTACCGTTCTGCAGATGTTATTGACACTCGTCTAAAATTCTATGTTTCTCCGTTTTTGAGATGCCCAAATAGACCATTTTCCGAAGCTATTTCTAGCAAATATTGTAGTCACTGATACTCCATTGTTTGCTTACGTACAACAAAATCTGACATGCAGCGTGACCTCCGTGCTGACTGATGGGTTTTGTATATAAGTCACTTTGGTATAAAAAATGTTCATAAAATGTGTGTTGAACAAATTCTCTTGGGACATCCTAATTTGCATTGGGTAAGGCTAAATTTAAAAAAATCATTTGTCTCAAAGCTCCTGCGCGCGTTAGTTTATTGATGCGCATAAGAAAAACAAAAATATAGATTTTTTGTTGTTTTTGTTTTTGATTTTTTGGATTTTTTGATTTTTTGAAAAAAAGAAAGAAAATCCCCCCAAAACCCCAAAATGTTACAGATTTTTCAGATTTTCATTGATCACATCATTTTAAATACAAAAAGTCACTTTTACACGGATTTCAATATTTTATATTTAAAAAAACAAAAAAAACAAAAAAAAAAACAACGCATTCCTCATTAAGGTTTTGAAAAACTGAAGAGCTTTGAGACAAAAGATTTTTTTTAATTTAGCCTAATGTGAAGGATATGGACTGTCTTTTGTGATACAAATCCCAATTCTTGTTGGAAAAAGTGGATTGGATAGGAGGGTCACACACACCTTTGAATTTTAAAAAACCTTAACATATTTTAATTGCGATACAATTCAAAAGAGCTGTATAAACAGTAACAATTGTTCAAAGAGATTGTTCCTGGTGGGTTTTCTCATGCTTGTTTTTGTAGGCTGCCGTGCTGTACTGTTTATCGCAATACTGGCAAGCATACTTATCAATTTCATGTGCCGCCTGCACATGGGTCCTCTCATGTTTCCGTCTATCCCCGCTTTGACCGAAAACCTTACCGCAATAACGACACTTATTGGACACGTCCCCTCGGTGAAGTTTCTCGTGGGCATCCCGATAAGTGTTCCTCGCAAAGTGTTTGTCGCAGTATCTGCAACCGAACCTCTGCCTGGTGTGCGTCAATTCGTGGGCATTTTTGGCGCCAACCTGAATGAAAGCGTTATCGCAGAATTGGCATTTGTGTGGTTTTTCTCCTGTGTGCGTCCTTTCGTGAATTTTCACGCTGCCAGGGCTTTGGAAGCCCTTCTGGCAATATTGGCACTTGTACGGTAGCACACCTGTGTGAGTCATTTCGTGAGCGATCTTACCACGGATTTGAGTGAACGTTTTCGTGCAATAGTCGCATGGATACACTTTTTTCCCAGTATGAGTCATTTCATGTACCCTGCATTGATAAGCCTGTTTGAAACCTTTTGAGCAGTAGCAACATTGGTATGGTTTCACTCCTCCTGTATGCATCCTATCATGTAACCTCTTTTCATTATTCTGAGTGCAAACCTTATTGCAGTCCTGCTTCTGACCTCCGGCGTGGACTTTCTCGTGGGTATCTTTGTACCTCTCTGTGCTGAACTGTTTGTCGCAATAATTGCAGGGGAATTTCTCCCCAGTGTGCGTGATCTCATGGAGGCGTCTGCTGTACGCACGGGCGAACGTCTTATCGCAGAATCCACACCGGTGTAAGCGCTCACCCGTGTGACAAGCCTCGTGTGACTTTTTACTGCTCTCAAAAGTGAAACCTTTACCGCAGTATTTACAACTGTGGCGGTGTTCCTCTCCAGTATGAGTCCTCTCGTGTCGCCTCATGTTACCCGCTAAGACGAAGCCTTTCCCGCAAAACCCGCACGTGAAACGTTTGTCACCGGTGTGTATCATTTCATGGTTTGTCCTGTTTCCAGCATGATTGAATCTCTTATCGCAGTACCTACACTGGTAGTCTTTCTTCTCCCCGCGATGCATCAATTCGTGAACCTTTCTGTTGCCCACCTGGTTGAATCTTTTGTCACAGTATTGGCACCTGTACTCCCTCTCTCCTTTGTGGGTCTTTTCGTGTTGCGTCCTATTGCCTAATTGTCGGAAGCCCCTGTCGCAGTATTTACACTTGAAAGGTAATTCACCCGTATGTGTCAGCTCGTGTCTTTTCTTATGGTGCATGTGGGTGAAACGTCTGTTGCAATGCTGACACTGGAATGGTTTTTCCCCTTTGTGAATCATCTTGTGACGTTTCTTTCTGCATTCGAAAGGGAAACCTTTACCGCAGAATTCGCATAGGTAAACCCGCTCTTCCTTTATTATCTTATTGACGCTCAAGCTGTTTTGTAGAGATGATTTTACCAGTGCAACTTTTCCATTTATGTTATGCTTGCTATCTTTCATGTCTGTTCTTTCCTTGGGCTTAATCTTGATCTTAGCTGGTTTATCCGGACACTTTTGGTTATAGGTTGCTTCTTCTGGACAGATCTGGTTTAGATGGTTTTATCTTACCACCACCAGGGTTATCCATCAATGGTTTTATTTGAACACATTTGGTTTTATCTGGTTTTCTCACACAGCTGGTCTCCTTACACTTTGGCTTTATTTTGGCATGTCTGGTCTTAGAAGGTTTTCTCTTGGCATATTTGGGCTTTAATGATTTTACCGGAATATATCTGATCTTTTAGGCTGATTTATCTGGACCCATCTGGTGCTAGGTGGTTTTATCCAAATACATCTGGTCTTGGGTTGTAAGTTTTGGTTACCATACTAGTATTGTTTGATGGTCAACTCATGGTTGCGAATATGGGATAGATACAGTGGTATACTGTAGAAATGCCTTTTGCAATATTTACACGATGGAGACATTAATAGGTGAGTGACGACATCTTGGTTCTTTTGCAGCCATTTGTTCTGAAATGAAATAAAAAAGATAATAGAAATCTCTTTTGTGGGAGTCAATATTGGGCAGGTTTTGAAAGAAATATTGGATAGTTGGGTCTTATATTTTTGGGCCTTATATTTGTAGGCCAGTAATTTAGGGGCAACCCCCGGGGCATCCCCCCCCCCCCCCCACCCCCCCCACCCCCTAGGCCAGAAGGCTCTTCCCCCTGATGCCCCCCATGAAATGACCAACTCTATGTACATAAACAAAATATAGTCTGTTATGCCCCCTCCCCCTGATCACAGGCCTGTCCCCTCTAATCCCCCCCCCCCCTCCCAAAAAAATAATAACAAAATAATTGAAGACCCTTAAGGGGGCTGTCAAGTGTCGTTTTATGAATTTGTCAAGCACTGTAACTTTCAAACTATTTATGTGTTGTACATAAAAGTATACACTTTTTTGAATGAAATGAGTCGGGGAATCCATTTTTCGTATCAAAAATCGTGATTTTTATATTTTTGCCCAAAAATGCCTCTTTTTTGCCTAAATTTTACAAACAACCTAACAAAATAATTTTTAGGTAAAAAATGTTAAGATTTTACAGAAAGCATCTTAATTCAATTATCTAGGAACCGTTTTTTTTTTTTGCCTTTAAAATTTTTAGTTTTGAAATTATTGACCAAAAAGTGCTAAAAAAGTGAATTTTGAGATATTTTATCCCATATCGAAACTAGGTGCTGAATTCGGAAGTTATGCTATCGTTTTACACTGCGGCCTTTCGCGGCAAATCTCAACCCAGAAGTGCCGTTATTTGCTTATTTGGCATGAAGGCGATGTCAGAATTTTATGATATTTTGGATTTGGGCTATGTTGATGATAATCTTTACGTTATTTGCTCATTTAGTATATCGATACATCTCTCAATGCCCCTTTAAATGTCAAAACTGAATTTTCTCAGCTCGCTTAAAATCCAGGCATAGGAGAAGCAGAGCAAGTAAATGAGTATAATTTTGCATTTGATGGACAAAATTCAGAATTCTTTTTTGCACAGTTGACGTACATTGTAAAGGATGCACAATTCCAGTTGTATTCGACGAGACTTGACAATTCTTGTATTGGGGTTTCTGTTTCTGATTTCATTGCAGTCTGTATGCTCAGAATGACTGTACTTCACGAACATTTCTGAAACATAGGAATGGTGTGCTCCATTCATCTTTTCCAAAAAAACGGGGCAAAAATGGATTGCTTGAACAGAACGTCACAATTTTAATAGATCAATTTATGTAGAATCCTCGGGCTAAAATAGAATCCTGAAGTAAGATCAGTAATAGGCCTAATACTAATAGTAGAATTTTGCCTTTGCCCAGGCATTTGAGTCATTTTTTCTTGGATTTGGAAGCTATACTTATTCTTTGAACAGATTAAACATGGGCTATAGCTCTGAATTCAAGCTCTCTGTGGGATAGCTATGTCATCCTAGCTCTCTGTGGGAGAGCTATGAAATGAAAGCATATTATGAGTAATAATACAATCAATTTAAGTTAAAATTATTATTGTGTTATATAATATCAAATTGTGCTTGAAATAGGAAAAAGGGGGCAATTGAAGGGTCATCCTTAAAATAGTTGTATTCCAAATGTCTGCATAACTCCAAGGTTCTTCATAATCTTACATTAGAAGCACAAGGTGACATGAAATTTGTCTATGGACTGGAGTAAAAAAGTACACAGACTGACCGGGTGGTTAACCACTTTTGGCAGTAATTCATTTGTTTTAGGCCTATAACTTTTAAATGGAACATATCTTGCGCCAACAGTTTAACAGAAATTCATGAGGAAAATATGGAGGTTTTTCCGATAACAAAATATTTTGATGTGGAGAAAGGGATCAGAACACCTATTTATAAGTTTAGAACGCTTTTAACCCACTGAGAACTACCGGCCATTTGGTCAGAAAGATGGATACATCATTTTTTGCACAATGAGAGACATTGTTAGAATAATTGTATCCCTGATAAAGATGGGAGTGAAACATTTTACAAGCTGCATTTTAATTGGCTATTCATATGAGTACATCTTGTAATAAACCAATCAGAACCACTGTAAGATAGACAGGTAGACCCCAGGGGGTTAAATCAAAATAAAAAGACAAATATATTATCCATCAAATGATCTAGCTAATTTTGATTGACATGGGTTAAACAAGGAATGTTTAATAGCGGTTGATTCATAAAACACAATTACCAACACAAGTAAAACGCTGTAGGTAATATTGACACAGAGTACTTCCAAGCTTATTTATAGCCTATGGAGATGATTTCAGCTCCTATCCTGAGAACAAACTTGGAAACATACATACCTCCTTGTATACTACAGGTCAAACCAAGGTATTTAAGTGGTCAAACCCTGGTAAAATCATGTTAGCTTATACACTGTCCCAAGTAGTTCAGCAACTTGTTAGTTTTGATTGTACCACAGGAATACAACTCATGATTTGAGAGCCATGTCCCTGGCAAATAGTAGTATCAATATTATAAAGCATTGAGTGCAAACAACTTCTAATACCATGCTGCTCTGTAATCTGTAGCCCAATTGGGTTGGCCTAGAGTGTGACAGCAGCTTGTGACATGGTGTTGCCATTGAGTTGCTGGCAGCCCAATTTGTGTCTCAAAATAGCCCAGTTTGAGATGTATGGCCAAATAAAAAATAACCTGTTCAGCGTCCACTCCCGCTAATATTTTTTGTGTTTCTTCAATTTTCTTTTTTTTCTTCTTTATTTCATTCATACCTTTTTTGTTCAGGTGTTTCAGAGTTTGAGATGATTGTAACAGCTTTGCTTCTTTCTTATAAGCATTTTAAGCAAGTTTTGTGGTGACAAACCCCTCAGAACCATGAAAGAAAAACAATTTTAAAAGGCCTCCTCCTTTTTAAGGTTCGCTAAGTATATCGGAAACAGCGATTTTGCATTTCATTTTTTCAAAAAAATTAAGATGCTATAAAACATTTTTTTTAAACTTTGCCTTTGCCATTATTTATGGCTATACTAAAAATGCATGATTAAAAAATAATATTAAAAAAGAAATCCGCCCGCCCGATTCTCCTCGAAAGAGAGGTGACATGTAGAGGACAACCAAACAATTATTTTTTTAGGCCCAATTTCCTCCTTTTTCATTTTAAAGTATAGCCCAATTGGGCCACTTATTGGGAGTGATAACATTTGTTTGGGATTTAATTTGCCCAGGGTCATTGCACACTGTGATAAACACCATGCTTGGAATAATCAAACATTCTTTTAGAGTAAGAAAGGGTTCATGAACTCTTGTGTGTAATCTTAAGGAGTTAGCACTGTCTTCATTCAAATCAATAGTGACTTTTAAAGAATGACTAATACACTTTTCCAGTGAGGAATAAGAATTTTATTTGTAGGGTATTCTAAATGTTAGCCAAGAAAAAGATGAAAATGGACAGACAAATAAAGAATGTATGAGAATTCAGGAATAATTATCAATTGTTAAATCTGAATGCCTTGATCAATTTGGATATATTTGGTGTCATTTAATAGCTTAGAAAATGCTCTGAGAGCACACATAATAAACTCAAAATTGACTTCCCCTGCAAATTCCCCGTATGATGTGCTGCATCACACATGAAAGAGATGTACCATTCACCTTTCAAAAATTCTAATATCAATGTTTAGAACAGCTTAAAAATAATTGCCTTGGTCCCAAATTGAAAATGCCATTCCCTATTTTCATTTTCTTATTTATTATAAGAACAGTGGTACAATCTGTATATGTATATTCTCTGAAAATAACCCAAACAAAAATAAAAATAAATCCCACCTACCTTTTTTCACCGAAAAGAAAGCAAAGTTTCACTCCCGGGGTCCACACTGTGTGATGAAAGGTAAATTCTGGATAACAAAATGTCTCTTAAAGGTATATTATGTGATCTTTTCCATGGGACGCCCTCAATCCTCAAAAAAAAAATTGGAAGCAGATTTTCTTGCAGATTTACTTTTCTGATCATAAATCATAAATATATTCCAAGTTACAGAGCGATACGATTCCTAATAACCTCAAAATCATGGTTTAAGAGTGAATTTAGAGCAAAATTTGAAAAATAGATTGTACCGCTGATTTTGAAGTAATTAGGAATCGTATCGATCTGTAAATTAGAAGATCTTTATGATTTATGATCAAAAATGTAAATCTGCAAGAAAATCTGCTTTCATAATAAAAATCAATGATAGAGGGCGCTACTTGTAAAAGATCACATAATATGCCTTTAATTTGGAAATCACCTTTGTTAAGTTCTGTCCGCTTCCATTTCATTTTCAGTTTGTGCAAGCCCATATCTTGATTGGCTTGAAAAGAATTCTGTATTCATTTAATCCATATTAAATATTTAGCGTTCCCTTGCTAATTTTGTATCATGAAGTATTCTTTTGAAAACATGATTTTGATTTTTCCCAATCTGTTTACAGAAATGCAGTTACAAATTGATACAGAAAAAGAAGAAACAAGGTTAATTAAAGAACAACTGCATCAAGTTGAGGTAAGAATCCCGGGGGGGGGGGGGGAGTCAGGTATAATGGTGTAATCATCTGTGTGAACGAAAAATGTGGTTTAAGGGTGCTTTAGTAGACCACAACACCGGCCAGCGTTGGCAAGGGTATCAAAATCGCCAATTTCAGTGAATAAGGGTGTCTTTTTCAACCTGAATCTGCGCTAAGGGTTGCTTTGACCGATAGTCATCATTGTAAAAATAGCCCAAAGTGGTTAGGCCTAAGATGAACTTTACTAAAAAACTGAATCACACAATCACTTAGTACGTTCATTTCAGTCTAAAACTCCATCTTGAAGTATACAGTATAGTTTGCTATTAGTATGATTCGTCGACCTTTCATGGAGCTATAATCCTTGTTATGGGCCCCTTTTTCCTCCTTTGAGAATCGGCTTTAAGGGGAGTGGATTCACACTGATGTTTACAATTTTAATACATGAGTATCAAAAGTATTTGGTCCCATATTATACATGAGTTTCAAAAGTATTTGGCCCATATTTTAAATGAGCTTCACCGATTTTCTGGGATGTGCTGCATAGGGGGGATATGTTTGGGTCTTACTATGGGAAGGGTAGGATGGTTGTGGACTGGAATTTTAAAGCTGGCCCACCGCTTTGGTAGTTCACCACAGACGAACTGGTCATACACCTGTTCACTTGATGACAGAAGGTACAGAGTTAACATGGAGAAATTGTAACCTTGTCAACTTCCCAAGAGATGTGGCTAACTCAGAGGTGGTAGCTCGCCTTTAAGAAGAAAAAGTGTCGTTATACATTATACCTAACAGAAAAATGGAATCATTGGTGTTTTGGGACCAAGGATATTGTCATGGTTGCACTTATGCAAATGAAAATATGTGGTGCAATAATAAAATGCTTAGATATAACCAGGTCCTTTCTTGTGATATGAGGACATTTGATTGGAATACCCATTGCATCAAATCCAGGGGCAAGGGGGGGGGGGGGGGGGGGAGTTTTTAATGGATATGAGGTTATGGGGATGAGCTGCCAAATGGGGTCCCATTTTCACCCTCTGGTAAATGGATGACCCCTTTTCAAAGCCTTTTTTGGTAAATTTATGGGTCTACAATCCTTAATTTTGATGTTTTTACCAAAATGTTAGCAAATCTATCAAATATATAGGAACATGGGTTTCTGGTAAACATATGGGTCCATTTTCCACCGAACATTGGTTAATGCTTGGGTCAATTTTCATTTTGCTGGCGGCACATCCCTACCAAAAAAATATCCCCCCTGGATCAAATCAGGTTCAAAGGGTAGATCTTGGATTTGTTTGGAAGGGGAGGAGCTTAAATTAGATAGGAACTAGGTTGAATATAAATATAGATAAGGGTGGGGAAATAAAGGGCCTTGGATTAACAATGTTGACAAATATGCAACAATTTGGTTTGGATGAGTGTGAATTGGAATGACGTTGAATAAAAATGGGCTGAGATACGCCGATGTTTATTTAAAGATTCTTATAATCATATTCAATTTTTCCCCGTTCACAGCAAGCATCTAAAGCAGAAGTTGTTTCACTAAAGGAAGAACTAGTCAAGGTAAGCTACCATAACTTTTTTTATTGCATAGATTTTTAATTTGGTGTAAAGTTTTAACTTTAGTTGAAGAGTTTAGCAGAGAAGTTTAAATGAGTCAACTTTTGTCACGATAATAGCTCTGACCTTTGCAGGACCAAATTAGTAAAGCAAAACATATAGACCATTCCTCATCTTTGAGAATATGATCATATGGGCTTCTCCGTGCATGATGATGTGCTGCCTCATGCATGATGGTGTGAAAGTAGGTGCCCCTTTCTTATTTTGGAATGTGGTGGCTCGGAAAAGAGCCTTTCAAATGGACTGCCCCATGTCCACGGATGAGGGTTGTGGCTATGTGAGTAGTTTTCCGCTGGCTTACTAAGGGATTGTACTCAAAATAGAGATTTTAAGTACACATCTGACACACGGTAACCTAAATTCCTATTGGAGGGCTCCAGCTGTGGACAATTAGTGGTACAGTTTGATTGGTTTCGCACTCGATTAATGAGTGCATTGATTTTTAATTATAACATTGATATTAAATCTAGGTGATATGGACAGAGCTAACACTTTACACTTTTGTATAGTATTAATTATTATTGTTTGAGGAATATTTATCATTGAATCAATATAATGCTGCAGTGTGGAAACATCTGTTATTCTTTTGTTGCTATATATTATTTTGTGATTTTGTCTTTTACCATTAGAAGGTTTATCATATGAAATTAAGAATACAGACACATTTCAACAGATCGCATAAAAGTTTTTGAACAACATTAATTTGTTCCCATTATTAGACTATGTTTCTGTTGTTTTATTACAGTTAACAGAAAAGGGGAAGAAGAAGCAGGAAAGGTATGTCTGTAGTGCTGTAAATTAGTGGTTTATTTCTTGAATTATCTTGATTTATTTACTGTCAATGTAACGCATAATGTTATCAACAACAAAAATGTAAAAACCTGGCAGGCAAGGGGCTGCTCGGTAAATAGCAGAAGTGGGAAAAAAGATTGCAGGTTTGAAAACCGATAGAGTCAGATTTCTTATCTATGGTTGTTTGCGGTGCTACATACATGTTAGGTGAAAATAACATACAGGAGATTGCACTATCTTATTTTTTTACCTATTATAACTTGTACCTTTTTGTGTTTGATATTGGCTCTTATGGCACCTTTGTAGTTAGGTCTATCTATTTGCTATCTTATGGATGAACAAAAAGTACTGTTAACACTTTCCACAAGGCAGGCGTCTGCAGATGACATTCCCAAATTTCACAAAATGTTTCAAAAATGTCAAAATAGTTTAATTTCATTACCATATTTAAAATCACCATGATAAATGCATTTACATAAGTACAAACATGCCTATAGTCCAATCAGTTCCAAATTGGCGAGAAATATTCGTTTTTATATATCTATGCGCAAAAGTAATCCAAGTGTATTTAAGCGTGATTTTGGCATACGCAAGCGGCACACATACAATGCCACTGGGACATTTCGCGCCATATTGCGCTATGCGAGCGTTTCGCGCCTGATGCTCTTCTGAATTCAATTGCTGCTGTAAACAGGTTTCGCCAATTTGGAACTGACTGAACTATAGTATCGGCTTAGTAATCCTTGAGATAGACTTTGAAAGTTGGGAGAGGTTCCTGAAAAATCTGTTTTTGTATATGCTAAAAGTAATAGCTGTGTGGAAAGTGTTAAGTTATTTGAAGCGGGCTGTATGTACTATCTGAAAATATATGTTAGGCGACGAAAAACACACACCCCGTTTTATGGGCGGACGGACCTGTCAAGTTTGGTCGGGTGATTTGAAATAACAAAAAATAACCTAAAATGTCACCAAAATCTGCAAAAATCTGGCATTTTTGTACAAATTTTTGAAAAATAATTTCGACATATTTCCGCCAAAAAACGGCTAATTTTACATGATTTGAGAAAAAAAGTATCTAATTTTTTTTTAAAAAACTTGAAAAACGCAAAAAGTGGGTCGGTCGGGCTCGTAAAACGGGAGCTTTTTTCCCTATTGAAAATATATGTTAGGCTGAAAATATATGTTAGGCTGAAAATATATGTTAGGCTGAAAATATATGTTAGGCTGAAAATATATGTTAGGCTGAAAATATATGTTAGGCTGGAAATATATGTTTGCCTTATGTTTACATTTTCCATTTAAAATTTCACACATTATGCATCACAATTGTGTATTGTAATTAGAAGAATGAGGACAGCTGAGCATGCAGAATTCAATTTGAAATATTTACATTAAACTTGAGTTTTATGTAAAGATTTTATTGAATAAGATTCTATTATTTGATTTGGCATGTTAATGTTATGCACATTATTCATCTGTGATTCATCATTGTTGCATATTATTTGAGAAATGGTAGTTTCCGGGCGATAGGATGTTGAGGGGGTTGCGCAAGAACAATGTCCTGGGGGGGGGGGGGGGGGGGGGGGACGCTCATGTATAAAAGTTGTACTCTCAAAAACTACCCTTAACACAGATTCTCAAAAAAGGACAAAGTGACCCTTAACAAAGATTTAGATTGACTCTTAGCAAAGGATATAGGTCCTCAACATGCTCAAGACGGAGTTTAGACTAAAATGAATGTATGAAGTAATTGTATGATTCAGTTTTGTTTGTAAATTTGTCTTAGGCCTTTAAAAAGGCCTAACCATATTGGGCTATTTTTACAATGATGACCCATGACTATCGGTCCAAGCTACCCTTGATTGAAACTGGCGATTTTGATACCCTTAGCACAGGCCTGTGCGGGCCTGTGTTGTGATCAGAAAAAGCACCCTTAATCCATGTTTTCGTTCACGTGGATGATTACAACATTATACTTGACTGCCCCCCTGGATCAATACTTAAATCTCGTCTGAAGTATGAACGTGACGTCATTTCATATTCCAGGGAAAGATGCATCATTAAATACAAGTCGATGCATGGGTTCGCCTGTAATCGGCTGATTATATAATAAGGGATGCTAAAAACAATGCTTTTATACTCTCGTAAGTCTCGTACACAGATGCAGTATGCCGGCTCAAGTGTTTGTTTAGTATCACATGCATGGCATTTTCATTTTTTCATTTTTTCATTTTATTTTCTTTCTTAAATGTATGCTTTCGTTATTTTCAGTTTATTACAGTTGCAAAATGAAAAGGAACAACAGTACATTGATAGTAGGTAAGGGTTTTGACACCAATTGTTCAATATTCTGATATTGTAACAACATGACCTGATCAACATTTTCCTTTGTCATGGCTGACATCTGGGATAGCAGTAGGTTTTAAAATGGTAGACTTTTTAGAACCCTGAACCCCATATAAGAAATTAGGTTGATTTAAGCGAATTCAATGTTCAAAATTGAAAAAGCTATGTGTGGGAGAGTGATTGATACTTGTAAAGTCACTTGTCTGGACTAAAAAAGGTGAAGATCATACATATAATTTATATTCTGGTTCATAGAAGTTGTAATTTGTTGTGTGTTGTAGTGTGGTATTGCACTGGAGTCGAAAAATATCAGACTGCAATTGGGGCTGGTTTGGGTAACGGATGTTTTCTTATTATGTTTATGGTTAGTTGATAGCACTTGGAGGGATTTAGCTTGACCAATAAAGAAGAAAAAAAGAATATCTATACACAACACCATAAAACAGCCTCCTTCCTATTGCAATTGGTTTGGATGATGAAATGGACACTGAATTCATCTTTGCATTGTCCGACTTCATTTCGTTATTTCAAGGGGTTTCAAGGCAATCGAAACAGATTTGGGATGCACCTATTTCACAGAATAATAAAGTGCCTCCTTGAGATTTTGTGATGCACTTAAGTTTATTTTACCGTTCTGACAGTAGAGATGACGTCACTCACTCCTGCCAAGGGGAAATTGCACTAGATTAATATGAACGAATTTGCCATTTGTTTTGCTGTTTCAGAAAACAGTACGAAGATCTTAAGGTTTTCACCGACAAACAAATAGTCGTAAGTAAACAGATTGTTACTACTGGGGAAAATAATTAAGAATGAAAATAAATAAATATGGCATTCTGTTTTCAACAGTTATGTAAACAATTTATTCAGCTTTCTGGAGAACTTTAGATCATGTAAATTGGCCTTACCAAACTAAAGATACACTTGATTGTGTGACAGGGGGTGTTTTCGCCCTTTTGTAAAAGTGAAAAAATTGTAACTTGGTTCAGATATGAAACTTTATTCTGTTCTAAGTACGGTGAGATAAGTAATCTTTTCTTTTGATCTGTATTTATCAAATTAATATTTTCAAATGAAGTCAAGGGGACTTCAGTTTTTGTTTTCAAAGTCTCTTATATAATAATAATATTGATTTACATAATAAATGAATATTGATGAGATACTGTACGGAAAGAAATGGTTTCAAACAGGCACTTGTTCTGCTCATGTAGCATGAAACCATTTTTTTTGCACTTCACTTACACTACAAAACAACACTTCTTACAAAATTACATGTATTTTAAGTTTCGTGTGGCCTATTTTTATGATCTAAAATGTTTCAGAAAGTTAAATGTATGGTGCACATAGCCGGTGTACGAGTTATGCAATATTTTGTTATTTTAATGGTTAAAAAAAAATTGAATTTTGTGATTTTTGGGTTCAACATTTTCTGGGTCACCCTGTACTAATTGTATAAAAAGAAATTGAACTCCTGTCAATGCACAAGAGTCCTGTGTGCTTAAGGGTGCCTAAATGCCTAATGTAAATCATGCCAATTGTGGCTATATTTTGGGTATTTGAGCCGATGGCCTCATGTACTTTGAAATAAAAATCTAAACAATAGGCCTAACAAATATTCAGGAAATCTGTATTTATATTGAAATGTGTTATTTCTCATAATGAAAATAATTGTATGCAAACTGCTTGTTTCGTATACTGGTAAACATTGGCTAATAAAGTGACTTATCTAGATACTTATCCAGATAAGAATACTGGTGTTTTTTTAAATATTTAAAGGGCTGCTTAAAAACCTGGAACATATCAACTTGAGTGGTACACATGTGTAGCATTGGGTTAGGTTTTAAGTGGCTTGGTGACACTTTTATGGTTTTATATAATTTCAAGATTCAAATTGATAATTGGCTAAGTTGACTAAGTTGAATAATAAATTGATAATTGATGACTTATAATAAATTGATAATTGGCTAAATTGGCTAAGTTGATAATTGGCTAAGTTGACTAACATAAATATTTGAGGACAAAATAAGGTCAAAACTTGTAAACACAGAGTTAATAATATGTCAACACTCATCAATGCACTAGTCCCTGACACTTGCAGCAACTTGCGTGAAGCATATTTGGCCTGGCCTACTATGCGGCTCTTTAAGCAACGTAAGATGTTACCTTTAAGTTGGATGCCCTGTGTGTGTGTCTGTCTAGTTCTAACAGACATTTTTAAGCCAGTGTTGTGACAATTATGAATCAAAGACTTGACCTGAGTCTAATTTAGATCATGATTGTAGTATCTCAACTTCTCATGGACTAATGCAGGCATCAATTTGAATCGTGAACCTACCCTCCTCAAGCCTTCACCTGTATTCACCTTCCTTCAGGAAAAATGTATGTCAAGATTAGTCTTTCCTGCTTGTTTCTGGGTGAAGATTCACTTTTTTGCGCTATGTTCATTCTATAGTAAATAATTACTTGTGAGAAGTTGAAATAGGTGAAGATTCACCATAGATTCACCTTTCCAAAATGTAAATTTAGTTCAAGATTCACCACTTCAAAAATATAACTAGGCAAAGATTAGGCGTCTAATCTTTGACTTACCTTGAGAAGGAAAAATAATAATAAAAACACATTTTAAAGCGCCTTGCGAATACGCTGTACAATAGCAAAATGTCTTAAACTACAACAAGTTATACGCCAATACATCCCAACAAATTCATACACTACAGACATATTAAAAATCATACATTAAGGTAAAAAAACCACCGCATGTAAAAGATGCATATTGACGCCTGCATAAAAGACTCGAGCATACCCCTGAAGTCGTGGGTTGATTTGTCTTCCTGAAAAACTTTAAACGTTTTACAGAGCTATTTGTTTCTGTTATATTTTCCTTTAAAGGAATTAAAGGAAGAGAAAGCAAGAGTTTTAGAAGAATTAACCAATGCAAAGCAGATGCTGGCAGTTCAACACGACCAATCGTTGCATAAATTAGAGGAATTAGAGAAAACAATGTCGTCATTATCAACATCGGTAAGTTGAATCATACAGTCTATTACCAGATGATTTTAGGTGCAGCCCAGAAGATGAAAACGGCCTTGCGCGCCGGTAAGCCTAATAAAGGCTAAAGACTATGCATTTCCATTAACATAAAAGACTATTTAAATGGGTCAATATTTTAACAAATGCAATTTTTTCAGGACAGCTTGCCTTATTGGGTGCATAAAAGTGGGATAATGAAGATTGGGAAATCTGTATGTGTTTTGGGTGCTTTAACTGGCTGTGGCACTTATCCAACATCTTTTGGAAGAACTCCCACCAGGGGGGGGGGGGGGGGTTATAGACCGGGTACAGGGTTTCAAGTTCCTGCCAGTGAATGTCCTTGCTTATTTTTCTTTCGTTAGGACATTCACCGGTGTTTGTTAAAATTTGTTGTTATTGTCTATTGTAAACACTGTGGGTTGGTAAACTGCTTTATATTATATCGAGGGTTGAGCGCCAGAAGGCCGTAACTCAACTTTTGGGCAAATTTATATTTTGCTACAAAAATAATCCATATAACCTAGATTTTCAGAACCATAAAGAGATAAACACTCTGAATTTGACTGAAATTAGAGTTATAAGTTGGGTGCTAACAGTGTATTGTAATGAGTCCCAAATATTTGAAAGTCGATTATCTCAAAATAGCATTTCAATTGAGTTACGGCCTTCTGGCGCTCAACCCTCGATATATGATTTGACTGGGTTATTTTCGTGATTTGGGACCCATGTTTGGTTATTTTTCACAATTTGATTGACTAAAAGCTAGTGGCTTGAACTCAAAAGGGTGGGTGACATAGAAGTTGCAGTAAAATTTGTCTTTAAAAGTTTCCTATCCATTATTTGCTTCTTTCTGTTGTCTCTTTCTCTAGTCCATCAGTAATGAACAGGTAGCCAGCCTGGAATCAGACAACACTAATTTACGAAGCGAGGTGGAGAGACTCAAACAGGTGGGTATGGGAAAACATTAGAAAAAATGGTCCCGTGGACTAGGTGCATATATAGTGCGTTCTTCACAACGGTTGATCGCATTCATAACATTGGTTGTCCGCTTAGTGGTTTACTATCTGTAGGTGTGAGCATACACTCATGAGAAGTAAAACTAGTAGCTAGACTATTTTGTTTGATGAATAATGGCATCCATACCAGCAACTTCATAATTATAATTACCAGAACTGCCACTTTATGCTGAACCTTTGTACAACTTGGATATCCACCTACTATATTAACTGTATTAAATGCCCCTTGGCCTGTGCATTTTACAAAAGAGGTGCATCTATTAGAGTCAAATTTTCAACGAAAAAAATCGCTAGATTCTTTTTTTAAATAGCCAAATATGCTGCACTTCCAGTTTAGCGATGTGGACAAAATTCAAGATGGTGGCCCATACGGTAACTATCGCTATGATATTGCATCTGTTAGTGCATTTTCATGCCAAAATATGATTAAATTAGTTGTTTTAATGCAAATTCTAGTATAATTTGACTAATATCTCGATGGATGTTGAGCTTCTGTCCATACAATTTTGGTGATCGTGACCCGAGTTTTAAGCTTGTATCTAATTTAAGATCAGGATTTTCAGGGGAGGGAGGGTGGGGTTAATAGAGCAGGGGCGTTTAATGGACTAAATACGGTATATATACTTCATTCATCCAATTTGAAGTATAAATGTGACATCAGAGCTAGAGTGAGTGCATTTGTTGGATGTGTGATTCTAATATGCTGATGTAGGTTCTCGTCTGATCAAAGAGGAATGGCAGCATTGACGCATAAATGATGCTTTTTAACTTGAAGATGCCCTGATGTCTTATTTGTAATAAAATATAGTTCTTAGCTGTTTTGCTATAGACAATGGTCTTATAATGTATAGGCTGTACCATATTTGGAGTCGTGTATGGTCGTCGCTATTCTCATTCTTATTTAGTTTATTGGTTATTTTGATCTTTTATCATAAAATAACGCAGTTTGTTAGATTTATTTTAATCAAACAACAACAAATTTCCCCCTTTATAAATCGGCGAATCCAGAGAGCTGTTTACCAACTTCCTGCTTCGAATTCATTGCATACTTAAGCACACATGCACCTTTCATCGCTGCATTATACGCACAACGCATATGCCAGCCACTTTGTGTAGGGCATGCTAACGGGATGACGCGTTGATCATACGCGCTGAAGGTATTAATTTTCGAATGAATTAAACCCCGCCCTAAACAATACACCACCATAGTCTCATAATGCATGGGCGTGTTGGCTGAAAATCAGCCAAAAACCAATAAAATTGCCTGCTGACATCCCAAACCACACCCACTATACAAGAATTTGTAATAAAATATGAAATGGTATTCCGTGTGTTTTAAATGGTATTCTGTGTTTTAGCACATAATTTCTCTGTCACAATTACAAAAAAGAGCATTTTGTGTTAATTTACTAAAAATGTGTGTATTGTAAATAATTGTTATTTCTTAATTCTAGGCATATGCTGCAACTCTTGAAGAATTAAACAGATTAAAGGTTAGTAGTGAGGTTTTATTACCAAAAGATGGCATTTTTTGCGTTTGTGTTGAACCTTTTTTTACATACAGTCCAACCTCGATTATCCGGACATGATGGGACCAAGCAATGGCGGATAAGTGACAAATCTGGTTGAGTGAATCGTGTGTAGGTCTTCAAGACTGTCCTGAAGTGATCAATTGGGACAATAGAAGGGTACTGAATGAAGGGTTATTACAGTGTTAATGTATTACTTAAGCAATAAACAGCACTACCAACATCAAAAGATCGCCTTCAAATGCTTCAGAGTGTGAAAATAAGGTGATTAGGCTGTAAAAAACTGATTTTCTTTTTGGATCATTCAGCTGGATAACAGAGTTATCCGGCTAAAATGGGGTCAGATAACCGAGGTTGGGCTGTACTATTAGTTATCCCCTGTTTGTTCGTGGAATACGAAAAGATATTAATGGTTTGGGTTCGTATCTTCTGCCTCAGGTGATACGAACCCAAACCATTAATATTTTTATAACAAATTTATCATTCAGTAGGCCTACTCATGTAGTGATTTAAGTGCTTAGTTTAAAGTAATAACATCAACATTTACATTTACAAACTGCGGTAATACTGCACGCTCATGCTTGCACAGTATAGTGCGCGCAATCTGGAGACGTGGCGCTTGCGTTAAATGACTACGCACTATAGGCACTATGTGACACGAAATTTCGTATCATACAGCTGGACTTTAAAAGGGTATTCTTGCCTGCTGAATGATAAATAATAACATCACTATAGCGAGGACTCCAATATTATGATTTTTAGAAGGATATGTTCTGATTTCAAAAGTGATTCTCAATCAAAAATCCCCAAGTCTTTAGGGAAATAATGTATTTAATGTTGCCGATATGTATGAAAGTCTTTAACCCAATACAATTCAATCGGGTTGTTGTCATATGACACTTATAGGTCAATAAATGCGTATGTGTTGTTTCGAGAGAAATTAGACAAATCAATGCACGCGCGCTGATGTTGATGTGAATAATGGCACGACCCCGAAGGGGGAGTGCTATTGTGAGCATATCAACATTTGCGCAAGTGCATTGATTTTTCTAATTTTTCGAGAAACAAAACATACGCATGCATTGATCTAATTCATACACGACACTATACAAATAAAAATTCACAATTTAAGCATAATTTTGATCTATGTAAAACGATTAAAAACACTTTAACAAGTTTGCTAACACCCGCAGTGAAAATCGGCGAACCCGCGAATCTTGAACAACGAATCAAAACAAAACGCGCACTGCGTGATTTGAACGGCGCACGCGCGGAGTGCAGTGGACACTTTCAATGCACTCCGCGTATTTGTAATTCCTGCTTCCTGATTGGTTCAACACTACATAGAGTGTATGAATTAATTCCACAGTGTAATTTATTTGTACATGGGACCTTCAAGCACATTTCATCCAGCATAGAATAAGCAGTACTGGTAAAACAAGTTAATTTTGAGGCTGCTTTTTTTCGCGAATTGCCAATCATCAACATTTTTGCACCAATTTAATTTTGCGAAACTGAAATTTGTCACATTGTGATATATGTGCAGATTAATTTTTGTGAGCAATTTAATTTTCGCGAATTTAAGCCTCTTGCAAAATTTGCAAAATTAAATTGCCCGCAAAATTAACTTGTTTTACAGTATACCTTTCACCAATGTCGTCGTTCTGATCTGACGATGCTGAACACTGGTTCAATACCCTGGTAGTGGCTACATGTGAATCTGATTTATATTTGTGCCTGCTTCTTAAATCAGTTTTTAAAAACAAAATCTATTATAGAACATATGGTCTATAGTTTGATCAGCTCCAAATTGGCGAGCCTCTTTACAGCAGCGAATGAATATGGAAGGATGTAGGTGCCCACTAATGCAACAAGCGCGCTGTGCATTAAATGTGTGACGCGTGTGTTTGGCCAAAATGGTATGCATATGGCCAAAATTGTACATGTTCGCTTGGATTTCTCTGCACGAAGAGAGATCAACCGCATATTTCTTACCAATTTGGAACTGATTCAACTATAGAACCTGCTTCATAAAAGGTATTACTGCGTGGTTTGATATGTCACGTGATATAAAATCCTAAATTTGATTCTTACCATTCTTCTCTTCAGGCCACGTTTGCAACGGTACAGAACCAAATACAGCAGGCCCAGCTTACCATCAGTAAACTAACAACTGAAAAGGAGGATCAACAGGGCCAGATCATGGAGTGTCTTAAGGCTAACTCAACATTAGGGGAACAAATACAGGGTGTACAGAACGACAGGGATAATTTGCATAGAGATTTAGGGGATGCTGTTAAGGTAAATATGATCAGATATGTGACGAAATAAAAGGTTATCTATGGGATATTCTCAAGGTTAAATTACTATTAGGGGAGTAATTACAGGGTGTTAAGGCTAACTCAACATTGGGTGAACAAATACAGGGTGTACAGAATGAGAGGGATAATTAGCATAGAGATTTAGGGGATGCTGTTAAGGTAAATATGATCAGATTCGTGACGAAATAAAAAAGGTTTGCTATGTGATATCCTCACGGTTAAATCACCATTAGGCGAGGAAAAATCAGCACTGTTTTACAGGGGCCCGACCGATCCACTTTTGCATTTTTTCAAGATTTTAATTTTAGAATGTTTTTCCTCAAATCATGTAAAATCAGCCATATTTTGGCTGAAAATCTGAAGACAATTTTTTTCTCACAATTTTCTTTATAAAAAAAATTGCCAGAAAATCTGAATTTTTTTCACTCACAAATTTGTAAAATAAAACAACCCCGATTTGTGCAGATTTTGGTGACATTTTAGGTTTCAAAAATTAAAAATACCCAGACCAAACGACTCTACTTGACAGGTCCGTTCTCCTGTAAAACAGGGTGGTTTTTTCATCACCTTAGGGAAGTAATTGCATGGTAGGCAAAATAACAGGATTAACCAAATATGGGAAGAAAGATTGACAGGACAGCATGAAAGTTTTTCAACAGAACTAGTTTTTGTGTTGCAAATCATAAGACTATTCTATTCACTATTTCAGCAGACTTATCTACACACATGGTTAGCTTTTATAAGTATTTGGGAATGTGTTGTTCAAAAATCAATGTTGTACCTTATAATGTATTTTCTATTGATTTTGGGTACCTGTGAATTAATGGTATGAATCTACATTTACTGTAATCACAAATTTGTCCAGGTTTTAAGAGCAGTTCACAATACCATACTTCATTCTTTCCTCAACAGCTTGCAGAAAATAGGAAAACTATGTTGGATGATATGGCCATCCAAACACAGACCATCAAACAGAACCACACACATGAAGTTAGAAGTCTCAAGGAAGCTCACACGGTAAATTGTTGGCTTTAAAGGGCTGCTTAAAAACCTGGAACATATCAACTTGAGTGGTACACATGTGTAGGATTTTATGGTTTTATAATTGGCTAAGTTGGCTAACATAAATATTTGAGGACAAAATAAGGTCAAAACTTGTAAACACATACTTGCTACTGCATGCACACTGACTATGCAGACAACCTTGTGTTGTCAACACTCATCAATGCACTAGTCCCAGTAACTTGCCTGAAGCATATTTGGCCTGGCCTACTAAGCGGGTCTTTAAAGATGATGTCGCTTTCAGTATCTAAATGAAGTTAGTCCATGGTGATAACAAAACACCACATACCTTGAAATCTAGCTTTTATTCCTCTGAAAGTTTAAATGTAGAAAACTTCAAATTTCAAATTGACAAATACAAATGACAAATATAATTTCATGAGTAACAAAAGTGAATACTTTGTTAAAGATTGAAGTTTTCCAATGCTCTACAACCTGCATTTTTCCAATGATGTTGGGCATGGGCGGGCACTGGGTAGAGTTAGGAGGCTCATAATAGGTAGTGACGTCCTGACAAGCTCCATTGGGCACATTGACTGACCATGTATACAACAGTAAAATATTTCAGATGCACGACGCTGTCGTGGTGACGCAGATGCCGCACAGTACGCGAGGGATTTATTTGAAATGATCGACAATTATTTGTACTTAATTATAATGATGGTATGATGTTATTTATTCTTATTAAAAATACAGACAGAAGTTGAGGAAGTAAGGCAGCAACTTCAAGATGAACAGGTAATTATGATGCAACTAGAATTATACTATATATAAATATCAATTTTATAAACTGACAAAAAATATATGTAAAATAATTGATAATTACAAACGGCATAAAATAGCAGTTGATATTGGACTCTTTCATAATGATAGGAAAGGATCACACGAGTTGTAATTGTAGCAAAAGAGAGATTATATGGATTGATAAGGATTATGATGCTGACACTGTGGTCACATGACCATCTGTAGAGGGATCATGTGACATTGTAAAGACCAAAAAGCATTCCATAAAATGAACGATGTTCAAGCGATTGTATAGGAGGATAATTTCTGCAAAGAAAAATCTGAGCGTTCATCAGAATTTGGACCTGATCACTTACCTTAATCCAGAAACCGACTTCAATCTACAAGCCATGTTATGACAGTCTGCTAAATGCGAACTTGTCCAAACTCATCGGAGCACACATAATTTAATGGTCTCATTTATCAATTGTTTGGATTTCAATTTTGAGCAAGTATGGAAACAATTTTGGCAGCAAGTTTAGAGAATGCTCTGACTATAACATTGATGTGCTGTTTTCCCGTACAGAATCAAAGAAAAGCTCTAGAACCATTACAGGACAAGGTGTCAGAGCTAGAAGAAACAGTGCAATCATTAGACAACTCAAGGGGCTGGTTTGAAAGGAGACTGGAAGAAACGGAGGTAGGTATCAAGGTCTTGGGTCAAGGCTAATGTACATAAGACATTTGGAAGGGTTTGGTTTAAGAGGAGACTGAAAGAAATTACGGTAGATATAGAGGGTCTTGTGTCGAGGCTATCATGCATTAAACAATTTTGGTATTTGGTTTTGAAGGAGACTAGAAGATACCAAGTTTGGTACTTAGGTCTTGTGTCAAGGCTAATGTGTATAAGATTATTCAAGGGTTTGGTTTGGGAGACTGGAGGAAATGTAATTATGTACTAAGGTATTGTGTTAGGGTTACTAGAAGAAATTAAGGTATGTAACAAGGGCTTTTATGGGCAATGGTTTTAAGAGAAGACTGGAGGAACCAAGGTCTTGTGTCAAGACTACTCCAGGGGCTGATTTGAAGTAAGTCTTAGATTCTCTGACTTCAGCAACGACAAAAAAGGTCACAGAAACCGTAGACAAAAAAGTTAGGATCAGCATTAGCCAAACTCAGACAGTGCCCTCAATGTTATACAGGATGCCACATTATGTGCCTAATAGGGTCAATGATTTTATGAGCTGCAATTCCTAAGAAAGTTACATTCATGTAGATCTTAGAATCATTAACTTTCAGACCAAGAACAATGTTACTCATAGCAAAATAAATGCACCTTTCCCCCGTATAAATCATTCTGGTTTACCCTGTATGTAAATGTACCTTTCCCCCGTATAAATCATTCTGGTTTACCCTGTATGTAATCGTAATGTCAATAAATAGATAGGCTTTATGAATTTAAAACAATATGTAATAAGTAGAAACTTATCCCAACTGAAAGTGGGGGATGAAGAAAAAAAAGGGGGGGGGGGAGAATTGGAGAATAACGATCGACTGGATATACCAGTCTTTATCAAGTTTAGTAGAGAGCAAGACAACAGTATATGCTATAAGCATAATACAAGTCAAGCTAAAAAGAAAGTCAGAGTGCACACAGGTTTGTGAAACACACTAGGGCAAAAAGGGAGGGTATGTGGAATTTAAAAATATGAATAAATAAATAAATAAAAACAATAGTTGATGCTACTTATTGTGGTTTGGGAATAATGGCCCCCAAAATTGTATTGCATTTTCATTGAATCACCCTGTATAATTGCATCTCTTTATTAATTATGCAGAAACAAAAGCAGGAAGCTGATGAGGAGCATAAGACGATCCTCAGTGAACTCAAGGAACAACATGCGGAACAGAATATGGTGAGAACAATTATTGAAACAATATTGAAGACGATTATCGTCCGTTTATTATAAATAAAGAAATATTGTACAAAAATGGTCTGATGGAAGCATGCATAGACATGTACACTTGTTATTTGATAAATATATTTAATTTTTAGGATTTATGGAGGTACTGTAGAACCATGAAGGGCATTACATACTGTAAAACACTATAATTTTGCGGATACTTTATTTCGCGAATTGAAAATGACTGCTATATTAGCGGGCATTTAATTTTGCGAATCTGGAAATGTTACTGCTACTTTCAATACAAATTTATTAGTTTAGCAGGTATTTAATTTTACGAATTTTACAAAATTGCTAGTTTCGCAGGTATTTAATTTTACAAATTTTACAAAAATTTACAAATTTACAAATTCCCGAAATTAAGTGGTTTTACAGTATTGGGGTTTGCTGAGCAATCTTGGACATTTCCCAGAATTAGTTTTATGTAATTGGTTGCCATTTATCAAATGTTTCCATTTTTGTCAACATGGATTTGCCAAAACTCAAGAAAGGTCACTACAATTCCCAAAGCTCCAAACTATATTAATCGCTGCGGTTGACTCTAATCCAACTCATGAGCGACTGGTCATTTGATCATTCCGGTAGCAGGGAACTATCTGTGTGTTATAGCACCCTTGAGCGACTTAAAATCGCCATAACCTGCAACTGGCTAGTATGTGATGGGCATATAGCAATTTCTTTGCTTGATTTAGGTATACATTTTTGACAGATATGACAACTATCACCAAACTGTATACCTTCACAGTTGATGTACTTTCCATTTAATAGACCATATTAGAATGTTTTAACCTTAAAAAACCTCTTTTGTTATTACACAGCTGTCCAAAGAGGAACTGGCGGAGAGGGATTTACAGTTTAGCCAATCCAACGAGAGGTGTGACAGGTTATTAAACGACATCGCCAAGTTGCGCCAGGATATCAAGGATGGACTCGAGGACAGGAAATTGAGTGAGAAGAAAGGACTAACTATGGTAGGTTTTGAGTAATGTTGATAACATACTATGGTCGCTTCGTGATCCGGGTTGCTCCTATGACGAGTTATACCTCATAATTCAAAAATCTTCTTCTGTTAGCGACCATCACAGCGACCTGCAACGACTTCCCGATACATCGATCAATAGATTGCTTGACTGGAAATGATCGGTCATGGCCAGTTGACTTCAATTCAACTCGAATGATCGGTCGCTAATGAGGTAATGAACACCATATTATATTTCAGCCAATAGGGAAATGTTATTTTTATTTTGTGTGAAAATTAGCATAATCATTATACACAGCCAATTTTGCAAAGGTGCCAAATGTAAGGTTTCTTACGGCAGTTTGACCCATTTTTTTGAAGAAAAAACAACAACTGAAAGATAACACACTCAATTCTTTGACCCAAAATATCATACATTTATTAATTTTCCAATATTAGAAAGAAAATAATTTAAAATAAAATCTTTTCTTTTACAATTAAAGCATATGAACACTTAAAGTAATATTATGGTTTTTGATCTTACAAATCAGGTAAAGGATCTCAAGCGTCAGCTTAAGCAAGAGAGGAGAAGGGCGGACAAGTTACAAGACAAGATATCGGAGGTGTTATCTCAGAACAGTAGCTTTGGTAAACCCGGAATGGACGAGCTGTTTCAACCTCACCTCTCTGATAAATTTGATAACAGGTTTGTTCAGATAGATAATCAAGTCAATCGCTGAAGAAAATATGTAGTAGCTATTTGAACAGTATCATATTTTTAGATGTGGGTCTATACTTTAATCAGTTCCAAATTGGCGAGGATAATTCGAATTGATCTCTCTGCGCGCAAAAGAAATTCAAGCATACTTGCGTGATTATGTCCAGAGGCACGTGGTTTTGGCCGCACACGTCGCGCATATGATGCACATTGTGTTTGATGCCTTCATGCACGCCCGCGTCCTTCTGTATTCATTCACTGCGTAAAGAGGCTTCACCAATTTGGATTTGACCACACTACATGTATACACATTTTGTCTTCTGAGTTCTATACCATTATAAGTGAAGTTTAGAATTTAAAAAAAAAAAAAATTAAATTAAATTTGGTTTGTTTTTTAATTTTGAAATTTTCTTTTTGAAAATTCACCAAAAATGTTGACCCCCCCAAAACACCACCTACCCTACCTGAAAGGTCAGTTTGCCTATAGAACAGGGTGTTTTTCACACTGCTGGACCTCTCAGATAGAGTCAGAGGTCAGGGTTGTTGGGTCTTATTTGGGGGAAGGGGGTTAAAAAGAGAGATTTTTCAAACATTTTCAAAAGAATTTTAATGATTTTTGTTAATGTTCAAATAAAAGTGGAATACTTATGAAGCTAAACTTTCGATCTCAACACAAGAAATAATTACCTGGAATTTTCAGGTGTTACTACACCTTTCATCAGCAGACTAATGACTCAACTTGACCTTTTGACGTCACACCTCCAAAAGGGCAAGTCGAGTCATTAGTCTGCTGATGAAAGGTGTAGTAACACCTGAAAATTACAGGTAGTTATTTCTTGTGTTGGGATCGAAAGTTTAGCTTCATAATTATTTATCACCAACACAGATGAACTTTCATTCTAAAAGTGGAATACATTTGAATAATGTGGGGCCCTCAAAACAGCGTTTTTATTCCATTAGCCTGGTAGTTACTTTATATATTTTGTTCTATTTTTCTATTTGGGATATGCAGTAGTGTGTCATCATGGAGTGCTAGTGGGGCAAAGGAATCAGGCAGTGACCATGGACATGTGAGTACCAATAACACATACATCTCCCAAAACTTTTCTGAAATTCCCAAAATGGGGACATGAAAAGAAAATCTTGGTGTTTTTTTACATATTTTGAAATTGATATCCTGTCTTTTGTTTTTTAATTTGGCTCATGCTCTCAAAGATATCGAGAGGATTTAGCTCAAAATTAATAATGCAAGATATTGAGAAGGGATTAATACCTTCCTTTATTCCTGTTGTGCATCAAGGAGGGGGCATATACATTGACCAGGGTTGTGTGGCCTAGATATTGGAATAGTGACTCCTACGAACCAAGATGGCTTGTGAACTGAGCATCTAAAGGTACTGATAGACAGACCCCTTCAAATCGGGGGATTTAGAAATCAAATTTTTCCAAATTTTCAATATTGCGTGAGAAATGAGAGTCTTATGAACAGTAGCAAGCTGAAAAAAGACGATCTTGAAAATGAGCGAAGAAGGATAAAAAAGGGGTTCGTAAAGGCTGTACACCACTGGTTATGCCAATTTAGAAGATGCCACATCTTTGTTTTTACAATAGCAAATAATTGCAACATTATTTTACTGTTGTCTTCTTTTGTTGTAACGATTCAACACTCCTAGTGAAGTAAAGTGAATCAGGATGTATGTGCACAGGGAATGATTTCCTTGCAGCAAAGATTACTTGAAATGTGGAGTGTCTTTTAAAAGATTTGGCAAGCTCAATGTTGACTGCTTTCAGGTAGATTATTCCAATATGTGACAGTTGTAGTGAGAAAAAAAAATTCTCTCCTCTGGAATTTTTCCATCAACTTTTAAGACTGCACTTATTCGCCCACTTTTAAAGAAACCTAGTCTCGACCATGAAATTCTGAAGAACTACCGCCCGGTATCAAATCTACCATTTCTGTCAAAACTTCTCGAGCGCATTGTACTTTCCAGAATTTTGCCTTATCTTCAGACTAACAACATTCTTGATCATCGCCAGTCTGCCTATCGTACCAACCATAGCATTGAGACTGCACTACTCAAAGTGGAAAATGACATTCTATCAGCGATGGATCGGGGTAGACTTGTTGCTCTCGTTCTCCTTGATCTATCAGCTGCTTTTGACACTGTGGATCATTGTTTTTTAATCAAGCGTCTTCAGCAACTTGGATTAAAGGGAACAGTGCTTCAATGGTTTGCATCTTATTTGTCGAATAGATCGCAATCTGTTCAAATTCATGATAAATGTTCTGCTCCATCTAATCTCCAATATGGTGTGCCTCAAGGTAGTGTGCTTGGACCGGTTTTATTCTCTTTGTATACATGTTCCCTCGGTGAAATTATGTGCAAATACAATCTTGATTATCATTCCTATGCCGACGACTCTCAAATCTATGTGTCTTTCAAGCCTACTCAAAATGATGCTGATTGTGCACTGAATAAGCTGGAATCATGTGTTACTGAAATACGCGAGTGGATGACTGACAATATTTTGAAACTGAACGATGACAAAAGCGAATTCATTGTATTTGGTTCTAAATGTCTACGTGACAAAGTAAATATACCCCATTTACGTATTGGGAATTCTTCTATTGTTCCAGCAAGTAAAGTTCGCAATTTAGGCGCTTATTTTGATATGGACATGACACTGAATCATCATATTTCTGCGATTTGCAAATCATCTTCTTTTCATCTTCGTAACATAGGACTTATTAGGAAATACCTCACAAATGATGCTACTGAACAACTCGTCCATGCATTTGTTACATCGCGCCTTGACATGGGAAATTCTCTGCTTTATGGACTCCCGAATCTCGAGATCAAGCGTCTCAGTCGCTTACAAAATATAGCTGCTAGAATTATCACACGCACCAAACGAACTGAGCATATCACACCAGTTCTAAGAGATCTACATTGGCTTCCAATAAAGGACAGAATTATCTTCAAAATACTTATTTATGTTTATAAATCAACTATTAATATGTCACCATTGTATATCTCAAATCTTCTAACTCCATACAAGCAAGATAGGCAATTGCGTTCGAACAGCAAAATACTTTTCACTGAACCGCGATTTGCAAAATCCTGTGGATCACGTTCTTTTTTATGTGCTGCACCTCGCTTATGGAATAAGCTTCCGGAGTCTGTAAAAACTGCAGAATCTGTGGATTCATTCAAAACATTGTTAAAGACTTTAATGATGAAATCTGAGAGCGATTTCTTTGATTAATGTTTTTGTGAATATTTTATGTTCTTGATGTGTATTATTATTTGTGGCGTTGTTCACATTGTGAGTGGGGATTGTCATTAGTTCAACCATGTCAACGCTACCATTTTTGTTGTTGTTGTGTTGAAGTGATGACGGTTTTCCTTCATTCAGATTTTTGTACTAATTTTGTTTTGCAATGTTGTGTCGATGCGCCTGGAGCAACAATTTTGTTGAATGTTGACGCATTATAAGCTGCCATTATTATTATTATTATTATTAGAAATGAGTATTTGTAACAGGTAAAACATCGAATTAAGAGTTTTCATAATTTGAACATTTCATTATCTTTATAGCTTTAAATAAATATGTTAAATTGCTTGTGTTCTCCATCACAGTCTCCAGATGGCTCCATGACAGCCATGTCAGCTGCTTCATTGAGTGAGGAGACTACAGAGTTGATAGCGAGGCTGACCGTATTACAGAAGGACAAATGGTCACTGGAAGAGAAGGTGGGTCATAATATCTGCTGCCCTCTATTGAATCAAGGGTCTTTAAACTGAGGAAGAACAATTAAAAAAATGTTCAATGGTGTATTTTTACTGATCAGAGCAAAGGGGTTTCGTATTTGAATCAAGGATGTTTTTTTACTGATCAGAGCAAATGTTTAATTTTAAATTTTATCAAGTTTTCTTTTTACTAATAAAAAACAAAGTTTAAAAAAATGTTAATATCACTGTTTATTGATTAAGATATGTGCACAGTTGCAGCAAAAGGGTGCAGTTTGTCTCTCAAAGAAAGGTTGTGATCTTAAAACCACCAAAAGGTGCTTTTTGAATGCTTCAAAATGACACTTTTGTGGTTAAGATGGGATACTGCTTTCTGATTTTGTGAAGAAATAGTACTGTGAAATTGTTTTAATTTTTGTGGTTTTCAATGCGTAATTCCCATCAATACCAACCACAAAATGCATTTTACCTATAACTGCACCCTTTTGCCGCGACAGTACACATATGTCAGATAATTTTATGATTGTTAATAAGGTAGTTTAACCTCATTTCAAATAATTGAATAGACTCCAGTGAAATCGTCAGTGGTCAAAGCAAAAATAGTTGACAAACCACATTATGGCCGTACAACTCCGATTCGATCTGGGTTTGCAATTTATCAAACAATTTATTTTATTTTTAACCTCAAAAACTCAAACAAATATGAAAAAATAAAAACTTGCTCCTACTGAAGTGTATTTATATGATTTTGGTGCAATTTTTGCATTTTTTTACCAAAAACTTATTTTGTTACATTTTTTTCTTTTCAAAATTTAAAAAAATCAACATTTTTAGTGAAATTTTAATACTAAAGATGGATTCTCTGACTCATTTCCTTTCAAAAATGTATACTTTTATATACGTCACATAAAATACTTCAAAAGTTAGAGCGCTTGATAAATTTCATATTTTGGGGGTTTAACACCCCCCCTTAATTCAGATCCTAGATATGTCTAATTTTAAGATAGGCTGAGACATTGTGAGTTGTTAAAACTTATAAAAAACAGTTCTCAATTTTTCTAGAATAACGAGTAAAGCGCACACTTTGTTTACTTTTGAACATAGGTGCGCCATCTGGAGGACAGCAACTCTTTTATGGCCGACGATCTGCTGAAGAAAAGTGCAATAATAGAGACCCATGTGATGGGTAGGAAGCTTTTAGGTGAGACACAGTACTACAAGAATAGGTTTACTAACCATATGTGACACAACGCGAGTTAATGAAGCACAATGATGGGAATATGTATATTGATATCATGATAATATGTATTTTGTCAAGGGACATTTTTTGGTACCAAAGTCAATGTCATATCACACTCCAAACCAAAGTTACAGATGATCGAAAAATCACTTTGTCTCAAAACATCAAATACAAATTGTCAAGTTATGGGCAGTTAAAAGTTTTTTGATGTTAACAAATCAATAGAGTAAATGAAAATTAAATACCTCAAAATGTAGCTTAACTCTTTATTTTCTTGAATTTGAGTCTTTGGTTAGATACAAGATGTTATCAAAGATCAGAAATAAGATTTGTTCAGAATTTGATTTATTTTGACCTTGTCCCACATTTGTGCTCTTAAATTAAATTAGCTGCTGCCGCATTTTGCCTTATTTACTCAGGTTGGGTCACACAACTATGTCCTCTAAGCCTATCCCACTCTGGGGATAACTATCCCATTGTGCTGTAAAAAAGTGGACATTTATGTGCTACATTTATTTTCATGCTCGAGGCAGCTGCCGTGAAAATTTTAACACACAAATATATTGCTTTAGCGTATCGGTCGATGTGATGTAGCTATACGCATCGCAAATTTAAAAATATGCACAGCAGTTAAAAATCGTCAAAGTTTGACAAATTATTTGAGCAAAAATGACCACTTTTACAATATTTATGCAAATTTAAGATTTTGTATATGGAGAAATTAACCCTATCTGTATTATGACATCAACATAACAACAAGAACAACTATGTGGCATAGAAATACCAGGAGATTGGATGAGAGATGGCAGTCAAGTTCATTTGTCCTCCCATTAATCACATAATACCAGACCTGTGTCGATGAGTTGACTAACCTTGGCCTGAAGTTTAAAATTGTTTGCCCGTGAAGTTCACTCTGATCTGCAGTGACAGGCCTCTCTGTCCAACTGATGATTTGTTTGTTTGTTTGAGGTTTCTTATTGTAATTGTTTAATTTTTTGGGAGGGTTGGTATTTTCAATAATAAGATATTTGGTAAATGATCTATATGTTAGGATTTTTAGGTTTTGTAATTATGGCTTTTCTAGCTAAACTTAACCCTGAAATTATTTCTGCTTTTCTTTGACAGATCCTAGTAAAGTCGTACCAGCACCGGACAAGAAAACGGTTCTGCGGAATAAGATCGTAGACTTTGTGACACACGACGATTCCATGGAGGCCAGCCAAAGAGAAATGAACCAGAAGCTGCAGGTGATGTTAGAGGAGACATTGACAAAGAACATGCATTTACAAAAGGTGAGGATATCTGTTGTACATCTGGGAACTGAAAAGGAAACCGTAAGATGTAGGCCAAACTGATCTATTGAGAACAAAGAATGTTAAATACCTAAATAAATTTCCACAAGGTATTTTTGTGTTCAGTTATTTTTTAAGCACTGTAAGTCAACAAAAAGAAGAGTAATATTGGCGTAACCTGCCTGATCCTAACTTTTTTTCTTTCTTTTTTGCAGAAGAAAAATTAAAAAACAACTTTTTTTAATTTTTAAAACAATCTTTTGGTGCTCCTCATCAAAAAGGAATATATAACACAGCAAATCTGACGATTGTAAACGGCCTCGTGATTTATTTGACTCTGTGAGATCAAATTAAGTAATTTATAGTATAACTACCATTTTTTCTTCTTCTTCCAAAATGTTGTAATTTTTTGTTCTATAACCCTAACCCTGCCAAATCCAACAGAATCCAACGAGCCAATCTCTATGTTCCACCCGGCAGGCAAGTTTCTTCGAGGATAAATATACTCCGCCAAGTAGCCTTGACAACAGTGGTGTCGTGGGGAATCCTAAGCCGCGGGAGGGTCGCGGTCACTTTTCTCCACGCAGAAAACAAATCTGAAAAAAGTGCCCGAATGGGTTAGGGTTAAATAAAATTAAAAATTAAATACCAAAAAAAAATTAAAAATCCCGCCCGCCCTACCCTAATTTTCAATGGCATGTTACGCCAATACAACAACAAAAATGTTTGCCTAAGGCCAAATTAAATTAATTGTTTGTCTCAAAGCTCCCGCGCGCGTTAGTTTATTGATGCGCATTAGAAAAACAAAAATCTGAAAAACCATTGTTTTTCTTCTTTTTTTCAAAAAAAAAAAAAATCCCAAAATGTCACCGATTTTTCAGAATTTCATTGATCACATCATCTTAAATACAAAAGTTCACTTTTTCAAGGATTTCAATATTTTATATTTAAAAAAAAAAAAAAAACCCGGAAAAAAAACCCGCATTCCGCATTAGTTTTACAACAGGAGAGGAGCTTTGAGACGAACAATTAATTTAATTTGGCCTAATAACTGATTGTCTTGTACTATCAGTTTTAAGTGTCAATAAAGATAAGGACCAGCAGGTTGGCGGAAGAAGGGGGTCGGCAAAATGCACTCATATTGGGTATGTGGCATCCCTATGATAGTCTCATTCTTCCAGTGCGCTAAAAAAATCACAGTGTTTCTAATTTTAGAAAAAAACTTATCACAAAAATTGCGTAATTTCACCTTTTTTCCTTACTTCAAAATACATGTTATTTGATAAATGGCATTGCCATTGCTTACAAGTTAAAGTTTTCAAAGTGATTTTCCAATGATAAGTTATTGATAGAGTCCTCTTTATAAATACAGTATAAACTAAGCATCAGTGTTTCTATTCTTAGAGAAAATTATGATAGTTTTTCCAATTTACGAGGTATTTTTCACCAAAAAGATGATTTTTTTGATGTTCAGTTTTTCAGTTGGTCAGCGGTTTCAAAATAAATTTGCATTGTAATCACAACTAACACCCCTGGGCCCCATGTAAGCAAAAATAAAACCATTGAGTTCTAGCTTCTGTAAAATAAAAACACTCCAACAATGTTAATGTTGTTTGGGGCATATGCTCCTATTTTGGCATTTCTACATAAGGCCCATATTATGCTCGATAGAATTCGGGGCCATCAAAATTCACCAATATTGGGTCTGTGACATTTCTATTATAAACTGTTTCTTCTCCTGGTGTGCTAAACAAATTACAGTGTTTCTACTTTAAGAGAAAAAAATCATAAAGAATCTTGTAAATTCCCCATTTTCTCCAATTTGCATATGAACGTTTTTGAATTAATTGTTTTGCCATTCCTAACTACTTGCAGATTTCAAACTATTATTTTGAAAAAGAGTGTCAATAAAGTTATCTTCTTAATACTTTAAATAAGGTATGGGTGGTTCTATTTGTTTGGAGAAAAAATGTTAAAAAAAAGGAAAGAAAGTATTTTAATGCTTATAAGAACTAGTTCCCCTGTCTACACGCCTTAAAAGCTCTCCATGGAATAGAACTTTTCACGAACTTCAATAAAACTTTCTGAAGTTATCATTTTATACATAGTTAAAGCATTATTATAATGTCACGCTCCTTTACAGTGTTTCTAGGTAATTTCAGAATTATACAAAAAGATGATTTTACAACACATGCTGTTGTTCATCAAAACATACCAAACCCAATCTTAATCGATCATTTTACAATATATTCTAAAACCTAACTCATCATAGCAAAGGTGATTTACAGCAGCAGTTCAACTGTAGGCCTATAATCTTCATAACTGCACTTTTTTCTCTTCATGGGATAGGTACTTCATATTGATTCATCATTGTTTTATAGATGGTTGTGTCAACGGATTTCACACTACACATACCTTAAACATTGGTGTCGAAATATTCAATACTTCACTAATATGTGAAGCTCATCCGAGGTATATACCTTTCCAATTTTTCTGAAATTACATTATGCTATGTCACTTGCCTTTACCAATGTGTTAGTGGATACATTATGTTTACCATACACAAGTTCTTTTTACACTCTCTTTTGCTCAAATAGAATGTAGATGTCTCTCGTCACTTATAAAAATTAAATGACTTTACCAGGAGCAAAAACAACTGTTTTGGTTTCCTTCCTATGTACATTTGCATGCCAAAATGAGGTCTAGAAGTGGATTTATAAAGAAATCCTTCCTTATCTTTGAACCAATAACATCTATGTTAAACTGCTCACAAATGTCTTTAAGTTGTTTAAGCTTCCGACGCTGTTTTTCTTTGTCAACAAGCATAGATTCTATGTCTTTAAACATCAATGGTGCTGGTACTATAGTCAATATCTTCGTAAACAGCTGTTCGGATTTCATGCCTCGCAGATATGCAATTAACTAAAAACTCACCATTCCTTCCTATCATATTTTTTGACACTGACCTTAAAACAGTGTCAAAATATTAGATGCAGTATGGTCTGAATTAGTTTATTTAGTATGGCAAGTACCCCTTCAATCTAGAAACACTGTAATTGTAATAATCAAAACACATTGACTTATATTTTTGTTTGCAAATTTGACTTTTTATTTAAATGGATTTTAACACAACCCACATATCTTTTCTAGTTTAGGCCATTTTGAATGTCATAGACAAAATATTTTTTCATTGAAAGTACCATTAGACTAGAAACACTGATAAAAACTTGTTAAAAACAATTTAATGTTACCATTGGATAGTTTTGAATGAATTGAATCATCATTCATGAAAACTTAAAAAGGGTTTTTGACAAAAATGCAGAAGATACTGTGAAAATTGGAATGTGATACTCTGAAATTAGTCTATGTTATGACCCAGTGTTTCTATAACATATAATTGAAACATAATAATTGTATTTCACACCTGTGAACGGCCATGGCTCCTCTTTATAACCAACATACAAACTAACACCTGAACCACTTTTTATTTAAATGGATTTTAACACAACCCACATATCTTTTCAAGTTTAGGCCATTTTGAATGTCATACCCGTAATTATTTTTCATTGAAATGTACCATTAGACTAGAAACACTGATAAATAAACTTGTTGAAAATAATTTAGTGTTACCATTGGATAGTTTTGAATGAATTCAATCATCACTCATGAAAATAATGCGGAAAATACTGTAAAAATTAGAATTTGATACTTTAAAGTTTGTCTATGTTATGACCCAGTGTTTCTATAACATAATAATTAAAAGAACAATAATTGTATTTCACACCTGTGAACGGCCATGGCTCCTCTTTATAACCAACATATAAACTAACACCTGAACCACTTTGTAATTAAATGTATTTTAACAGAACCCACATATCTTTTCCAGTTTAGGCCATTTTGAATGTCATACCCGTTATTATTTTTCATTGAAAAATACCATAATACTAGAAACACTGATAAATAAACTTGTTGAAAATAATTTAGGGTTACCATTGGATAGTTTTGAATGAATTCAATCATCATTCATGAAAACTTAAAAGGGTTTTTGACAAAAATACGGACGATACTGTGAAAATTGGAATTTGACACTCCGAAATTTGTCTATGTTATGGACCCAGTGTTTCTATACCATTATAACTAAAGCACAATGATTTTATTTCACACCTGTAAGGGGCCATGGCTCCTCTTTATGACCAACATACAAACTAATACCTGAACCTAAATGGATTTTAACACAACCCACATATATTTTCCAGTTTAGGCCATTTTGAATGTCATACCCGTAATTATTTTTCATTGAAAAGTACCATTAGACTAGAAACACTGATAAATAAACTTGTTGAAAATAATTTAGGGTTACTATTGAATAGTTTTGAATGAATTTAATCATCATTCATGAAAACTTAAAAGGATTTTTTACAAAAATGCGGAAGATACTGTGAAAATTGGAATTTGATACTTTGAAATTTGTCTATGTTTTGACCCAGTGTTTCTATAACATAAAAGTTAAAACACAATGACTTTATTTCATACCTTTGAGGGGCCATGGCTCTTCTTTATAACCAACATACAAACTAACACCTGAACCACTGACCAACTGAGAACAAGAGACATTTGAAACATCACTTTTTGACATAAAAACATGGAAAATTGAGGAAATAAAAACTCTCATTGTTAAAAACTAGAAACACTGCAGGTCTATTATTTGATAAAATATAACAAGAAATATGTTTGCTTTATGCCAATAAAAAATGGATGTGGAAGTATTTACATGCACATGATGGGAGTGCCATTTGTCTTTGCTCATGATTTGAAAAGTTCATTTCCCAGGTGTCAAATTTGTGAAAATTGAACTGCATGTATAATATAATCTAGAAACACTGAGATTTTTTTATGCCCACCATGAATGATGGTTTGTCTAAAGGTATTCATAGACTTAATATGAAACAAATTTGCTGACCCCCTTCTTCCGAAAATGTCCCAAATCTGCTGGTGGTTAGCTTTATTTACACTTAAATCATCGTTCTGATATCAGTGTGTAACAACAGTCCCTTTCTATGTTTCATTCGTTATATCTTCACAGGACATCGAGATGCTTTCAGAAGAGGTAGTGCGGTTAAGTAAACTCGTCCCTCTCTCTGGCAGCGGCACACCCACCACAGACCTGCCTCCGCACCCGGCCATAATGAAAAGAACGCCCTCGACGGACGCAGCCATGGCGGCAGCCCTTGCCAGGGCGGCTCCCACCAATGTAGACCAGGCAAGCGCCAGTGGACAGAAGGCAGAAACATAACACTTGTAAAATTTGTATTGGTGCTGTAGTTTTAGGTTTCCCAATATATTTATCATGTCGTGTAAGCCCTTGGGCACTATCAATATTGAGCTATTTAACTGATATCTAAAAAAAGAGGCAATTCATTTATTGAAACAATTAGAGATCACATTTTTTTGAATGCTTTTATTATCATGGAATGGATGGAAACCCTAATTTAGAGGCTGGGACTTCCAGGTAATTTTGTACCAAGTTGCCCAACATTTTGCCTACATTGTTGCCATTATGATAACAGTTACAAAGGTTTGATGAAAGCAATACAATACATTCTTTTAGAATAGGGCATAGGGACCTTGCAAAGCGCCTCATTTTTCAGAGGGAACATTATTAAGCCGTTGGTCCTGTGTTCAGAGAGCAATACCTACATACCTGTTTAGGTATATATCACAGTCAGTTTCAAAAAGAGTAGGGTTTGAACCTGATTGTCCCAATCCGTCCCGATGTTTCCAATGGATCCAATTGAAATAAGCTTGCTGTGAGGCGTTCTTGGGTTATTCGGGGTCATACAACCCAAAGTAATACAAACAAATCAAAACTGTATTTTTTAAAGGTATGGGACCTGATTTGTATAGAAGGTGTTTTCGATTCTCTTTCTACACAATGACAGTCGTTGTCTTGAAATTTGAATAACAAAAAGTTACTTGAAATTTGCCCAGAGAGCAATAATTATAATAATAGTCGGTTTTTATATAGCGCTTTACACCGTGTGGAACACCGTCTCAAAGCGCTTTACATTGGCTAATTATTATCTGGCAGCCGGCTAGGCGCACTTTTAGATGATAGCAGCTACCTAATTTTCGCTTGGGGGGACGAGGCAATTGAGACTAAATACAAGGATATAAACATGTTGATCCTAGCGGGGCTCGAACTCGCAACCTTATGATTATGAATCTAGCGCTGATTCCGCTAGGCCACACATGCTCACAATACACACACTACTAACAGCAGATATCTCATGCATGGGATAAATCGCTACTTTTTGCTTACAACATCTGAAGTAAACCATCTCTCATTCTAAAATGTTGTGGCAGTAATCTCAATTTTGATGGTGGCAATAGTAGAAGATAAGGCTGTGGATCAGGTCACACCCTAAAAGCCAGTAGTGCCCAGGGGCTAACAAAATTTGTGATTGTCAATGAGTGTATGTGTGTGACACGTAAAATTTGACAGAAAAATGTGTTATAGCGTATGCTTAGTGCAGCATTAGTGTAACCTTATAATGGTATTTATTATTTATATATTAGCTTTATATACATATTTATCAAATTACACACTTAATTTTTGGGCCATTTATTGTGTTGTATACTGGGATAAGATTTTGGAAATACATTGTGTGAAGGGATTTTCAGTCCTTTTCTTTTTCTTTAAGAATAGTGATCTAGCAATTTGATTGCAAAAATAGTTTCATGTCATAATGTGGCTATTTTGTCAGGCCGCAGGTCAGCGTAAGGCCAAACGAAATAAATTATTTGATTGTCCATAGATCACTTTCTGAAGTTGGGTCGATCAGTCTGGATTTTTAAAATTTTAAAATTATTTTTATAAATCACATTCAAAATTAATTACATCGTCAATTAATTAACTTTGAAATAGTTACTGCATTTATATGAATGGGTTTATTTAATCACTTATTCATGTTTCAAAACAATTTAAAAGACTAAAGAAACCACGAAAAATATATTTTAGCGTATTTCCATGAAGTAAAAATTCTGGAAGGAAAAAAACAACTTTTTCTGGAATTTCCAAAATAAGGGTTGGTATTCATTTGTACAGTAAAAGCAAAAAAACAACTTTTTCTCAGTTTTCAAAATTAGGGTTGGTCGGATGAGGACAATCAAACCCCACTTTTTTTTTCTTCTTCTAATGTTGGTTGCCACGTGAAAGTACACATTTTTGTAGCAGAAACAACTGGTTAGTTTCATATCTCACATAAATGTTTGCAATATGAATTGCAATTTAACAAAAGAATTGGTTTTTTTTGTGTGAATTCATAAACTTCCTTTCAAGGAAAGATTAAAATCTTCCATTAGAGGGGGGGGGGGGGGGGATCATATTCTGGTCATTGACACATACACTGGCACTCATAAGTATTACCACAGTGAATATATCCTAGAAATTCCATCTTCTATGAACAAACCATTGATGAATTTCACTAGTAATGACATTCTATGTCTGCATTATATAGTTCTTCTTCATAAATTCATGTTTGTTGTATGTTATGTTCATCAGATTTTCGAAAAAACCCTATAAATTGAGACAAGTCTAAAGCTGCACAGTGAAATCCCATAGACATTTGACTCATTATATATTCATGAGCTCATTATCGCCGTGTAACGCCATGGGATATCCTTACTTGCGAAAATCATCTCCAACAAATCATTAGTTTTACATTATTTTATAAAATCTCAGCGCGTATAGTTATTATGCCAGGGACTTCCAATACTCATTAATACCTAGAACTCGGCTCATGTTTTGAAAAGGTTACTGGAATCTTCCAGAAAAGCTAATATTTCGAGACATAACTTTATTAAAGTTTTGGTTGTAGAAGGATAACTGTCGCTTACTGGGAACCAGCCAATTTTTCTTTTTAAAAACTTGCAGCAGCAATTACGTTACATACAGGGGTATTCTGTCAATTGAAATGTGTGGATAGAACATGGCTATGTAAACACTTTGAACTGATGGACATAATATTTATACCAAGCACACAATGCATTTTTACACACCATTGAGCATGTTGAGCTCGTCTTGGTGAATATGTCTGGTTTAATTGCAATCATCGTATTTTTGGATTCAGAAAAATGTTCAACGTAGTGACACCCCCTTAGTGAGACGGCTTGTCAATTCCGTTCAGAAAAATTTGAGACCAACCAAGCCTGACCTACGCTATTAGAAAATATTAATCACCGAATAAGTTTAGTTATCGCATGATCCAGCATACATTATTTTGAATTGACTTGTTCAACTCTTTTGTTAGACTTGAATCGATCACCCTTTTAGTGCATTCTTTTATGAATGGGAGTGGACTGTTATAATGTGAAAGATAGAGATATCGCCCAATTAAACACATCTGACAATAAGTACGCGTTCGTCTAGTACGGTGGTGTATACAATGTAATCTGTTGGGCTATGTTGCTTCACATAAATATGGCACAACTGAGAGACCGACTGACTGACCTTCGTAAAAATGTTACGGTAACTGTCTTGCATGAATGCAAATCATTGTCGCGGTAATTTTAAAACTGGCTACATGTAGGCCTGTGTGCTGCCTCGCGTAAAATACAGACAATCTGCATGGTTCTCTGTCACATTTTCGAACACTGATTTTCACACCAAAATATTTAAATTGTCTTTTAAATTTTAGGATTTTCTTGAAAATTCAAATTACCTCCTCAGCAAATTACCATGTTTTAGGCATTTATAAGTTCTGGGCATCCTTTATAGGATATTGTATTTGTGAATTTAGCAATTAATTGTTAAAGCACTGACTTTTTACAAAGAAGGTATTAGGTAAGAGAGGATTTTCCCATAGCGTTACAATGGCGATAATGAGCTCATGAATATATAATGAGGCAAATGTCTATGGGATTTCACTGTGTAGCTTTAGACTGGTCTCAATTTATAGGGTTTAGTCGAAAATCTGATGAACACAACATACAACAAACATGAATTTATGAAGAACAATTATGTAATGCAGACATACACTGTTGTTGCTAGTGAAAATAATCAATAGTTTGTTCATAGAAGATGGAATTTCTAGGGTATGTTCACTGCGGTAATACTTATGAGTGCCAGTGTATAATGGTTCTATGCTTTAGCTGCATCATCATAGATGATTCATATCCATTCTGAATTATTTTATTCAATTGCAATCTAAATGGAAGGTATTTTTATGAATAAACCCTAAATGAAATTCAGGCTGCATTTTATACAAACTTAGGTCCATTTGCCAGTAGACACCTGAGAGGTCCGTTTGCCCGTAGAACATGGTTTTATTATTATTTTGTTGTCGCCTATTTTAATTCTTCGTTGAATTCTTAGGTGCATTATTATCATATCTATTTTACAAAGAGACGCTTTACTCTACTATCAAGAAGAAGAAAAAAGGCAATCACAAAAGAGAGTCGGCCATATTATATCAGTGAATTAGCTCTTGGTATTATTATGTGGTATTTATCTGTGTGATCTGGTGTAACCAAAGTTTCTTTCAGTGATAGTTTACAAACATATGTTTAGGTAGACAAGCCAACAGTGAGTTTGTTTGGTTTAAGGGGACTTAAGGATTTTTTAAAATTAAAATTGTGAGTGCTGTAATTATTGAACTTTACGACTCAAATGTACATAAAAGTATACAGTTTTAGAAAGAAAATGGATCAGAGAATCCAAATTTGGCATCAATTTTGACCAAAAATGTTGATCTTTTGAGAAAATCACAAAAAATCACTTATTGACCCAATTTTTTTGGACAAAGCTAAGAAAAATAATGTTGGGTAAAATATGCCCAAATCGATTGATAATGATGTAAAGACACTAACTTTAGGACAGTTTTTTAAAAATGTTTAACCTAATCTAATATTTGTGGACATTTTGACTAAAAAGTGCCAAAAGAAAAAGTTTCTATTTTTTCCACTTTATAGGCACTTTTTGGTAGATTAAGTTAAACTTTTATTTTATTTTTAATAGTTCAATAATTACAGCACTCACAAAATTCAAAAAATCAAATCAAAAACTTCCTTGAGTACCCCCTTAAATGGTCCACCTTGTTTTCCAACAAAACTATGATCCGTTGGTTTGTACAATGGACCAGTGTGTCAGGAAATTTCACCATCGATACATGCTGAATATATTCTATGTAAAGCCTAGCGATGTATTGTTTTTTATTAGGTTATATAATAGTACTATTGACAATACGTCATCCCTATGAAAGTCCATACATTGCGTCAGAGTGTATTCCATGTGATGAATGCTGAGTGATAGACTCATCATTTATGCGCCAATTGCCAGGATTCATCTTTGACCGTGCGAAATCTTGCGCTAACGCAAACAATCACTCTTTCAATAATAAGCCATGCTCACTATAGTTTAATCAGTTCCAAATTGGCGAGAAATATTTAGTTTTTATCCCTCCGCACGCAAAAGTACATGGTTTGGAACAGATGCACACGTCACACATATGATGCACAGTGAGATTTTCGTCTTCATGTGCACCTTTGTCCTTCTGTATTCATTTGCTGCTGTAAGGAAGCTTTGCCAATTTGGAACTGATCAAACTATAGAATACGCTCTGATGTTATATTTTTCGTGAGATGAAGTATAAGTAGAACAATGATGCTTCGTGTGGAGTTCTACACAGTGTTGCCAACAGAAATTTTGCAAAGTAGGATGCTTGAGTGTTCAAAAGTGAGCCCAATTTTTTGAATATTTTTTAATCAACATTTCTGCAAGGTACAGAGCTGGTTGGAAAATGTCTCTTAGATGGAGCACAATTTGTTGGGTAAAGGCGGTGTTGGTAACAATGGTTGATTGAAACATGTTTGATATATATTTTTTAGAGTATATTCATAAATTGATGTGTATAACATTTGGAAAAAAAACAATGGATAGATGGCACTTCTTTAATTACATTGGTGTTATATTTGATCAATTGTAGTCCCACCATTTATAACGATTCAAGTAAATCTGAAATGAATATTTAATCTGAATTGAGTAATAATTTATTTATGAGGCGCAACTGCTGAACTCAATGCACAATTGAGTCTATAGATAATAAAAAATTGCTAAATTAGTGTTGTTACGCTTTTTTCTTTCTCTCTTGTTTTAAATTTAGAGTTATTTTCATTTATGCGCATTGTATTTAGTAGTTCCTACATTGTGACACAGTATTTTTAGCCCAGTCAATGAATGGCTCCCTATGCATGACTGGCTTGTGTATCTGCATACAAATAGTTTGTTATTATGTAATTATGGGGGAAAAATGTACTTTAGCTCCCGGATACTGGTATACCAGTATCGTTCAATACTGGAACATACAATTTGCCAGTATCGGTCGATACTGGTACGATTTTACTGTTCCACTATCGGTCGATACTGGAACGCCAAAGTGCGTTCCAGTATCGAGCGATAATAGAACATTTTTATGTTCCAGTATCAGTCGATACTAGTAACGTGATACCAGTGAGATTTGTCCCAGAATTGAACGATACTGGTACATAATCTTGTTCCAGTATTGCCCGATACTGGAACTTTTTTTATGTGCCAGTATCGACAGTATGAAGAGGTATTTTGCAAAAGGGCCTACATCCACTTTGGCTCTTATTGAGAAAAAGTCAAAAAACTGTTTCTAAATATTCAAGTTGAGCAATTGAAAAACTGAATGGATTATGAAAGAGGTACACTACATACTAATTGAAATTGATATAAATTTTAAATGTGCTAGTTTTATTTATTTTTTAAATCATGTTTACATTTTTTGAAAATTTGGATGTAGGCCCTTTTGCAACAAAACTCCATCTGTTTGTACATAAAGAAGAAAAAAAAACACACACAAAAAATCATTTATTTTAATCATTGAAAATAAATAAGTTTGATATTGAAATGTATAGGTCACAATCATATGTTTCAAGGAAATAAAGTCATTTTTTTCAAAAATACCTACATCTCATTGTAAACAACCATTGAAGTTGTTGTTTTGTTGCAAAAGGGCCTGTATCCCGATATAATTCTGGATACAGGCCCTTTTGCAACAAAACAACAATTTCAATGGCTGTTTACAATGAGATGTAGGTCTTTTTGAAAAAAAATGACTTTGTTCCCTTGAAACATATGATTTTTCCCTATACATTTCTATATCAAACTCATTTTTTGAAAAAATGCACCATAGCCCTTTTGCAAAATACCTCTTCATATGCTAACAATGAAATTAGTAAAAAAACATGAAAAGGCACATGAAAGTCGGAATCAAAATCTTAAAATGACTGGAAATAAAAAGCCTAAATTCAAGCAAGAAAAGTGAAAGGAGGCATATCTGTTGATTCAGAAAGCAAACCTCGTTAAGATCATTAAGGAATTGGCTTGATAATTCGACCATCCCGTGGATTGGCTTCAAAATTACAGGGCTTTACTAAAAGTAGTGTAACATGATAATGCATTGATCGATTTTTTAAAATTCTTCTTATGAATAAAAGCCAAATTGTAGGTATTTATAGTGCTACCATTGGTTTTGAATATCCATGCATACATGCTTTGTGACGCATTGGTAAACAAATGTGCCCATTCTTTCTGACTCACCCTGTATGGCAACTGTGTCATAATGACATGTATATTACCATCAATACAAATGACATGTTGTAAATAATTGTTATTTATTGTGTATAAATATTGTATCATTGTCGTGTAATGATATATTTTTGTTTTTTATCTGGAATCTTTGAAAAGTAAATAATGTGTTTCCTGGTATTATTACCATATAGTATCAAGTATACAGCATATACTATGTACATGTAGTATATAAGCCCTGTTGTATAGCATTATAGCATTATGTAGTATACATTTAAGTTTCAGTTGTGTGTATACGAGCATGCTTGCCAAAAAAAATCTTTCTAGGAAAATTTCTTTTTTGTAGCAGCAAACTAAACAAGGACCCTATACCGAGGGTTGAGCGCCAGAAGGCCGTAACTCATTTTTGGGCAAATTAATATTTTTGGTACAAAAATAATCCATATAACTTAGATTTTCAGAACCATAAAGAGATAACTCATAAACACTCTTAATTTGACTAAAAGTAGAGTTATAAGTTGGGCGCTACAGTGTATTGTAATAAGTCCCAAATATTTTAAAGTCGATTACCTCAAAATAGCATATCTTGCGTTACGGCCTTCTGGCGCTCAACCCTCGATATATACAAACGCAATAGTTCAAACCTTGGTGAGTTATCAGGGACAAAGTTTTCGTAATAAAAGGTTTCTTTTTACGCCCTTTGGCAGTTCTATAACTGCACACTAGAAGAAATTGATCTGAGAACCCATCCATATTATATTGCTATAGTTCAGGACCGTAAGCAGGATTTTTTTAGGGGGAGGCGTATTTTTCGGAAAAGGTACATTGGTACCAAAAAAAATTGTAAAAGGTTGCCCCCAATTTGTTTTAGTCATCTCACACAATTTTGAGACGGAGGGGGGGGGGGGGGGGGGGGGGGGGGGGGGGGGGTAGGGGTAGGGGGGGTAGGGGTAGGGGGGGGGGGTAGGACATATTTTAGTCCAAAACGGCCCGAAAAAATGCTTTACACAATGGAAAAGGGGGCGTTTTCCAAAATTAGGGGTGGGGGGGGGGGGGGGGTGTTTTCACAATAAAAGGTACATTAGTACAAAAAAAGGTACATTGGTACAAAAAAAGGTACATTGGTGCAAAAAAAAGGACTTTTTTCAGATTTAGTGGGGGTGGGGGCGGGGGCCTGGTTACGGACCTGCTATAGTTTTATAATGAGGTTGGCACTTATCATAAACATGTTATGTACTCATGTCATTAATATCATTTCATCTCAATCTTTCCATGAAAATTGCACTCTACACTCTTGGGGGAAAAGTCCTTGGAACACTTGACAAACTTTTCAGAAATTGTGTGTAGATTTTTTTCGTCTGATCTTTAAATGATGTTCATTTTGTGAAGAGCTGAAAAGGACATCATGAACTACAATTTTCCCTTTCCGTCCCCATCAATCAATGTTGGACACCTTTAAAACCTGCTGAAGACATTGACATTTCTCAACATTACACAGGCAGAGGGAGGGGGGGGGGGGGGGTGGTAGTTTTTCATTGTTAACAAGTAAATGTTCGAATAACTTTTTCAGGATTGCAGGAGCATTGATAATAATGCACCCAACACTAATTACAATTAATATTGATGACAAAATGAATCTCCTGGAATTCCCAAAGGATCTCAGTGCATCACATGGCTGTCTGTGGTTAGGCAAAAAAAAGAGTTGACTTGCCCTTTCAGGGCCAGAGTCTGGGACGGACGGTCAGATTTAAAATAAAATAAAAAAATTGAACAGGGAGATACACAAAAACATGTTTTAAAGATTTTTCTTTTTGATTTTTCTTTTTTTGATTTTTGAATTTTAAACAAGCAGATACTACTCAAAAACATGTTTTCATCTTTCTTTATTGTTATTTGCATCTTTCAATTTTTTTTATTTTTTTTTTACTTTGAAAAAAAGAAATAAAAAAAGCTACCCTAGTTAAGATTTCCGAAAATTTGGGTCGGTCGGAAAGGGCAAGTCAACTTTTTTTTTGTTGCCTTATGGTGATCTTGTGTATCTTCAATATTATTTTGATATCAAATTTCTGAGCATGCATAATCTCAACTCCCAAGGGGGTTTATTCTGCAAAAGTAATTTGTCTTTAATAAGCATTTGTACATGTTGGTATGAATATAAATATTGTAATTTAGAAATATACTAGTTTGTATAAAAGAAGTAATACCGGTATGTACATAGATATAGGTACAATAGCATTCCATGTACGGAACCTTTATGTTGATTTTGTGAAGAAAACAATAGTACTGTTGTATACAATATATATACATAATAAAGCTGAACAAATGTGTTTATGTATAATACTCATATCATGAAATTCAAAGGGTTGATGTTTATTTGATTTCTTAATTAAATCTGTCAAAGTTGAAAATTCCACTTGTTTACCCAGCTCTATGTTCCAAGCTCTTAAGAAGAGAGCTGGTGGTTCCTCCTTCCTGGTTGCTGCTTCCGAACTATGGAATGAGCTCCCAATACATTTGAGGGAATCTGTTTCCTTGCCTGCTTTCAGACGCGCACTTAAAACAAGGCAGCTACCAATCTTACAATGTAAATCACATGTAAAACAATTGCTGCTGTATGCCTTGCTGCGTTTGTTGGATTTTTACCTTTGGGACTTGGACTCTGATGCTGAGGACTTGGTCTTGGACTCAGATTATGAAGTCTTAGACTTGGTTGTTGAGGACAAGGAATTTGACTGGGATGCTAAAGACTCAGATTCGGACTTGGTTCAGATGCTGAGGACTCGGAAGGTGAGGACTTTGACTTGGATTTGGAGTTGGACTTGAATGCTGAAGACTCGGACTAGATACTTGGACTTGCGTTTGAACTCAGATGATGGGGATTCAAGATTTGGGATGTTGAAGAGTTAACCCTAAGGACTAGGACTTGAACTTGAACTCAGATTTTGAGGATTCAAATGGAATGAATGCTGAGGACTCGGACTTGATCTTGGATTCAGATGTTAAGGACTCTGATTCAAATGCTAAGGACCATGACGTGGACTTGACTTAGACATGGATAATGAACGCTCAAACTTGAATTAGGAAGATGAGGACTCGGACTCAAGACTTTGACCTAGATGGTCAAAAGGAATCAATTAAAACAATGGTTCTTTCTGAAGCCCCACCCCCAATTGAGAACCAGGACAGCCCACTCCAGCCCAAAAGACTCCCCTGCCTGTAGAAATATACTACAAATAAGTCGACTGTCAATTTAAGATCACAGAGTAAAGAGGAATTCTTGAAATGAAGTGTTTCCTTGGTTATAACATCTGCAAACAGACTGTTGGTAAGTATAAATTCTTTTACGGAGCATTTTCCATTCATTAAACCTCTGAACAACATCAATCCCCAATTGAAGCATTATTATGGTACTCTCCTAATCTCATCTCTTAGTGTAATCATTGATCCTAACTTCATCTCCTAGTGTAATCATTGATCCATCTCATCTCTTAGTGTAATCATTGATCTTAATCTCATCTCTTGGAGTAATCATTGATCCTAATCCCATCTCTTAGTGTAATCAATGATCCTAATCCCATCTCTGAATGTAATCATTGAATTAATCTTATCTTGTAATGTAAACATTGATCCTAATCTTATCTCTTAATGTAATCATTGATCCTAATCTCATCTCTTAGTGTAATCATTGATCCTTATCTCATCTCATAGTGTAATCGTTGATCCTAATCTCATTTCTTAATGTAATCATTGATCCTAATCTCATCTCTTAGTGTAATCATTAAGTAATCTTAGTAATTATTGATCTTCATCTCATCTCATCTCATCTCTTAGTGTTATCCATTGATCCTAATCTCTTAGTGTAATCATTGATCCTCACCTCATCTCTTAATGTAGTCATTGATCATAATCTCATCCCTTAGTGTAATCATTGATCACCATCTCTTAGTTTAATCGTTGATCCTAATCTCATTTCTTAAAAGTGTAACCATTGATCCCAATCTCATCTCTTAGTTTAATCATTGGGCCTGTAGAACAGGGTTTTGTTTTCGTCGCCTATGACAACAACAAACTTGTTTTTAATGTTTAGTTAATGAAAGTAGCAGACCTATCATGGGATCGAAGTTCAATGTGATAGTGATACTAATCAATTGGTGGCACTCCATACAAAAACTAGCATACACAAATAGGCCTTGTCTTTTTCACTAAATTATATATTGTATATGTTAAGCAATGGTGTGTGTGGTCATGATAGTTTGTTTTTCATTGTGGTATGTATGTTATGTTTGGGTCTTGTTTTAATATACTATACTTGTGATTTTTGTCTGAAAATTAACTATTTGGTTTTATTTAAGGATAGATTTTTAATGTCCTGATATGTACCACAAATAAATCTGATGAGCATACCCCTGCTATGTGTAATAATAAACGCCATAGTATTTTTTATTGATACCCTACTCTGCATTCAGGCCTCAACTACTCAGAGCCGATGATTTATTGAGGACAACATATTCATGCAAGAGATAATACAAGCCAAAATATTGTATGGCAAATCTATTATATCAGAAGACTTGATCCATTTTCTCTTCAGGTGACCATTTACAGGTATGTCATAGAGTGATTTCTAAAATATTGATACATTTTATTTGTATCAGACACTTTTTTGTCGCGCATTGATTTATCAATGTTTGTCAACACATTTCAGAGGCTACTGTATACTTATCTTGTCACCAATACATTATATATATATCCTTAGTTGATTTCTATGTTGTCGATTGGAGACAAATTTGAGGAAGAGTAAAGGAACCCCGCATGATGTAGTTTTGTCAGAGATGCACTGTATGATTCCCCCCGGCCCCCAACTCAACACAAAAGTTGGTAACCATGACTGTTCTTCATCTTTTCAAAGTACCCCTTTGCAAGGATTTTCCAACAATTTTACCCCCCTTTTTTGGCAAAAACGAGGACAAAATTGGAGTGAAAAATACCCCCTTTTTTGCTTTTCAATGCGCGATGACTATTATTTCAAACACCCCTTTTCAAAGACACTTTATACATACATTATATAGATAAAAAACTTGTTGCTCCCAACAGTATCAGGCGTTTATGGTCATTTGTTATAAACTGGTGTACCCAAATGGTGTATTTGGGTTGTTAACATGTTCTATCAAATGATTAAATCCATACTGTGATGTTTTTAGTTTTTTCCTCTTCATAAAATACCCCTTTTTTCGAATTTCGCGGAGACTAATTCAAGAAATACCCCCTATTTTCATGATTTCGCTGTCACTAAGTGTCAGCGCTGACAATCGAAAATATACCCCTTTTCCGCGATTTTTAGAACAGTCATGGTTACCAACTTTTGTGTTGAGTTGGGGGGCCGGGATGATTACTATATAAAATTGATGAATTTGGCTAAATTGTTCATTTATACAGCTTGATAAGACCATCTGAGCAGAAGAGAGAGCTATAAGACCCATGAAACCTTTCTCCTCAATGCCTATGATATAGAAATCTAACATGGCGTCATGTAATCCATTCTGTTGTTGCAGAGGTAACCAGGTATGTTAAATAACTATAAAGCAATATTATGTGATGTGTATATACTTATTTCATTCTCTCTTATATGCTTGTAATGAAGTTTGACTTATCAGGAAAGACTTTTCCTGGACACATAAATCTATCTTGATTGTATTTTCTGTAAAATATCCGTCACAGAACTTTACAAAATCGTCATAAAGGAAATCTGTTCCAATTTTAGGAATTTGTCAACATATTGTTTTAAATTTTCATCTGAAAGCATTCCCTACTATATTCTATTCACTTGTGAACAGTTTGGATCGTAGTCGGAAACCCTATAAATAGCAGCGTTAACACGTCAGTGTCAAACCATGGAGTTATATTTACAAACAAGAAAAACACTCAGAAAATAGTAGTCGGAAACACTATAAATAGTAGCCTTGCCATCAAGGCCTTCTTATTTGTAAAAACCATTTCACTAGCCAAAACAATAACATTATATTGCAACAGTATTTCACACTTTACACCAGGCAATGATTTTTACATCCAGTATCTGTTAATACCCATCATTGATAGGCCTAGTGGCAGCCAGCCGTTGGTGTTTTTGGAGCTCTGTGTTTGACAGGAGAGAGCCTTAGGTGTAGTTACGTTTGAAAAATATCCATATATTAAAACAGTTACTAATATGTCATAAATGATAAGTGTGGTGTATGGTGGTCATGACCCTATATGAGGACGCAGCATCTCTCACACATTGTCCCAAATACATGAAATACGTGCAGATATAGATGGGTATAGGGTCAATGAGATATGCACCTGGCTGGCACCAGCTCTACAGCAATATTACAGTTTCGAATCAGGTGGAAAATATTACTTGTAACCAGGAATTGGGAGAGAGAGGGTATTGAGTCTGAGACTTGAGATCAAGTCTATATAAATAGCAGCGTTAACCCAGTGTCAAACCATGGAATTATATTTACAAACGACAAAATAGACTGCCCTGTTATCCCATAACTTATTTTCACAATTTGATTTTGAAGTTATGTTGAAAATCAATGTGCATACAATGTTTTAGCTCCAGTATGCTGCATATATGTGACAGTATGATTACCATATGGCTAGGTTTAATTAATGAATTAACACGTCTGTTAAAAATGGCCGATCTCCACAGACAATAATTAGGTATTGACAACTACATGAGTGTATTTTGTGAGAGACTTCAACATTTTTATTAATGAGCTGAAAAAAGGAGACGTCATTTAATATTATTTGGCAGTTTAAACAAGTATGTCAGCGGATTTTGGTAATTAGAGGGTGCTTTATATTCAAAATGGTCAATTTTTACAGAGAAACATTGTATTGATACCTATAGTTTCATCAGTTCCAAATTGATGAAGCCTCCTGACCAGGGAACAGGGAATTAATACAGAAGGGCGCAGGCGCACATGAAGGCATCATGCGCACTTTGCATCATATGCGTGCGTGTGGCCAAACCGTGTGCACGTGGCCATTATCGTGCGAGTACACTTGGATTACTTTTGCTCGCAGAGAGATAAAAAACGAATATTTCTCGCCAATTTGGAACTGATCAAACTATATATGAGTGTACTGAATGAATTTCTTGTATTGAGACGAACAAAGAGACTCCAATGAATATAATTTGAAAGTTTAAACAAGTTTGCCTGTGTATTTTGGAAATTAGAGGGCGCTTTATGTTAAAAATGGTAGATTTGACAGATAATCATGGTATTGATACCTACATGAGTGTACTTTGTGAGAAAATTAACTAAATTACATATTGTTTTTTATTATTGAGACGAAACATGAGACTCCAATGAATATTATTGGGAAGTTTAAAAAACTTTGCCCTGGAATTTTGGTAATTAGAGGGCGCTCGATTTCTTACAGATAAAAATATGTTTTCTTGAAATGAATAAACAGAAGCAGTAAATAAACAGTAGCAGTGGCGTAGCTAGGTTTTTCATGGGGGGGGGGGGGGGGGGGGGGGTTGCGGGGGCTAAAAATGAAACTGAACCGACAAGGATTTCACCAGAAAATCAACTTATGAGAATTGCAGATGAGTCAGAAACTTAAGATTGGGGTGGGGTAGGGGTGGGGGTGATAAAGGGGCTATTGCCCCTTTGGGTGCGCCACCTAACAGTTTTTATACAAGCGGATATGAAGAATTTTTCTTGTACATTTTTCTTGTGTACATCTAGATCGAACTATCATTTGACTTTAAATACATGACAGAAAAAAAAAATTACAGTCTTCCTTTTACGGAAGCATCTAAGTGCCATTCTACTTGTTGGTGACATAGCAAGATAATACATGTATATCTTTTCAAGTAGTCATAACAACAATATTATGTTGATATGGTGAGATAAACTATTTTGCCAAGGTGACTTCACAAAAAATGAAACTATTTTGCCAAGTCGACTTACAAAAAGTAGATGGCGACATTACTGACTTTATATTTTATAAATCACACAGTCGTTTTTACCAAGCAAAATACTCTTGGGTAATTCCTGACAGAAGGGAAAGGTAAAAAAAATGCTTAAAATCCCTGCTACGTGGAAATGGCTTGACATTCAAAATTTTGTTTATGCTTTCCTTAAGTAATTTTGTAGCAGACGTAATTTATGCTAAAGTTGTGTATTGTCTTGTTTAATATAACATTACAGGGATGAAACTACAAACACTTCAATGCAAGACAGCCAGCAGATTATTTGGACGCTGTTAAGGCAACAGTTAAGTAGACCATAAATGCACTACCACACAACCAATAGGTGGGTACAATATAATGTGGTGTATTGCTACTTTTCATGACACAGTACAGTTCTGTATACAACTATTTCAAGGTACCATGGTATTAATTGATTTTCAAAAGAAATCATACATTTTCAAAAGAAATCAATACATTTTCAAAAGAAATCATACATTTTCAAAAGAAATCTTACATTTTCAAAAGAAATCATACATTTTTAAGAGAAATCATACACTTTCAAAAGAAATTATACATTTTCAAAAGAAATTATACATTTTCAAAAGAAATCAAACATTTTCAAAAGAAATCATAAGGGTATCTAAATACTAACATAGGTTTCTATTGGATTTCACAGTTTTAAGATATGGAAGGAAGAGGGCTGGCTAAACTTTAACATTTGCTATTTGTTGACAGACGGTATCGTTGGCGCACAGTTTGCAAATGTTTTGATACTTTCACCTGAAAAGTGCAATATTCTACAATCCATTATTTAAGGGAACATTAACTGGAATATATAATTAATTGAATTGGATGTGTCATACCACCATGAAATATGAGTCTACAATTTTAACTTGATTGAATTTGTTTATCTACATGATGCAATGCAGGTGCATGCAGATATGGCAGCAAAACCACTGGGAGCACGTCGGAAGGAGGCGAGAATCTTAGACAAAGCGGCTCCTGATCTTTCCAAGTATTTAGCAATTGATGATGCTTTCCTGCGAGAGCTTGTTGCTAGGGAAGTCATCACGGACGAGCAGGGGGGAACTATTAAAAACATTAAGATCAATGGCCAGAAGGTCGATACATTGCTGGGGATCATTAAGAGAACAACAGGTGCCTACACTAGATTCATGGAACTTTTGAATTGTGATAAGACAAAGGACCTGTACAATAAGATGATAAAACTTGAAGATGAAGCAGGGCTTTCTAGGCATGGTAAGTATACATGTCATTGTGTTCCACCCTTACTGAAGTGAAGACGTTCATTAGGGGTCGCACAACCAGTCATTCTAAGTAGTCAATTTAGGTAGTCAAAATAAAAGTCTTCCTTATTTACCAACATGTATGATGTATGCCATTGAGGGCTTATAAGCAATTGTTAAGCCTTCCCACGGCAAAGTTCATATGAATATTGGCTAGTCATTTATTAGCTGCCTGCCTATATGAAGCTCTAAGCTCTATTTAAGCAGTCGACCAGTTGACTGCCTATTTATGAAGCTCTATTCAAGCAGTCAACTACCTAGCATGCCACATGCCTTCAAAGGCCTATAGACAGTCGGATGCCTTCCCACAGCAAACTTAACATGCTTGTGTGCTAGGTGAGCTATGAAGAAGTAGTCGACTGCCTATTTAGGAGGAAGTAGTCACACTGCCCAAAATTTGATATGATTTGATACTATCAAAACTGTATCAACACTTATTAAATACTCCTGTATCAAATCATATCAAATAGGCCTAGGATACAAATTGGGACAATTTGATATATCAAATAATCAAAACCCTGATTGCATCTGATGTGTCCTGGTCATAACATTAAGACGATGCTGATGTTCCCACTCCCTTAACACTTTTGGACCGGTAATTTTACATTTCGCCGGTGATAAATCATCTAAGGATGTGACTTTTTCCCACTATGTGTTCCAATTAAAGACTGCAAAGGACATAGTTATGCCCCAAGGGCATAAACTATAACCTATATAACCCTGAAAATGGACCACATAGTCAGCGGTTGACAAAATCTTAGATGATTTGTTACCGGCAAAATGTCAAAATGACCGGTCCAAAAGTGTTAAGGGATAGGAACATAATGCTACTATTATGGTGTTATTTCATTCAAAGAATGATCTCTATTTTCCCTATTTGTTTTATCAAAAGCCAAAGCTTCTAAAGTGCCATCCTTATGACACCCATGTCCTTAACACATTAGAATGCCCATCTCACCCGCCTCGGTTTGCCAAAAGGCACTACAAAAACATCTGAATACATCAAATTCTTGTGTTACATGCTATCTAACCTAGTTTCAGAATGCTTTCACAGCACTTGCACATGCAACCCTAACTCACCTCAGCCCTACATCATACTCATACACACTACATACAGGCCCAATTATTTAAAACCACCCCAGCAGGTCAAATCTACATGTATGCCTCAATTGAAGAGAGAGCCTTTGCTGGATAAAAAACCTGAAGAATTTAATTTATGGTCTGTTGCCACCGGCCAAAAGAATGCAACAATTATTTCCAAGTTTGCTTTAATATTATAGGGGTAGTGGTTTTGGGAATAAAATGATCAGGGGGGAAACGGGTCAGATTGGGGCATTGCCGGCGCCGGGGATCGAACCCGGGTTGCTTGCAGGACAGTCTGGCACCTACCCAACTGAGCTAAGGAGGCAGCTTGCATATCTTCAGATTTTCCTGTGCATAGATAGCCCACCCAAGTGTGTGTAACTTAAATGGGGATCTTGAGAGATAGGTGTTTATTTGAAGTAAAAATATAAAATGATTATCATTAAAAGATAAATGAATATTTAATGAAACTAAAAATAAATGGAAAGGTAGATATTAATATACAAGCATAGAATGAAAAGTGCAGAAAATAAGCTCAGACATAAACAGTGTTCAAATGACTCATCTGTACATATCAATCTTTTGTCTCATACATTGCACGACAGCTTTTGGTAGCCGGCCCTTTTCTACCTTTTTCTACAAAACAGGACTGATGAACAACTACACTACACCACTCCACATGGCAGTGGCGTAACTCGGTCTGGGGGACATTGAGGGGGACAGGCATGTGATTGGGGGGGGGGGGGGCAGATATTAATATTGTTCCATCAACGATTTGTAATTCTGTAGGTCATTTTCAGCACTAAAAGGCCATATTTGGGCAAAAATGTAATTTTTGTGCTTTTTGTGTTATTAATATCTTTGACCAACATACTTTCCACCAATAATCAATTTAACCTGATTTAAGCTTTATTTAAGGAGTAATTCGGACTTAAAGCTGCTAAAATATAAAGAAAATTAAGGCTCAAGGGAGTACAAATGGCCACTTTTCTCAGTTTTGTAGTTTTATTTGCCACTTATAATATTTGCTAGTTGCTTAATCTATCAGGCGATGGTGGATGAATCAGCAGACTACATTTTTGGAAAATTGGTGTTGGAACGTTAACACAGAGTCCATTTCTCTGCTAATATCCCATGTTTAGGGACCATTTTCAAGCGCTGATTTTGCAACAAACTTGTATGGAGAGCTTGAGCTATCTACTAACTCATATCCCTCCCCTACCAATCAATAGGGAGATTTCGATTTGGAGGACGGACGCTTCTACGACGGTAAGATGACACCTTGTGTCATGTGCGCATGCTTCAACTTAGCAATCCGTCGGTCGTCGACCTATCTTAGGGAGCTTACGATTTGCACGACGGATGAATCTAGGACGGTTGAATGACACTTTGAGTCATGTGCACATGCGCCAATTTTGTCATCCGTTGGTCCTCTCAATGCTACAACGCGTAAAGGGACTAACAACCGTCCTGGTGATGACGGCAACGTTTTGTTTACCGTTGTAAAAGCGTCCGTCGTGCAAATCGAAAGCTGAAAACAGGTCCCAGAAATTGGACGACAGACGGAGTGCTAAGTCGACGCATGCGCACATGACTCAAGGTGTAGCATCTTACCGTCGTCGTAGAAGCGTCCATCGTCCAAATCGAAAGCTCCCTATTGTTGAGAGGGTCCCAACGACTGTGGAGATGAAACGGTTCAGAACAACATTGAATGGGGGGGGGGGGGGGGGGGGGTTGATTTCAACTAATTCCTCAAAGTGTTCCAACAGTTATTTCTGAGATTGTAGTTTGACATGGTCTATGACATTTAGAGATAGTTTAAGAATATGAATAGGATAAAATTTAACATTAAAGGGGCATTCAGGGGTTTGATTGATATATGATGTTACGCCTCTATAACATTAACATCAACATTAAACAAGTGGCACAGCAATTCTGCAAGTCCACATGTCTTCATTTAGTCCTGACAGTCTTTGATGTTTTACTTATTTGTAGTGCTTACTCATAAGCAGTTGCAAATAAAGCTCATTATATATAGCATGTTAAGCTTGCTGTGGGAAGGCTTAGGGACTGCATATAGGCATTCGGAGGTGAATAGGCCTCTGAAGGCCTTTGCCTGCTAGGTAGTTGACTGCTTAAATAGAGCTTCATCAATAGGCAGCTGATTGGTTGACTGCTTAAAGGTATATTATGTGATCTTTCCAGGGAACGCCCTCAACATCGAAAAAAAAATAGAAAGTAGATTTTCTTGCAGATTTACATTTCTGATCATAAATCATGCATACATTCCAAGTTACAGGGCGATACGATTCTTAATTACTTCAAAATCATGGTTTTAGAGTGAATCCCGACAGTTTATATTTTTCACTCTAAATTCACTTTAAAACCATGATTTTGAGGTAATTAGGAATCGTATCGCTCTGTAACTTGGAATGTATGTATGATTTATGATCGGAAATGTAAATCTGCAAGAAAATCTACTTTCTAAAAAAAATCATGAATAGAGGGCGCCCTCTGGAAAAGATCACATAATATGCCTTTAAATAGAGCTTCAAAAATAGGCTGTCAACTGCTTTTTATCCCCCTGGTTTGTAAAACCAGAAGGGGATTTTGTCATCATGTAATGTGTGTCTGTCTGTCTGTGCGGGGGTGGGGGTGGGGGTGCGTATGTGCGTGTGTGCCTTTTGGTTAGCCTTTTTTCCAAATGCTGTATCTTTTGAAAGGATGGACGGATTGACTTCAAACCTTCAGTGATAGGTAGGCCATGGTCAAACACTGTAGCTGCTTGTTTGGGGGTCTAATTTGCAAAGGTCATCTGAGGTCAAAGGTCATCTAGAGGTCAAATCGTAAAAGTTGCCCGAATGCTGTATCTGTTGAAAGGATGGACGGATTGACTTCAAACCTTCAGTGATAGGTAGGCCATGGTCAAACACTGTAGCTGCTTGTTTAGGGGTCTAATTTGCAAAGGTCATCTGAGGTCAAAGGTCATCTAGAGGTCAAATCGTAAAAGTTGCCCGGTTGACTTCAAACTTGGAGAAAAGAAACATGAACACCGGGTGAACATGTCTAAAATAAATTAGAGGTCATCCAAGGTCATCTGAGGTCAAAGGTCATCCAGAGGTCAAATCGTAAAAGTTGCCCGATTGACGTCAAACTTGGAGACAAGAAACATGAACACCGGGTGAACATGTCTAAACTAAATTAGAGGTCATCCAAGGTCATTTGAGGTCAAAGGTCATCCAGAGGTCAAATCATAAAAGTTGCCCGATTGACGTCAAACTTGGAGACAAGAAACATGAACACCGGGTGAATATGTCTAAAATAAATTAGAGGTCATCTGAGGTCAAAGGTCATCCAGAGGTCAAATCGTAAAAGTTGCCCGATCGACGTCAAACTTGGAGACAAGAAACATGAACACTGGGTGAACATGTCTAAAATAAATTAGAGGTCATCCAAGGTCATCTGAGGTCAAAGGTCATCCAGAGGTCAAATCGTAAAAGTTGCCCGATTGACGTCAAACTTGGAGACAAGAAACATGAACACCGGGTGAACATGTCTAAAATAAATTAGAGGTCATCTGAGGTCAAAGGTCATCTGAGGTCAAAGGTCATCCAGAGGTCAAATCGTAAAAGTTGCCTGATCGACGTTAAACTTGGAAACAAGAAACATGAACACCGGGTGAATGTCTAAAATAAATTAGAGGTCATCTGAGGTCAAAGGTCATCCAGAGGTCAAATCGTAAAAGTTGCCCAATTGACGTCAAACTTGGAGACAAGAACATGAACACCGGGTGAACATGTCTAAAATAAATTAGAGGTCATCTGAGGTCAAAGGTCATCCAGAGGTCAAATCGTAAAAGTTGCCCGATCGACGTTAAACTTGGAGACAAGAAACATGAACACCGGGGGAACATGTCTAAAATAAATTAGAGGTCATCCGAGGTCAACGGTCATTAGAGGTTACCCAAGGTCAAAGGTCAACAAGGGGTTAATTTGTGCCATGAACACCATGGGAACATGTAAAAAATAATTAGAGGTCATCTGAGGTCAAAGGTCATCCACAGGTCAAATCGTTAAAGTTGACCGATTGACCTCAAACTTGGAGAAAAGAAACATGAACACCATATATGACCGTTGACCTCATTTAGTTGATCTCCCAGCCAGGGGGATTCGCAAGTCATGACTTGCAGTATTTTTTAGAGCTTCATATAGGCAGTCGACTAATGAATGAATAGCTCATTTGCAACTTTGCTGTGGGAAGGCTTAAAGGCATAGGTCCACTTTGGCCAGTTCACCCAGGGTGAACTAACTTACACCTGTTGATTTTAGCGACAGAGGAAATAGTGTTAAGATGGAGAATTCTCAACCTTGAGATTCTGAAGTATCTGCCTGGTAAGAGGGACCTAATGGTTTAACGACTGCTTAGAAGCCTACGAAGGCAATCATGTTGAGAAATTGGAAGACATTCATTTTGACTACCTAATTTGACTACTTAGAATGACTGCTTGAGCAACTGCCTATCGAAGGTCTTCACTTCAGTAAGGACATTGTGGAAGCGTGTGACTCGCCACATAGCATGCACTTGTATTACACTTGCGTTTCATTTTGTGTTAGGCAATGGACATGTGCCATATCGTCAGCCTGCTTCAATTCGATAATTGCCTAACTCATTTTCTTTAGTTCTTAGAAAACAACAAAAGTATGAAACCTGTTACCTGTGTACCTGTTACTCATTTTGCATTATTGATGGATGGCTATTCATTATGTGGAATGTGTCTTGTATTGTTGATGCCTCAATTGGCGTGCATGGATGCACTAATCCAAGTCATATAGGGCCATGTGTTTTGAACTGACCACCCAAAAAGGGTGGCGGCGTTGCATTTTTGGTGACGAATCATCCATCTCTCTCTATTAACTCAACAACTATATGTGGTAGAGCTGTGGTAGAGCTATGGTTTAGGTGTCATTTGAAAGCTTATTTATCTAGCTACACCGTGTGAATAAATCAGGTATTTCTATAACTGTTTGGCTGAGATATGATTGATTATACTTCGAAAGTCAGGGGTGGCGGCGGTGGCGGTGGCGTTGTGTACAATCTCTATGGGGAATATAGAAAATGTTCCCAATTCTACGTTCAAATTACAATAACTCCTCATTTCTGTATGGTACAACCATGATTTTGCTCTCATTTTATGGATTGTTTTATATTCTATAAGTTTCTGTTTCAACAAACATGTCAACTCTTACGTAACAGTTGTAATAACGAATCGATTGCATTGTCTTTGGCCTTTTCCCTATTCACTACACAGTAAACTTGCCCTAATTCATCGGTTTTACATACGTGACTATAACAACAAAATTATTCAACCAATTATAGCAAAATTATACATTTTTGGAAAGCTCTCGAATAGGGGGATTCAGAAATCTTGCTTAAAATAGGATAGGGTGAATAGCCAAAAAAATATATGTGTAAACTCTGATAAATTTGAAATGTAAACGTTTGTGCTCATTTACTTCCCGATATAGTATATTTCAACAAGTTACACTTGACAACCATTATGTTCTGATGGGTAAATTGCATGAGGAACTAATATGCACAGTAAAATGATGATTGGGATAGGAATAAAAAGAATATTGAGCTTTAATCAAAATATGAAGAAGAAAAAAAACGATATTTTTTTAACATTCTTAATCACAACATGTTACCATTAGGTCTTATGCAAATTCCAATCGCATATTTAGATTCCTTGTGAGATTACCGTTCAGAAAAGATATACTTTTTATGGGGTAGAACAAGTAGTTATTGCGATATGCTAATTCGAATCTCAAATGGTGTAAAATGTAAAAATCTGGACATGCAACGGGAAGGGTGGCGAGTTCAAAACACATGGCCATAGAAACAGATGAACACAGCCATGATACAATAATTTGATTAATTCCATGGATTGGTCAATGCAAATTCAATAATGCAAAATGAGTAACATGTTGGAGTGGTCTGGTGGCTCTTTTGCAACAATTTAAGCTCTTCATTTATCAACACTTTTGATTGGTCAATGACTTAGGTATTATAACAGCATGTGCATAATGTAATGAAGTCATATTTATGCAAAAAACTCAATTTTGCTGAAAAGTGAAAAAATTATCGAAGCAGGCTGACGATATATGCAGTGTCCCCAAGAGATTGGAATAAGAAGACTGTAGTTAATTTTTAAAGGTATGCTATTTTGTGATATGGACATAGTGTTATGTACTGTATTATGTAAGGACCCATCGCCAGTTTAGTATATAATTGCTCTTCCCTATAGTCCTGATTTACCACGAGCTGTGTTTCGATAATTCCAACTATAGTTGTGATGCTACATTAGTAAACTTGTATCTAATTGTATTAATTAGCCTGATCGAGTCACACGTATAACTACCCCTGTGTCGCATGTCCTAATAAGAGCCCATCTTTAAATTTTAACTCATTCAAGGGGTTTGAAAGTATAATTAATAGTGAGCCCCCACTCCCCAATTTTGTTAATCTTTTTATCTTGACAAAACTAACCATGAATGAGATTTGATTTATTTAAAAAGACACTATCCATTCTCCTCAACTGTTACAATCATCATCCATTTTAGATAATTGGTTGTATGGATATACTGTGAAGTTTATCTGCTTCTGTATAATAAAAGCTTTAATATTTCAAAATCGTGTCACATTAAACTCCTTGAATTCAGCAATCTTTGGGTTATTTATTTCAGAAAAAGGGTAACATGTGAAAGGGCTTTCCTTAAATGACTTTTCTATGGCCCTGTGCATACTAGAAATAGCATGGCAAAGGCAATATTATCACAGAGAGAAATTCTGACTGATCATGTTAATAACCCTCCATCCATTTCATCACACAGGAGAACAAGTCCAGACACCTGATAGACAGATATCTACCGAGGGAATGCCGAGTTCATCCCAAAAAGGTGATAGGAGAGATAGGAGAGCCAATTTAACTGCTGCTGGAACGTGTGGAGATGTCACCCAAAGTGGAGATGTTGGAATTGCTACTGGTAGCACAGTTCATGGAAACATAGGGGGTCCCCATATTGTCCAAATCAAAGGGAGTATTTCAGGTAGGTTAGAGGCAAGAAATAAATGTCTGTTTGACATGCTGATGGTCATGTGAAGTGTTGTTGTTTTTTTACGCTGGTGTGACATTTGTATATTTGTGGGGTTTTCAATAGTTTTCAATCTTTCTTTTATTGTAAGTTTTAAGGTTTTAAAAAAGAATTATTATAATAATTCTTGGTGAAAAGATTCATCAGGTTTGTTGAATTTCATAGAATTAAACAATATGTTTATCAAAAGAGATAAACAGTCAGCTGTAGAACGGGGCCCCGTTTCAATTGAGGGCGCTCTAAAACGATGGGTGTACGTAACCAAGGTATAACGCACACCCCTCAATTTGCGCAATGATTGAATTTTCGTCTTTTCCCCCAATTATCCGCATAAAAAGTAACTATCCATCGAGTTCAGGGCAGCATAAGGTACCAGAACTCCTTGCTACATCCAGTTCAATGATTTAATTTAACCTTTGACCCCAACATCACACGACACAAGCTAAACTTATGTCTTTTTTGACCGGTTTTCTGCGATGAGACCACCATTTTCTACACGAGATTACACCATTTTATAGAATTTTTTTGATCATAAATTATAAAGATCTTCTAAGTTAGGTTTGAAAATAGATTGTACCGAGCGGTACAATATATTTTTTCAAATTTTACTCGAAATTCACTCTAAAACTATGATTTTGAGGTTATTAGGAATCGTATCGCTCTGTAACTTGGAATATATTTATGATTTATGATCAGAAAAGTAAATGTGCAAGAAAATCTGCTTCCAATTATTTTTCAAGGATTGAGGGCGTCCCCTGGAAAAGATCACAATATATCTTTAATGGCACAATGCAAATATGTTGCGATTTTACATTAAAAGACTCTGTAAACAATTGAGGGCACCATTGCGTGGTTACACTGATCAGGACGGAGGATGACTTCATAGTTAGCTGAGTGTGTGAAAATTACAAGTCAACATACAAAGAATATAGCGGGAACCTCCCAATCTACATCTAACCCACCCCCTTCTCCACCAATCATGTTGCGTTCACCATAATACCTTGCCTGCAATGACACAACTTCAATCGGGATTCATTTGGTGGAAGGGTGGGGGAGCATGTACCGGCTACAGAGCACACCAAAGTGTGCCAACATTTCCCCCTGGATTGTAGTTCGTTACATGCTACCCATGTGTGTTAGCTTCACTAATTTTCTATTATTATTCTACAGGTACCACAACGATTCATTATACTGTCCATCAGGTAAGGTGAACAAAATGTATAGCAATAGTTGATGTTACTGTAAAAATATAATTGAGAATTTAACTTGAATTGGATTCAAATGGTTCAAATTTCAACAATCTATAGGCTGCTATGTAACTCTGATGCTCTATAGGGACAGAACCACAGTGGTTTGTGCAAGTACCACACTGATGAATATTTACCAATGTTTGAACACAGACGAATTACCTGTCAGTGCAATTAAGGGGGCACTGAGAGATTGGCGATAAAAATGAAATTTGAAGGACAAAAAAATAAGTGTCAGTAGATAGGTATAATAGAACCCTGAAACGTAATATTTCATGGGAAAAGGGTTGAAGTGATGGCGCTAGATAGAAATTCTGGTGAAGCCATATGTGCCGAATTCTGCTGATAATTTTGATGTGATCTACAAAACATCGAAATTTCCACAATATTTGAGTCATGTTGGTTGGGATTGGCACTATCGGTTCATTTGACAAGGGGAATCATGACCTTATGACTGTTCCAAAGGAAAAAGATAGCAATATTTCGTGGCCTACGAGTGAATCCATGCCCCCAACGAAAATTATCGCTAGTTTTTTAGAAGCTTATTAGTCGTTTAAAGCCGAAATGTACTACCTCATCAATCATGGCAAAATTAATGTAATATTGCTGTAATTAATGCATTTAAATATGACATTGATAAAGTAGAAAGACTTGTCTGGGCCTAGTGAACAGTTCGGATGATTATAGCATAGCCACGTACACTTGTTACGCACAGAAAATTGTGTTTAAATTATTAAATTACCGTCACCCGGCTCATCACGCACATCTCTACATTTTTTGCCAACTCAAAACATTCCGTGTGCGTGTGCATCTATTTATATCTATTATTTAACACACACACCCCCACCTTCCAGTGTTACACTTCCTGGGAATGATATGCTTTTTGACACACATTTCTGGGGTCCTTTTTGCATCAAGAGAAGATTGGTTAGTGAGCAAACCTTGCATGAAGATTGAAAATTATATAGTAGACTACTCCGGCCTTCAGATATATATATTTCATCATTCTTTTAAAGTTTATTCAATCATTAAAAATACAATAAAATTGATAAAAAAGAACGTACATAAAACCAACATCGTGTTGGCCCCTCAATGACCAGCACTGACCGACCAACATACAGGCAAGGAATAACAGGACAATACAAGACAATACAAACATCAACATTATAAATAATCTAAGATTTGAATCAGGTGTGGCGGTGACCCGAAGCCATTGCGTTCTCGTGAGGGTTCTTGGGTCATATACTTTTAGACATTCGGGGCTATGGTCCATTGGGGCTCGTTTCGAGCATTCCAGATCGTGTAACTGCACAGCAATGAGATTTTGCTATAAATCTCTTTAATGACAGGATTGGGGAAAGTTTTGACCCGACAAACCAAAACACAGTACGCAGTCTCTTCGGATTCTCACCAGTCACAAGACCCCTCGAACCGATCTCGACGCAGTTGAGGTTGCATTTAAAACCTTTCGTTGATATATCAGCTTGGAGTGTTTGATACCACTCAATTTTATGTACGTTTGTGAGCATTTGTGATATTCGTTTCAAACGGAACAATTAGCGCGAATATATGAACTGATTTGTCATCATCATTAATAAGCACAAGATCGGGACATTGAGTAGTATAGGTACAATATTTGAGGGGATTGTACCACCTGTGATTGTGTGGCCAGGGAAGTCAACAAATATTGCACAATTATTATTATTATTCGATTTCTGGAGCTCGTGTTATGCCTCCAGGTAAGGTAAACCTAGATTGTTCGAGAGATATTGCAAAATTATTAAGGACATATAGAGAGTCTGCGTATATTGACATAGTTTGCATTTAGTATTGGTTTAGTAAAGGTAGGGAGAAAATCAATGCATGATCTAACAGCAAGACTCAGAATGCCATGTGGTAGGGTTAATTATATATCATGGATTTCCATGTGAGGTCACTCTTTTCTGAATCAATTAACATGTTTCCCTGGACTTTCAAAGGTTGGACATGTTGCCTCCAAATACCAAGGCGGTGGTTCTTAAGCTCATTCTTGATATTTGTTTTGAATGACTTCCACTTGGATTTAACTCGGGCAATGGAAGGCATGGATTTGCTCGCAATTTGATAAAAGTTATTCCACTGTCTACTACCAAACTTTTGTATTTTCCGCTTCCAAGTGGATTCATGTGTTAATTTGGAGTTAAGAACATGAACAACCCTGTCATCACCTTTCACAAGGCACCTGGCGTGAGAGGGTATGAGCGTCCAAGTACATTTCAGAGAGTTTTGGTATGGATTAGCCGTAAGGGCTATGGATTATTGCCGGTGTTGGACCATTGATGGCAATACCTATCCATGTTTTAATTGCATTGGAGTGTAAATGGTCCAGACAGACCAACTGAGTATCGGTCAACTCGTGAACAGTGAATAGAGGTAACGAAGAGCTGGGATAGAATATTGCACAGAATATTGCACAGGTCACACCTGTTAGTTAATGTGTTTTCCTGTAAATCGTGATCGGCAAAATTAGTCACTTTTAACCTTCAATTCAGGCATGAGAATTTTCAGGAAAAAGCAGGAATTCCTGCTTTTTTGTAGTCAAAATGTACGCAGTTTTATTTAATTTCAGCCTGTTTTTGGCCTGTTTTTGCCCAATTTCACGCGCTCTTTCAGGAATTTTCACCACTTTCCTGCTATTTTTAAGAACTCCATTCTCATGCCTGCTTCATAGATTGATTTCTTTCATCAGCAGAAGACCGAAGAAGGTGAGATGGGAAAGAAATTAAAAGCGATAGTATACCAGATTGAATGTGAGATCGAGAAAGAAAAGAGTAAGGTGAAGAGCCTAGAGGAGACGGTGTCCAAACTCAGGAGGCAATTATCACAAGCAAGAACCAAGAATGATGGAGCTACAGTTAAGAATGCAATTCTAATGCAGCATCTGAAAGACAAAGAGGAAGAACTGACGTCACTGAAGGATTCAACAAATCAGAAGACTCAAGAAATGGAGAAGCTTAAGAAAGAATGTGCAATTCTTCAGGAAGATCACAAGAAAGCTTGGAAACTTGCCAACACCAAGACAGCAGACTTGCAAAATAAACTGCAGGCAAGGGAGAAGGAGTTAGTCAACATGAGACACAAGCTTGAAATTACTGAAACAGAATTGGCCAAGAGGTATGTATCTATATAATATACATCTCTGTATACAGGCTGTCCCAAAATGATTAGTACCCATCGATGCCCAAAAGTTCAATAAATGTTTTCATCATCAAAATCAATGAGATTAGATCCGTTGTTTTTCTATCATATTTGCTATACAGGGTGAGTCAGAAAGAAGTTTACCCGGATTGGTGGTGTTTAAAAAAAAAAAAATGACACTCGAGAGTTCAGTAAAGCATATACTTAACAAGCATTCTCTCCTGCTTATTAGGAAAAAGGAATGACACAAATTGAGCATTGCTAAGAGGAGTTATGTCTATTTTAATAAAGGTACTCATTTTGCAAGCTGTCCACGGAATACTTGACCAAACAAATGTAAAGTATGCATTTTAGCTGCGTACTTCCCTATTGACCGAGATTGGTGATGTTTTTCAAAACAAATAAATGACACTTAAAGGTAGATGACCCGATCACATTTTCGTAACACAGAATTATTTCAAACATACGGAGATTTTCATATCATATGAAAGCTCGTATTTTTCTCATCATCATACTGAAATTTGACGGCCTAAATCGGTATAATTACGGAGAAATCGATGAAATAACGTCGAATTACCGCGAATGGTGGTAACCACCGATATAGTTTGTGTACTACTCAATGGGTACAGTTCACAGCATGTTGTGCGTCTAAAATAAGAACCATTAGAGCTATGCAACTCAAACTTTGGAACACGACTTTTTTAAGGATGACCTTTCATGTAGAATAGAAAACTTCAAGTTGAAAATCGGAACATCTACCTTTAAAAGTTCAGTAAAGCATTTATCTACCAAACATACTCTGCTGCTTATTAGAGCAAATCAATGAAGCAAATTGATCATTCCTAAGAGAAGTTATGCCTGTTTTACTGAAAGCGCTCATGTTTTGTCAAGCTAAAATGCTTACTTTACATTTGTGTTGTCAAGTATTCCGTGGACAGCTTGCAAAATGAGTACCTTTATTAAAATAGGCATAACTCCTCTTAGCAATGATCAATTTGTGTCATTCTTTTTTCCTAATAAGCAGGAGAGAATGCTTGTTAAATATATGCTTTACTGAACGCTCGAGTGTCATTTGTTTGTTTTTTAAAACATCACCAATCCGGGTAAACTTCTTTCTGACTCACCCTGTACTGTTCCCTTTCATTGCATTTTTAGATCATGAATATCGGACTTATTTTAATGAAGTTACACTCCATTGTGTAAGACATGTTAGTTTAACCTTTTTGGCAAAGTGCAAAAAAAAAGTGTTTTTAAACAGCTTGTTTGAAAGAAACTAATACATTCTCTTAATCTCCTGTCTGCTAATATCTTTGGTTCCTTTCTATTTTAAACTGCTGTTGTATCATATTGTTGTTCAAACCATTAATACTTCTTCATTTTGATTCAATTTGAAGAGTAAAAATGGATCGTCACACATGAGCGACCCCAAGCTTTGTTTCTATAATGAGCTAGTTTTGAGGCTAAACTTGACGGACGTTTAAACAGGTTAAGAGGTGGTCATTGGTAATTAGCAGTGGCTTAGACTTCTTTTTCATCTTGGGGATGAATTAAACTTCCTACAAACTTGGTAAAAAATGATATAGTTCTTTAATGTTTAACCTCACGAAATCCATTCTCCAATGTGAAAATGAAATCTAAGCCACTGGGGATTCACCAAATACCACTTTTAGAAGTCCCTAAATACTTGTCAAATAAAACAATGCATGGTGTAACTCAAGTGTGACAAACTTTGTTTACCCGTTCAATTTAATTAAGGAGAAGAATTATTAATGATTTGAACACCCATAATTAATAACAGTTACAACAGAAAGACACACAATATTATATTGAGTAGACAAGAGATAATAAGAATACACAAGTTTCTTTCAAACAAGCTGTAATAGCACACACATTTTTTAGCACTTTGTCAAAAAGGTGAAATCACCATGTTTTACATAATGGAGTGTATCTTGAGTTAAATATATCCGATATTCATGATCTAAAATTTTAATGAAATAGTATAGTATGACAAAGATTATGTAAAAACGACGGACCTAATCCCATCGATTTTGAGGATGACAAAAATGATTGAACTTTGGGCATCGATGGGTACTAATCATTTTGGGACAGCCTGTACAAATGATAGTGCTAATACAACGACCACATGTTTGGCTTTCATTCACAAAAAAAAAAAAAAAATTGACCATGATTTTCCAACCAATGCATCTTTATTACCCATTCTATTCAAAGCAAAAATGTGAAGAAAGTATATGTGATACACTATATTATATGATGCATTTGTGCTAACCTGACTGAATCATAAAAAATGTACAATGAAATCACAACTTTTATCTGGAAAAGGAGAGATAATTTCTGAAAAAATGAATTTCTTGCAGTTAAGTTTTACATGGAATTGTAGTTTATGTAATTTGCATATTGGGATCAAAAGTTATTACTTTCAAATATGTTCCCCGTAAATTGAGTTGAGCCATTTTGAGAGACTTACATCAATGCATTGTAACTTCTAAGCAAAGAAAATTCACATTATATGTGTGTAAATTTAAGTGAGATCATAAACGATTCTCTAAACATTCAAAAGACTTTTAACAATTTTACTCTTGTTTTATTCTTTTTTTCACATAGGGGATATATTGGATATGAATCCTCTAATATTTTCTCTCATAATCTTTTGTTTCACACAAATAACAAGGATGTTGTTTTGTTGTACCAGTACAAATTTGATTGAAATTAGCTCCTTCTTTTGATAGAAACACAGGCGCTTTTAGTGCAGTTAAACATTGTGGGCAGTATTCTCGTATGTATTTAAACATGGTTTTGAGATAAACACTCGTTTAACTACGCTTTTAACTATGATTTGAAACACATCGTAAATGCAATTCTCGAAAATGTGTATAACTTAACCATCACGCGTCTAACTTACTGAAAACTCCTGCACCAATTGTACGACTTGAACATGCTAGAACCGCCTCACTACAAGTTAGGTCATATCATTTGTGTATTGACTTTTCTGTAAAAAATAAACAAACACATCGCCCGTTGGTTTTATTGACATACATCCTTATAATCATTAATTTACAATAGAAGTGGGAGGAGCATTTTTTTTCTTTTTTTCTCATTAAAGCGTAATTCCTTTAAAATTATTTTTTTGATATTTAAAAAAAAAAGGTTTTTCTCCAAATTTTGTTCCTACTAGCGAAAATTAAACCCTCATATTTTGGCCATTTCGATAAATGATTGCTTTAAACGATTTAAAGTTTAACATGGTAAACTTTAAATCGTTAATAAAGCAATCATTTATGTCTATGGCACGTGTCCGAAAAGCGCCAATGTCGCATAATCTTGCATTAAAAGACAGGGGGGGGGGGGGGTGGAGAAGATGTGCTTTCATACAGAGTTCTATGGAATAAAATTTACATAATCGTTGATGTTTCGAAAAGAAAATCATTAATCAAACATAATATTTTTTTAAATTAACTTTTTTGGGGCAGGGAATATACGACTCTTTATCCGTTTTAACACTCGATAGTCATCGAAATATGATAGGCGTAAAAAAAAGTAGAATTCATTTAGTTTTCAATGTAAATATTGCCTGTAATAAATATGAGAGGACCTGACGTTTCGATTCGAACAGAATCTTTATCGAAGGTTAAATGACAGAATACAACATACACACAATATATATAGACAGGGGAAAAATAGGCAGGAAGTGATGTAACACAGTGGGGGTCAAAGTGACAGATGGATGAATAGGGGAAGGAATAACAAACTTGACAGCTGATTGATGAAGTGGATAATGTAACAAAAGGATGACATAGACAAAGGGGATATTAAAAATTAAAAGGCAAATGGGATATAAAAAAATACTGCAAGTCACGACTTGCGAATCCCCCTGGCTGGGAGATCAACTAAATGAGGTCAAAGGTCATATATGGGTCATGTTCCCCGGTGTTCATGTTTCTTTTCTCCAAGTTTGAGGTCAATCGTGCAACTTTAACGATTTGACCTCTGGATGACCTTTGACCTCAGATGACCTCTATTTTTTTTTTTACATGTTCCTACGGTGTTCATTGCACAATTTAACCCCTTGTTGACCTTGGTTGACCTCTAATGACAGTTTACCCCGGATGACCTGTAATTTATTTTAGACATGTTCCCCCGTGTTCATGTTTCTTGGCTCTAATGATAAGGTATGACATAGGGTTAGTTGGCTTTCAGACTGATTTATGTATTTAAATTATGATTTCTTTCTAAGATATAACTAAGATATAACTTAGTATTCATTCATTTATAGCAATAAGTTCCTAAGACCCTATTTTTCGTCATAAAATCCACTCAGTTCAGTTCTGTATCCCCCCTTTTTGAGACCCTGGGCGGCACAAAAAGAAGTTGAGTGCACATTGTTGCTAAAGGTGCGCATAAATTAACGGTATAAAAGCAACGTTGCGCATTAGTCACAGTTCACTGCTTACCTTGCAACATTAATGTTATTTAATACCAAATTCGGTCACTCACAACATAAATAAGCGTAGTGGACAACATTGCACAGCAAAAGTCTTCATTCAAGATGGTTTACAGCATAGATAAGCGAATACAAATTGTATGGTTCTACGCTGAAACACATTCAGTTCAACTTACTCAACAAAAGTTCAGAAAACATTTCAAAGTGAAACGCGCACCAGGAAGAATATCCATTCTGAAGTTGTTGGATACATTTTTGAACACAGGAACATATGAAGAGCTTTGTTGCAAAAGGGCTATGGTGCATTTTTTTCAAAAATGAGTTTGATGTAGAAATGTATAGGGAAAAATCATATGTTTCAAGGAAACAAAGTCATTTTTTTCAAAAATACCTACATCTCATTGTAAACAGCCATTGAAATTGTTGTTTTGTTGCAAAAGGGCCTGTATCCAGAATTAAATCGGGAACCTTGCCCCCCCCGCTTGCCCCCCCAAATGAAATCAAGTACGGCTGTAAATAAAATTTACAAACAAAGTACACACCAAATCCCCCCAATAATGACATCTTGTCGGTTGAGATTGGCACTGTCGGTTCATTTGACGAAAGGAATCATGGAATTATGATGGTCAAAAGTACACATATGAAAAGATTTCGCGCGCTACGCGCGCATGTCTTCCCAAAATGAATTATTCTTTGCTACAAGCTTGTTTAGAGCCAAAATGTAGCTCAATCGTCCAAAAAATAGCTGTAAAGTCGAAAATTTTCCCGCACTGCGCGCGCATCTTGGACTCAACAAAATGTATGAGCCCCCCCAATTCAAGTCTCTGCCCCTTCTTGCCCCCCCAAATGAAAAAGTCTAGTTACGCCACTGCGACCTATGTCCAATGGCGTCATTCGTCCAGTGTTTACATGTGTTCTGGCACAATAATAGTTAATCATACATACATTCCATGACGTTCCACGGTCACAGTTGTTGCACAGAATGGTAGTTCGTATAAATTAAACGGAATCCTTAATGAAAAAGGCACTCTGCCTGCGTCCGCCTCGGAATTGTTCGGAGTTAAAAGAAAACGCAATACACCTGTATTACACTAGGAAAAGCCAAAATCCACAAAGTACCCCTTTCGGTCTACAACAGTCAACAACCATCCACACATGGCCCACAAGCCTCCACAAAACATGAAAATCAATCCACCTAGTGGATTCATGGCTTTTACAAAATCAACAACCCTCCACAAACCTCAACATCCATCAACAAACGGTCAACAACCCACCACACCCAGTCCACAAAGATCCACATAGAGAGTACAACAATAGTTTGACCAATTAGTAGCAGACACTAAGTAAGTACCCTGTCTGGGATGGTGGAACTTCTTTTGTTGCATGACTACTCCAAGCCTATTGGTAAATATTGATTGTGTCAGTAAAGTTTCTAGCCAGAAAATGTTTTTGCTGGGTTTAGTAAGCTATTGGGCTACTTTGAAGATAAAGAATTTAGCAGTAAATATAAAACTGCACACTTGTACCATTTACATCAATGGCAGAGAAGATTTAGGCTACTTTTCCAAATTAATATATTATTAGGCCATGTTCCTCATGTGTAGCTGTTTGAAAGCCCACTGGATCCTATATGCCATGCACCAGGCCTTACATATGGTCTGGTACTCTGGTGATCCACATTTCAGTGTGATTATCCAAAGCACTTCATTTTTAAAAAGTGAAATAAAAAACTTTGCAATGTTCTTTACCCTGTAGAAACATCATTTGATTGCAAAACAGTTCCAAAAATAAATAAGGTGGATAGTTATGACTGAAATGAAAAAAAGAAAATTGAAGTGGACCCAAAAATGGAAGCGGGAGGGATGCTAAACAGGTTATTATTTTTTTTTACCTAATAATTATTATTTCTCTGCAAAATTGCCCTATAGAAAATACACTTTTTGCACATTTTATTTTATTTGATTTTATTCAGCATTGTATTACCTTCTAAGAAGTATTGCACATGAAACAATATATTACATTAAAATACAGATAAGCATACATTTACCATTTACAGCAAAACATTAAAAATGATAGCATGCTAAGGATAACCCTTTCAGCTAAACACTTCCAAAGGGGTCCTTATTGGTAAATTCAATTCCTTCACATGCAACTTGGTGGCAAGACTTTTTTTGGGAGGGGGGGGGGGGGGGGGCATCACAATGAATTTGGCTGGACAAGGACTATTGTCGAATTAAAAGAAAAACAATAAAATTGAAGTGGACCCCAAAAAAGGAAGCGGGCGGGAACGCTAAACAGGTTATTTTTTATTTTTCCTTATCATTAAGTTGAAAGGTAAATTATGCAATCTTTTCAAGGAGACTCCCTCAACCAGGAAAGGTGAGAATCTCATCTTTCCTCAACCCACAATTTTTTGGGGGAAGCAGCTTTTCGTGCAGATTTATATTTCAATCATAAGGCCTCGCCAACTTGATCTTTAGTTTCCCGTAACATTTTTTTTTTCAAAACAGGGGAGGCAACCATTTCATTATTCATTATTTTTACGACTTTCATTATTATACAAAATGTGGATGTCAGACGTATTGTTATACACCGCTGCACACCATCATAGAATGAAATGGGTCAAGATATGTATTAGTTATGCACTTATCAATTGCAAGCCCGGCCCCTGGGGACCCGGGGCATAGCGGGGACCATGCGGGGACCGTACACGAGTGTACAAAAAATGATGCCCGGCTAAATGCGGGGGAGTGTATACGGACGTATAAACTGTGCCCCCGCTAGCCGGGGCGTGTAGCGGGGACGTACGCTAAGGTACACAAATGTACACCCCGGGCGCTTGCTATAAATAAGCTAGAGATGCGATGCTCTTGACGGAATAAGCCTAATAACACAGAGGGAACACATAGAAATGCATTCCGTTATGGTTGCAGAAAGAAATAAACGTCCTTGGGACTGTAGCCGGGTGAATACTTTGCCGAGTCCTGGGAAATGGGTGGCCGGGACTGTACACTTTGTCCCGGCCAAGGGGGGCCGGGACTGTAGCGGGGACGTACAAAAAATGGTGCCCGGCCCTGCGGGGACCGTACACGATTGTAGCCGGGACGTCACATGGGCAATTTGTACGTCCTGGCCCTAGTCCCCGGGGCCGGGGATGCAATTGATAAGTGCATTACAGAAAGGCTATTCTGGTCAAAATGAATAAACATTTCACAATTTCATCACACAAAATGCATGAATTTGGACGTTTTCATTGCAAAGACGTTTTTTTTCCCCCCAAAATTTCAATAATGAATTCAAACGCAGGCATGAAAATGAAGCGCGGGCGGGTTACAGGAAACTAAAAATCAAGTTGGCGAGGCCTAAATTATGAACATAATCCAAGTTACAGAGCAATATGATTCCTACCTCAAACTCATGGTTGAGAGTGAATTTAGTGTGAAAATATAAACTGACACCTCCCCTTGTTTAACACTTGCTCATGATCGAAGCTTGATTCAGGATAGTTTTACTTTTATAATATATGCCTATCTCTGATGGGATTTGTACCATGCCAAGTGCTTGTTTAACACTATTATGTGTGAAGTACTTCAGATAGATAGAGAACCAAAGAATCAATTTAACACACCAATCAATTTATGATGGTTGATACACTAATACTTTCATCAGGAAAGGTCAGTCACCTTTCATGCTTTTTTCTAAGCCTAATGTAAACACCTCTTGATGAAATTGTGCTTGTATTGTATGTGTGAAGTGCTTAAGAGATCATAACAAAAGAGGGTAAATTGTCATTAATTGTCATTGCCAATCAATTTATGAGGATTCTTAATGGAAACCTCATTTGTTTTGAACTTTTCAATGTAGGAGCTATATAAACTGCGCCAATTAAGTATCTAAACACTTACAAATGGTCAGATTTATCGGAACCTGAAATAGAATGCAAAAAAATAATTAATTAAAGGTAGATGACCCGATCACATTCCAATTTTCAACTTGAATTTTTCTATTCTACATGAAAGGTCATCCTTAAAAAAGTAGTGTTCCAAAGTTTGAGTTGCATAGCTCTAATGGTTCTTATTTTAGACGCACAAGATGCTGTGAACTGTACCCATTGAGTAGTACACAAACTATATCGGTGGTTACCACCATTCTCGGTAATTTGACGTTATTTCATCGATTTCTCCGTAATTATACCGATTTAGGCCGTCAAAAACTTTGATGGTTTTACATTTTTACAGGATGTCACCCTTACTGCTTTTATATTAAAGCCTAATCAATAGCCTAATGTATTACACCTGGAATTGTACCATGTCAAGTGCTTGTATTGTATGTGTGAAGTACTTTGGAGAGTATAACAAAAGAGCAATTTGTGTCATCAATTCACACCCATCAATGTATTTATAAGTTCTCAAGATTCACCCTGTTATATCAGGGAGGTATTGCATTTTTAATTGATTGCTTTGAATATTTTTTGGTTTGTATTTGTGCTCAGGCGTTGTGCCTGATATTCGCTTGGTCGCTTCCTCAACTTGAAGTTATTGGGACATACACTTTCAGAACAGTGGCATCCGCCAACTTGGCGAATGCGTCCATACAATACACAATATGAAAAACAGAGGTAAATTTATATACAAACAATTTACAAAATTATAAATGGCAAAAATAATCATAGAGAGCTAATAATAGCAGTATGAGCAGCCCATGCACGTTTCAAATATGACTTACAAAACGCATCAAATATTGGTAGTAAGGGAAAGGTTTCACTTACAGAGAGTTTCACCAGAAAATCCTAGCATAAAACACATTTTGATAGTTAGATTGCTAGCAATAAATATACAGTCATCAAAAAAAGTAACTATACAGGTAATAAATGTACTTCTAACTCTAAAAATATATATCCTACCTAGAAATATTAAATCACAAAGTTGTTGAGAAATGTATCTTCTTTAATATGAGATAAGAGTTAAATCTCTAATTTACGATACTCATTGACTCTAATGTCATTGAGAGCTGAACATAAAAATAAGAAGTGTTTAAGATCCTCTGTCTCTTTAAAAGAGGACAGAGGATATTTATATCTGCTTTCCATGAATGAACGAACACAACTGTTAAGTGTCAAGGTAAATAGCTAGGTCAATCATGAGAAGTACTTATTATTGATTGCAATGATTGGTCTCAATTGCTTCTATTGATACCAGATTGCCTTCTTTTGTTGTGCTCCCTGACACACTTCACACATACAATAGGGTACTCTAGCACTGAAACATGATATCAGCAGAGATGGTGTAAATTTAGTCCTACAGTTGAAATATTAAAGTTAAAATGATGTTTTTTTAGTTTGTGAGATAATTATTGACCTAAATGTGTAATTAAAATAATTGAAACTATTATGGCCCTCAATATTCAACCATGTATGATCAGGTATGAGTAAAGTTAAACTTTCACTCGGGATAAAACTACACAAACAATTTATTTAGTAATCACATTTTAATTTCTGTCATACAAAACTGCTGGTATTTTACACGGAAATTTCCACATTAGACCAATTTTTTCTTCTATTTTTCTTTTTGTATAGTAAAATAGAAATGTTTAGCATGCCCTCATAGTAAAAAGTTTGGTCGACTGCCATTTCCTTATTTTCATAATATTGTTTTTTAATTTGGGATCTGATTTCAATTATTAAACATCTTAACTCTTGGGCCCATCTTGGTTTACAGTTTTAGAAAGTTGCAGTCCATTTTGTCATCATTATTTTATTGATTCAAGCCATTTCGTGAGTTTCTGTGTCTATGAACAAAAATAAATTAATAACAAAGGCTATCTGTGAGGACCTATATCATCCCATGAATTGCACAGAGCATTAAAAATGAATCCTTGAAATTAAAGCATTTCAAGTATTTTGTAATTGCTTTATAACTTGATATTTGCATGTATAGTGCCAGTGATCTCCTGCACCCAGAATTTAAACCATTTCATGACCATATAATAGAATCAATAAAGGTAATATAAAAAGCCAATTAATTCATTGTGATTACAAATAACATCCTCAATAGGCTTAGTCTAAAAAACTATTAACATCTTTATGGGTTTAATTAGCAATGTCTATATATCATCAACCAAAAAATTGAAGTTAAATGTATATATTTCCTTAGAAAAACACAGCGGTGGTGCTGAGCATTATGATTAAATCATCTATGTTCCACAGTATCAATCAAGAATATACAGACACAGACAAACTGGCGAGAATTAAATTAACAAAGACCTTAAATTAAAAATACACTGTCTCGAACCCGGTCCCTCCCACATTCGCAGCGATAGGTTAATCCACTAGACCACAGGGAATGTAATAAAGGTTAATATAAAAAGCCAATCAATTCATTGTGATTACAAATAACATCCTCAATAGGCTTACATTCTAAACAAATACTATCAACATCTGTATGGGTTTAATTAGCAATGTGATGCCAAATAAAAACTAAACTAAACTAAACTTTATCATCCACCCCAAACATGAGTAAAATTGAAGGTGTTATTTTTGTAAAAGAACGCACCGTTTTTAAAGATGTGTGCCGCTGTTGTAAAAGCGTATGTTCTAATAAATACAACATTGTATTAAACCATAAATAATTCCTCTCCAGTATTTATGATTAAACTCAAAAGAAAGGCAACCTAAAATATTAAGATAGACTGATATTATGGAATTATGCTGATAAACACACACACAATTGTTGTTAATTTATTAATAATTTAAATACAAAATAAAATAGAAGATGAAGAAGATTATATGTCCAGAGTGACATTTTTATTACATCAAGTTGACCATCCAATTCCAAAATGTTGTTATACAATCCAAATATAAAAGACAATAACCTAAATAATTTCTCTGCCATATTGGTGTCGGTGTTAGAAAAAAGGTTGGCAATTCTTGCTAACATTTATCCAATTGGGCTACTAAACCACCTTGTCAGTAACATTGATAATATTTGTCACTGAGTTGTGCAAACACAGTCAATATTGACCATCATAGTCATGCAACAAAAGAAACTCCACCGTCCCAGACAGGGTACTTACATAGTGTCTGCTACTAATTGGTCAAACTATTGTTGTACTCTCTATGTGGATCTTTGTGGACTGGGTGTGGTGGGTTGTTGACCGTTTGTTGATGGGTGTTGAGGTTTGTGGAGGGTTGTTGATTTTGTAAAAGCCATGAATCCACTAGGTGGATTGATTTTCATGTTTTGTGGAGGCTTGTGGGCCATGTGTGGATGGTTGTTGACTGTTGTAGACCGAAAGGGGTACTTTGTGGATTTTGGCTTTTCCTAGTGTTACTGCTGTACGTAGTTAAACATGCGCGAGCTACCCGCGTCACACAGATAACACCTCCACGGCTGCTTGATGGTTCAATGGTGTCCAAGTTGTACATCCAACATCACATCAAGTCCAACATGGCGACACCTAATGCAAGCTCTTTTATAAAAAATACCCAACTCGCTGAAAATGCATCTACATTCAGCGCCGATTGGCAATACTTACAATTCATGTTTCACATGGGCCACTTGTTTTGAGACACCCGGCCTGTATCCACATGGCAGAAATGAGATGAAACCAATTGTAAATTGTAGAAAGATGTACACGAATTCATGGCTGAATGAGCTCAAATGGAAGACAAAAACTGCCCTTCTCAAAAGTAACAAAAGTTTATGGATTGCTTCTTACTAATGGAAAAACATCTGTGGTTGAGCGAATGTTACTGTAATGTGTAATCAATTCATGATCATTCAGCCATGTAATTAAATCCTCTTCTTGGCTCAGATATTAGCACAGTGAGTTATGACTTTTGAGAAGGGCAGTTTTTGTCCTCCATTTGAGCTCATTCAGCCATGAAGTCATTGACATTTTTCATTTTCAAAACAACACTTGGGAAACAGTCAAAGGATTATTTCTAACTACGTTTTCGATTCCGTGTTTGGCCAAATGTATCATGTTATTGTGCTGTGTGTATTGTATAACCCCGTCGCTTAGACACTTACCACTGATTCAAATTGCCGTTTATCAGCAAGTATCGGTGGTGTAGTGGTTAAGACGCCTGTCTAGTAACCAGGAGACCGGGGTTCGATTTCCCGCGGCTGAATGTCCTTGCTTATTTTTCGTTGGGACATTCGCCGGTGGTTGTTAATATTTGTTGTTATATTGTCTATTGTAAACACGGTGGGTTGGTAAACTGCTTTATATTATATTATAATATAATATAAAACATAATACGTTTTCTTGGTCAAATGTTTTACCTTGCAATGACGTTATGACGACATTTTGAGAGGGGGACTTACTTTTTGTGTTGTGTTTATTTTAAATTACAAGCGGTTTTAAGTCTTTTCAAAGAAGAAGGGAAATATATATTAACTTGAAACAATCTTCTTGTTACACACCTTACAGAGAGGGGAAGGAGCTATCTGACAAGTTCAAGAAAGTAGAGAAGTTATTAGAGGCAGTTAAAAAGCAACTAGACAAGACAAAGGAACCATCTGACAAGTTTTTGGGATTGAAAGCAGAGGAATTAGAAGCAGTTAAAATTAGGCAACTAGACGAGAGAAAGGAATTGTCTGACAAGTTGGCATTGAAAACAGAGGCAGTTAAAAAGCAACTAGACGAGACAAAGGACTCGTCTGACAAGTTGGCATTGAAAGCAGAGGCAGTTAAAAAGCAACTAGACGAGACAAAGGAATCGTCTGACAAGTTGGCATTGAAAGCAGAGGCAGTTAAAAAGCAACTAGATGAGACAAAGGAATTTTCTGACAAGTTTGCATTGAAAGCAGAGGAGAAAGGCGCTATAACTGATTATAGCTTAAATAGCGCTTTTAATAGCAAGGAGGCTAGTAGCGCAATTATCCTATTAAGTACACTGTTAATAGCATTAATAGCAACTAACTTAGACAAATTTCATTAAACCCTGTACGCGTTGCGAGAGCGTGCTACTAGCGCAATTCCGCTATTGAACTCTGCCGCTGCAAAGAGCGTGCTACTAGCGCAATTATGCTATTATGAAAGTTTCATTAAACCCCATACGCGTTGCAAGAGCGTGCTACTAGCGCAATTATGCTATTATGAAAGTTTCACTAAAAAAAACCCGTAAATGTTGCAAGAGCGTGCTACTTGCGCAATTCCGCTATTGAACTCTGCCGCTGCAAAGAGCGTGCAACTAGCGCAATTATGCTATTATGAAAGTTTCATTAAACCCCGTACGCGTTGCAAGAGCGTGCTACTAGCGTAATTCCGCTATTGAACTCTGCCGCTGCAAAGAGCGTGCTACTAGTGCAATTATGCTATTATGAAAGTTTCATTAAACCCCATACGCGTTGCAAGAGCGTGCTACTAGCGCAATTATGCTATTATGAAAGTTTCACTAAATACCGTAAGTTGCAAAGAGCGTGCTACTTGCGCTATTCCGCTATTGAACTCTGCCGCTGCAAAGAGCGTGCTACTAGCGCAATTATGCTATTATGAAAGTTTCATTAAACCCCGTACGCGTTGCAAGAGCGTGCTACTAGCGCAAGTATGCTATTATGAAAGTTTCACTAAACCCCGTACGCGTTGCAAGAGCGTGCTACTAGCGCAATTATGCTATTATGAAAGTTTCACTAAATACCGTACGTGTTGCAAGAGCGTGCTACCTGCGTAATTCCGCTATTGAACTCTGCCGCTGCAAAGAGCGTGCTACTAGCGCAATTATGCTATTATGAAAGTTACATTAAACCCCGTACGCGTTACAAGAGCGTGCTACTAGCGCAATTATGCTATTATGAAAGTTTCACTAAATACCGTAAGTGTTGCAAGAGCGTGCTACTTGCGCAATTATGCTATTATGAAAGTTTCACTAAATACTGTACGTGTTGCAAGAGCGTGCTACCTGCGTAATTCCGCTATTGAACTCTGCCGCTGCAAAGAGCGTGCTACTAGCGCAATTATGCTATTATGAAAGTTACATTAAACCCCGTACGCGTTACAAGAGCGTGCTACTAGCGCAATTATGCTATTATGAAAGTTTCACTAAATACCGTAAGTGTTGCAAGAGCGTGCTACTTGCGCAATTCCGCTATTTAATTATGCTATTATGAAAGTTTAATTAAACCCCGTACGCGTTGCAAGAGCGTGCTACTAGCGCAATTATGCTATTATGAAAGTTTCACTAAATACCGTAAGTGTTGCAACAGCGTGCTACCTGTGCAATTCCGCTATTGAACTCTGCCGCTGCAAAGGGCGTACTACTTGCGCAATTATGCTATTATGAAAGTTTTCTCTAAATAAAGTAAGTGTGGCACGAGCGTGCAAACTGGTCCTATGGAGCAACTGGTCCGAAATGAAGGATTTTGTAATTGTATTATAAAGAACGACCCGTCATTTGGGCATTGAAATTCATTATATAGAAATGACCAAAAAGAAGCCGATTTTTTAATTAATGCTTGCCTTTAAAGTGTATGATTTTGATTAGTGTGTCTTCCTGAGCCCTGCGGGGCTTTATATAAACATCTTCGACTCTGGGAGGTTACGCGCGCATAAGAGGGTCCCCTTCACCTCGGACCGCATTCAAATAACGAGCCATCATCATTGGGCATAATTTCTGTTGCCGCTTTTAAAGAACGACCCATCATAATATTTGAACATCTTTTATTATAATCAAGTAAACAACAACCCAATCATGATCATTGATTATAAAGAACGACCCATCATTTAAGCATCTTTGGGCATTGAAATTCATTATATAAAAGTGGCCAAAAAGAATCCGATGTATTAATAAATGCTTGCCATTATATAGTATGTAACGTATTAATTAGTATGATGTTGATTAGTGTGTCTTCCGGAGCCTCTTTATAAACATCCTCCACTCTGGGAGGTTACGCGTAAGAGGGTCCCTTTCACCTCGGACCGCATTCAAAGAACGAGCCATCATTGGGCTTAATTTCTTGTGCCGCTTTTAAAGAACGACCCATCATAATATTTGGACAGTTTATTATAATCAAGTAAAGAACAACCCAATCATGATCTTTGATTATAAAGAACGACCCATCATTTTCTCTTTGATAATAAAGAACGACCCATCATTTGGGCATTGAAATTCATTATATAAAAGTGGGCAAAAAGAAGCCGATTTATTAATAAATGCTTGCGTGTAAATAGTGTATAACGTATTAATAGTATGATTTTGAAGTAAAAAGTGGCCAAAAAGAAGCCGATTTATTAATAAATGTTTGCCTTTAAATAGTATGTAACGTATTAGTATGATTTTGATTAGTATGTCTTCCGGAGCCCTGCGGGGCTCTATATAAACATCCTCCACTCTGGGAGGTTACGCCTAAGAGGGTCCCCTTCACCTCGGACCGCATTCAAAGAACGAGCCATCACTGGGCTTAATTTCTTGTGCCGCTTTTAAAGAAGGACCCATCATAATATTTGGACAGTTTATTATAACCAAGTAAAGAACAACCCAATCATGATCTTTGATTGTAAAGAACGACCCATCATTTTGTCTTTGATAATAAAGAACGACCCATCATTTGGGCATTGAAATTCATTATATAAAAGTGGGCAAAAAGAAGCCGATTTATTAATAAATGCTTGCGTGTAAAAAATAGTGTATAACGTACTGATTAATAGTATGATTTTGAAGTAAAAAGTGGCCAAAAAGAAGCCGATTTATTATTAAATGTTTGCCTTTAAATAGTATGTAACGTATTAGTATGATTTTGATTAGCGTGTCTTCCGGAGCCCTGCGGGGCTCTATATAAACATCCTCCACTCTGGGAAGTTACGCCTAAGAGGGTCCCCTTCACCTCGGACCGCATTCAAAGAACGAGCCATCACTGGGCTTAATTTCTTGTGCCGCTTTTAAAGAAGGACCCATCATAATATTTGGACAGTTTATTGTAACCAAGTAAAGAACAACCCAATCATGATCTTTGATTGTAAAGAACGACCCATAATTTTGTCTTTCATAATAAAGAACGACCCATCATTTGGGCATCTTTGGGCATTGAAATTCATTATATAAAAGTGGGCAAAAAGAAGCCGATTTATTAATAAATGCTTGCGTGTAAATAGTGTATAACGTATTAATAGTATGATTTTGAAGTAAAAAGTGGCCAAAAAGAAGCCGATTTATTAATAAATGTTTGCCTTTAAATAGTATGTAACATATTAGTATGATTTTGATTAGCGTGTCTTCCGGAGCCATGCGGGGCTCTATATAAACATCCTCCACTCTGGGAGGTTACGCCTAAGAGGGCCCCCTTCACCTCGGACCGCATTCAAAGAACGAGCCATCACTGGGCTTAATTTCTTGTGCCACTTTTAAAGAACGACCCATCATAATATTTGGAAAGTTTATTGTAACCAAGTATTAAGAACAACCCAATCATGATCTTTTATTATGAAGAACGACCCATCATTGATTTGGGCATTGAAATTCATTATATAAGTGGGCAAAGAACGAACCATCATTGGGCATAATTTCTTTTGCCGCTTTTAATGATCGACCCATTATAATATTTGGACATCTTTTATTATTTCAAGTAAAAACAACCCAATCATGATCTTTGATTATAATGAACGACCCATCATGTTGTCTTTGATTATAAAGAACGACCCATCATCTGGGTATCTGTGGGCATGCATTTGATTACTGTAACTAAAAGTAGGCCTACACTCTTGGGAAAAGGGTGCTTCATGGGTTCTTGGCTGTCCCGTATATGGAACCCTCAGGGTTTAAAGGTTCTTTAATTTAAAGAATCCCCAAAACATCTGTAGCGAACCTTTAAAGGTTCTAAAGACGCATTTGTTCGTTCTTTTAGACGCATTTCTCGTTCTTTTAGAACCTTTAAAGGTTCTTTTTGAACTTTTGAACCGTTTAAGGTTCTATAAAGGGTTCATATACCATGATATACGGGACAGCCAAGAACCCTTGAAGCCCCCTTTTATCTTAGAGTGTATATAAAGAGTGGCCAAAAAGAAGCCGATTATAAAAAAATATGTGACGTATTAGTATGATTTTGGTTTTCATATCGCATCAAAATTTCTTTTGCCACTTTTAAAGAACGACCGATCATGGTATTTGGACAAAAATCGACCATCACTAGTCCAAGAAAATCTTGAAATGTCATGTTAAATTTCGATCTATCGTACCAATCATAAAATCTATGTCCCAATGCGAACTTGTTGGTCGGGAAAATACCCCTGGAAAATATATTTTATGTGTTTATCAATTTCTGGTTCCCGTGTGTTATTTTTCCCATGTTACGTCGCGCCGTAAACGTAAAATTGGTATCACCAATTGTGTCGCACGTGTTCTGACATGGATGACGTAATGCATCCTAGGTTGATGAAATAAAGAATTCAGACGACGCTGGACACGGGCGTATTCACGAATATTCAGGTTAAAATATGCGAACGAGGGTTACGTGATCAAGTGAATGGGACGAACGCTAGTTCCAACGTGTGATGAATTGTATGGGGTCATATCAAAATTCATTGTTACATTGAAACCAACGGAAATTCAAAATTAACGGCCGTTCGTGTCCGCCGTCGTCTGAAAGAATTGACTAAAGACTCTGCCGCCCTACACATTTTGTCATCACTGTAACATACGGTAATAATGATTTACGATGGACTGGAAGCTACTGGGGGATATAAGCAAGAGGACAGCGCTGAACGAAACAAATATTTCTTGGGTATAAAAAAATGTCAAAACGGCGGACAATAATTGGAATATTATGCAACTTATGAAACCTCTGCCAGCGATAACTTTGAAAATGAGTATATAGTATGAGATAACCACAGATTTTATTTGCCTATTTGGAAAGAGCACAATTTTCATAATAGCATAATTGCGCAAGTAGCACGCTCTTGCAACACTAATGGCCCACATAGTGAAATTTTGATAATAGCATAATTGCGCAAATAGCGCGCACGCTCTTTGCAACACTTACGGTCCATATATTGAAATTTTCATAATAACATAATTGCGCAAATAGCGCGCACCTAAAAGCACGAAGATATGACAATTGCGCTATTTTGCACTTCAATTGCGATGTCTATCTAAATCCTACTATTTTATGCAATTACATGCAATTGACGCTACAAACCCATTTGTTAAAATAGCACCTATCTGCAATTCCGAATTTCTGTTGAAAATTGCGCTATATAGCATGTCAATTGCAATTCTAAAAACACTATTACATGATAATTGCGCTATTTTGCACAAGAATTGCATCAATAATAATACCTGCAATAAGTTTGCTATTATTTGCTATTTGCGCAATTGTCAGCAGAGTTTTAAAATAGCATTGCAATTTACAACTACCGTTGACAATTGCGCTATATAGCATGTCAATAGCCCTTCTAAAAACGAGATTACATGATAATTGCGCTATTTTGCACAATAATTGCAGCCATAATAATAATTGCAATACATTTGCTATTATGTGCTATTTGCGCAATTGTCAGTTCCAGCGCCTTTAAGAAGCAGAGGCAGTTAAAAAGCAACTGGACGAGACAAAGGAATTGTCTGACAAGCTGGCATTGAATGCAGAGGCAGTTAAAAAGCAACTAGACAAGACAAAGAACTCGTCTGACAAGTTGGCATTGAAAGCAGACGAGTTAGAAGCAGTTAAAATTCAGCAACTAGACGAGAGAAAGGAATTGTCTGACAAGTTGGCATTGAAAACAGAGGCAGTTAAAAACCAACTAGACGAGACAAAGGAATTGTCTGACAAGTTGGCATTGAAAACAGAGGCAGTTAAAAAGCAACTAGACGAGACAAAGGAATCGTCTGACAAGTTGGCATTGAAAGCAGAGGCAGTTAAAAAGCAACTAGACGAGACAAAGAACTCGTCTGACAAGTTGGCATTGAAAGCAGACGAGTTAGAAGCAGTTAAAATTAAGCAACTAGACGAGAAAAAGGAATTGTCTGACAAGTTGGCATTGAAAACAGAGGCAGTTAAAAAGCAACTAGACGAGACAAAGGAATCGTCTGACAAGTTGGCATTGAAAGCAGAGGCAGTTAAAAAGCAACTAGACGAGACAAAGAACTCGTCTGACAAGTTGGCATTGAAAGCAGACGAGTTAGAAGCAGTTAAAATTAAGCAACTAGACGAGAAAAAGGAATTGTCTGACAAGTTGGCATTGAAAGCAGAGGCAGTTAAAAAGCAACTAGACGAGACAAAGAACTCGTCTGACAAGTTGGCATTGAAAGCAGACGAGTTAGAAGCAGTTAAAATTAAGCAACTAGACGAGAAAAAGGAATTGTCTGACAAGTTGGCATTGAAAACAGAGGCAGTTAAAAAGCAACTAGACGAGACAAAGAACTCGTCTGACAAGTTGGCATTGAAAGCAGAGGAGTTAGAAGCAGTTAAAATTAAGCAACTAGACGAGAAAAAGGAATTGTCTGACAAGTTGGCATTGAAAACAGAGGCAGTTAAAAAGCAACTAGACGAGACAAAGAACTCGTCTGACAAGTTGGCATTGAAAGCAGAGGAGTTAGAAGCAGTTAAAATTAAGCAACTAGACGAGAAAAAGGAATTGTCTGACAAGTTGGCATTGAAAACAGAGGCAGTTAAAAAGCAACTAGACGAGACAAAGAACTCGTCTGACAAGTTGGCATTGAAAGCAGAGGAGTTAGAAGCAGTTAAAATTAAGCAACTAGACGAGAAAAAGGAATTGTCTGACAAGTTGGCATTGAAAGCAGAGGCAGTTAAAAAGCAACTAGACGAGACAAAGGAATTGTCTGACAAGTTGGCATTGAAAGCAGAGGCAGTTAAAAAGCAACTAGACGAGACAAAGGACTCGTCTGACAAGTTGGCATTGAAAGCAGACGAGTTAGAAGCAGTTAAAATTAAGCAACTAGACGAGAAAAAGGAATTGTCTGACAAGTTGGCATTGAAAGCAGAGGCAGTTAAAAAGCAACTAGACGAGACAAAGAACTCGTCTGACAAGTTGGCATTGAAAGCAGACGAGTTAGAGGCAGTTAAAAAACAACTAGAAAAGACAAAGGAATCGTCTGACAAGTGGATACAACAACTGCAACGTAAGTGTACTGGAATCTATAATAAGGATTGAATGAGACCATGCGCGGGTAGCCAGCTTTCCCAGTCAAGGGGGCAGAATAAAAGTTTTGTCCCGGTTTTATTGGAAACACAATTTCGGTAGTCTCAGCATGTAATGTTTTTCGTCAATAGGGACAGGGTGTATTTTCATTTTTTTCTCCAACCAGCCAGTCAGGCTGCATGTAGCAAGTAAAAGTAATTACCAGCCCGACTGTACCAGCCCAACAAAGTAATCTTCATACTTTTGATGAGATGAAATAAAAGCGTATATACAGGGTGTCCCAAAAGTCTATGCACGACTTTGAAGCTTTGTATTTAACAAAATATAAGTCGTATTGAAAATATGAATACATATTTAGAAAGAGGAGATGTGGGAAATAATTTTGATACCAAACATTGGTGTAACATCTGTTTGTAATGCCACCCTAGAAGTAAAATATGTATTACTGCAAAAATGTAATTTTATACTTCGGAGGAATAAAGTTCATAAATCCATACCTTATTGAGATTAACAAAAGACGGGTAGAGTTGGTTACACGGAAGTGATCCGTCAATTGTAATATTTAAAATTTTACATTACAGTGATCCCATCATAATAACAAACTTTATCACACACAGTTTTCGTTTCTATAGTGAAATCTAGTTTAAATGTTTTCCATTTGTACAGGGATGTGTGCTAATGCAAAAAAACACAGACCTAAACAAATTGAATAACGTAACAGAAAAGTGAACACACACACATCACACACGAATAGATCTCTTTGGACTTTTGGCTACTGAATGTCTTATGACATCAATGTGACTTGTTGATCTACCAGTCTTTTTTCTACCACATCGAGACAAATCATGCACAGTTCCTGTGTTCAAAAATGTATATCCACCAACTTAAGAATGGATATTCTTCCTGGTGCGCGTTTCACTTTAAAATGTTTTCTGAACTTTTATTGAGTAAGTTGAACTGAATTTGTTTCAGCGTAGAACCATACAATTTGTATTCGCTTATCTATGCTGTAAACCATCTTGAATGAAGACTTTGCTGTGCAATGTTGTCTACTACGCCTATTTATGTTGTGAGTGACCGAGTTTGATAATAACATTAATGTTGCAAGGTAAGCAGTGAACTGAGACTAATGCGCAACGTTGCTTTCATACCGTTAATGTATGCGCACCTGTTTTAGCAACAATGTGTGGTAGTTGGTATGGGTGGGTCTCACACGGCCAAAAACTTTCAACCAGTTTTATAATGTTGTGGGTTCACCAATAGGGTTGTGTTTGGTATCAAAATAATTTCCCAAATCTCGTCTATCAAAACATGGTTAAATTTATACCATATGATTTATATTTAATGAGATATGACTCTTCAAAACCGTGCATAGACTTTTGGGACACCCTGTATTAAGTTTAAGACTCTTGAATCAGTATTAATCAGTATCAGTGTCTTTATTTTATCCAAACGAAATGTTTAATGAACAAAAATACTCATTTACTGATGATTACTTCTGAGTCTCAGTCACTGTCGGAGTCTGACTCTATTTGGTCCTTGTCGTGTCCAAGTCTACGACTTATCAGAGCTCTGCTTGTGTGCTTAATGGTTTATTCCTTGCATTCTCTACAGATAACACTCTGCTTGTGTACATATGACTTTTCATGGTCTTTTATGGCCTCGATTTTAATGTTGCTTGACCCCTTAATGAAGGATGATCAAGCCTCCAGGTCGAGCCTTTGAATTGTGCCACTTAATTGCACCATGTACAACTCATCGTTTTCCCTTCATGGTCGTATAGCCAGTCTCTACTTCCTCCCTCCTTCCACTTCAAACCTGCCCAGTAGCAGTACCAAGGGGGCTTCGTTTCTGATAAATTGTGAAAAGATGAAGTGGAGCGGGCCAGTGGTTATCAGCAAGATTATATATTTGTAATAACAAATTATTCAATATGTAACAATGTCTCTATTCTTAAATTATGTAACATACTACTGGTTTTCAATACATGTTGGCAATATTTAATTCGTAAACATTTTGGTAGAGATCATATTTTCTACGCGTCTAAGATATCATATGTCAGACGCATTTTGTGCAGTACACAGGTAACAGGATCTTCATTTTAGCGGACCCCAAAATATTTACCAACAGCAAAGTTATTACCGACCAGCCTTGCGTGACGCGTGTAGATTTGTAAAGTTACCAGCTGGACGCAAAATGTACCCGCGCCTCAGTTGTGCAGGCGGATACTATGTACATCCCTGATAATGGAAGAGTAAAATGGATAAATAACGAACATGGTGGCACCAGCATCCTTTTCATTAGATAGTGCAAGAAAAAATCTCGGGGGGCAACGCGAAAAATCGGACTTTTAATGTTAAAATTGCTTGAAAATAGCTTTATTTGGTCTATTTTAAGCTAATTTGGGTGTAATTTTGACATGAACAGTCAACATTTTCGATTATTTAGGGGAAAATTGGGTGGGCTTAATCTGACTGGGGCCTGGATTTTACCAGGCTGGCAAGCTCCATTTCCCAGGCAGAAATCGACTGAATTGCCCTGTGAAATAGTTTTCTTTCTTCCCGGTAAACATGATCCTTTGGTTAAAATAGCCCGGTAAACCAAATGTATCGCCGTGATTTAAGGGTTGAATAAGCCTATCGTAACACTGGAACAGTAGAAGCACCCAGTGGCGTATCTGGGGTCTTTTTCCATGGGGGCAAAGGGTATTTTTTCCCGGTGAACACCAGTTCGACCCTATTAAGTTAAAAAATGCGCAGCTGGGTTGTTTATTCCAGCGAATGACGTTGCATTTTAAAGTAGATGCGCGCGCAGCGCGCGAAATTTTACACGAATCTGGCCAATATTAAGGTCCATTTTTCTTTCAGACGGGCTTCTATAATGATATTCCTGGACAAATGCGCGCATAGCGCGAGAAAATTTCCCATTTTTATACTAAATTGCCCATCATCAAACCGGGCAAGGGGCAAAGTTGTCATTTAGACGGGAATTAAGTAAATCCCTTAGATTTCCCCTATCCTTTTTCCTTTTATCTTCCTCTTCTCCCTTTCCTTTCTTTTCCTTTCCCTTTTCCTTTTCTCTTTCTCCCCCTCCCTTTCCTTTTTTTCCCTTTCCTTCCCCTTTTTCCTTTCTTTTCCCCTTTTCTCTTCCTTTCTTCCATCTCTTCTTCCCTTCTCTTCGATTTTTTTTAGCCCGCTAGTTTGAGCTGGCCTTCCCGGTCAAAGCCGTCTGGGGGGGGGGGGGCACTCTGACCCCCCGGGAGATACGCTACTGGAAGCACCAAAGCGGGCAAAAAGGCCAAACAATTTTCACACCAGGAAATCTTTTTATTCTTTTGATCAGTTCAATGACTTTAATCCTAATAGGGCCTTTACATGTATCCGTGTTCGCAGGCCGGCCCCCTACCATGTGAAAATTGGTGCGGACGGCGGCGACTAATATACTGTATTCGTCCTGTTTCTTCTTTCTTTATATTAGTCATATTCTAGCTCTTTCTTTCTTCTGCTGTCATGTGTCCTATAGCTCAGTAACCAATTGGCCGATTTTGACCATATTTAGTCATGTACCCTTATGTGCACCACTAGGCCTACTCAGGTTGTAAAGCATAAGGGGTCAAAGGTCACATAGAGGTCACTAGGGGTCAGACCGTGATTCAACATGCTCTGATTTTGCTCGGATTTGTTGTATCTTGTGCCCATTGACAAGACAAGAAAAAAAAGACAATCATGACCTTGGGGTCAAAGGTCAAACAGGGGTCACTAGGGGTCAAAACGTGATTTTCACATAAAACGCCCTTGCAATTTAGTGAAAATACCTATTATCGTTATTCCTTATGACAGTACGCATATATGATAAATCGGTTTTTAAAATCAAAAAATATTTGGGGTCACTAGGGGTCAAAATGTAAATTTTCACTCCATACACTCAAAATACTACTTGTCCGAGATGAAATGACCGATGATTGTCAGAATTGGTCAAAGATTCCTAGGATCAGTGTTCATATAGGGTTGCTCCTGGAGTAAAAGTGACATATCATATGGGGTCACTAGGGGTCATTGACCTATACAGCGATAAAATTGAAGACATCGTAGTAGAGTCATAATCTTGGATTCCGTGACCATTTTCTTCTTACCTTGGTTTCTTTGTGAATTTGTCAACTAGAACCATTTTAAAAGAAAATAAGCTCCCATGCATTTCTCAAAAGTGACGGGAATGTCCTTTAATAGCGCAAATTCCAAAATGGCCGCCATACAAGGTCAAAGTATACTGACCTTTATAGAACATGACCTTTTGACCCCTTTATAAGGTACAACAGACACTCTAGGTGGTAAAAACTATCATTTCTGGAATCCTTGCAATCAGACGAACAATTTGAGATATCATTTTTCAAAATCGGAGCAAGTTTAAATTTTTACCCCATCTGCAAAGGTCAACGACCTTTTTACGTTTGACCCCATAACTCGCTAACCAAACATCGGAAGTAGGGCAAACTATACCTTTTTAAAATCCTTGTGCTCAGGCGACAATTTGGTAGGCTTCCTACCTTAATTAAAGCCATTTGAATTTTCGGACCCCTGTATGGCAGCCATTTTGGAATTTGCGCTATTAAAGGACATTCCCGTCACTTTTGAGAAATGCATGGGAGCTCATTTTCTTTTAAATGGTTCTAGTTGACAAATTCACAAAGAAACCAAGGTAGGAAGAAAATGGTCACGGAATCCAAGATTATGACTCTACTGTTGTCTGATTTTGACCAGACTTGTTTCATTTTGTGTGCATTAATAAGCCAGAAAAAAGTCAATCATAACTTTGGGGTCAATGGTCACAAAAAGGTCACTAGGTGTCAAAATGTAAATTTTCACTCCATACACTCAAATACTACTTGTCCGAGAGGAAATGACCGATGATTGTCAGAATAGGTCAAAAGATTCCTTGGATCAATGTACATATAGGTTGCTCCTGGAGTAAAAGTGACATGTCATATGGGGTCACTAGGGGTCATTGACCTATACAGCGATAAAATTGAAGGCCTCGTCTGATTTTGACCGGATTTGTTTCATTTTGTGTGCATTGATAAGCCAAGAAAAAAAGTCAATCATAACTTTGGGGTCAATGGTCACAAAAAGGTCACTAGGTGTCAAAATGTAAATGTTCACTCCATACACTCAAATACTACTTGTCCGAGAGGAAATGACCGATGATTGTCAGAATAAGTCAAAAGATTCCTTGGATTAATGTACATATAGGTTGCTCCTGGAGTAAAAGTGACATGTCATATGGGGTCACTAGGGGTCATTGACCTATACAGCGATAAAATTGAAGGCATCGTCTGATTTTGACCGGATTTGTTTAATTTTGTGTGCATTGATAAGCCAAGAAAAAAAGTCAATCATAACTTTGGGGTCAATGGTCACAAAAAGGTCACTAGGTGTCAAAATGTAAGTTTTCACTCCATACACTCAAAATACTACTTGTCCGAGAGAAAATGAACGATAATTATCAGAATTGGTCAAAAGATTCCTTAGATCAATGTTCATATAGGTTGATCCTGGAGTAAAAGTGACATGTGATATGGGGTCACTAGAGGTCATTGCCCTATACAGTGATAACAATTGAAGGCCTCGTCTGATTTTGACCGGATTTGTTTCATTTTGTGTGCATTGATAAGACAAGAAAAAAAGTCAATCATAACTTTGGGGTCAATGGTCACAAAAAGGTCACTAGGTGTCAAAATGTAAATTTTCACTCCATACACTCAAATACTACTTGTCCGAGAGGAAATGACCGATGATTGTCAGAATAGGTCAAAAGATTCCTTGGATTAATGTACATATAGGTTGCTCCTGGAGTAAAAGTGACATGTCATATGGGGTCACTAGGGGTCATTGACCTATACAGCGATAAAATTGAAGGCATCGTCTGATTTTGACCGGATTTGTTTAATTTTGTGTGCATTGATAAGCCAAGAAAAAAAGTCAATCATAACTTTGGGGTCAATGGTCACAAAAAGGTCACTAGGTGTCAAAATGTAAGTTTTCACTCCATACACTCAAAATACTACTTGTCCGAGAGAAAATGAACGATAATTATCAGAATTGGTCAAAAGATTCCTTAGATCAATGTTCATATAGGTTGATCCTAGAGTAAAAAGTGACATGTGATATGGGGTCACTAGAGGTCATTGCCCTATACAGTGATAACAATTGAAGGCATCGTCTGATTTTGACCGGACTTGTCTCATTTTGTGCGCATTGATAAGCAAAAAAGAAGGTCAAAGGTCACGAAAAAGGTAACTAGGGGTCAAAATGTAAATGTTCACTCCATTCACTCTAAATGCTACTAGTCCGAGAGGAAATGACCGATGATTGTCAACATTGGTTATGAGGTTCCGTACGGAAAAGAGTATATTGTCATCAGCAGGTCAAAGGTCAAGATCCACGACTAAAATCCGTGATCTATGATCACAATTTAGCTCTTTATATTAGTCGAGAAACGACTAATATACTGTATTCGTCCTGTTTCTTTCTTTCTTACCTTGATTTTTTAAAAATCAAGGTAGGCCTACTATATCTCTGCCGTTTCTTTCTTCTTTCTATTAGTCGAGAAACGACTAATATACTGTATTCGTCTGTTTCTTACCTTGATTTTTTTAAAAATCGAGTTACATGCTACAATCACCAGACTTGGTCAGTAGGACCCCCTACCAGACCTTCCTTACAGGACCTCACAGTTTGGGGTCAAAGGTCACAGGGGGTCACTAGGGGTCAAAACGTGATTTTCACTTAAAACGCCCTTGCAATTTATTGAAATGACCTAGGATCGTCAAAATCGGTCAACATACTCCTTATGACCGTACGCATATATACTAGTTCTGTTTTTAAAATCAAAACATATTTGGGGTCACTAGGGGTCAAAATGTTGATTTTCTTACCATATCACTTAAAATGCTTCTTGTCTCAAAGGAGATGGCTGATGAATGTCAAACTTGGTCAAAAGATTCCATGGGTCAGTGCACATACAGCGATCTCAGCGATTAAAATTGATGTGTCATGCGGGGTCACTAGGAGTCATTGACCTATACAGTGGTAAAACGTGAGATATGCTCCGATTGGGACGGTTTGTTTTATCTTTTCTGATTTGATGAGGCAAGAAAAAAGTCAATCGTAATTTGGGGTCAAAGGTCAGGAACAGGTCAGTAGAGGTCATTGAACTTTCTTGCAGACCCATCTACAAAATGCTTCTTCTCCTATAGTTTATGTTACAATCACCAGACTTGGTCAGTAGGACCCCATACCTGACCTTCATTAGAGGACCTCAAAGTTTGGGGTCAAAGGTCACAGGGGGTCACTAGGGGCCAAAACGTGATTTTCACTTAAAACGCCCTTGCAATTTATTGAAATGACCTAGGATCGTCAAAATCGGTCAACATACTCCTTATGACCGTACGCATATATACTAGTTCTGTTTTTAAAATCAAAACATATTTGGGGTCACTAGGGGTCAAAATAATGATTTTCTTACCATATCACTTAAAATGCTTCTTGTCTCAAAGGAGATGGCTGATGAATGTCAAACTTAGTCAAAAGATTCCTTGGGTCAGTGCACATACAGCGATCTCAGCGATTAAAATTGATGTGTCATGCGGTGTCACTAGGAGTCATTGACCTATACAGTGGTAAAACGTGAGATTTGCTCCGATTGGGACGGTTTGTTTTATCTTTTCTGATTTGATGAGGCAAGAAAAAAAGTCAATCGTAATTTGGGGTCAAAGGTCAGGAACAGGTCAGTAGAGGTCATTGAACGTTCTTGCAGACCCATCTACAAAATGCTTCTCCTATAGTTTATGTTACAATCACCAGACTTGGTAAGTAGGACCCCATACCTGACCTTCATTAGAGGACCTCAAAGTTTGGGGTCAAAGGTCACAGGGGGTCACTATGGGCCAAAACGTGATTTTCACCTAAAACGCCCTTACAATTTAGTGAAATGACCTAGGATCGTCAAAATCTGTCAACATATTCCTTATGACAGTACGCATAATAGTTTGGTTATTAAAATCAAAACATATTTGGGGTCACTAGGGGTCAAAATGTTAATTTTCTTACCATAACACTTAAAATGCTTCTTGTCTCAGAGGAAATGGCTGATGAATTTCAGAATTGACAAGAAGAAAAGTCAATCATTTTCATGGGGTCAAAGGTCAACATAGGTCACTAGGGGTCAAAAGGTCAATTTTCACTCCTCGCACTCAAAATGCTATTTTTTCGAGAGGAAATGACCCATGATTATCAGAATTAATCAACAGATTCATTGTATCCATGTACACAGGGTCTTAAGAGATTAAAAGTGACATGTCATATGGGCTCACTAGGGGTCATTGACCTAAACAGGGGTAAAATGTAAGACATGCTCCGATTTTGACCAGTCATGTTTCATTTTGCAGGCATTGATAAGATAAGAAAAAAAGTCAATCATTTTCATGGGGTCAACGGTCAACAGAGGTCACTAGGGTCAAAAGTCAACAGGTCACTAGGGTCAAAAGGTCAATTTTCACTCCTCGCACTCAAAATGCTATTTTTTCGGGAGGAAATGACCCATGACTGTCAAAATTGGTCAAAAGATTTCTTGGATCCATGTTTATATAGGGTCTTCAGCGATTAAAAGTGACATGTCATATGGGGTCACTAGGGATCATTGACCTAAACAGGGGTAAAATATGAGACACGCTCCGATTCTGACCGAATTTGTTTCATCTTGTAGGCATTGATGAGACAAGAAGAAAGTCAATTATTATCTTGGGGTCAAAGATCAGCAAGGGGTCACTATAGGTCAAAATGTCAATTTTCACTCCAGTCACTCAAAATGCTATTTTTTCAAAAGGAAGTGACTGATGATTGTCAGAATTGGTCCAGAGATTCCTTGGATCCATGTTCATATAGGTTGTTCAGCGATTAAAAGGGACATGTCATATGGGGTCACTAGAGGTCATTGACCTAAACAAGGGACATACTCTGATTTTGACCAGTCATGTTTCATTTTGTAGGCATTGATAAGACAAGAAAAAAAGTTAATCATTATCTTGGGGTCAGAGGTCAACAAGGGGTCATTATGTGCCTTCGACTAATATTCGTTGTCTTTGACGACAACTATATCTAGTTGTTTTTGTTCTTTCTTCTGCTGTCATGGGACCTATAGCTCCGTAACCATTGAGCCGATTTTAACCACATTTGGTCATAAGAACCTTTATGTGTACCACTACTCAGGATGTAAAGCATAAGGGGTCAGGGGTCACTAGGGGTCAAAACGTGATTTTCACTTAAAACACGTTTGCAATTTAGTGAAATGACGTAGGATCGTCAGAATTTGTCAACATATTCCTTTTGACCGTACGCATATATAATAGTTTGGTTTTTAAAATCAAAAAATATTTGGGGTCACTAGGTGTCAAAATGTAAATGCTCAATCCCCGCACTAAAAATGCTATTTTTTCGAGAGGAAATGACCCATGATTATCAGAATTGGTCAAAGATTTCTTGGATCCATGTCCATATAGGTTGTTAAGCGACTAAAAGTGACATGTCATATGGGGTCACTAGAGGTCATTGACCTAAACAGGGGTAAAATGTAAGACATGCTCCGATTTTGACCGGTCATATTACATTTTGTAGGCATTGATGAGACAAGAAAAAAGTCAATAATTATCTTGGGGTCAAAGGTCAACAAGGGCTCACTATACAGTACAGTTCGAAATAGAATGGACCATGACATTGCAATGCCATTGCACTGACATTGCAATGATATTGCACTGACATTGCACTGACATTGCATTGACATTGCAATGACATTGCAATGACATTGCAATGATGCCTTGAGATGTAACCAGATTAGTGCAGTCATTGCAATGTCATTGCAATGACATTGCAATGACATTGCGTTGACATTGCGTTGACATTGCAATGACATTGCAATGAAGTGCGTTGACATTGTCCATTCTATTTCGAGCTGTACTGGGTTAAAATGTCAATTATCACTCCAGTCACCCAAAATGCTATTTTTTCGAGAGGAAACCGATGATTGTCAGAATTGGGCAAAAGATTCCTTGGATCCATGTACATATAGGTTGTTAAGCTACTAAAAGTGACATGTCATATGGGGTCACTAGGGGTTATTGACCTAAACAGGGGTAAAATGTAAGACATGCTCCGATTTTGACCGGTCATGTTTCATTTTGTAGGCATTGATAAGACAAGAGAAAAAATCAATAATTATCTTGAGGTCAAAGGTCAACAAGGGGTCACTATAGGTCAAAATGTAAATTTTCACTCCAGCTACTCAAAATGCTATTTTTTCGAGAGGAAATGACTGGTGATTGTCAGAATTGGGCAAAAGATTCCTTGGATCCATGTACATATAGGTTGTTAAGCGACCAAAAGTGACATGTCATATGAAGTCACTAAAGGTCATTGACCTAAACAAGGGTAAAATGTAAGACATGCTCCGATTTTGACCGGTCATGTTTCATTTTGTAGGCATTGATGAGACAAGAAAAAAAGTCAATCATTATCTTGGGGTCAAAGGTCAACAAGGGGTCACTATAGGTCAAAATGTAAATTTTCACTCCAGCTACTCAAAATGCTATTTTTTCGAGAGGAAATGATTGATGATTGTCAGAATTGGGCAACAGATATTTTGGATCCATGTACATTTAGGTTGTTCATCGATTAAAAGTGACAAGCATTGATAAGCCAAGAAAGTAAGTCAATTATAAGTTTGGGGTCAAAGGGTCAAAGGTAATTAGGGGTCAAATGTATTTTTTCAACTACTTCAGGGCTGAAATTTATGAAAACAATTATCAAATATAGTTCAATTTAAAATATTATAAGGTTATTAGGCCTCTCACAATCGATGTTGAGTTTCCTGTTGCCGCCCGCGTCCAAAAACGGGCCTCGTCACATACTTTAATTATTAATTATTTACACTTTCTGCCACAAAAAAACGATGTTTTTTCATCGAAATTTTTTACCCGTTTTGTTACTACAAATCATGAAGTTCATTCGGAATGCGATCCACATCGCCGTATAGCTAGCAACCAAGATAGCAGTTACTGTACACGCATTTAATTTACTACTGTGTATTCACTATTTATTGTAAGAGTGTACTTTTGAATTGTAGCAGAGTTTGCTCAGTACCGTACTTTTTTAGCTCCGATCACTGTTTACTACACTATTATTAATATTCCAAAAGAGAGCGGGTATCACGAAATTCTACGTCACAACGAGTATGGACGTGCAAATATCATTCACCACGTCACTGTTCACTACAATCACAATGGATGAACTTAGATTTCTAAAAATGAGCGTTAAATAGCGCCCCCAAATTCAATCATGCTCAGTCTGAATGAAGTCCAAGTCAAATTGAGGGTGCTAATTCAGTTGGCCCTGGGACGGATTATAAATAAATGGCGAGATTTTGTTCCCGTATCGCGGCAGCGTAAAAACTAAAAATATGTATCGTATCCTATCCTTCGGTATACATCGCTGAACGTGTACTGTGCAGCGATTGACACCAACTCATATAGTATTTGGATTTACCAACAAATAAATAAAATTCATGGTCGAGTTAGTACTAGTAGTGTATATAACCACAAACATTGCCCTGCGCGTCAAGCATGCAACTTTAAAGAAGGTGCAGAATTCGACTATGTACCGGCTTTTTCAGTCGATCACGTTCTTCAGTCGAACTTATTGAATTTGTGTTTGTTTTAAAGTTTTTTTGGTGGGGTGCAGTGTTTGTATTGTTGTATTTTTTCCTGGATTTTCAGTTGAGAGCGGGGTAGATAGTAGTCTACTCGTATGCCTTGTATAATTTCACTGTCACACAATCGAACAACACCCCCTGATACTTCACATCCGAGAACCGACCAAATACAAGGTCTACTGGCATTGGATTTACAAAAGAACTGTGCTTGAGCACACTAGGGATTACTAGGGACGATGCTTTTTATGCGTCACGATAGTATCACACCCCTTCATAACGCGCTAATATTGATTTGTTTATGTTTATGTGTAACATTCCTACAGATTATGAGCATATCCCGCATGTTTATGCGTAACATTCCTACAGATTATGAGCATATCCAGCATGTTTATGCGTAACATTCCTACAGATTATGAGAATATCCAGCATGTTTATGCGTAACATTCCTACAGATTATGAGAATATCCAGCATGTTTATGCGTAACATTCCTACAGATTATGAGCATATCCCGCATGTTTATGCGTAACATTCCTACAGATTATGAGCATATCCAGCATGTTTATGCGTAACGTTCCTACAGATTATGAGAATATCCAGCATGTTTATGCGTAACATTCCTACAGATTATGAGCATATCCCGCATGTTTATGCGTAACATTCCTACAGATTATGAGCATATCCAGCATGTTTATGCGTAACATTCCTACAGATTATGAGCATATCCAGCATGTTTATGCGTAACATTCCTACAGATTATGAGCATATGCAGCATGTTTATGCGTGACATTCCTGCAGATTATGAGCATATGCAGCATGTTTATCAGGGCTGTCAACTTTTGGGATTTGCTGGGAGGGAGAGTCAAAGAAAATCGCACGGTCAAAAAAAATCGCACAGTCAAAAAGGTATAGGCCTACAGCCAGGGGCGGCGCCAGGGTATTTGTATGGGGGGGGGGGGGGGGGGGGGGGGGTGGGGGGCCAAAATCAAGGTTAAAAAACTAAAAATTGAGTAACTATTGTGAGTAACCAAAGAGGTTGACCTTTGACCGATTTTCTATTGAAATGCCATCACAATTAAATATATGAACCCTTTAATTCTCTCGAACGCGGGGTGCATGGCCCCTTCTATGGACACGCCACTGCTCATGCCATGTCTATCTGTCCATTTATAAGGGGTGCCCCTCTAAGCTGGATTAGATCAGCCATCCCCCACCCCCATTAGGACACGCCACTGATATCCCAAGTGGGGGTGCAACTAGGCCTTTTCAATATACAGATTGACATCTGTTTTCCTTTCCTCTCTTCTTTCCCTTTTCTTTTCTTTCCCTTTTCTTTTCTTTCCCTTTTCTTTTCTTTCCCTTTTCTTTTCTTTCCCTTTTCTTTTCTTTCCCTTTTCTTTTCTTTCCCTTTTCTTTTCTTTCCCTTTTCTTTTCTTTCCCTTTTCTTTTCTTTCCCTTTTCTTTTCTTTCCCTTTTCTTTTCTTTCCCTTTTCTTTTCTTTCCCTTTTCTTTTCTTTCCCTTTTCTTTTCTTTCCCTTTTCTTTTCTTTCCCTTTTCTTTTCTTTCCCTTTTCTTTTCTTTCCCTTTTCTTTTCTTTCCCTTTTCTTTTCTTTCCCTTTTCTTTTCTTTCCCTTTTCTTTTCTTTCCCTTTTCTTTTCTTTCCCTTTTCTTTTCTTTCCCTTTTCTTTTCTTTCCCTTTTCTTTTCTTTCCCTTTTCTTTTCTTTCCCTTTTCTTTTCTTTCCCTTTTCTTTTCTTTCCCTTTATTTATTTTTGAGGCGGGAGTTTATATATGCTAGGCGGGAGTGCGGGATAAAGAGTGTCTAGGCGGGAGAGTTGACAGCCCTGGTTTATGCGTAACATTCCTACAGATTATGAGCATATCCAACATGTTTATGCGTAACTTCATTCCTACAGATTATGAGCATATGCAGCATGTTTATGCGTAACATTCCTACAGATTATGAGCATATCCAGCATGTTCATGCGTAACTTCATTCCTACAGATTATGAGCATATGCAGCATGTTTATGCGTAACATTCCTACAGATTATGAGCATATCCAGCATGTTCATGCGTGACATTCCTACAGATTATGAGCATATCAAACATGTTTATGCGTAACATTCCTACAGATTATGAGCATATCCAGCATGTTTATGCGTAACATTCCTACAGATTATGAGCATATCCAGTATCCAGCATGTTTATGCGTAACATTCCTATAGATTATGAGCATATCCAACATGTTTATGCGTAACATTCATACAGATTATTAGCATATCCAGCATGTTTATGCGTAACATTCCTACAGATTATTAGCATATCCAGTATCCAGCATGTTTATGCGTAACATTCCTACAGATTATGAGCATATCCAGCATGTTTATGTTCATTACATTGCAGTAAAAGATGAGATTGTGATGGTTATTGGAGCACTAATTGCTCTGAGCATGCTCACTTGGATTACACTCCCTCTTTTGACGTAAATTGCGCCAAAGAATAACGTCCATAGATTATGAGCATATCCAGCATGTTTAAGGGTGTTATCTTCAGTAGACAGCATGTCAGGAAATTATGAATCTATCACCAGTTAACACTAAGTGTAGAGATGCTATCTTCAGGAGATAACATGCCTATAGATTATGAGCATATCCAGCATGTGTATGGATGTTATCTTCAGTAGACAGCATGTCAGGAAATTATGACACTATCACTAGTTAACACTATGTGTAGAGATGCTATCTTCAGGAGATAACATGCCTATAAATTATGAACATAGTTCTACACAATGTATAAGGATGTCATCTTCAGTGGATAGCATGTCAGGAAATTATGAGTTTATCACAAGATAAAATGCCTATAAGATTATGACCATATCCAGCATGCTTAAGGATGTTATCTTCAGTTGACAGCATGTCAGGAAATGATTAGTCTTATCACCAGTTAACACTATGTGTAGAGATGCTATCTTCAGAAGATAACATGCCTAGATTATGAGCATATCCAGCATGTTTAAGGATGTTATCTTCAATAGACAGCATGTCATGAAATTATGAGTCTATCACCAGTTAACACTGTGTGTGTAGAGATGCTATCTTCAGGAGATAACATGCCTATAGATTATGAGCATATATCCAGCATGTTTGAGGATGTCATCTTCAGTAGATAGCATATCAGGAAATTATGAGTCTATCACCAGTTCACACTATGTGTAGAGATGCTATCGTCAGAAGATAACATTCCTATAGATTATGAGCATATCCAGCATGTTTAAGGATGTTATCTTCAGTAGATAGCATGTCAGGAGATTATGAGTGTATCACCAGTTTACACTATGTGTAGTGATGTTATCTCCAGAGGGATAACATGCTTATAGATTATGAGCATATCCAGCATGTTTAAGGATGTTATCTTCAGTAGACAGCATGTCAGGGAATTATAAGTTATAGCATGTCAGGAAGTTATGAGTCTATCACCAATTAACATTATGTGTAGAGATGCTATCTTCAGAAGATATCATGCCTATAGGTTATGAGCATATCCAGCATGTTTAAGGATGTCATCTTCGGTAGATAGCAAGTCAGGAAATTATGAGTTATAGCATGTCAGGAAATTATGAGTCTATCACCAGTTTACGCTATGTGTAGAGGTGCTATTTCCAAAAGATAACATGCCTGTAGATTTATTAGCAAATATATCCAGCATGTATAAGGGTGTTATCTTCAGTAGATAACATGCATATCAAATTATGATTACATCCAAAGATTACAGCACATTTACAGAGGCTATCTTCGGTAAATAACATCCTATATAAAATGTATTATTATATCACTGGTGCACACTATATATATGAAGATTAGCCAAAAAACTACACTTCTTTAAGTTGTGGAGACAATTCTGTTTTTGTTGTGGATCAGTATTTTTACAATGCAAAATCCTTGATGAAGAGTGCTGAAATTGAAGCTTTAATTTAAAAAAAAAAGTAGTTGTTAAAAAATATGGTTTTGTCACAATGTCTTACAAACAAGATTTGTCTTTCTGTTTTCTCCCCCCACCCCCCCTCACCCTATTTTCAATGCTGTTTTCAACAAATTTTCCTGAGGTACCGTAGCTTAATGTTATGGAAGTAGCGACAAGATTGTGGTGACAAATAGTTGAAATTACCTTCTGTTTTGAGATATCAATATCCAAAAAGTGTCATTGTTTCTTTAATATGCAATTCTGTAGATTTGATAGTCTTGCTTGTGGATAAAAAATGTTTTTGACTATTTGTATTTATCATTTCTTAATTTGAGCATGATTTTTAATGACTTTTTATACCAAATAGCTGTTATGTAAGAATATGTACACACAATCTTAAGACGTCACCCATACTTTGGGAAATCTGTCTCTGACTGAATAGTTTATATTTTCGTTCTTTGGGGCCACTCTGCAGATTCTATACTCAGTTGATAGTGGGAATATCAATTATGATCACTTGTAAACAGCAAGTACTGAGATGGTATGTTCAGTATATAACATACCTAGAAATTATGAGTAGTGGTATATCACTAGTAAACAGCATGTATAGAGATGGTATCTTCAGTAGATAACATGCCTAGAAATTATGAGTAGTGGTATATCACTAGTGTACAGCATGTATAGAGATGGTATCTTCAGTAGATAACATGCCTAGAAATTATGAGTAGTGGTATATCACTAGTGTACAGCATGTATAGAGATGGTATGTTCAGTATGTAACATACCTAGAAATTATGAGTAGTGGTATATCACTAGTATACAGCATGTATAGATATGGTATGTTCAGTAGATAACATGCCTAGAAATTATGAGTAGTGGTATATCACTTGTAAACAGCATGTATAGAGATGGTATGTTCAGTAGATAACATACCTAGAAATTATGAGTAGCGGTATATCACTTGTAAACAGCGTGTATAGAGATGGTATGTTCAGTATATAACATACCTAGAAATTATCAGTAGCGGTACATCACGTGTAGAGATGGTATGTTCAGTAGATAACATGCCTAGAAATTATGAGTAGTGGTATATCACTTGTAAACAGCATGTATAGAGATGGTATGTTCAGTAGATAACATACCTAGAAATTATGAGTAGCGGTATATCACTTGTAAACAGCGTGTATAGAGATGGTATGTTCAGTATATAACATACCTAGAAATTATCAGTAGCGGTACATCACGTGTAGAGATGGTATGTTCAGTATATAACATACCTAGAAATTATCAGTAGCGGTGCATCACGTGTAGAGATGGTATGTTTAGTATATAACATACCTAGAAATTATGAGTAGCGGTATATCACTAGTAAACATATATAGAGATGGTATCTTCAATATATAACATACATGTACCTAGAAATTATGAGTAGCGGTATATCACTTGTAAACAGCGTGTATAGAGATGGTATTTTCAGTATGTAACATGCCTAGATATTATGAGTAGCAGTATATCACTAGTAAACAGCATGTATAGAGATGGTATCTTCAATATATAACATACCTAGAAATTATTAGTAGCGGTATATCACTTGTAAACAGCGTGTATAGAGATGGTATCTTAAGTATATAACATATCTAGAAATTATGAGTAGCGGTATATCACTTGTAAACAGCATGTATAGAGATGGTATCTTCAATATATAACATGTCTAGAAATTATGAGTAGCGGTATACCACTTGTAAACAGCATGTATAGAGATGGTATGTTCAATATATAACATACCTAGAAATTATGAGTAGCGGTATATCACTTGTATACAGCATGTATAGAGATGGTATCTTCAATATATAACATATCTAGAAATTATGAGTAGCGGTATACCACTTGTAAACAGCATGTATAGAGATGGTATGTTCAATATATAACATACCTAGAAATTATGAGTAGCGGTATATCACTTGTAAACAGCATGTATAGAGATGGTATCTTCAACATACACCTAGCACATTAAGTCCCTGCTCAGGTGCTTTGAGGTTGACTAATTCAAAATATATAATCGGTACCAAAAATCTGAGATATACATTAAATGAGCAAATTTCTTCTCCGCAGTTTGATACCTCATTCAACAAAATCGAATGGATACTTTTAAAGTTATGTCGATTTCAATGACCGCGGATGCAACAGAAAAGTGGCACTAGGTATAGGAATCATACAATACAAGAATACAAGTCTTAGCTGATAAGCTGTGAGTTTTTCAGTGCGTAAATCCATAGACGGGTAAAACATTGATTTTTACCGTCTATGGTAAATCACACACAAATCAATGATTTCCTATACCTAGTGCCACTTTTCTGTTGCATCCGCGGTCATTGAAATCGACATAACTTTAAAAGTATCCATTCGATTTTGTTGAATGAGGTATCAAACTGCGGAGAAGAAATTTGCTCATTTAATGTATATCTCAGATTTTTGGTACCGACTATATATTTTGAATTAGTCAACCTCAAAGCACCTGAGCAGGGACTTTATGTGCTAGGTGTATAACATAGAAATTATGAGTAGCGGTATATCACTTGTAAACAGCATGTATAGAGATGGTATGTTCAGCAGATAGCATGCCTAGAAATTATGAGTAGCGGTATATCACTTGTAAACAGCATGTATAGAGATGGTATCTTCAATATATAACATATCTAGAAATTATGAGTAGCGGTAGGGGAATATGGGGCAACTGGACCGTGGGGCAAGTGGTCCGAAATGAAGGATTTTGTAATTGTATGGGCATACTGCTTTCTTTTGAACAATACGACTTTTGTTGATACTTGACATATATCTTTACCTTCTACAATCCAAAACATTTGGAACTTTAGGGTATTTACACATGTGATTTTTCTCCATATCTTTGAAGCTAACTCCTTGAGTGACTGATTGAAAATTCACAGATAGTATGGGCGATATATGAAGATAGGTTTAGATCATGTTTAATGTACTTTATATGATTGACAGATATGCAACAGTAAATATATACATGCAGTACAGTCGTCTTAAGACACTAGGTGCATATTGCATTTGATGGGTGCTATATTGTAGTGTGCTTAGGGACTTTCCGAAATATGATTAAAACCATAGGTTGTGGTTGAAATGACCGTAAAATGGCGCATATCGCTAATTTGGGACATTGGTGGTTTGGATTTCCGATCAATATTATCATTTAAAGAATGCTTCAACTTAAATCATTATCACGGGTATTCATTTGGTAGAGTTATTAGTTCATGAATTTGCAAATAACAAAGTACACCATTTCTTACTTATCTAAAGACACTCGTCTACTTGTAGGACCCGAACGCCGTAATATTTGCGAATTCAAAGATACTCACTGGCTACAGAAATCTGTGTAATGGCTAAAAACAAAAATGCAGTTTTGCCTTTTTTTCTGAAATGTATTGGAGTTATTGATTATTATGACAAATGGTGGTATGTTTTAAAACATTTTGGCGTAAAATGTATTACGTCACAGGCGTATTTTAATAACGTTTCATCTCGACAAAGTGCTAACGTCATTTGTTGGGGTAAGTGGTCCAAAGGGGTGTGGGGCAACTGGACCGCCTGCAAAAACTTAATCAAAATTGTAAAATTCATTTTGAAAATGAGTTGTTAGTGTCAATAAAACATGACTCGGTATTGAAATGTGAATAGAATATGAACTAATTCACATTCTTTCAAGTTCTTAGACATTTTGGGGCATTTCGGGTCTAATACCACTATTTCTGATATTGAAGGATTACAATATGACATGAAATTGCCTTAGAATGGTTTAAATCCTCGGTATTATGAATTACATCTTTATTATATTTTGAATGGTGTCTGTAAAGGTATATATTTGCTATGACGAAATATCATGATTTATGTATTTTATCCACCGCTTTTTTTGTATATCAACCGTTGGGTCATCATTGTCATATTGACTAACTTCCCCTGTAACATGAAAAGCTGGCTAAATATCAAGATGGTTTATTACTAAAAGTACTAAATGATGATTATATGAAGTAAATAAAATCATTAAAGAAAGGGGTATATAATAGACAAATGTATGGGGCGTCTGAATATCCACAACCATGTAACCATTTAACTAGTTCATACCGTTTTATCTATAATAAACGTGCAGTCGAAATTGCGCTTGGTTTGTACACCATTAGTATTACTGCTTTTTACACGTTAACCACGAAACTGTATAAAACATGGGTTTCATGAGACCTGTATCATTTTTACACGTTAAATAATTGAAAATGAGTTTGTAAAGAAAATACTGCTTAGTTACCGTGTTGTCAATCAATGATTTCTGTGTATTCTAACCGTTGGAACATATAGGACCAGTTGCCCCAACGATGGGGTAACTGGACTGTGCCAAGTAAAGTTTTTAGTTAGTGGTAATTGGCCTTTTGTTTGGATATTTTTTAACATTGATTATATGTTATATGTAAACAGTTACATGCGTGATATTTTCATAGCAATTCCATAAATATTTACACGAGCTTTAAGCTTTTATATCATGAAATATGCTTAACCGGTCCAGTTGCCCCATCCTCCCCTATACCACTTGTAAACAGCATGTATAGAGATGGTATGTTCAATATATAACATACCTAGAAATTATGAGTAGCGGTATATCACTTGTAAACAGCATGTATAGAGATGGTATCTTCAATATATAACATACCTAGAAAGTATGAGTAGCGGTATATCACTTGTAAACAGCGTGTATAGAGATGGTATCTTCAGTATGTAACATGCCTATAAATTATGAGTAGCAGTATATCACTAGTAAACATCACGTATAGAGATGGTATCTTCAATATATAACATACCTAGAAATTATGAGTAGCGGTATATCACTTGTAAACAGCGTGTATAGAGATGGTATGTTCAGTATATAACATACCTAGAAATTATGAGTAGCGGTATATCACTTGTAAACAGCATGTATAGAGATGGTATCTTCAATATATAACATACCTAGTAATTATGAGTAGCAGTATATCAGTCACTTGTAAACAGCATGTATAGAGATGGTAATACTATCTTCAATATATAACATACCTAGAAATTATGAATAGCGGTATATCACTTGTAAACAGCGTGTATAGAGATGGTATCTTAAGTATATTACATACCTAGAAATTATGAGTAGCGGTATATTACTTGTTAACAGCATGTATAGAGATGGTATGTTCAGTAGATAACATACCTAGACATTTTTAAGAATTATGAATATTAAACGGCGTGTAAATCTAGTAACTCCATAGTTTGTGCTGTTTTATTATAGTTTATAGAAAATGAAAATAAGGGGAGACATTTTTCCTATGCTATGCCATGATTTTATGCCAAATTGTAACATATCATGGATACAACAATATGTAAATATATGTAAATAAGAATGTTTACTTTTATAATGAGGTGTGGACAATTTCATTACAGCACACAGGAGCTTTCAAACTTATAATTGACTTGATACACACCCTTACAAATGTGATGTATCACATTAACAGGTACATTTTGTTCACTTTGAGAAATAGAGCCATATTAATTAAAGAAATACATTGTTTATAAATAATTGTTATGTATAAAATGTTTATACTTGCCTTAATGTGTATAAATGTAACATTGTTAACAGTGGCGGCACTACAGGGGGCAAGAGTCGCCCCCACATTTTTTGTTGTTTTGCCCCCCCCCCCCCCCCAAGAATTTTCGTATCAAATTAGCTAGTATTTAGTGTAGGCTGTTATGTAGGATTTCAAACTAGTGCATTTTTTTCTGCTAAGGATGCTTTTTTTTGGTGTCATTGGATAGAGTATACCCTCAGCTATCAGAAATCCATTGGTAACATTTTTTCCATCCACGGAATGGCCGCCATCTTGGATTTCAAAATGGCCGCCATTTCCAATGGAATTTGTCATATAACTTTTGGTGGCAAATCATGTTTTCAATACCTGAGAGTTCAAAAATACTGTATCTATGTTCTGATGTCTTACATACATGCATGGCCACCATCTTGGGTTTCAAAATGGCCGCCATTTACAAAAAAAAAGATTTTACCCTATAACTTTTTTTCTGAGCAACATATGAAGTTGATTTTTGTGGCAAAGGTCATGTTTTCAAGAGTTATTTACTGACAATTAAGTGTACAGTTCTATCTATTATCAATTAATTTGACATGAATGGTTGCTATATATAAATTAAGCTGTAAATTCAATACAAATTTCAATTGTTAGCAGTAACATATACTTAGTATTTATTGTCCGGTAGTACCCCACTGGTGATACATTAGGTTGATCACATTGCATTGGACTTATTACAATACAAGAAAACATACCAGGAGCAATCAAATGTATGCTTTTGTATCCACAGCAGCTACCCCCTCTATATTGTAGAGGGGTATTATTGTATTATAATAGGGGGTAATTGCTGTTTTGTTCAATTGCATGTATCATAGGCAAAACCAAACAAACAAACAAAACGAAACAAAAACTAGGAAAGGAAAGACAAATGGTTAATAATATTAGAGGCCTATTTGGCCTATAAATTAGCCTATGTGCATAATTACTTGACTTGCTTACTTTGACTTATGGCGGGTGATATTCCCGAACCACGATGCCTCTCCAAATCTTCCTATCCAACATAGCTGTCTTGATTTCTTCTACCTGCAATCCTGTGTCACGCTTTAGTAAGTCAATGTAGGTTAGGGCTGGTCTACCACACATTCTAATCCATGCTTTGGTACCCAATGTATGATTTTGGAGACCAGCTCATTGGACCCTCTGAAGCAATGTCCTGCAAATCTTGATCTACGCTCCCTGATATTGTCCGAGAATTTGGGAATATCCGCGTACAGGTCCTTATTTGTCACATGCTGCCTCCAGTTGATGTTGAACACAGTTCTAAGCATTCTAGTGTAACATCCGTCCAGCTGTTTACTAAGCTTTTGGGTGACTGTCCATGACTCACATCCATAGAGGAGAACTGATTCTACAGTAGCTATGAACAGTCTTTCTTAGAGCTTTCTGGATAGTGATTTGGCCTTCCATAACTGACTGAGTTTGCCACAAGCTCTCCATGCAGCTGCTTTGCGTGTTTTGATGTCCTTTTCAGTACTGTTCATCCAGGCTCCAAGGTACTTGAAGTCCTCCACTTTATCAAGGGGCATACCTTCGTTTGTGGTGATTACGGGTACTTTGCTTCTGGTTGAAGGACATGTACTTTGTCTTTGCAGCGTTCATTTTGAACCCAACTTTACCCACCGAAGTCTCCACTCTGTTAAGTAGTGATTGCGCCTGCCATCTATGGCCTCACTTAGGGCGTAGTCGAGAACAATGACAAAGAGATATGGAGCCAAGGTGTCACCTTGTAGTACTCCAGCCAGTATTTCAAATTCCTCAGTTTCCCCATCAGGTGATATAACCTTTGCCTTGGTGTCCTTGTATATTTCTGCAATCGCATTTGTAAGCTGCTCAGGTATACCATAGGCCTTCAGAATTTGCAGCATTCGTCCCCTATGTATTGTGTCAAACGCCTTCTTGAAGTCTATAAAGGTTATGATGGCTGGCAGGTTGTTTGATCTAATTCCCTCAATAATTCTTCGGAGGGCAAGAATGTGGCAAACCGTGGTACGTCCGACTCGAAAGCCATTTTGATTAGCTCTCACATTGTCTCAAGTGGATGTCAAGTTCCGGTCTGATTCTGTTGAGTATCATCTTGTTGTATAGCTCGGCAACAATTGAGCTCAGACTTATTCCACGGTGGTTGCCTCCCAAACTGAGATCACCTGATTTTGGTATTGGTATTATGTTGAGAATAGACCATTGGTCTGGCTTTTTCCCGTTCATCAAGGCATCGTTGCAGAAGTACAGTATTATATTATTTAAATCACATCTTTTGAGCATTTCAGGTGTGATACCATCTTCCCCACTGCTTTTCCCCTCTACAAGTGCCTTCTTATTAGCCCTCACATATTCCTCCTCAAAGGGTCCTTCTTTTATGCTGAGATTTGATAGTACTGGGGCAATTTCCTCATCTTCATTACTTATGTGCGGTGGGCTCCCAAGTAGATTTTTGAAATGAATATACCAATTATCTATCCTTTTGCGTGGATCCTTTGATTTGTCCTTTTCTTTTAGTCAATCTTCCTGATATTTTGTTGATCAGTTTCCAACTCTTACCATGCTTGCAGTTTATGTGGGCATTTTCTACCTCTCAAAGCTTATTGGTAAGGTCTTCCTCTTTCACATGATCATAAGCCTCCCCTAGGCTCTTCTTAGCCTCCTTATAATTTCTCCAATTTTCCTCGTCATTAGTGTCTAGTTGATATTTTGCATACGTTTCTTCAATTTGTGATCTCGCCCTTGATACCTGGGCGTCATTTGAGAAGTAGGTTATTTCCTCTTTTTTCCTCACAGGAATCACTTCCTCTGCAGCATCTTGAGTGGCTTTAATGAATCTGGAATATTTCTCAGATGCAGTTTCTACTTCATCCTGGAGGGGTTGAAACCTATTATGCACCTCTATGCTATATTTGGCTTGTAGATCATTATCAGTTGTAGGCCTAAGTAGCTTCCAGTCGTATTGCTTTTGCCGTTTGATGATTTTACTCTTCTGAGGCTTAATCGGATACGAGCAGAGACGATTCTATGGTCAGATCCCACACTAGCAAAGGTGTTATATGCTTCAGAATTTAGAACACTGTTTTGCCATTTCCGCCTGACAAGGATGTAGTCCAGCTGTAGTTTGTTGCCGCTTGGCTGACATATGTCCACAACTTGCCTTTTTTCTTGCGGAAGTAAGTTATTTGCGATTATAAGATCTTTCTCTTTAGCCAAGTCTGCTAGGTACTCTCAATTTCTATTTGTGTCATCATGGTAGGTGAATTTGGCGTCATCCTTTGCAAGCCTAGCATTGAAGTCGCCAACAACAAGCAAGATGGTGTGTGCTGGAATGGAGTCTATTTCCCCCTTTAGACTGTTGTAATGATCTCCTACGATGTCTTCATCCGCCACATTTGTAGGGCAGTAGGTCACCACTACAGTTGTTGCTGGGTTACCATGGAAGTTGACTATTGAGTGTACGATCAGAATGTGGCTTGATACTTGCTAATGATCTGAGTACTCTGTTATTGAGTAGTATCCCGACTCCACCTACATCTGCACCTGCTTTATTTCTTGTTGCTGAGGTAGTGATCAGAGTTCCACCCATAATGCTCTCATACTTCATTGGGTCATCATGGACAATGCGGTGTTCCTGTATCCCGATCATGTCAATTTTACATTTAATTAGATTGGTTACAAGCTCCTCCCTGCATCGACTTAGACTGATAGTTCTCACATTCATGGTAGATATAGTAGTATTGGTCTTGCATGTTGCAAAATTGCGCGCTCTGTCGTCAAGCTTACTCCTCCCTTTCGGGTTTGGGGCATGCCGTCATCAGTTGATTTAGAAAAATCCGAGTTTGCTCCAGGAGAGGTTATTTTAGGGACTTTAACCCTAGTGTTGATTTGGTTTGCCATCATGTTTTTTTTCAATTGCTGTAATCACTGCGGTCGCAACTCCTGCAGCAAAGTTGTCTTTCTTCTAGAATACTTGCCAGCCAAGGCTAATGAGTATATTCTTACCCGGGTCTCAGTGATTTAAAGTGAAACCTAAAAAGCAATGATCAATAGTCCTCCAGACTACTCCAATAGTCCTAGAACTACCAACCATTGCCCCCCCCCCCCCCACCAGAGCTCCGTCAGTTAGCACTAACCGCAAGGTTTGGCCATCCAGGTGGCATGCGACTAACATGCACTACATTGCAATGCATAGAGTCTTCGAGGACGTGGAGATAAGTAACTGCAAGAGAAGCGATTAGGGACAGGAGGGCTGATGGAATTACCTCCTGTATCTACAACATATAGTAAAGCAAAGCATGGGAAAAGGTGCATAGGAGAGGCATGCAGAGTAAGGAGCAAGATGGGAGATAGAGGAAAGGAAGAATTGTGGTAGAGCAGAAGGTTGGAGTTGCGCTACTTACAGCCAGTTTTAAACCACCCTAATAATTACCCTAATAATTACTACTATCAGCCAATTAATATATAACAACAGATCAGCTATTATACACTCTCTTGTCTTGTAAACAACTCTTGAAAACATGGATTTTGCCACCAAAATTAACTTTATATGTTGCTTAGAACAAAAGTTATATGGCAAAATTTTTTTTTTTGTAAATGGCGGCCATTTGAAATCCAAGATGGCGGCCATGCATGTATGTTAGACATAGGAACATAGCTAGAGCACTTGTGAACTCCCTTGTATTAAAAACATGTGGTTTGCCACCAAGTTTGACTTCATATGTTGCTCAGAACAAAAGTTATAGGGTAAATTATATTGGAAATGGCGGGCATTTTGATATCCAAGATGGCGGCCAATCGGCAGATGGAAAAAAATGTTACCAATGGATTTCTGATACCTGAGGGTCTACTTTAGCTAATAAAACCAAAAAAACCATCCTTAGCAAAAAAATGCAAAATTACATAACATCCTACACTAATTACTAATTAGACCAAAGTTAACAATTAAGCGTAAAATGGCACAAAAAATGTGCCCGCTTTGCGCGCATCTTTTTTCATGTCCCCCTTAAAAAATATTCTTGCCCCCTTTTGCCCCCCCCCCCCAAAAAGAAATTATGACGCTGGTGCCGCACTGACATTGTTACATTTACATTGTAATATGGCCATGGATTCGAAATGAGGGCCTGTTTGGAAAGCAGTACAAGTCACTGAAGCATATTACTCTCAATAAAGAAAGTGTAAATAATAACTGAATTTTATTTGAATTTAAACTTTCCGATTCTCAATGCAAGATAATATATAAACTCGAATTTTCAGGTGCTGCTATGCTTGTATCCCTTAGGGACCAATCATTATTTATGGTGGAGGGCGTTGGGACAAATTCGAGACTCATATGTCAAAATTACCTACCGCCCCCCCCCCCCCCCCCCCCCCTACAGCTGAAACTGAAAATTACATGATCCCCCTGCTAACCAGTAGCTTTTTACACCCCCTTGAAAAAAGTCAACTTATCTCATATGGGGCTGTCTTTTCCTTTGGAATTTTGTTCATGGATACGTTGGCAAATTCTGTGGGTGCCCTATCTGAACGGCCAATTAGTAAAGCCCCTTCTTTTTATTGTGTGAAATTAGTAATGGCAAGCGTAGCGAGCCTGAAAAAAAATTGCCATATTTATACATTTTGGGTGGTTTTGTGAGTAACCGACAAAGTTTAGAACATCCTGGGCAGAATTGTATGATCCAGTAAAACATTTGAGAGCGTTGGTTCAAAGCTGAGACGAGGTGAAAAGCATGCAAGAAATTACATTTTTTAACACAAATTGGATTTAGTAACATAGGCTAATTAACATGTTTTTATACACCCTGTGGCTCTAATTTCTCGACCGTTGATGATCATTGATGTTTTTCCAAGAGATCGTCCGGTCCGAGCACAGAAAAGGTTTGCTGTCCAGAAGTCGTCTCATACTCATAGTAAATGTTTTTGAAGTGATAGGTTTTAAGAAAATTTGCGCGAAGCGCAGAAAAAATGGCATTTATACTCCAAAATAGCCTCTAAAATCACCCCAATCACCACCATCTTTATAGTTTAAAAAAAATACTCAACACCCCCTGTTTAAGAATAAAAAGTTACATAACCCCCCCTATTTCAACATATGAAAGTTACATGACCCCCCTATAGTTTACCCAACGCCCTCCAGCATAAATAATGAACGGTCCCTTAGCACTACCTGCATAAATAGTATTCAATCAGTATTGAATCAACAAATAAAAAGCCTGCTTCCTAAAAATGTTACTCCAATTTTTACCAGGGATACAGTTATTCTAACACGTCTCTTATAAATGATGTATCCATCTTTCTGAATAATCGGCAGGTATAGTTCTCTCAGGGGCTAGCAGCAAATGAATGACTCAAAGTGACAGTCTTGACCCTTCAGAAGGTAACACTATAGTTTAATCAGTTCCAAATTGGCAAGAAATGTTTGTTTTTTATTTCTAATGCTGAAAACATTCTAAGGTCGCTTCACGAATCGGGTCGCTCCTATGACGAGTTTTGCGTCATATTCAAAAAACTTTATCGGGTAAAGCGACCTGCTGCGACCTCCCGATACATCGATCAAGAGGTCGCTTGACTGTAAACGGTCGTGGCCAGTTTAATTCATTTCAACTCGAAGGATCGGTCGATCATGACGTAATGAGCACCCAGGGCCGTCAGATGGGGGGGGGGGGGGGGGGGGGGGTGCGTTGGGTGCGGACGCACCCCCCTTGAAAATCTCTTTCTTTTTTTTAGGGTAAAAATCGCGTTTTTATTAGTTCCAAATTTCAATGATAGTAAAACTACTCATAAAACATGTTGTTTTGTTGACTACAGTGCTTTTTGGACTGCGACATTTTGTGTCCGTGCGAAAAAATTTGACGTCCGAATTTTTTGGACTTCACTTCACGCGCGCATATTTCAAAATGACCACGCGCAAGGTTGCTCGCGTATAAGCGCGTAACGTTAAAACAATCGTGCGGAATCTTCAAAATGAAGGATACCGGCCGAAAACTCATTGAAAATTATCCGTTTTAGTGGACTATTCCAGTGGCGGATACAGGGGGGGGGGGGGTGGGGCGGTGGGGGCGGGCGTAAAATTTTACAATACCAACCCAACCCCTCCCATCACCACATCTGCGCCGCCTATGACATATCCCCCCTCCTCTCCTCCTTTTCCTCCTTCTCCTCGTCCTCCTTTTTCTTTTTAACTCTGGGGGGGGGGGGGGGGGGGGCATGGCCTGATGCTCTCCCTGGATACGCCACGTTGTGATCTTGGGCTATGTAAACAATTAAGTCCACTTGATATGATGAATAGTATTTGCGAGTGGCTTTGTTCATAATGATCCAACGATTCACCCACCCATCTTCACACCGGGATTTACGCCTATGATACAAATCTGAACCGAGTGGGGGGGGGGGGCATAAAAGTCTTATGCACTAATGGGAGGGGGAGTTTTCCGGTTTGTAAAGGGGGTGGAGGGTAAGACACTGATCAAATGCAAGTTGCCCCCCCCCCCCTCCCCACCACATTTCTGGACACTTCCTTATAACACAATCAATCATACACATCCCTTTCACACAGCTTATCAACGGTGCCAGATGAACATGACCGTATTGCATCTTATTATTAGGATACCCCGTATTCATTAGCACTGACGGATTGACACCTAAAAAATAAGGTGATCCTGGGAGGGAGATACCAAAGCGCCCCCGGTAAGGTTACGCTATTTTCATCGTCATGAACTAATAGGGAGTCAGTGTGTGTGTAGTGGGGTGGGTGGGCGTTTGTGAATACGCGTACAAATAAATACGCAGGCAATGAAACGACTTTTCTTTCTATTCCACGGCAGCACTTTTTTGAACACTAAAAAAAGGAAACTTTTCGTTAAATTGTGGAAAAAGTAAGTCGGTGACCCCCATATTTTATTTCAGAAATTGAAAGGCCATATACTTGCGCATCTTTAAAAAGTGTTTTTTAAAATGATTCACGTGGAAAAACGAAGTCGGTGACCCCTATTTTTTATTTTAGAAATGAGTTGCACATCGATGGAACTTCATTTATACGCAATCTTAGCAAAAAAATTCAATAGGTTCTTATATGTACCAAACACCTTAAACATTTAAAAAGGGCGGTTTGATGATGTAATCAAGACGTTTCGGCCGGTACCCAGGCATTCCGACCGGTTAGGAACCGGTATGGAGGTGGTATGCACACGGTGAGGACACGGTGAGAACGGTAAGCTTGTCATGTAGGCCTATGAGGCCGGTGAACCCGGTACAGACCCGGTGTAGAGCGGTATGGACCGAGGACCCGAAACAGACTGATCAAACCATGATGAAACTATAGTTTTTATGAGACAAATGGCCAAAATGTAACACTTACAAATATTTAATGAACATTGTTTTCGATGATGTGTTTTACGTCAATTTGTTGTTTAATAATCCAATTAAGAAATCGGCAACTGTGCGCGGCTTGCCAAAAATCTGTACAGGTCGCATCAGGTTGCTAGGCCTGAATTGACTTCAATCCAACTCATGCGTAACTTGTTTGATCTGCCGAGTTGCTGTGGCGATTGGTATCTCAGTCATAGTTCACTCGAGCGACTCAAAATCGCCACAATCTGAAACTGGCTTTTCTCCCTAGCCCTGTCATAGTTCCTTTGATATAAATTCGCGTTATTTAACACGAGCTTATTTTGTTGTTGTTGGCGGGGCGCGGCGTTAAAATGCTTGACAGACGTGAACAACTATTCATCTCGACATGCATATTCATGAATAGCGTGACTAAGGTCACATTATTCGCGCCGTCAATCAGGGCGTGTGACGATTTCACGATTGACCAATTATGATGCGCGATTATTTTTTTAAAGGGACCGGTGACGCGTAAAATTAGACAATGTTTTCTCATATATGCAGTAGTAGTGTATACCCTATAATGGTATTTATTATTATATAGCTTTTATATATACATATTTATCAAATTACACACTTAATTTTGTGGCCCATTTATTGTGTTGTATACTGAGATATGATTTTGAAAATACATGGTGTAAAGCGATTTTCAGTCCTTTTCTTTTTCTTTAAGGCGATATTGAGCTAGCGAGTTGATTGCCAAATAGTTTCATGTCATAATGTTGCTATTTTGTCAGGCCGCAAGTCGGCTTAAGGCCAAACAAAAATAAATTATTTGATTGTCCATAGATCACTTTCAGAAGTCAGGTTGGTCAGTCGAGAAAGGGTTTTTTATTTTTCATTTTTATAAATCACATTCAAAATTAATTACATCGTCAATTAATTAACTTTGAAATAGTTACTGCATATATATGAATGGGTTTATTCATGTTTCAAAACAATTTAAAAGACTAAAGAAACCATGAAAAATATCACTCACTCACGGCGACTTCTGTCGGACATTAACGATGGCTCTCCAGAGACGACTATCTTCAATGCAGGTCTTCATCTCAGCAGGTGTTTGTCCAGTGTCCTGACATAGGATATCCACATAGCTTAACATCAGTCGTCCAGCATTTATTTTGCCATGAACTGGTTTCCAAAGTACTAGATCTGATACCACATCCCCAGAACGTCTGACACAGTGTCCAGCAAACTGTGTAGTCGCCTCTTCTTTATTCTTTCACTTACACAATAGGAAGATCACCATATAGTTCTTTGTTGGTGATGTGTGACCTCCAACCTATATCAAGGGCTGATCTAAGAAACCTGGTGTAACATCCATACAATTATATAGCTTTCGAACTTTAGTTGTTACTGTCCATGTTTCTGAACCATAGAGAAGAATGCTTTCCACTGTAGCTTGGAAAATCTTAATTTTGGTTGATCTTGGTAGGTTAGATCTCTGTATCTTGTTGAGCTTACACGCCTTCCATACTAGTGCCTTCCTTGTTTTAAAAATATATTTTCGCGTATTTCCAGGAAGCCAAATTCTGGAAGGAAAAAAACCTTTTTCTGGAATTTCCAAAATAAGGGTCGGTGTTCATTTTGTACAGTAAAAGCCACAAAAAAAGTTTTCCTCAGTTTTCAAAATTAGGGTCGGTCGGATGAGGACAATCAACAACAAAAAATTCTTCTTCCTAATGTTGCCACATGAAATTTGGTAGCAGAAACAACTTACCTTTTTATACATAAATGTTCACAATATGAATTGCAATTTAATAAAAGAATTGCTTTTTTTTGTGAATACATAAACTTCATTTCAAGGAAAGATAACAATCTTCCAATAGAGGGGGAGGGGGAGAATGATTTGAAATCATAAGTCATTTACACATATGCTTTAGTGGCATCACCACATTATCATAGATGGTTCATATCCATTCTGAATTCTTTTATTAAATTGCAATATTCATTTTGAATTCTTTTATTAAATTGAAATATTTTGTATGGATTCTTTTATTAAATTGCAATATCCTTCCAATAGAGGGGAGGGGGGAATTATTTGAAATCATAATCTGGTCATTTACTCATATGGTTCTATGCTTTAGCTTCATCATCATAGATGGTTCATATCCATTTTGAATTATTTTATTAAATTGCAATATCCATTCTATCGACAGATGTACAAAGTATCATGGTAGGCATGTCCACTTATCAACCCTAATTTGTAGGGGCCTGTGTGATTTTCTTTAAATGGTCACTATAGCGGTTTTTTATATTAAAGCTGTCCGAAACATTTAGATTTTTTTTGTTGGCAAATGGCAAGGTGGTCACCACGAAGCAAGGGGTTTTTTCTTGGTTTTTTTCTCTGTCAGAACCCAACAAGAAAAGGGCTGACACATATAAATACATACAAGTAACAACACAAAAACAAAGAGAGAGAGAGAGAGAATTCACTATGATTCATTAAAACTTTAAACCCCTTATTGTACCAGACCAATTTAAATACCTACTTTATCCCATTTCATGTAATGAAATCCCAGCCTACCTCTTTGTCTCGCGAGGGTCCCCTCTAGTCGAACAGTGTCTCTGATTACTATGTCAAAGACACCGATCGACAGAGAGGACCTATATCTGCAGATGCAAATACACCTAGCACATAAAGTCCCTGCTCAGGTGCTTTGAGGTTGACTAATTCAAAATATATAATCGGTACCAAAAATCTGAGATATACATTAAATGAGCAAATTTCTTCTCCGCAGTTTGATACCTCATTCAACAAAATCGAATAGATACTTTTAAAGTTATGTCGATTTCAATGACCGCGGATGCAACAGAAAAGTGGCACTAGGTATACGAATCATTGATTTGTGTGTGATAACTGTGTGCTATCTGAACGTGACAGATGAATGGGTCTTTAGTGATAACCGCAATGTGCGGGACAAAGGGTGTATCTGGCTGTGAAGAATGCAAGTCTTAGCTGATAAGCTGTGAGTTTTTCAGTGCGTAAATCCATAGACGGGTAAAACATTGATTTTTACCGTCTATGGTAAATCACACACAAATCAATGATTTCCTATACCTAGTGCCACTTTTCTGTTGCATCCGCGGTCATTGAAATCGACATAACTTTAAAAGTATCCATTCGATTTTGTTGAATGAGGTATCAAACTGCGGAGAAGAAATCTGCTCATTTAATGTTTATCTCAGATTTTTGATACCGATTATATATTTTGAATTAGTCAACCTCAAAGCACCTGAGCAGGGACTTTATGTGCTAGGTGTATATCTGCGGGCCATTAAAGGGGCATTAAGAGATGTGGTGGAGGCAGCGCCCTCAATTACAAAAATATATGATAAAAACTGGGATTTGTATATGTTTACAATTGTATTACATCATAGGCGTAGCCAGGATTATTTGTCATGATCGAGATACATTTTGGCTTAAACTAGATTCCAAAATGAAAGTTAACGTTCATGTCACGTGCGCGCATAGCGCGCGAACTTGGGCTATTTTACATAAATTGTGCCGCGTTTGAGATACCAACCACGCAAAATTGACTTCTTTACATTAATTTGGCCAAGATTGAGATACATTTTTGCTTCTATTAAAATGTTTTTATTTTTATTTTTTTACGAAAACCCCTGGATTCTTTTTTGCCACATTTGAGATATATTTTGGCCTTATGACATGACACTGCTTTTATTGTTAAATGTTTTGCTATTTTACCCGGTTTTGCTAGGATTGAGGTACATTTTGGCTTCAAACGATCTTCTTAATTTTGAATGAATTTATTTTTTGGGGAAGGGGCACATACAACGAAAAAATTAATGCTATCTTTGTATTTGAACGTCATAATTTAACTATGATTTCTCTTATCAAAATTGAGGCGACAATGGCAAAATTGGGGGACAGGGGAGAAGGAGCGGTCGGCCCCTTCTTAACCCTCTGGCTACGCCATTATTGCCGGGATCTGTGCCGGGATCTGTGCCGGGAAAGTAACAAAATATTAGGGGTGGGGGCATGGAAACTTACTATGTAACAAAAAAAGAACTCTATACCCTCTACTATATCTCTCTCTTTTTTCTTCCTTTTTCTCCTTTTTCTTTCTTTTTCTTCTTCTCCTTTTTTGTGTGTGCCAGGGACATGTATGAACTAACACCTACACAGAAAACTTTTCTGAGTCGAGCGACTCGCCTACGTGAGTAATCATTTTGTCCGTGAGGCGACCCGCTTTCAGAATGTATGCGAGTCATATTACACACTTTAAGCGAGTCAAATGACCCATGTAAGTAGGTATAATTGGTATGAAAGTGGGTCATTGGTAATTGATTGACCCACTTGTGCGAGTCACATTACTCACTGAAAGTACAAATGTCTCAAGTGACCTATTTAAATAGGTCAATTGACCTGCCTGCGTGGGTCACATTACTCACTTAGGTGGGTATTCATTTTTGTCCGTGAGGCGACCCGTTCAACAATCGAGTGAGTCAATGGACACACTTCCAACTCAAAGTGAGTCAAATGACTCGGATCTGTTAAACAATTCCAGTGAGTCAATGGACACACTTCAAAGTCAAAGCAAGTCAAATGACTCAGATCTGTTTAACAATTCCAGTGAGTCAATGGACACACTTCAAACTCAAAGTGAGTCTAATGACTCACATCTGTTTAACAATTCCATTGAGTCAATGGACACACTTCAAACTCAAAGTAAGTCAAATGACTCGGATCTGTTTAACAATTCAAGTGAGTCAATGGACAGTTGGACACACTTCAAAGTGAGTCAAATGACTCGGATAGATAATTCCAAATGATACACCCATTGCAAAACAAAGGAGAATTGATGTCAAATTTGACTATATTGCCGAATCAGATATGAATTTACTAGGGTCTAGTCATTTTGATTAAAAAAATCTAGTCACATCAATCATGCTATAATTTGACTAGAAATATCTAGCCCCTTTCGACAAGAATTTAGTCAAGTTGACCACAGATCTCCAAGTAAAATAAGATTTTTCCTAGTTCTGGTCATTATGACTAGAATATTGTCATTAAGGCTGTAGTGATGAAAAGATGCCACAATCAGCAACCCCTCTTAACATGTCTCATCAGTTAAAGCTTTGGCAAACTGCAAAAACCCAGGGAAACATGGGTGCTGGGTATTTTCCATACCTGCAATAAATGTCATGGCAAGAAGAGGCTAATTATAATATAAATACACAACACTTCAAACATTTGGCATGACTCATCAATTTATTGACATTTTTTTGATACCAACTGGTCAAAGTTATGTGTGGCTTTATATTCTTGTGCTGCCTGAAATATATTTCTTATTTCAATTTCAAATGTATTCTAAATCAAAACTCTAATTTTGATTTCAGTTCAATTCAATTCAAATTTATTTGTACAGTTGATAACTTCTTTCCAATAACTTTGGATGTTTGTTTTTCTTGGAGGCCGAGTTGTCTTGTTGTATCGAAGGCCGAGTTGTGTTGGCCGAGTTGTCTCGAAGGCCAAGTTGTCCTGGAGGTAGATTTCTGGAAGTGGAAATACAAAACAGTAAGATATAATTAAATACTTGGTAGATACTTCCAAAGTCAAAGTATTTTTCCATTAAATAATCATAGGCTGCCTTTGATGCTGTGCATAATATCATCCTCTCCTCTGTTGAACAGACTTCTGATGTATCAAGAAATGATTGTCACTTGCCACGTCTAATATTATTATCAAATGGTTACAATAGGGTTGCACAAAGGTTTTTTCTTCTTATTTATAATTTTTTATTATCATTTCTTCTGCTGAAAAGATCACATACATCATAAAACAATTCAAATATACATGTGGTGATACAAATTATATTTACTAAGGGGGCACGCACATTCATGTATAAACAAATTTTATTTAGATTGAACGTATTTAGTATTCTATGTTGCACAAAGTTGTTTCTTCCCCAGGAGCAAGATTTTGAGCTTAACAATTCCCCACCTACACTTACAGGTTTGATAAAAAGATTACAATGTTAGCTATAATATTGTTGTTTATATAGATATATACCAGTACCATAGTAATAATTTGACATTTGGATAATTTTAGGGGGCATGAAGAAAAAAATGATGTGCGCGAAGCGTGGATATTTTGTTTTTGGCATTTTAGGCTAAATTGTCAAATGTTGACTAATTTAACCTAATTTAGTAAAAAAAAGTGCGCGAAGCTTGAAAAAATTGCCTTTTCTATTTGCTCTTATTTTAACCTAAATTGTTTTTGGGGTGTTTTTTGGGGGGGCAAAGTGGGGGATGGGGCACAAAGCTATTTTGGGGGGAAATGCCCCCCCCCCCCCCCCCCCTGTAGCGCCGCTACTGGGGAGAGAAAAAAATAAACACGTTAGTATACCTGTGCAACCACAACTCATAACCCAAAGTTGCAATTTTGTTCTCTTCATCTTTTTTTTCACCCTTTTCCCCAATAGTTATTTTTTTACCAATTGGCATTATTTCCCCAATTCTGCTCATTATTTCCCGGGAGCGGTGCTCCCTGCTCACACACTTTGTGCAACCCTGGACGATGATGTGGATGGCAATTTATTTAATATTTATTTAAAATTCAACACCTACCTTTATTGACATCTTCGGTCACCCTGGCGAAGATTTGGTAACTACACTTGATGCCTTCGGATTATGTTCACTTCACCATCACTATGTCAGTACGAGTACAAACACACGTAGTAGGCTTTTACTGTAAAATAAATGCAGTTAGTAAAAAAATATTAAAATACGCTTAGATCTGAACGTAATGTGTTTTGTCAGTGTCGTTTTCTGCGCAAAGTATTTGTTACAATGTTCACACTCATAGGGCATTCATAGTGTAAATGACATCACTGATCAATGTTTGTTTTTCCCTTTGTAAAGCTGGATAAGCTATCGAACAAAAGGATAAGTAGAGGAGTGGGATAATGGCCAATAACACAATACAGTGGATGATGTAATATAGGAAGCTGGAGAACACAGGCAGACTGAGAAAAGTGGGGTGGAGGACCTTGAATGACCTAAGTGCAAGATAGCAGGCTGAGCAAGAAAACAAGAAATTACAGGGAGGGAGTGTTTGAAAACCCCAAGAAAATATAACCTAACCAAAATGGGACCACTGGCTACCAAACAAACACTCCCGAGAACGAGCCCAATCTAGGTGGGACTGCACACAGACCGATCAATCTGTTGTTTTGATCGCCCTGCCCCCAGACAAGGAAACAGTGTAGTGTATTCTCTTTTTCTTCGTATTTTCCTTTCCCTTTTGGTGTTTCTTGTATAAATTGTTCCCCACCATTGCAGTTGGGTTTAGTGATCTTTTACATATGCTACTTTTACATTTTATCACTTCCCTCTTGTATCCCTTTGGGATCCTGTTGCGGTTTTTGTGTGTGATCTGTTGGGACTCCCGTCTTACCATTAATAAAATAGGCTTAGATCTGAATGTGTTTTGTCAGTGGCGTTTTCCGAGCAAAGCATTTGTTACAATGTTCACACTCATAGGGCATTCATAGTGTAAATTACATCATAGATCAATGTTTTTACAATGTGGATGGCAATTTATTAAATATAAAATTTATTTCAAATTCAACACCTACCTTTATTGATGTCTTTAGACGTGCTTCAGACATCATGGTAAAGATTTGGTAACTATACTTGACGGCTTCGGTTTATGTTCACTTCACCATCATGTATGTCAGTACGAGTACAAACACATGTAGTAGGCTTTTACTGTAAAATAAATGCAGGGATCAGTACAAAATTATTCAAATAGGCTTAGGGAGCGTTCATAAATACTTTGGTGGGCGGTGGAGTGGCTGGCAAATTTGATTTTTGGTACATCAACACTTTTTGACCCCCCTCTTTTCTCGCTATGCCTATTTTTTTTACCCCCCCCCCCCCCACCTTTTCTTGATAACTGAACCCGAATTTGTTGACCCCCCTCAACTTATCATTTCCCTGACCTCTTGTCAAGGTCAAGAAACATAGTTAATATATTATAGTTAAATACTATTTTGTCGGGCGCGTGTGGTCCAGCGGATTCACCCTTGCTCCACAATGCAAAGATTGTGGGTTCGAGCCCTGTTGGTGCCAACGTGTTGTGTCCTTGGGCAAGGCACTTTACCGCACTTGCCACGCTTCACCCAGGTGTATAATTGGGTACCGGCATTAATTCATGTTGGGAAGTAAAACAGACTCGCTGTGCGGGAGGAGTGGTGAACCCCCCACAGCCAAGTATTACATGGGGAGTCTGGCCCAAACGCTAATGAAAGAGAGATGGGCACTCCGCGCGCGAGCTTTGCTCGTCACGAGTCTTTACTTTTTAACTTTTTTATACTATTTTACATAAAGACCTTATTGCTGTGATTTACTAGAGCATATTCTCAATTTTATTAGAAACATAGGCCGGTACATAATATTCTATTCTGTACATGGGCACAGCTTGGAGGGCAGAAGATACAAAATCTGGAGCGAGTCAGGACTCGCACATTTTTACCAGTGGCATGTTATTCCCCAAAGACTTCACACACAACTTCTGCACGATTATCTGTTCTTGAAAGACATGCATTGGTGTAGCGCAAATTCTTTTTTGCTTTTTATTTCATTTACATGAAACTGACCATGCTTAAGATGATATTCCTTGACCTGCGCGAGCGAGCGCGTAGCGGGCGATAAAATTGCTATAATTTTATACTACATTTGGTTTCAATTCCCACTGACTGACGTTTTGAAATGGGATATAAGTAGGGGGGTCAAAGGAAAATTTCAAAATGCTTTTTGGGGCCTCATTCTGTTTTCTTTGGTTAAAACTTGTGCAGAAATGAAAAATACTGTTTAAATCGTCAAAATCGGAGCATTATTTCTTGCGTTGTGACCAAAAATGTGTTTCGGAAAATGACCCAATTTCTTGCGAAAAAAAGCCAATTTTGGCAGTTTTGCAGATTTTGATTTTTAAAAATGTCATAAAATCAAGTCTTGGTACCCTACAAGTCTGAAAATAACTTATTTTAGGAGTATAACTTGGATATTTTACATTTCTGCTTACATGAAAGGTTGAAATTACAGTGTTTTTGTGTGAGAGCATGTCAAAAAAGCCCCAAAATGTCCGAAAATGCCTCTGTCAACCAACATTCCTCCAATAAATTTGAATAAGTCCAGCTCATTAAATATGCGAAGGCTATATTTCATACAAAATCAGGGAATTGAAACATACTCCTGACCCATATAAGGTTTTTTTGGGTGTAGAATTCATTTTTAAGGTCAAAATAGTGCTTATTCTTCGGTAAATGCACCTTTCAGATTTTCGCATATTTAATTAGCCTAATTTGCATAATGAAATAGTAAAAGCCTTATAATGGCGATAGTTAACAGATTTGAGCTGTGTAAATTACCCTTTTAATGTGTTTTTTGACGTAGAATTCATTTTTTCAATCAAAATTCAGATGGGTCTGTGGCAAATACCAGTTTATAGTAAAATTGAATAATTTTGCATTATATTTGCATATTTCTGGCATGTAGCCTTTACAATTAGGTGAATTTTTTTGTTTCCAATACAATGGTAATATATCAAGCTTCGAAATTATACAAATCTGCCAAACTTGGTATCTTCAAAACATTGATATTAAGTGAGTTAAAACTTTAATTTTAGCATAACCTTGTTGTAAAGGAGTGTGACCCCCTGGAGATAAATCTCAAAATATAGATCTGCTTTGTACAAACACTTTTCATATTGACAACAAATAGTAGTGCTATGGGCCTTAAATCAATTTGAAGAAGGCTGTTTATAGACAATATTGGTATAGTAATTGTGTACAGTAACTTGCAAGAATGTAAAGAGCAATGTTGTGACCCCCCTAATATAAGTAAATATTTAAACTTCTCTGAATCGGTGTAATTCCCCCTGAATGAGTCAAATGCTCTTTTACCTGAACTTGGAATTTTGGACAGCCCTCAATCCTCGAGAAAAGAATTGGAAGCAGATTTTCTTGCAGATTTACATTTCTGATCATAACTCATAAAATACATTCCAAGTTACAGGCCGATACGATTCCTAATTACTTCAAAATCATGGTTTTATAGAGTGAAAATTAACCCAACAGTTTATTTTTTTACTCTAAATTCACTCTAAATGTTGAAGTAATTCCTAGAATCGTATCGCTCTGTATCTTGGAATACATTTATGATTATGATCAGAAATGTAAATCTGCAAGTAAATCTGCTTCCAAAAAAGATTTTGAGGATTGACGGCGTCTCCTGGAAAAGATATTGACTTGCCACCCACCCCCCCCCCCTCCCCACACACACACACACACACTATGGAAAGGTATGGCTGCTGGCTGCCGCACCTGGCCCGTCACCCACCTGTACAGATGGGGATCCCTCTCTATATTTGTATGCCATCACAACATTGTGTGAGTGTGAATCCGGGTTTTCAAAACCTTTTTTGACCCCCCTTTGCAGAGTATCAACATTTTTGGAACCCCCTATAATTTTCCAGCACGCCATACCAACCAAAGTGTTTATGAACGCTCCCTTAATAGATCTGAATGAAAAGGATTTGTTACAATGTTCACACTCATAGGGCATTCATGTAAAATGACATCACTGATGAATATTTACAATGTGGATGGCAATTCATTTAAACTAAATTTATTTAAAATTCAAACACCCACCTTTCTTTATTGACATCTTCAGACACCCTGGCACTGGCGAAGATTTGGAAACTACGGGGAAACTACACTTGACTCCTTCGGATTTTGTTCACTTATAATCCATCACTACATTTTGTACGTCAGTACAAGTAGGCTTTTACTGTAAAATGAATAAAGAAGTTAAAAAAATATTAAAATATAGGCTTTAGATCTGAATGCAGATGTTCACATTCTATAGTTGCTAACAATAATAAGATGAGCCTTGATGTGATTAGGACTAGGATATTTGTATAGGGGAAGGTGGGGTAATGGCGGACGCGGGGTAATCGCGGACAGGGCTGTATCTAAAGGCAGGTGAAAGAAGGTGGTATTTTGCCACTCTATGATGTTAGGTGCCTCTCCATTGAAATCACACAAAACCTAAATGGGATGGTTGTCTCGCAAATTCTCGCGAGAATTACAAAAATCACTTTTTGGGCAAGTTGATATTTTGGTGCATTACTTTCTCTTTGAAACTGGTATTTCTACATCAAGGAAAACAAAGTCTTATTATTTTTTTATTTAATGTATGATACCTTCTGATAAAAAAGAAATGAATTCGGAGTCACAATGATGAGCATAATAATAAGAGAGGATGTGCCCATACATTGTACATGGATTGGGGTAATCCCGGACATGTACCGTTTCCATGGTAACCAATATGGGCGTGGTCAATCTAACATCATAAATCGGTAATAGTTGTTGACCATATAAATATGTGACATTGTTCTTTGATTTCTGCTACACTTTTAAAAATGGTATTTTTTAACTCCCATTGAAATACTGTATTCCAATAAAAAGAGGGCTGCCATTGAAAAATACGGTCCGGGATTACCCCCAGAGTGTGGGGTAATGCCGGACGACGCCATTTTTTTTATTGCGTCGTAGCTTCGAATTTCAAAATGATGAGTTGATAAAAACTTGATAAAAGGTAGAACCATCACAGTGCTTTGTGTTTACATGATTTTTATTGTTATGACGTATTATATGTGTGTTATACCTCTCTGACAAAAGGTGTCCGCCATTACCCCACCTTCCCTAGTCTATTTGTGATGAGATCGTACTGTTTGTAACCGAGGATGCGGTTTGCACGTTATGCAATATTGACCAGGAAGTAAAGTTATCTATTTAAATGTCTTTCTTCTGTAGTCAGTTTTATTATTCAACAACTGTGCTGTGTTTTCTGAAACAATAATACAGGGATAAACAATACTAAATACATGCACATAAATGGGGATGGATAAACGGCGAGTTATGGGGCGGCAAGTTATGGGAGAGTTACGGTAAGACCAGCCGGCGAGTTACGGTAAGACCACCCGGTGAGTTACGGTAAGACCAGCCGGCAAGTTACGGTAAGACCAGCCGGCGAGTTACGGTAAGACCAAGCCGGCGAGTTACGGTAAGACCAGCCGGCGAGTTACGGTAAGACCAGCCGGCGAGTTACGGTAAGACCAGCCGGCGAGTTACGGTAAGACCAGCCGGCAAGTTATGGTAAGACCAGCCGGCGAGTCATTGTAAGACCAGACGGCGAGTTACGGTAAGACCAGCCGACGAGTTACGGTAAGACCAGACAGTGAGTTACGGTAAGACCACACGTGAGTTACGGTAAGACCAGTCGGCGAGTTACGGTAAGACCAAGCTGGCGAGTTACGGTAAGACCAAGCCATTTTGACATTATTTCGGCAAAAATTGGGCAAAATTTGACGCAAGAAGAAGAAAAAAAATCTCCGGAACCGCTTGACCTACAGAGATGATCTTAGTATCATTTTATTCCAGAAGCAGAGAGACATTCATTTCTGCACAGAAATCCCTACCTATAGTGTGATTACAAATTGAACGAACACCACGCATGCAGCACATAGATGATCGCGCCCGAAAATGTCACGCTCATGGTTATCCGTGCTTCACGCAATGTATGCAAAACACTGCTTCAATATGTTCTTTCAATTATAAATCCGCCTATAATATTAGTAGTCCAGTAGTACTAGTATAGGCATGATCATAACATGTTGAAAATAAAAAGATGCCCCCCCCCCCCCCCCCCCCCCGGACACCTAAAATGGGGACGGAGAAGCGGAAAAATGGGGACTTGAAGGGGAGAAAAGAGCGAAAGAAGGGGAAGGAGAGGGAGAAAGAGAAGAGAAAGGGGGAGGAGAGGGAGAAAGAGAAGGGAAAGGGGAAGAGGCTTCCTTACCTTACCTTACCACCCCCCCCCCCCCCCCACTTACGTGAAATTCACGATGTAAGTGACTAGATTTTTTTTTGGGGGAAACCTTTTACGAAAATTTTAGAAATCTTGCCCCCCTGAAAAAAATCCTAGCTACGCCACTGAATCAACTAATGCAAAGCTTCCGAATTCTGAATCAGAAGCAAAATAAAATAAAATAATAAAATAAAATAATTGAAAAATATTTTCAACAAAAAAAAAATCCTACCGACCGACCCAATTTTAAATTTTTGGCACTTGAGGGCAACCGGCAACACAACTTTCTTTTCTTCTCCTAAGCGTAGAGCATTCCCTGTTTGTTAATGTAATAGTGTACTTTCAATGAAAGCTTGAAAATGAAATTTCAAAAATATTTTTTGCAAAAAATGACTGAAATTTCATCATTTTTCTGGCAAAACACAACCAAGATTTTTTTTGAAGCGACACAAAATATTTAGGTATTGAGTTAAACATTTGATATATGAAGGGTAGAATATGCCATTTTTTGTGTGGAAGCGATACTTTTGGATTAAACTGTAAATACTGGCAAATATGCCCACTTAGCGGGCATATTTGCCAGTCCACTGGCAAATTTGCCAGGGCTGGACAATTCGGACACCTGCTAGGAATGGACTTGAATTTGATGTGCAGCTTGTCATGCAATTGCAAGGCTTACACCTGGCTTGTTGAATATCACACAAGTATGTTTCATGAAATATACATAAATATCGTTTAAAAACTTACCTTGTTTGACTGCAAACCCGGCCGGACTGCAACACAATATAACATGACAACAAACGATCGATGGCCGCAGCGGACTCGACTTGCGTGTGAATGTTGTCGTGTTGTGCCTGGCCTATCCCATAATATTTCGACCAATCACGATTTTTTGAGCGATGTTTACACACTTGCAAATTAGTAAACGTGTCCATTGACTCATGTCTTACGTTTTACGTGGGTCAATTCAAATGGGTCAGACTACACAAACCCATCTCACGTGAGTCAACGTGTCGATCGACCCATTAAAATGTATTGACTCATCTTACGTGGGTCAATTCAAATGGGTCGGATCGCACCGACTCATCGCTTCGCTGGGACACGGTCACTTGACACAGATAGACGGGTAATGTGAGATGACCCACTGCAAATGAGTCACTTGACCCATCTTTGACCCAGAAAAGTTTTCTGTGTATAAGGATTAAGAAAAATCAGCCCTCTTTGTACAACAAAACGTCGATTTAAAAATGCTGGTAGAGCCGCAACCAGCATTTTACATGGTTAAGGGTGGTATTCCAACATATTTAAAACATTGTTTTAATCAAGTTTTGCTGGTGTTTTTTTTAGTAGACACAACAATAATGGCAATTTCTAATGTTCATCTTGAATTCTGAAGTAAATTATTTAAAATTAAAGAAATTCAACATGACATTGTGTCCCTTTAAGAGAAGCTGGTTCCTCATTAACCACTCATCATCATCATCATCATCATCATTAAATATACCGAACAGTTTTTCAACATTAGTGAGATTGTCAAATAAATCATTCCACTTCTGTTTTAAATCATTCCAATATTTAACAACATCAGTGCAAGTGATAAAAATGTGGTCAAGAGTTTCGATCTCAGTTTTGCATCTCAAACAATTTGGGCTTGTAATAATACCAATTTTATGCAGCCATTTATTTGTTGGAATTCTTATTGAAATGTAGGTATATATAGACAAATGTATAGGGCATCTGAATATCACAACCATGTAACCATTTAACTAGGTTCATACCGTTTTATCTAATAAATGTGCAGTCGAAAATTTCGCTTGCTTTGTACACCATTAGTATACTGCTAATTACCCCTAACCACGAAAACTGTATAAAACATGGGTTTCATGAGACATGTATCCTTTTTACATGTTAAATAATATGGAAATGTGTTTGTAAAGAAAATACTGCCTAGTTTCCGTGTTGTCATTCACTGATTTCTGTGTATGCTAACCGTTGGAACATATAGGAGCAGTTGCCCCAATGATGGGGTAACTGGTCCGTGCCAAGTAAAGTTTTTAGTTAGTGGTAATTGGCCTTTTCTTTATATATTTTTAACATTGATTATATGTTATATGTGAACAGTTACACGGGTGATATTTTCATAGCAATTCCATAAATATTTACACGAGCTTTAATCTTTTATGTCATAAAATATGCTTAACCGGACCAGTTGCCCCATCCTCCCTATATACAATAATTATAATGTAACTCTCACATCTCAGATGGCAAAATGGTATTTTGAACGTTTTCACATCCAATCGCGAATATCGCGAAAATAAAACCTAGCGTAAAATTCCCACATATACAATATTTCAATATTTCTATGATATAAATGGCTCATAACTCCCAAACTATATTTTCCCTTTCTTTTAATTTGAGATATTGCGGGTGAAGAATGACTGAATTAACGAAGTTATGTGTCATAAACCAAACCAAAGTGTGATTATCATTTGTGCTCTTGGTTTTTCAACATGCATGATAATATAACAGGTATTGATTGATGTCAATATCCCTGATCCACATCACACTATCGGCAGGGAGGGGGGGGGGTGGGGGGGGGGGGGGGGGGTACAAGTTAGCCAATCATATATTATTTTACACTATATCTAATTTGTGTGAATATGAGCGATACCGGTTTTTGTTGCTTGGTGTCAGAGGAAGCACTGGTATGGGATTTCCTATTGTGTAGCCTAACTAGTGCAACTGGAATTGTCCATACCTAAATATATACAGTATCCTTATCAGTCAATTAATTGACTTAATTAATTAATTAATCAATTAATTAATTAAGCATTTTGCTTTAAAACATATAAAACCTCATTGTCAAAATTTATGAGCTTTGGTCAAAACTTAGGGAATTAATTTCTCATCATGATTCATCAACTTATTTGATCCCCAATTTAAAATAAAGACGCTAGAGGCAAAAAACTACTTAATTTTACGATCTATTTAATTTCGCGAACATATTGCTGGCTCTAAGTCACGAAAATAAATACCACAAATTTTGCGATTTATGTTATATGATAAGTGGTTATCATTTTGACCTAATTAACTTATAAAACCTCCTTACTGAACATGCAAAAGTAGGTTCTTAATTCACAAAAATAACCAATGGCAAAAAAAGCAATATTGCCGGATCCGGCAGTATGCTGCCAGATTCGACAGGTTGCCGTTTTTGGACATTTGCCCCGACTGCTTATAGACTATCAAATAAATGCGCAAAGCGAGAAACTGTGTTAAGCGTTAGTTGGAGGACCATTTTTCCTGCACAGACTGAGACAGCAAACATTTCAATATAGTGATGGTAAGTGTAACAAACCACTTATTTTGGGCATAATATAAAAAAGGGAAATCATTGTTTTGATAGTAAAAATGTTACAAAGTCAGTGTGATACATTTGATGTTTACAAGCATTGCAAACAAAATGCATGGAACTCTTACTTCCTCAATAGGTGAACTGTACATGTATAGATTTAGGTAAAATAGTCATTACAAATGTTGTTGCATCATGCGACTATAGGAAAAATTATCTTTCTTCTTCTGTCATAGAACCTATAGCTCCGTAACCATTGGGCTGGTTTTGACCATACTTGGTCATAAGTACCCTTAGGTCAACCACTACTCAGGTTATTATTGCATAAGGGGTCAAAGGTGACACAAGAGTCATTATCGATCAAGACGCCCTTGCTCCTTAGCGAAATGACCCAGGACCATCAGCATTGATCAATATATTCTTTAGGACCGTACGCATTATAATATTCCAGTTTTTAACGTTTTCACTCCATTCACTCAAATTCAGATATGGTCAATTGAACTATATACAGGGGTAAAATGTAAGACATTCTTCTCTTTTGAACAGATTTGTTGTATCTTGTGCTCATTGATAAGCCAAGAAAAAAAGTCAGTCATAATGTTGTGGTCATAGGTAAAAAAAAGGGTCAACATTTTTAGACATGCTCATATTTTGACCGAATTTGTTATACCTTGTGCGCATTAATGAGCCATTAAAAAGAGTAAATCATGACCTTGGGGTCAAATGTCAAGAGGGGGTTACTAGGGGTCAAATATTAAAATATTATATTGGTATATATATCATGGGGCTAATCATATATGCGTAATTCCCGGGGATGGAGGGGGATATATCAGGGGCTATGCAATCACCCCTCACCACCCGATGTTATGCTCATCACCGTAATAGAAATGTCTAATTTGGAGAAAAAAATAGGTTAATTTAAATAAAAGCAAACATGTTCGTGCGCATTTCCCCCAACAAATATGTTCACCCTAATTTCCCCCAAACAACCCTGTTTTCAGAGGTGGTGCCTCTGGTGAAGTCTAAAAGGGAGACAAATTGATGCAGTAGGGTTAAAGGTGAATTACCATGAGTTTGTAGGAGGTTCTGTCTATGGAGTAGTCTTAACACTTTCCACGCGGCAGGCGGCTGCAGACGACATTCCAAAATTGCGCAAAATGTTTTAAAAATGTCAAAATTGGTGAATTACATTACCATATTTGAATTCTCCGTGAGAAATGCATTGAAATAAGTACCAACATGCCAAGTATCGGTCCAGTAATCCTTGAAATAGACCCTGAAATTTGGGAAATGTTTCTGAAAATTCTGTTTTGTATATTGTAAAACTTATAGCCGCGTGGAAAGTGTTAAAGGTCACATGGCAGACTAAATTTGACATTATTATTGTTACATTTCTCTCATTTTCAGACCTGATGTGCAACTATATTCAGGAGAAATGGGTGCAAAAGGGTCGAAAGTTATTTATCATGAGTTCATCGGAGGTGGTGCATCTGGTGAAGTCTTCAAAGCCACATGGGTAACTAAAGCTCATGGCAAGGTTGAAGCTGCTGCAAAGAAGATCAGACTTCAGGGAGAGATTTCAGAACAACTACAACGCGAGATTGAATACCTGAAAAAACTTGATCACAAAAATGTCATCAAGTACTACGATACAATTATGGAGGAGAAACATGTGGTGATTTTAACTGAATATGCAGCAAAGGGATCACTGTATGTCTACCTTAAAGATAAAACAAAACTTCCGGAAAAGTTACTCCATGTATGGATCTTCCACTTGATTAGTGGAATCAACTACCTGGCACAAAATGGAATTTGTCATCGCGATTTGAAATCTCCTAACTGTGTTATTACAGCTGATGACGTGCTTAAAATATGTGATTTTGGTATTGCTAGAGATCTAACAAGCACGACCAGGACACATATGAGGGGTACTGCCAGATGGCTTGCTCCAGAAGTCATTAAAGAGGATCTACTTTCCCCGAAATCTGACATATTTGCATTTGCCATCATAGTTTGGGAGATGCGGATGTGTGAGGAGCCATATAAAGGACAAAGGATAGAAACTGTAAAGTATCGGGTTTGTAATGCTGGTTTACGCCCACAAATCCCAGAAAACTGTCCGACCTTTCTCAAAGAGTTAATGGTGAAATGCTGGCATGCAGATCGACAAATGAGACCCAACAGTGCGGAAGTTGTACGAATGGTATGTCGTGAATATATAGATGACTTGAGAGACACAGAATCACTGGCTAGATACCTAACAGAATCTTATGGTACGTAACATAAAAAGCAAATTCCTAGTTTTATACTAAATCTTGGATTACAAATTATTTTCCTAACAGTATATGAAGACAATTTATAAGGAGTTACATTAGCCTATTAGGGTTCAACCAGTGGATTTGCATATTGAATGCATTATGTTCCAGATAAATGAATTATTATTATTAATTTCTGATACATTTCCACCAAGAGAATGCGTTCTTCAAGTATATTCATAACATATGTTTAGAAGCAATGCTCTCACAAACACTATATAGGTCAAAGCATCACTTTATTTCCGAGATCTCTCTTCGAGACAAACCATCTACTAGCACTAATGTGAATAAAGTTTACAAATAATCTTCATCTTCGAGTACATCTTTTAGTAACTAATTTATGACCAGTGCCTGGTCCTCGACCACGCTCCTGCCATGACTATATTTTTATATTTTTATTTCTCATAGAGATAGATCAATGTGAGATTCACCAAACAAAATAAAACCAGAGGGTGGGGGAGGCGGTCTCTTGTTTCAAAGTTGCAATCTTATTTATGACTATATTTCTCATAGACCAGTATGATATTTCCCCAACAAATTACAATCAGATGCTTATAATCATTTGCATTTTTGCATTAAATTAAACTACAAGATGTCAAATAAAATTAAAAAAACACGTACGTATCATATTGAGAATTTATTTATTAAACCTAACTCCCAAGGCTTGTTTTGAGGAATCATAATTATCAGTGGAGAAAAAAACATGTAAAATTAGAGGGAAAAGTCCTGTTACGCCAGCGGTAGGTTCGTCTGCGTGGCAGTCCAGCCCCTCTCTTTGAGCCATTGAGTCAGCTTGAAAAATCTCACAAATATCCTGCGCATATGATAGCTCACCAGAAGGCGCCTTGAGATAGACTAATTAATTAATTAAATACAAATTAATTAAGTGCTTTTAGGCTTTTGGATTTGTTAAGTTTGAAGAAAACGACATTTAAATCATATAAGCCAAATATAACAAAAATTGACAAAAATTAACACACGTCACTATATGCAATAGGGGATGACCGGGGCTTGTACGCCCTCGGCCCCATGTTCGCCCACGACGTGATTCTCATCATTGTGGCAACTGGTTGAATTTGGCGAACATGAGATAGATATAAAGCCGTATGTTGCAAGTTTTCCACAGTAAATTGACAGATTACCGTAACATATTTGTCAAATGATTATCTTAATACCAGTTTTGCCTCAAAAAAGGATAACACCGCACGATTTAGGGGAGAAAACAAGTGCTGTGTTTTTGGAAAAAACAGCACGAAAAATAGGCAACTTGTTTTGCTCAGTAAGAAAGCACACATTTATAGTACTGAAGAATTAAAACCTTAATGCAAAATCTGTTTTCATCCATAAGGCGACGTACATAAATATAGCTACATGCACTTTATCAAAATAAAATATCCTAACACACAATATTCGGCAATTAAAATTTGACGAAAGTCTTCTAAAAACAGCACAAAAATACAGCAGTATAATGAGAAAAATAAGAATTTAAAAATAAATAAAAACACAGTACCAAAACACAGCAATATAATAAGAAACATAAGAAATAAAAGCTAGGGTAATTTTTCTAAACACAGCAATATAAAATATCATGAGAATTTTGAAAATCTAGAGTCATTTTTCAAAACACAGCACAAAAACACAGCAGTATAATAAGGAGCATAAGAATTTTGAAAATCTAGAGTCATTTTTCAAAACACAGCACCAAAACACAGCAGTATAATAAGAAACATAAGAAATAAAAATCGAGGGTAATTTTTTCTACACACAGCACCAAAACCCAGCAGTCTAATAAGAAACATAAGATTTTTGAAAATCTTGTGTCATTTTTCAAAACACAGCACCAAAACACAGCAGTATAATAAGAAACATAAGAAATAAAAATCTAGGGTAATTTTTCTAAACACAGCACCGAAACACAGTATTAAGAAACATAAGAATTTTGAAAATATAGAGTCATTTTAAGAAACATAATAAGATTTTTGAAAATCTTGAGTCATTTTTCAAAACACAGCACCAAAACACAGCAGTATAATAAGAAACATAAGAAATAAAAATCTAGGGTAATTATTCTAAACACAGCACCAAAACACAGTATTAAGAAACATAGGAATTTTGAGTCATTTTAAGAAACATACTAAGAATTTTGAAAATATAGAGTCATTTTTCAAAACACAGCCCCAAAACATAGCAAAATAAAAAATTAAAAAATGGTGCGAATTTAGAGTCATTTTTCAAAACACAGCACCAAAACACAGCATTATAATATGAAACATAAGCATCTTGAAAATCTAGAGTCATTTTTCAAAACACAGCACCAAAACACAGCAATAAAATAAGAAACATCAGATTTTTGAAAATCTAGAGTCATTTTTCAAAACACAGCAACACAGCAATATAATAAAAAACCCATAAGATTTTAGAAAATCTAGTCATTTTTCAAAACACAGCAAAAAAGCACAGCAATAAAATAAAGTACATAAGATTTTTGAAAATCTAGAGTCATTTTTCAAAACACAGCACCAAAACACAGCAGTATAATAAGAAACATACGAAATAAAAATCTAGGGTATTTTTTCTAAACACAGCACCAAAACACAGCATTATTATATGAAACATAAGCATTTTGAAAATCTAGAGTCATTTTTCAAAACACAGCACCAAAACACAGCAATAAAATAAGAAACATCAGATTTTTGAAAATCTAGAGTCATTTTTCAAAACACACCAACACAGCAATATAATAAAAAAAACCATAAGATTTGAGAAAATCTAGTCATTTTTCAAAACACAGCAAAAAAACACAGCAATAAAATAAGAAACATAAGATTTTTGAAAATCTAGAGTCATTTTTCAAAACACAGAACCAAAACACAGCAGTATAATAAGAAACATACGAAATAAAAATCTAGGGTAATTTTTCTAAACACAGCACCAAAACACAGTAGTATATTAAGAAACATAAGAATTTTTAAAATCTAGAGTCATTTTTCAAAACACAGCACCAAAACACAGCAATAAAATAAGAAACATAAGATTTATGAAAATCTAGAGTCATTTTTCAAAACATTCTAGGACTTAAAGCTTTGCAAAAATGGAAAAGGTCTAGCGCAACTCGAGTCAGTGTCATGAACTAGAAGAATTCAATTCGGACTCGCTAATTATAACAAACAGGGCTGACTGTTATACATGATGATACAGACTATAACAAAAAAAAGGTTATACAATCGCAATATTATTTTTAATCCAATGTTAAAATCATGCAATGTCAGAATCTTTTACACTCTGTGTTAAGTTTGATTTTGGCTACCAGAATCATTTTATTTGGTCTTTTTAACTACTTGCGTTTTAAATTTATGACTAATCTACTAAGTCGTCTCAAAATCGGGTTGGGCCACTTTCACTATAAAATCATACAATCTTGCTTGTATAAATTATATGGTTACAGTATCATACAAGGAACATTAAAGAGAACAATATAAAAAAAAAATTCAAATAGTTTTATTCATTTGAATAAATAAATTCATAAAATAAAATAAATAATATTTGTAAAGACCATAACCTTCTTTGTAATTCTTTTAACTACTTGAAATGAACCATTTTTGTCTAACAAGAGCGCTCTACTGCCGGGTCTACTGCTATGCTCCTGGTTCGATTCCATTCATATTCATCCAAGTGGTTTTACCATTGATTAAACCAAAGTGGCCCAGTTGATTTCATGACTACTTTAGACAATTGATCATATCTCTGCTTACCGACCATCATTTATCATGAAACAAAGCTTATGCAAAAGCTAAGAAAATTCCCCTTGCACGTCTTTAATATTAGAAACAGAAATTTGACGGAAGATATTTTTAATATTTTTTCAAAACTGTATAACTTTTTTTTTGTTACAGCCTGTATATCAAATGGTCTAATTCAATTCACAATCACTTACTTTCCGATACCGTACTTACATGTCTGCTCGTGACTAGTTAAAATGGCGCAGCACACTGCTATATTATAATATGTTGATGTTTTGGCTGCTCATGACCAGTTTACAATGGCGCAGAATATTTTGAAGTTGTATTGATTGTAAAGTATGGAATGGCGAACTGTTTGTACAATAACAATGACAAGTTGTGTGGCTGCTGCATCATCAGCACGATGTGGCGTGTGCAGTGTGAGATGACGTGCCATGATGACGGCTTCGAAACTGAGGGCGTTATCTGCTGTGTTTGAGAAAACACAGAAAAATGTCCCTCCCTATATCCGGCTGTACATGATTGGATATACTGTGCAGTGAATCTACTTCTTTAATAAGCGCTTCAATACCTCAAATTGTGTCACATAAACCCTTAAAATTAGCAATCAATGGGAAAAGTATAATTTTAAGGGAAAGTGTAACAAAAAGGACTCTATTATTAAATGACTTTTCTAAGGGCTCTGTGGGTACTAGAGATAGCATGGTAAAGGCATAGGTGACATCACGGAAATTCTGACTGATCAGGTTCACGTGAACAACTCTCCATCAATTTCATCACACAGGAACACAGGTTCAGTCACCTGATAGACGGATATCTGCCGAGGGAATGCCGAGCTCATCCCAAGAAGAAGATAGGAAAGAACATCTGACTGCTGCTGGAACATGTGGAGATGTCACTCAAAGCGGGGATGGCGGGATGACTGGTCACCATAATATCCATAACAAAGGAAGTATTTCAGGTAGGTTATATAGCCAAGAAAAAAATTTCTGTTGAACATGATGATGTGCCTCATGCTGCTGCTACAGTGCAACAGAGCATAAATTTCCAAATATTGAATTACAAATATAGTGCCTCCTGAGTGTTGTAGAACCATGAAAATGTCAATCCTTAGTATGTGTATCAAAATAGCTTTGTTTTAAAGTTCTTTGTGTTGTCTTTGTATGATTATCAGCATTGTTACATTTCTTATTAAACCTCATTTCGGCAATACTTGATTATCCATACACGCTAATCCAACCAGCTACTGGCTACTGGCTTTTATGGCCTTGACTATTTAGACTTACTACAGGCCTTATGGTGGTACCTGTATGCAGGCTTGCATGTCAGCACACGGTCAACTAAAATAACATACACCATTATGCTTAAAACCATTGACTGCACACTGCACACTGCTGAATGGCATTTCTTGTAGCGCGGATTTCAAAGCATTGGTCCCTTAGCGTGAGCATGTCCTTGAAGATTGCTTCTATTGTTTGCGTGCATGGCTGGACAAATATTAATAGACTAGGAATAGCATGGCAAAGGCAAAGGCAATATTATCACAGAGAGAAATTCTGACTGATCATGTTATAACCCGGCCTCCATCCATTTCATCACACAGGAAAACAGGTTCAGTCACCTGATAGACGGATATCTACAGAGGGAATGCCGAGTTCATCCCAAGAAGATGATAGAAGAGATAGGAAAGAACATCTGACTGCTGCTGGAAAGTGTGGAGATATCACTCAAAGTGGGGATAGCGGGATTGCTACTGGTAGCACAGTTGATGGAAACATAGGGGGTCACCATAACATCCATAACAAAGGGAGTATTGCAGGTAAGTTAAAGCAATAAACAAATGTATGTTGAACCAATGTATTTTTAGTACTAGGGATACTTATGTGCGCCAAGTCGTTTAATTAGCGTTAGAACACTAATAAACGCTAAGATTTAATCGGTAACTTTTTAATCCCCCCTGATTCTACTCGCGAAAAGTTTATCGATCCTAGTCGATGGGCCACGACATTTGACCGTTTGTAATACCAAACAATGCCGCTGCACCTGAAAAAGATTGCTTCACAATGTGTATAAGGTCAGAAGTCACAAACTGGTCCAAAAAAATGTTTCACTTGTAATAATGTTGAGAAATGCACCAATTCTGATTAAACGGGACAAAACTTAAGTTTTACATACGGTACTTAATGACCCACAAACTATATATTGTTGGAAAGCTTATGATTCAAGGGTTTTCATATTTGCAAAAAATAATCAAATTATACAGGGTGTGTAACACAGGGTGGAACATAAAAAAGTTGATCGTTTTTGCTCCTCACAAAATATTTTGATAGTTTGTACAATTAGGGTTTAGCTGAAGATAGTCACCAAAATCAGAACAACCGCAGAAGGTGCTACCAAATTTGCTAAGAATCACCTGCCCAAAATGTACACAGGAAAAGTACAGGGTGTCTAAAATTATGATGAAATAATGCATAAAATGAAGGTTTGTATATAATATTCTATGAAATTTAGTTAGTATGGACTATTTAATTTAAAGGAAAATGGTTATCAAAATGAACTACATGAATATCATTAAAGTTCCTTTTATTTTGAATACAGGGTGGTCCAAAATAGGTCTAAATAGCAAATTTTTCATAAATCTATGAACAATTCTGTGAAGAAACACTTCTGGGTTTTTTTAGTTAAATGTTTTACTACCCAGGGTAGAAAAGGACCGAAGAGTCACACAAATGAAATAGAGAGTCCGCGATTTGGCCATTGTTTAATCAATAAAATGAATAAAACTGTGTATTTTTTACGTTAAAACACTCCCTGAATTGAACATCATATTCTAGTAGAGAATGTCTAGATAACAATTCAATATTATTATTCTTTGTAGCAGGCACATGTTATTTACACATATGAGAAGTTTGAAAACTTTCCTATGTATACTTTTAAAATGGCATCAATTTCAAAAGTTCTAGTTTTCCGCTATTTTGTGTAGAAACCTATGGGCGCCTCACCCACCGGCGCCTCACCCACCGGCTCCACCCTTGACTCACTCGACGTTTAGATTGATAACTTCACTGTTGCTAAACATGTGGCTTTAATCCTTTTTTTATTCGGTAGCTGGATAAATTGTCTTTAATATGATACCAAAAATGTTATGTTTTTTTGACAACTTCTATTTAAAATAGAGACACGTTTACGATTTTAAGGATTTTTTGAAACGGCTCCACCTTATTTGATATACCTATTAGTGACCTGTGACCATAACCCAGCGTGACACGGTTCACGGCACAAACCGCTAACATTATTGCCAATTCTAACCGGTTCCAAACCTGGTTTGTGAAGGTTTTTGGGATTACCTGCGCTGGGCGGAGTTTATATTATTCGCACACACTCACACGGTTTCTTCCCCAGTAGAAACACACTCTTTGTGTGTTTCTGTGTTTCGGACCAAGATAAAGCATGTGTAGTATTAAGCCCTGTCATGATGTAACTGAAGAACAAGTCATCAATAATATTCACACTCGTTCCCTGAACTATTGCATCTATTAGTATCGATCTGAACTGAATATGCACATCCATTGTGCGCGTGGGTTCGAGTTTAGTTCTATAAAAACACTGGGTGGAGAAGTTATCACACATAATAAAATCAATCGGACACGGTGAATGTATTTGTTAATTTAATATTTTGAAATTGTTAGAAGTATTTACACTTTCACCGTGCATCCACTACAAAGGCCACGCTGTTGTCGCATGAGACTACCAATGCCCATACTAATCACCGCTCTATTCAAACATGCCATGTCATAGGAGTTCAATGAAACACACATAAAGTGCTCAACAAAAGGAAGTCGTACACTTTGTTTTGGTCATTTAAAGTACCTTTCGATTATTTGCTGAACAAACAACCTAGATAGACAGTTGGATAAATCTTTTCGGCACAGTTTGATACCAAACATACCACCTAACAACAAAGATAAACGATGATTTGCACCACTATTTTCAAAAGTCAAATTTTCAATCCACTACTCGGAAGAAAACACCAATTGTTAACAAGCACTCATCATCATCATCATCATCATCCTTCGGCTGCAGAGCAGGCGACCACAAGTTTCTTCCATGCACGACGGTCTTGAGCAAGAGTGACAATCTGTCGATCTTCAATCATCGCGCCTTCATTGTCCCCTAGTAAGCGTTGTATATATGTCAGATATGTTGTGCAAGGACGAACAGGTCTCCTTCGGCCATGTGTTGGTGCGTAGGTGGCATACTTTTTAGCAGGCTCTTCATCAGGGAGACGGAGTATATGGCCAAGGAATCTCAGCTGGTGGCGCTTTACACGGTGGATAAGAGGCTCTGTCTTGGTCATGTCATAAATTGTGGTGTTTGGGACATGATCCATGCGCTTGATGTTTAGCATTATCCTGTAGCAAGAGGTAGCATCTTCGCATACACTCACCAGCCTCTCTCCAGTGTTGTTTGTTATGTCATAGAAACAGTTTCGTCCAATAACCTCAGGGTGTGATGAGTGGCTGTCTAATCCAACTCGGGCATTCAAGTCTCCCAAAATCAAGTGGATGTTGTGAGTTTTCATCTGCTCAAAATGGTTCTCCAAGTTGTTGTAGAACTCATTTTTGTCATCAGGAGTAGCCCTTTCAGTTGGAGCATAAATGGACGTAATGGTGAGTTTGGGATTACCATGGAATGTGGCAGTGATGATTCTGTTGCTGATGGAATTTACACTCTGTAGGCATCTGTGTCTGTATTTTGACACTAAAATACCAACACCTCCCTGACGCTGCTTTGTAGCCGAGCTATATATTAGGACCCGTTTTCTGTCATCAGACCATAACTCGTCGGTGTTGTTGGAAGTAATCAAGCGATGTTACTGTATGCCAATGATTTCTATACCTGCATCTAAATGGGAAGCTATTTAACCCATAGTTGGGACTATTTTACACCATAGCTAGTAAGACAATGATCAGTAGAACCATGGAAGCAACAGTTACTTTCATGGTAGTACCCAGAGCTACTCCAATAGCCCAAGGCCTACTGGTCAGATGCCACCCCCCACCCCCCCCCCCCCCGCACCGAGCTCCGTCTGTTAGCACTAGCCGCGAAGCTCGGCTATCCATGTGGTACGGGAATGACATGCGCTACATTTGTAATGCATCTCAGTCATCTAGGACATGGAGATGGGTAACTGCAGGGAAGCGGCGTATAAAGACAAGAGGGCTGGTGGAATGCCTCTTGGATCTACAACCTTAATAACAGTAAAAGCAAAGCATGAAGATGCATAGAAGAAGCATGCAGGTTAGAAAAAAGTTAGGAATAAGAGGGAATGATAAAATAGAAAGGAAGATTGCAGCCACGCTACTACAGCCAATTTACCACCCAAGCACTATACGCCGTATCAGTCCCGTGTTGATCGCTGCGCATTTCCCCTCAATGCGCGGGTTAATTCAAATTCAAAGTGTTATGCATGGGTGAGGGAAACAGTTGGTGAGGGATATGAATGTAAAGAGATGCATTATGTTACGCTTTTACATTAATAAGATTCTGTAAACAATTGAGGGCGCCATTACGTGGTAACACTGATCAGGGTGAAGGATGACTTCTTGATTCAGTAAGCTTAGTGTGTGAAAATTACAAGTCAATATTCAAAGAATATAGACATCCCCCTTCATCTACCCCTTCCCCGCCAATCATGTTGCAACACCATATTACCGCAAGACACAACTTCAATCAACACTGATTTGGGTGAAGGGTGGGTACCGGTGAGCACCGTACCAGCTACAGAGCAGGCCAAAGTGTGCCAATAGTTTTTGACTGGATTGGATTGTATTTATTACATGCTACGTGTGATAGGTTCACCTTCATATTCTATTATTATTCTTTCAGGTGACACTACACATTATTATACTACTTTACAGCAGGTAAGGTGAACAAATAATATTATATCAAATAAATGAAGTCAAAAGTGAAGAAATGCCGTGATAATATATAATTTATAATTTATAATTTAACTTTTGACTTCATTTATTTGATATTGTTTAATGCCGACGCAGCTTCTTTGTTAAATATAGCTGTTCTGTCAAAATCTGTAGTCAAAATGTTTTTCCAGCCCTTAATTGGGCTGTGTATAAGTAAAACTGCCCAAAAAGGTTATGCATATGAAGTAATACATGTTCAGGGACAAGAGCACTTAAAAGGTTTTAATAGATGTGTTCTTGGCCCATGAACATGTTTAGATAGAGCAGACTGCCCAAAGGTTATACATTACTTTATACATGCAGTATTTGTGCGGAAGTTCCTTAATAGAAACGTATTTGAGATTGTCTCTTCTTGTTTGTATGATCTAAAAAAGTGTGCCAAACAGAGATTATAGTGTGTTCTTATTATGCACCAAGAGTTATCTGTTGCTATGCTGGCATTGCTGAGATATGCGCAACTGTATCAATCAACCCATATTTCAACCTATTACATATCCAGCCATATAATGACATATTTCAGGCAGTGTCCAAAGTGTACTTACTTTAAAGGTAGATGACCCGATCACATTTTCGTAACACAGAATTATTTCAAACATACGGAGATTTTCATATCATATGAAAGCTCGTATTTTTCTCATCATCATACTGAAATTTGACGGCCTAAATCGGTATAATTACGGAGAAATCGATGAAATAACGTCGAATTACCGCGAATGGTGGTATACCACCGATATAGTTTGTGTACTACTCAATGGGTACAGTTCACAGCATCTTGTGCGTGTAAAATAAGAACCATTAGAGCTATGCAACTCAAACTTTGGAACACAACTTTTTTAAGGATGACCTTTCATGTAGAATAGAAAACTTCAAGTTGAAAATCGGAATGTGATCGGGTCATCTACCTTTAAGCTTATGCTATGACGTCATAGTTCATACTTAAAATCCAAAAGTGCCTTGTTGGAAAGACATGGGTTCATACTTTGTATTGATCACACTATCCCTCAATAAAATCACCCATGCATCCCATTCCATGGTCACTTTCATTACCTTGTGACCAACCCTTGTATATATGTATGGCAGCTATTACAGAGTGCCTTTTCACATCACTAGGTATCCAACAAAATACACCATATTTTCAATAGCTCCCCTGAGTAACGTACAGATTATACCAATTGCTCAGCATTAAACAATCCAATATTAACAACTGGCAGCTATTGAGGATAGGGCCCTGTACGGGTGGCACTAAACCTCAATACCAACTTGCTCGTCTATAAATATCTGCACTAAAAAAAATGAAGAATTGGTATTGCAGATAATTTCTGATATTTTTTTCTGAAATTGTCTCAAAACAACAAAATGGATAAGGAGAAACCAAATGAGATCGCACATCAGAGTATCAAAACCACCTTCCAGATCATGGAAAATCGTTTGCAGGAGAATAAAGCCACACTGCAGCAGGAAATCAAACACAAGACTGATCTACAGTTAATATGAAAGAAACCATTTTAACTTGAACTAAAGTTTAAAAAAATACCCCAAAAACCCTGTTCTACAGCTGGATGGACCTTTTAAATACAGGATTTGTTCAAATATAGAGTATCAAAATTATGGGTCATTGGCTGAAGAACAGTGTATTTTTCATTATGCAACCCGAACCCCATGAAATCCAATTCGAAAACTATGCTGGTAGCATGCACGTGTAACCTAAAATACGCACGGAATTGTTAATTACGGGTACATGACCCCCTGGCGGAGTGAACTACGACACGTATTCCATGCTGGAGAACCCGGGGTCGAATCCTGTCGCCAGGAAGGCCGTTTTTTCCCACTAATTTGGCTCATTTCTACCTGCGGATAGTTTTGTCATAATTGCCACCCCAAAAGTGTTAGGGTTAACAACTAAGAAAAATCCTTAGATATATTTTGGATTGAATGCAAACCCTGAAAATGGGCCCCATTCTGTTCTAACTAAAACAAACTTGAGACATAGTAATCTGGCAAAGTTTAATTCCAATGCTGGCAATGTCAATTGAGTCAGATAGGCACATCGTTTTGGTACAAATCAATGTATAAAAGCAATGAAAAACCCTCTGCACGTACTTACTTATGATGCACGCAAACATCAAACTTACACCAATAAAAAATAAGCGCAACACCAGTGTGTCTTTTTGCTCCCGGGGAAATTCAAGCCTCACCGATTTGGAACTGATTAAACTATACTATACGTCTGTTTACAGGCACAACTAGAAGTATCGCGATGTCAAGAACAGAACAATCATACGGAGATGAAAGAACTGCAAGATAACAGCGCCAGCCAGCAGAGTCTAAATATCAAACAGCAAAAGTAGGTGGATGGACTTAAAAGCAATAAGGCGTAAAGCAACAACAAGTTTTCTTCCGGTGGGCTGCGCGCATTTCGTGTTGGCGACGTAAATTACCGCATTTCTTTTTTGTATTCCCATTTTTGAAAATAATAAAATCGCAAAAGAGATTTAAATACAAATTACTGTAGAAAAGATTAAAACTTTGCAAAACAAACAAATTGAATCCAACTGCTCTGGGAATCCCAGTAATGATATGGGGCACAGTAGGATACTGGGTGTGATTATTTGTGTCTTCAGGATTCACGGCGTATGATTAATTGCAAAAATTGTATTTGGAAAGTCACCTCATTTCTCCCCCCCCCCCCCCCCCTCAAAATAAAAATAAATTAAAAAAACCCACCGCATCTCGCATCTTGGTTTTCAGACCACCTACCGGAAACAAACTTCTTCCTAATATGTGACCTTTTTCAAACTAAACCCTCTTGTCTAATAAGCTGAGTAAGGCCGAGGAGGAGTCATGCAAGATGAAGAAACAGCTGACAATAAGCCAGAAAGATAACAATGATCTGAAAGCAGAAAATGATGCAATGAGTACGAGGGGCTACACTTGCAGAGAAAGCCAAGAAGAAGTGTCAGGATCTGGAGAAGAGAATAGCGGTGAAAGAGACCCTATAAACAAATTACAGGATGAGATCAGCACGATCAAGAAGGAAATGGATGCATTGAACAGTAAGATAAAAGAGGCAAACATCAAGAATGACAACTTGAGGCAGATGGTTAAGACCAAAGAAGGTGAGGTAGAGATATCAAAGAAGGCAATCGACAATGTACGCAGAGATATGCAAGACGCAGTGGACATGGAAATTCAAAAAGCGAGAGAGATTGAAGGGAACATCTGAAATCAAAATCAATGGTGTCCCAGTTGGAATGTGAGGTCGAGAAAGAGAAGAGTAACGTGAAGATACTAGTGGAGACAGAGGCCAAACTCAAGGAACAATTGAAACACGAAAGAGCCGAGGCACTGCAGTATGAGAGACAATCTAATGAGGCTACGTAGGCAGCTCTAGTGCAGCGTCTGAGAGCCAAAGAGGAACAACTGACGACACTGAAGAATTCAACAGATATGAAGACTCGACAAATGGAAGTGGCTATGGAGCAGCTTAAGAAAGAATGTGCAATACTTCAGGAAGATTACAAGAAAACTTGTGAACTAGCCAACACCAAGAGAGCTAAGGCAGCAGACTTGCAAAATGAACTGCAGGCAAGCAAGAAGGAGTTAGTCAACATGAGACACAAGGTTGACATTACTGAGAAAGAATTAAAAACGGCGAAGAGGTATGTATAATCTACAGGGTAAGTCGGAAAGAACGCAAAGCGCCACGAAAATGTCATGCCTGTATTCAAACCAATGATAGTGCTACAAATATACCTGATATTTGGCTTTCATATAACACCAAAATTAAATTTAACCATATGCGTCAAACATTAATTTTAGTAGAGCCTGGTATTTTGAGGCCAATCCACAGGATGGCAATAATATATAGTTTCGTCATGGCTGTGACTGATTCAGAGATGCCACTTTGAATCAATGAAACTGTTGAAAACCTGAAAAGGTGCACACATTTTAGATACAAATTTTAAAACTGTGGAATTTTGAGTAACAAAAAACCCATGAACTCAAGAATAAAAGAAAGACAAAAATCCCTGAGCTTATCAAAGAAAGAGTGCTTCATTAGAATACATTGAAGAACGGTGTCATAATTCTTGCCTGACGTTTTCATGACGCTTTTGAGAAGGAAAAGTGACCCATTCTTTCTGACTCACCCTGCATAGATCTCAAATGTCTGCCTTTTTTAAAAACTATTTTTACTTTGTGTTCATTTTTATTCATTTATTATATTTTGTTGTATTCATTTTTTTTATTATTATTCTTTTAATTAAAGGTTTTAAACGGTTTTGATCCTTTCAAGAAGAAGAGGAAAAAAGGTATTAACTACAAAACAATCTTCTTGTTGCACACCTTACAGAGAGGGGAAGGAGCGAGAAAAAGAGCTATCTGACAAGTTGGCATCGAAAGCAGAGGAGTTAGAGGCAGTAAAAAAGCAACTAGAAAAGACAAAGGATCCTGAGTGGATACATCGACAAAATCAACAACGAATAAGTGAGTGTAGTAGTAGATCTGTTGATATAACTTATGAGAAAAAGAACTATCTGACAAGTTGGCATTGAAAGCAGTACTGGTTATATATATCTGGTTCCAATAGAACACATCCATGACTCCTCCCCCACCCTCTAAATTGTCCCTGACCAATCCCCCCCCCCCCCCCCCCCACACTCCACTCCATACATTATGATGCCCCCGCCGCCACTGACACGGTTGGTGTTGGGTCTGAGAGCAAGTTGTTTTAATGTCTCTATAGCTAAGCTACCATAAAATAGTAAGTAGACTTATATTACCCATCAGGGTGTCTCAATAAATAGGACAGGTGGCGTTCGGTTTGATAGTGATGTGCCTGATGTCTTCATAGCTTGACTTTGTTATGATAAGTAGAACTATACCATGTGTCTCAATTGTGGTGTTGGGTCTGACAGTGAGATGTCAGTGTAACTACTGTGTGGTCTTAGAAGGGTGTCTACTGTCCTCATAGCTTTGGTAAATAACATTATGACCTATACAGGGTGTCTCAATAAGCAAGGCTGGCATTTGGTCTGAGAGCAGATTGTCTGATGTCTTCATAGCTGCATAAATATGTTCTGGAGTGCGTCTGAAACAGGAATTTCGCCGAGTTTTCCATCTACGCTCCGCTTATCTATGTTCACAGCTTACCTATTTTATGGTAAATAACCCTGTGACCTATATAGGGTGTTTCAATAAACAAGGCTGGCTTTGGGTCTGAGAGTAGGGTGTATGATGTCTTCATAGCTTCTTATAACTATGTTATGGTATTATAACCCTATATGGTGTGTCCAACAGTCGCATTTGGGCTTAGAGTAGGATGTCTGCTGTCTTCATAGCTTAACTACTTTACTTTATGGTAAGTAGGTCTATGCCCTATACAGGGTGTCTCAATAAACAAGACTGGCGGTGTTGGGTTTGACAGTATAGTGCCTCTGATGTCTTCATAGCTTAACTACTTTATGGTAAGTAGACCTATACAGGGTATCCCAATAAACAAGATTGGCATTTTGTTTGAGTGTGAAGGATCTGATATCTTCATCACTTAGCTATCATGTGGTAAGTAATGTGGCCAATACAGAGACAGGGTGTCCCAATATACAGCATATCTGAAAGCTATAAACAGACTAATAGTTTATAGGAGCAACTGCTGAATGCAACTTACAACATATTTATTTATTTGCTGCAAGACACTAGGATTACAAAATTAGAACGCACACGCAAAGGTAACATGTGGAGTGTTAATCCGCCACATACCGGAAATTCATTTATTTCACATAAATAACCAATCCTCACTCCTGCCAAAGGGAGTTGATAGATGCACTTTTATAGTGTACTTTGTGACATTTGTGTAATTACGTACTATTATGTAATTAATATTTGGACCTTAAAGATCACAGTATTCAATTGTGTCAATAAAATTACAGTTCATAGTCACACATGTATTTGCACATTTTAAATGTACTTCATGATTAGGACACTTATATTGTGTCTATAAAATTAAAGTTCGTAGTGACACATAAAATTATATTGTGAGAATCCAGACCATAACTGGCCATTCTGCTCAATTGTTATCCGCAGATAAACTATTGTAAAGTTCATTATTTGACAGCAAATTACAACATTTACTCAAATAATGTCCAAGGAAAAATCAGAGATCATACGCCTACTAGACAAGATTTAATTTAGCTGAGCGCTACCGTGCAACAGAGCATAAATTTCCAAAAGTGCATGTTATTGAAATTAAGCTCTAATTCAAAAAGTAAGATATGTAAGACAAGGAGACATTATCATATTATAGAATACAGCTTGGTGATTCAATGTCATAGAGAAAAAAATTGTTTGACCTTATTTGCATATAATTTGCATATTATAAAGAAATACATTAACAATTTGCTTTTTGTAATTTCCAGCAACAACTATACTTGCCATTAACATAAAATTCACAGTCTATGAAGTTCCCATCATTGTCAACAATAGTGTCCGAGAAAAAGTTAAACTTTATTTGTACTTTTTGAAAAAAGCCCAAATCTGTCTTAATTAAGCTTATTTAATTAAGCTTATTTATCTATTATATCTATTTATATCTAAACTCGTGGAAATTATTAAGTATTACTATGTATCCAAACCAGACTTGCAAGGTATCAAATTAAAGGTAAAGATGTGCTCAAAACAATGGTCTGAGCGGATAATTCAATATCCCTTTAGTATTTGAAATATTTTCCTCCAAACATTTGGTATATTTTTAAAAACTACAAATGATGTTTTTGTATTTTTCTCATGAATTAAACATGCAATAAACACTATAATCACAGAGAAAGATGTTTATGGTTAGCCACACAAATCTGTCAAGCCATTCGTTAACATGTTTGCTGTGTAATTAATGTATGCGCGTAATTAATAATAATAAATTTGTTGTATGCCCAATTAAGTTTTGTAAGGTTTCAAATTAATCCTTAAATTATGCTTAATAAAATGGTCAAGCCACATTTCTCAATTTCGTTTGTCTTTTTCTGTAATATTAATCAAAACTTTAGATATATTAATTTTTCTTACAATGACAATGTATTTCATACAACTGTGCACAGACTTGACAAAAGTCTATTAATATTTGTCCAGCCATGCACGCAAACAATGGAAGTAATATTCAAGGACATGCCCACGTTTAGGGACCAATGCTTTGAAATTCACGCTACAAGAACTGCCATTCAGCAGTGTGCAGTGTGCAGTCAAGGGTTTTAAGCATAATGGTGTATGTTACTTTAGGTGACCGTGTGCTGACATGCAAGCCTATATATACAGGTTCCACCATAAGGCCTCTAGTAAGTCTAAATAGTCAAGGCCATAAAAGCCAGTAGCCAGTAGCTGGTTGGATTAGCGTGTATGGATAATCAAGTATTGACCAATCCGAAATGAGGTTTAATTAGAAATGTAACAATGCTGATAATCATACAAAGATAACACAGAGAAATTTAGAACAAAGCTATTTTTATTATATATGATACACATACTAAGGATTGAAAATGTCATGGTTGTTCAACACTCAGGAGGCACTATATTTATAATTCAATATTTGGACATTTATGCTCTGTTGCACTGTAGAAGTGAGCTTTTCCCATACCATCCCAGATTAAGAAATATAAGGGAACCTAACTTGACATACAAGGCTGACAGCTGTTTATTAACGAAGCCGGGAAAGCTGAAAGCGAATCCAACCCATCTGCCCCTGAAAGAAGAAGAGGTTATCAATAAACATTTGTTGAATGTATATGGTCATGTGTTTTAAGCTCGCCTCCTTTCGCGTTACACACGGATTTTGGCTTTCACGACATGATTTTAACTTTACACATTTATATTTGCTTGTATACCCCCCTGAGGTAGTAAAAGTATATATTTTCTGAAGGGAAATTTCATGAGAAAACCAAATATGCCATTAAAATTATAGTACGACTAAGAACTAAAATGGTATGATCGGAAATGTTCGGAAAAATATCAGAGTTTTTGATTTTTAATTCGAGATCCATATATTTTTTATACCTACCCCTATCATTATTTATTTTACATATTTGAATTCCTCATGAAATTACCCATTAGATGATATATAATTGTTAAAGTTACTACGTCGGTGGTAATTATACCGGCTAGTGAATATCTCCAATTTTTATTTTTATATATTTTTAGAATTTTCAAAAATATTTGTTTAAGGATGAACCCTTCCCTGATATAAACTGCATTTCTGAATTCCTCTAGTTACAAGCTTTCCAAAAATGTATACTTTTGCTATCATAGGTTGAAAACTTTTTCTGTTATTGTCATTTTTATAAATCCGGTAAATTGAGGCTGATTATTCATGTTTACTGTGTAGCGAATAGGAAGAAAGCTGATGTTCATTGTCTTATCCATAATTAATTAGTTGTTACAAATAGTTGACAAGTCTGTTGAACCACATACTTAAAGACTACTAATTATCCTTTAAAATGGGACCAGAATGGTGTTTGTAACATTAGGAGATGACTAGTTATTGTAAAAAGAACAAAACATGGGATTATCCCCATTGAGTTTGTACAGGCGGCACCCCTTCCAGCACCACCCCTGGTCCCCAAACATCAAACAGCTGTATCTCCCATTCTGTATTAGCTATACCAATGCCATTTTGCAGGCAGATAGCTTGTTGTTAGGGCTTTAAAATGATACCAAATTTGTTGAGATAGCTTTTGTGGTTTTAAAAATATTTGAGGAAAATTACAGCATGAAACTCAAAAATGTAACGGCACCACCCTATTGGGAGGCGAGTTCATAACGCGTGACCATATTGTTCTCTGATTATGAAATGAACATAAAAGAATGATGATGTGACTCGGGTGATCAAAAGGTGTATACCAAACTGCCACTCTACCAACTACTTGCAATGAGAGTGGGTGGGTGGGGAATTTTTCGGTATGATAACAGTAACGAAATATTGAGCCGATACGCGCGGCTGATCAACAAAGCAAATATCGCGGGCTTGCGAATCCCTTGCGAATCCCTTCATGGGATTGGTCAGCAAAATAAATCCCAACCGAGGCCTTCTGAAAAGCCATAAAAAACGAACTGGCAATCCTAGTGCATGAGCAACTCAGAATTATGTTGGACAAGCCAAATAATTATTTTATTTTTATATATATTGATTGATTTATTCTCTTTTTGTGTTTTTTTTTTTTCATTTATAATTATTTAGTTAGTTATCATGTGTATTTATTGATTCATTCACTTATTTAAAGGAAAACAAGCTGTGGCTGATCACTCTGCAATACAAACAAGGATCAATAGCATGTTTCAGATCTGAAAGCTATAAACAAACTACCGGTAATAGTGTATATGAGCAACTGCTGAATGCAACTTACTTACACCATATTTATTTATTTGCTGCAAGACACTAGGATTACAAAATTAGAACGCACACGCAAAGATAACATGTGGAGCGTTAATCCGTCACATACCGGCAATTCACTGGTCGATGGAGAGGAAATTTGGTCGTCAAAACCCAGGTATTTTACAACAAGCAGAATCCATTGCAATTTGCCTAAATGGAGATATTGCTATAACTGACTGTTATGCCATTGACATCAAATTATACAGCAGAATTTGTGTGTATAAAAGCAGTATAGACATAAAGTGGACAGAATCAGGTGAGAGAATCCGGGGAGAGAATGTACCCTCAGGTGGCTGGTATTATGTGACTTGTAATGATAAGCCTGGTTATACAGGTTGTAAAGGTTATGTGCAGGTGTACAATGCACAGGGTGAGTACAAGCACCAGTTCACAGCCATATCACCTGACAACATACCATCTGATAAAGAGCCAACAGAATTACGTGGAATAGCCATAGATGTCAATAAAAACATACTGGTAGGTGCCGATAGCGAATACATCAGTCAGCACGAACAAAATGGGAAACACATTGGCAGTTACTGCATTAGAGTAAACCATTACACCCTGGTACCTGTGTGTATGCCCTTATGGTACCATTGTGGTCAGATGTGCCAGGGAACCTAACACAGCTGTACAGGTTATTGATCCTACCGGACAGGTGTGTCATCATGGTATACAGCAGGAGTATACTGTTATGAGGATCATCTTCATATGTAACTGGGTAATACACATCATGGTATATCATACTGCTTCTCTTCAAGAGATGGTCAGTATATAGGATGTGTCACAAATAAGGTTCACTGTCCAATGGATTTGGTTGCTACAGCAGATGGTAAAAGGCTGATTGTGATTGATCAAAATAGTGGATGTGTAAAAATATTCAAATCGACAATCCAATAATAACAGTCATTAAGATTGATACTTGAAAAACATCCTGTTCACCCATTCACCGTGGTATCAATTGAATCACACGAGACCACTGTTTTGTACACATATTACATTTGATATCAAAGTCAATTGCATATTTCTGGAACTGTACTAACATATTCTAGAATAGTTATTGTCTATAAAAAATAGACCATTTCAAATTGAGATCGGAAATCTTCTGAAAAACAGGTCACGTGGAGTAGGTGCGTTGTGCGTTCTTCGCAACAGTTGATCGCATTCACAGCATTGTCCTAGTTGGTTGTCCGCCTAGTGATTTACTATGTTTACATACACGGGTGCACATGAGAAGTAAAACGTGGAACGAGACTATTTTGTTTTTTTATCAACAATGGCGTTGACGGGCAAATTCCAAATGTATCGAGCAGTGAAAAGTAAAGTAAAGTGAAAATATTACCCCATCAACTTTGTGAGGGATACAATCTATCACCAACGGGCACAGTCAGTATGCAGCCGCGCTCAAAGCCATCGTTTTTCTAACCCACTCACAGCGACCGGAAGTACTCACCCGTAGCGATACCGCTTCGTAGTTACAGTTGACCTCATGATAGCACGATGTAAATGAGCTCTTTTCATGATTATAATCACACATTTCAAAAACATTTGCCATGAAATTGTAAAATAAAAAGGCATGTGATGCATATAATATATCTAATATTATCTGTGAACTTCACGACATGTTGTATTTTCGGTGCAAATTATTGCAATCACACAGACCGAATTCAAGAAAAACTTGACGAAACTAAAGCCAAATTCACGGTAAAAAAGTCACTGCTGAAGAATCAGGCACCAATTTTATCCATGGTATCATAATATTCATAGTCTTTTGTAACTAGAAACATGCTTAAAATATTATAAAATTATTTAGTCCGGTCAAGTGAATGCTTATAATATAGCACCTCGAATCTTGTCTCGAGTTAAATTCATTTCGTAACCGTCGATGGGGTGTTGATGAAGTGTTTAAATCTCACGGATATTACTAGTTTCGCTTGATAGCTCAGATGGTAGAGAGTTCGCTTGGAGAACGAGAGGTCCGGGGTTCGAAATCGATCCTTTTGCTCTGCACAATTTCATATGATATTTTTTTCTCGTCAAAATCATTTTTCACAATTTCATCACACACAAAGCATGAATTCGGACGTTTTCATTGCAAAAACGGTATTTTTCCCCCAAAATTTCAATAATGAATTCAAACGCGTGCATGAAAATGAAGCGCGGGCGGGTTACGGGAAACTAACGGGGGATCGTAAGTTTCGTTTTCTGACCGAAAATCGGTGAAAATCAGACTCAGACTTATCAAAAAAAAAGTCGGGCATCAATGTGTTTGATATGAAATTAAAGCTGAAAATTCCGTTAGTACGGAAATTGCTCTTAAAATATCGTACGAATTTTAGTCCGGTCAAGTGAATGGTTACAAGAAGCTTAGTCACGAAAGTTGTTAAATTCTAAAATTAGCGATAAAATCACTGTTTGTGGACCAAATATGTCAGATTTGGCATTATATTATAGAGAAAATTACGAACAATCCACCTACACCGCCATCATGGCTGCCAGCTAACCCTACCTCAATTAATTCAGGGAAAACAAACAAAAGGTTTTAGCGCAAGGTTGACATCCTGAAATCGATCTTTGCGTGGGTTAGAAATCGGCAAGGTCACTCATTGAAAGCGATACCTGCGTGCTGACTGGGCAGACGGGTGAAAAACACGTTTGTTTTTCTCCGGCACATGGACATGACCTGTGAGCTGACAGGTCATGTAACCGAGCGTCAAATCACTCGGCTAATCGGAAGCATTCGGAACCGATCGTATATTTTCGGATTTGAAATGGTCTATGTAAACACACTTTTACCCTCATCTTAGTGATGTCACTTTTATATTTCTGTGAGAATGCCATAAAATATTTGTACTGTTAAAGTTGGGTGACATACTTGTGAAATCACACATCAAGTGATATATTTTTGAAATCTCTCAAATTGGCATCCTTTTATGTAGAATATATGTACAGTTAATTTTGCTGATCTCAATTTTTAAAAGTGGTTTGATTCAATTTTACGTGATTTCTAGTCTACATGAGCACATCATAAAATCAATCTTATTCCAACATTTATGGTGCGGTTAAGCTGAGCAAAATGATAATTTTAATTTTCCACCACATTTTAAACAAATTTTTACTTTCAAGAATTAACAATTGAATGGTATATAAAACATTAGAAAACAAACAAATTTCTATCCTTTGTTTGGCTACATCGCAAATCAATTTTGGATACTTCCGATACATTTGTGCTTGATCACTTCGTGATATTTTAGTTTAATTACTCCAGTGAATATTTTCCAATTATTGGTTTACAAAGTTACAAAGCAGTATACCGTTTAGGAACGTTTACCGGGAGAGGAAATTTCACAGGGGTAATGAGAAACTGTGGGCTTTCTTCTCAATGGCGGCACCAGCGTCATTTTGAGGTCGTCCGTAGGAGAGAGACCTTATGGCTGCACCCTTCGTCTGTCTGTGGTGTCAGTGTGTCAACAATTGGTACATACTTTTTGTCTTGTCCACTTCTTTTCCATACAATGACCAATTGTAACCATTATTATGCAGTTCGAATCTTCCGTCCCATACTTGCAATGCATTAGTAAAGACCAATTATTCTGAACATTATGTCACTGGAGTGAACTTGGTCGACCAAGTTTATTCACACTTGGTCAGTGAACTTGGTCAGTTTGGTTACCTGCATGAATACTGTATAACACTGTAAAGCGTGTATTAATATGCCAATTTTATTTGAGCAGTCACAAAATGCAGTAGACTATTTGTTTTAATTTTGTCTTTTTTAATTTTTGAAATATTTTGACATTTTTTGATTTTTTTTGATTTTTAAAATTGCTCGACACAATATTTTTTAAAACTCATAGCTCGACCAATATCTTTGTGTATCACGCTCAATCCATCCAATTTTATATCAAACTTGGGTCATAGATGCAACATGGAAACCTTCATATGTGTATGAGGTCAAAGGTCACATACCAAGGTCAAAGGTCATCTGAGGTCAAGATGTAAAAGTGGCTGCATATGTAAATTTGATTACATTTGTCCATTTCTTGACCAATTGCAACCATTATTATGCTTTGAGAATCTCCCGTCCTATATACTATACACAAACTGAAAACCCAATAAAAATGTGTATTTCGTCTTTTAAACACCCTAAACAAGATGCCCAAGGTTATCACAACTTTGGACTCCATCCCTCTTTCCCTTTAATGGCACGCACTCTTAACGTATAGTTTATGACTTTGCAACCAGGTAACGAGACTATATAATAAGACGCACGCGCATTTGACCTAACCCGGAAACGGCAGACGATGTTTTGATTTTGCATCTAGATGGCGGATTCAACTCGCTTTGCTACGATAAATGAAGAAGAATTTAAAGAATTGATAAAACAAAAAGATAGCGTCAGTACACAAAGGAGTACTGAAGTTGGTATATGGATCTTCAGAGCCTATTTAAAGGGAAAAGAACTTGATATGGACTTTGAATCTTACCGCAAACAGTTACTTGCCGATATGTTGCAACACTTCTATGTTGAATTTTCGACGTGTAAACTGCGAAAATTACAAGACAGGATCACTGATAACCATCCGAGCCGCGATTTCTGTGCGTTGTGTTTGGATTTAAAAGTTGTAGTTTGTTAACTATTTACATTTTTAACTTTAAAACGTTTGACATCGGAACTCTGAACTCATACATGTAGCTCGACCAATACAATGGGCTTAATCTATCCAATTTTATACCAAACTTGGGTCATAGATGCAACATGGAATCCTTCATATGTTAATGTGGTCAAAGGTCACATACCAAGGACAAAGGTCATCTGAGGTCAAGATGTAAAATTGGCTGTATATGTAAAATTGGCCATTTCTTTTCCATACAATGACCAATAGCACCAATTATTATGTTTTTGAGGTGTCATAATATTGGATCCAAAAATAATGATAACATTGGATGATTTCCGCCCAATATGTATTGATCTCGCTATCCGAATTTTAAAATATTGGGCTCGACTGCGTCTCGCCCAATATTTTATAAACTCATACATGTAGCTCGACCAATACCATGGGCTTAATCTATCCAATTTTATACCAAACTTGGATAGATCTAGACCTAGGCCTGCACACAAATCAGAAATAAGCTTATTTATGGTGTAATTTGTTCTGGAATTACAACAAGAAAACTGTAAAAAAATATGTTTTAAATGACTAACTATATCATTGTTATTTAATTTTTTTATTGGAATGTGTAAACATCATGGAAATATTGAGAGAATTTAGGTCTAAAATGCAAGCACAAAAATCGGAAATGAAAATAAGAACCTACCTACATGTATAATTGTATGCCTAGTAAAAAGGCTATAAATTCTCCTTAAACCCACTATCAAAAGACCAAAAGTACAATATTTGTAGCCAAAGAGTATTTCACACTGTTTGTATTAATTAACCTTGTCCATGTGTATTGTATTTAACTTTTTCATGAGTAATTCTGATGGAAACTCGGCTCCACACAAAAATGTTGCCACAGCTGTCGGCCATCTTGTTGTTTACTATTTTCACAATCACATGATGTATGTGGACTATTCCATTGTGTTAAATATGGGGGTTATATTATAGTGACGGTAGGGGCTAATTGACTAGTAAAGAAGATAGGTTTTCAACATGTTTTACATCCAAAAATACCAAAATTATCATTCTAGGCTCGTGTTAAATAATATTAATCATCATATTTTTGTTTCTTTATAGAAAATATACAAATATGGCAATTATCTATCCGGCGTCAGTTATGAAAAGTTCCAACTAAAAATAACAGTTTCACACCCTTCAAATGTATGGGTCAATCCAGCAAAAACATTGAACCAATCAAAAGCTCTTATTCCAAACTGTCCAATACAGTAACAAAATCGGTTGACCGATTTTTAAACTTACAAATACAGTCCAATACATGATTAACTCGAGTTCAAAGCTCTGTGTAAATGAATAGGACAGAAGATTCTCAAAACATAATAATGAATAATATTGGATCCCAAAATAATGATAACATTGGATGATTTACGCCCAATATGTATTGATCTCGCTATGAGTTTTAAAATATTGGGCTCGACTGCGTCTCGCCCAATATTTTATAAACTTTTTTATATCCTGGATCCGCCAGTGGTCTAACCTCTTTCTTTCTAGTTGCCTGATGCCTGTGGTTTGAGAGCCACCTTGTTTTTAATCTACCCATATATATATATAAACGGACGATCTATTTGGGACCGCTGTCCCTATTTTTTTGAGTTAGGGGGTAAATGGGGTGGGGGCAAGAATTGTTGAGGTAGGCATGAAGGAAAGAAGATGCGCTCAAATTTGTTTGCCATTTTATGCTTAAATTGTCATATTGTGTCTCATTTCAACTAAATTGAATTTGTTGCCCCCCTCCCTAATGGCGCCGCCACTGTGCATTAAAGGGTCTTAAGAGGTCTAACGTTGATAATTATAAAAGAAAAAGGTACTTTTGTCAAAATCCTGGAGATATTTTACTCATTTAGGGCGGTAAATTGGGGGAGAAACGTGCACACACAAAAAATTCCTTTTATGGAGAATTTTGGCTTCAGAGATAATATGCATTAAGGGTGTCTGAAAATCTTATCTTTGGTCAATCAAGATAGTTGAGTGGCCCCCAGGATGTACGTGGAAAAAGTTTCTTATCAAACCGGTAAAAAGACTACTCATTACAGTATTTTATATATGTATCCTACACTATGTGTAGTGATGCTTTCTTCAGAAGATACCATGCCTATAGATTATGAGGATATCCAGCATCTTTAAGGATGTTATTTTCAGTAGACAGCATGCCAGGAAATTATGAATATATCTCCAGTTAACACTATGTGTAGAGATGCTATCTTCAGAAGATAACATGCCTACAGATTATGAGCATATCCAGCATATTTAAGGATGTTATCTTCAGTAGACAGCATGTCAGGAAATTATGAATCTATTCCCAGTTAACACTACGTGTAGAGATGCTATCATCATAAGATAACATCAACAGGTAAATTGCAGTGTGTGCAAAAAGCAGCAAATAGGTGATGGGTCCAAAGTTGCTGGTTTCAGAATTCAAATTTGGTTTTGAATAATTATACTGTATGTACACCGGCCCGGGGGACAGTCGCCCATTACATTGCATGCATGCGTGACAACAAAAACACCTTATCAGGGCTGTTTTTGACATGGGTTTGTCAGGGCTGTTTTTGATATGGGTTTGTTACACGCATAATGCATTAAGGAGTCTACAGAGGTCTAACATTGATTATTTTCAAGAAAAAGGGTACTTTTGTCAAAATCTGGAGATATTTTACTCATTTAGGGCGGTAAATCGGGGGGTGGGGGTGGGGGGAGAAACTTGTACACAAAAAAACTTAATTTTATGGAGAATTTTTGCTTCGGAGATATTATGCATTAAGGGTGTGTCTGAAAAATCTTTGGTCAACCATGATAGTTGAGTGGCCCCCAGGATGTACGTGGAAAAAGTTTCTTATCAAACCGGTAGAAAAACTACTCATTACAGTATTTTATATATGTATCCTACACTATGTGTAGTGATGCTTTCTTCAGAAGATACCATGCCTATAGATTATGAGGATATCCAGCATCTTTAAGGATGTTATCTTCAGTAGACAGCATGTCAGGAAATTACGAGACTATCACCAGTAAACATTATGTGAAGAGATGCTACCTTCAGAAGATGACATGACTATAGATTATGAGCATATCCAGCATGTTTGAGGATGTTATCTTCAGTAGACAGCATGTCAGTAAATTATGAATATATCCCCAGTTAATACTATGTGTAGAGATGCTATCTTCAGAAAATAACATTCCGATAAATTAAGCTAAAATAAATGGTTGGATTTTCTTTCACCTCAATTTTATTTTGGTCGGTAGGTCGATTTGTTTAGAAGATAACATGCCTATAGATTATGAGGATATCCAGCATATTTAGGGATGTTATCTACAGAAGAGAGCATGTCAGGAAATGAGACTGTCACCAGTAAACATTATGTGAAGAGATGCTACCTTCAGGAGATAACATGCCTATAGATTATGAGCATATCCAGCATGTTTGAGGATGTATCTTCAGTAGATAGCATGTCATGAAATTATGAGTCTATCACCAGTTAACACTATGTGTAGAGATCCTATCTTCTGGAGAAAACATGCCTATAGATTATAAGCATATCCAGCATGCTTAAGAATGTTATTTTCAGTAGATAGCATGTCAGGAAATTATGAGTCTATCCCTAGTTAATACTATGTGTAGAGATGCTATCTTCAGAAAATAACATTCCGATAAATTAAGCTAAAATAAATGGTTGGATTTTCTTTCACCTCAATTTTATTTTGGTCGGTAGGTCGATTTGTTTAAAAAGAATTATATTTCGAAGAATGACCAATTATACTGGAATACACCGAGGTTTATCATCTAACTACAGTTTATATTAAAATACAAAGTCTGGTGGCATGGATAAATATTTCAGAGTGGGGTCACATAGGGTTCAAGTGAGGTCATTAAGGTGACGAATTTTTAATTTTAATAAAATATTTTTAAAAAAAAGTTTTTTTCTATTTAGATTTCAAAGAATGACCAAATCACACTGGAATATACTGATGTTTATAATTTAATTGAATTTTGATATTAAAATAAAAATTCTGGTTGTATTTCAAAGTGGCATTTCAGAGTGGTGTCAAATATGGGTTAATTTAGTTCATTTAGATGACGAATTTGTCATTTAATTTTTTGTTATTGAGAAGAAAAAAAACGCGACTGCGTTTTCCCGATTTATACGGACGGTCGGGAAAGGGCAATCCAACACTTGCTTGTGTTGGCCTTATGAGCATATCCAGCATGTTGAAGGATGTTATCTTCAGTAGACAGCATGTCATGAAATTATGAGTATATCACCAGTTAAAAGTATGTGTAGAGATGCTATCTTCAGGAGATAACATGCCTATATGATATATAGATTATGAGCATAACCAGCATGCTTAAGGATATTATCTTCAGTAGATAGCTTGTCAGGATATTATGAGTCTATTACCAGTTAACACTATGTGTAGATATACTAGAGATGCTATCTTCAGAAGATAACATGGCTATAGATTATGAGCATATCCAGCATGTTTAAGGATGTTATATTCAGTAGACAGCATCTCAGGAAAATATGAGTCTATCCCCAGTTAACAATATGTGTAGAGATGCTTTATTATTCGAGGTTAAGGCAGCAGTACGACTTGGATACAACAAGAAGTTATGCACACGCCAACCATGTATTTGGATTATTTGGAATCAGTGTTTTGTGAAAAAAGTCCAGCCTGCACCAATCTACCACATTTCATATTATAAGACAATCAGGAATGTAAAAGAGAAGCTACTTGCGACCAAACAGGGGCATGTGAAATTGCCAATTGGGGGCAAAACTCATGATGAGGCAGTTGCAGTAAAACACCATACAGAAGTACCCCACCAAGGTATTTCTGTAGCGAGCCCTTGGACTACGGCAACGACGCAATGTCATATGCATACTGCATCATGCAAGATAGAGGAGAGATGATAGGATGTCACAATTCAAACTATAAAATCAAATGGAACCATGGCTTGCATCAACAACAAAAACTTGCTCCAAAGAAAGAATGGATGTGCAAGAACTGTCAGATACAAAGACTGTAAGGAAGTGCCTCCTCAAAATTGTATGCCAAAATTGCATGTTATGTTAGAACCGTCTAGGAATTGATAGTCAAAAAGTAGTTGATCGTTAAAGGAGGGGTCCTGCATGCACATCATTCTGCATTATGTTCGAAAATTAATTATCGAGCCCAAATTGCGAAATTATATAGAACAAAGCATCATACCTATGACAAAATGAATAAAAACTGTCATCTTGCAACATGCCATTTTTTAAATTCGCAGCGATCAAAATTTCCGGTGTCGATGAAGTCGTAGTTATTCAATGCAATTGCGCAAATTTGAGCACTGATAACCATGACGTCATCGAATCGACACCAGGATTTTCGATCACCGCGAATGTTAAAAATTGCATGTTGAGAAATGGCAGGTTTTATTCTTTTTTGTGATAAGTACTGTATGAAGTTTTGTTCTACTTTTGTATATAATTACGCAATTTAAGATCGATAATTATTTTCCTAACATATAATTGCACACTGACACTGTTGTGATTGCGCCTCCTTTAATGATTTTTTCTTCTTCTAAAAACACCAAACAAATTGACAAACTAAGGAAATTCACTGCAAATTGAAAATCATTTATTTGGTGCGTTTTCATTTAATTGTGCACAAAAAGTCCATTGAATTACCATAATTTTCTGAAAGATATTAGATTTACACCGTGAATATTTATTTCAAAAATATAAAAACACCAAACTAGCGGCCATTTTGGATTTAAAGTATGTTATTACAAAGCAAAAATACTGGATAGTAGTTACTAGTGGTCTAATACATACTAAGACTATATTTTTATCGTACATGTTGGATGATATTATCCTATTTTATGGAATTCGAAAAATGTTGCAGCCATTTTGGGACCCATTTTTACAGCCATTTTGGATTTTAAGTATGTTAACAAAACAAAAATACTGGATATGAGTTACTAGTGATATAATACATACATCACATTGTTAAAAACTATATTTTCATCATGCATTTTGGTTAATATTATGCTATATTATAGAATTTTGACCCAAATTTTGGCCGGCCAATTTGGATTTAAAGTATGTAAACAAATCACAAATTCTGCATATGAGCTTCAAAGGGTCTACCACATATATCCCATTGTTAAAACTATACTCTGATCATACATGTTGGGTTGATATATGCCAATATATGGAATTATAGCATTTGGGGGGGGGGGGGGGGGGGGGCATTTTGGCGGCCATCTTGGATTTAGGTATGTTATCAAATCAACAGTACTGGTTATGAGCTCCTAGTGGTCTAATACGTACATTCCACTATTAAAACTATACTTTTACCATATATTTTGATCCCGATTTTGATTTATATAATGTCATTTTAGGAAATTTGACCTTTTAGCGGCCATTTTCGACGCCAACTTGAATAAGCCCTTAGCATACCAAAATGATTTTTGTTAATATACTGAATATGTTTTAGGACCATGAAAGGAAGTAAAAGAAGTTGGTTTGGGGGAGTCCTGGGGGTGCATGGTAACCCCCGTATATACCCGACTATGTAATTTCCCTCAAATCGGATCGCGTGACTTCAGGGTTTGCCCATTTTTTTCTTGAATAAACTCAAAGGCTATTAGATCTTTGTGATAAACACAAAGCACAAAGAAAAACAAATCACCTCGAGGGGAACTGTAGCAACTTTAAGTCGGTTATTATCTGACTTTTTCAACTTCGGCAAAATGCAATATTTGAACATGGCAACAGGGTATCAATCAGGCAACACTGACTTATTAAAATCGGTTGTTCGTTAGACAAAAGATAGGGCAACTCATTCATGAAGTCAGTTTGAGCACAAATTCTACCACCTTTTTCGTGGCTGAAATCAGTATAATTAGGAGGATTTTACCCTATAATGAGCAAAAACAAGATAGGCCCGTTACCATGGCAACAGAGGGTTGCTGAATTTTTTAATACCATATCTTTACAATCTTTACATAACTACTAACTGTCTTTCACCTCCCAAACTTTAGGCAAAATCCAAGAGATGGCGTGTCCAAAAGTTTGTCAACAAAAAGTCACTCTTAAATTGGGGAGCATTCTTACAAATGTATGGCTTGTTTTCCATGCAGTTATTTAGGCTTCAGTCATGGAGGTAGCATTAGGCTAGCCATAACATGTAGCTGCAAACTTCTCGTAGCCTGTTACAGAACATTGGACCAATTGGCCTTTTCTTCACCAAATCTTTCTACAAGTACTACATTATAAGGACCTTCATCATTTTACTTTTTCCAACACCAAAGCATGCCGCTACTGTATCGCATCCTGTCGGCTAAAATCTCATGGATGAGATCTTTGTAATGCTTAACGGTTGCCTGGATGGCAATGACAGTCCTTTCTTTAACCTTAACCCTACTAAATCCAACATAATCAATACAACAGAAGCACGGCGAGGATGGATCCCATTCCCCAATCTCATTGCGAAATCAAGCACAGGTACATATAGGCCCCGAAAAGTTATTTTTGAAGCGCAATTCCCATACCGTAATGCACGATCACCTTTACGCTGGCCGTGTTGGCCGAGGTTCGAATCCCGGGGGCAGCACACAACAATTTGTCTGTCAACATTTGTCCCGTGTTTCCCCCATGTTCGATTTGCTACATGTTTAATTACTACAAACCCCGAATGGGTTATGGAGGGTTCCATTGTCCATTGCTGTGTGTAAACATTGTAGAAGATAGTGGTACAAAAGTAGAAGAGCATACACATCTCATCTACCAAAACTATTACGCGTTGATGCTATCTTCTGCAACCCTGATGGCCTGCTGCACAAATAATGTTGTCTGCCCCTTCATGAGTTGTAGCAATATATTTCCACTTGAAAATAAACCAAAATAACTGATCTCTACAGGCGTGGCCTTGAATCCCAAGCTTGTATATTATTATGTCAAGGACCAAATATACATAAGCATGTTTCAGTATTTTTTGTATTTTGTATTTACATTTTTTGACATAATCCATTACCATGGGCTGTTGGACTGAATACTGGCCAACAAGGAATATATGGAAGCTAGGCACAATTACCCACACTGTACATGTAGCATCTTGTGTCAAATGTCTGGAAGACACTTCCACCTTTGTTTAAGACAGTAGGAGCAGTAGGAACTAGTGATAGCTTATAACATGACATGACTTCTTCTATGTAACATTCTTGTACCATCCTGCAATTTTTCTTGCAGACCCAGTCAGGCAGGCTTGTGCTTGAACACCGAAGAAATGTAGTATTGATGTGAAAATGTAGGATCTGTGTCATGGTTTGGTTTACCTGGTAAATTAAAGAGAGAAACCGTGGATGATTAACTTGTATTATTTGGATACATTCTACATACATGGATGGCGAAATGGTGTGTTGAGAATCGTAATATTTGATAGATGACAACCACAAAATGACAGTCATAAATAACATAGTTCATTTCTAAGTCTTGAATATTTTATGTTAACTCCCTGCACAGACTAAAGTAAAAATCCTAAAACAACATGACATATATAATTGCCTGGGTTATTTTAATATTACTATTTATTAGCCCTACATACATGTTGAGGTAGCATAGCAAGGTACTTAAAATACAGGGGAGGATAGCCCCCCCCCCCCCTAATTTTTTTATATTTTTGACAGGGAGAAAACGTTGAAAACGTAAAAACGTGTAAAAACGTGTAAAAACGTGCGAAAACGTGTACAAAAAACCGCCAAGGGGGCTCTGCCTCCGTAGACCCCCGCAAGTGGCTGCCGCCACCTTGACCCCAGCTTTGGCGCGCCCCCTATTGAGATCCGCCCCTGAGGCCTACTCATAATAAAAAGTAAGCCCAGTCACGTCCCAGGCCTATTTATTTCTCACAGGGTTTTGAAAGAGTATAATGCAATTCAACAAATCATTCATAATATAATAGTCCTAATATTTATTATTCTTAAATAGCTAAGGCCAAACAAAATAGAAGGTTCGTCTCAAAGCTTGCGCGCGCATTGGTTTTGAAATGCCAAAATACCGCGTCTGAAATGCAGAAAATTGTCAAATCAATTTTTTTTTTCCCTACAAATTTTTATTTCGAGTTTTTATTAAAAATATCGGCAGATTTTCCTTTTCTCAAACTTTTACATGACTCAGTTCTTCAAAAAACGCTGCACAATTGTTCTTATACACAACTACATCACAATATTCATTTCAAATAGAAAAAACAAATATCAGAAAGTGTCAACGGTTGCAAATAGTAAGAGTAAGAATTGCCACACAAATAAAAAAAATGTTACAAAAAAAAAAATGGAAGACAAAAAACAGCGCGCGTCGCCCGATTTTGAAGCCTTCGCAAGCTTTGAGACGAACTTTTTTGTTTGTTTGGCCTAAGAAAGTTTAAGCAATCTCTTTGGTTCTCAGAGAAATCGGCGACATTTAGATGAGACAATTTAACACGGGGAGGTGGGGCCTACGTTTTAACAGTGCGCCAGAACTTCACAATGCGTGGTTTGCTCCATAACGCGCACTTCTGCAGTGCGTCTTTAGCCCTTTTCCTGCGTTTATGCCGGCGCCGCGACGCTTACGCATGGTTTACTCATCGCATGTTATTGGATGGAATGTTTGTGGGTTATTCGATCCTAGCAGGGGTAAAAGTTGTCAAATGTGGACAATAATATGTACTTTTTTCTTTGAAAAATGTCTAAAGTATGATTGTTTAAGAATAAGAATAAAGGTATTGTTTTTAGACCGTACCCGTGTTATATTGTCTGACATAAATGCACCCGTGTTATATTGTCTGACATAAATGTACCCGTGTTATATTGTCTGACATAAATTGCGTAGAACAACTCCGCCTGCGGCGTCGTTGTTCTACTTAAAATAATACTATCGTCCGCATTTATGTCAGACAATATAACACGGGTACGGTCTAAAAACAATACCTTTATTCTCTAATTAATAATTATTTCGTGGTAGAATGTAAAATAAACATGTCCTACACTAGGCTTGCCGCCTAGCCTACTTATTACCATTCAGAAAGTGGTCTCCGCATATTTTGTATCATTTTGTATCATCACGGATTCACGATTCAATTTCTCCGTTCAGGTTCCTTTTTTTTTTTGGCAGGGAATCTATGAAATGACGGTTTATTTACAGTCATATCTAAGTTAGGCTAAAAAATGATGGACACCCTAAAATGTGTCCCGATTTGATTTATTGGATATGATTTCAAATTTTGAGCTATGTATAAGGTCGGTGTAACGAACTGGTCAAACCGCAACACATTTGACGGAACAAATGACCTTCGCATTGAAATCGCAAGAAGAAAAAAATTGCCGGCAATTTAGCCTAAAAAATGACAGCCACCATTATATGTGTCCCGATTTGGTTTTTTTGATATGATTTCACATTTTGAGCTACTTATAAAGTATGTGTAGCTAACCCGTCAAACCGCAACACATTTGACGAAACAAATGACGTTCGCATTGAAATCACATGGAGAAAAAAAAACAGCTGCTGCTAAAAATGATGGATACCCTAAAATGTATTCCGATTTGATTTTTTTGGATACGATTTCACATTTTGAGCTACGTATAAATTCGGTGTAACGAATCGGTCAAACCGCAACAAATTTGACAGAACAAATAACGTTCGCATTGAAATTGCAAGAAGAAAAAAGAAAATTGCCGGCGATTTAGCCTAAAAAATGACGGATACCCTGTAATATGTCCCGATTTGATTTTTTAGATATGATTTCATATTTTGAGCCATGTAGAAAGTCTGTGTAATGAACTGGTCAAACCGCAACACATTTGACGGACAAAATGTCGTTTGCATTTCAAATGAATCTCCAAATTTGCATTAAATAATCGTGATATAGCCGACAATTTGTTTTTTAAGTAAGCTTATATTTATTTATTTTTATTTATTTTTTGATGAGTGAAATGATGGATAATTTTCAGAATTAAATGTTTAGAGACATTTCGGGAATCCCGGGTCCCGCCCGAAAAAAATTGGGTCAAGAGATTAAGAATTCCTGAACATCCCAGCCCAAATGAAGATTAAGAATTCCTGAAAATCCCAGCCCACAATGACGTACTCATTATAATCGCAAGGATTTTTTTCGCTCCTGATATAAATTTGAATTTGGGCTAAACAAGGAAGGATACACTAAAATGTGCCCCAGTTTAAATTTTTGGATATGATTTCGCATTATGAGATACGTATAAGGTCAGTGTTACTAACCGGTAAAACCGCAATACATTTGATGGAACGAATGACGTTTAATTTGAAATCCCAAGGATTTTTTTTTTCGCTGCTGATTTAGGCTAAAAGATGATGGATACCTTAAAATGTGACCCGATATTCCGATTTGATATGTTGGATATGATATTTCACATTTTGAATCGACACCATATTCGCTGCTTGCTGCACTGTTATAATTTGTCACCACAACAATGTAACAACTCTTTGTAGTTAACACGTCGAGGGCTCAGAAACAAAAGGCCTTATCTCCATTTTGACCATTTTGAGAAAAATGGTCTATTGAGGATTTTTAAACACATTGTGGAGATAGAGATGAGGCGTTGTTATACTGGCTATAACTTTGAAAGGGGTTGTGTTACGGGAAAGAGAATTTCTTTCTATACATTTTGATATCAAAATCTCATTTTTGAAAACATGGAGATGAGGCCTTTTGTTTATGAGCCCACGACGTGTTCACATTTGAATAAATATTACCATCGTATCCATGATAAAAGACACATATCGCTAACACTGGGATACATTACAATAGAAAATAAGCAAATACACGACACACATCACCAATAATGCGGCAGTCATCGAATCTGATTCTGTTGGGATCCTAATGTACCAACCTCAAACCATGTCTATCAAAACCGCACAACCAAAAACCAACTGCAAATCCGATAACCGCGAAACCTGCGAACCGCTCTAGTTTTAAACTAAAATCTGCTCTATATCGTAAGTTCTCTCAAAATGTGGACTTTGGAGTTTACTTAAATCTGAAATAGCTCTAGTTTTTGAAACAAATTGAAGTTCTAACATTGAATTTCTTAACACAAGAACTTTCAAAAGTCGCGTGTTGGGCTAGGCCTATTAATTCCACCCAAGAATTGGTCGACCCATGTTGGGCGACCTTGAGGATGGCCATGGCAGTATAGGTACAATCTTGCTACACGACTTGACTTTTGTGTCCCATTGGGCTAATATTTTCAACTAAAATCTGCTCTAGGGATATTATTCTTAAGTTGTTTTATGAAACAGAAGATAAGAATCTTTTAACTTAACATGCTAAAGAAGAGTTCAGGATGTTAAGAAGATTTTTTTCAGGAGTTAAGAAGAATTAATTCTTCTTAAAAAGCAAGTTAAGAAGATCTTAGAATTTTATGAAATAGGGCCGTGGGTAGCTATTTGTTTGATTAATAACGTTTGTTGTTGTCTTAGAACCTTCTTCAGATCTATACATTAGAAAATTCTAACTTAATGCAATGGATGACAGATTTACGGTTACATTATACGGTGTTCAACTCAGTTGCGCATAGCCAAAGAGGGGGTGGGAAAGGGGGGCGGGGGTGGGGGACATTAAACCCGTCTGTCATTGTCGGTTGAGATTGGTACTATCGATTCATTTCACAAGATGTAATGTTTCATTTATCCGTACTGTATTATGCAATGCAGTAGGAACAGATAACAAGTTTATACATAATTTGGACGGTAAAAGTCGTGTCATGATTTTATTAAACCATTGAACTTTTTAATTACAAAGAACGGCTTTTTTTTTGATATCATGAAATAATGCCTTTCAAGCATGTTGAGTGCAATAACATTATTATTTGTATGCACCTCTCGATTTTCTTTTGTAATGTAATGATGGTCCTTATTTTTTAATCTTCAGAAAATGATAAAAAAAACCAGATTTTCGGACCAAAAATTAATTTTAACTGAATCGCAGACCGGTTCGCCGTGACTCATTATTAACATATGGCACCGGGAGTGACCTAGCTACTGACGACACTTTTTAGATTTTTTTATGGAAAACAATTAACGCCATTATTTTTCTTTTAGATCTAAATTTAGATCCTCGGTTTATCCCAATCATAAAGCTAGCATACCCCATCTCTGATTGCCCCAATCCAGTGTCCATCGAGTGAGCAGAGCGAGGACTAACAACTCTAAATGGATAAATGTAAGGCTGGTCACTGGGCTGGTGGTCAGGAGGATTGTATTCTATACATCTATTTTTCTCTATGAGGGTAAACATATAGCGCATGCGACGATCTTTTTTTTTTAAGTGGGACGATGTTAATTCGTATATGGATATTATTAACTTTGCTAGCTACTATTCTGATCTTACTTCCAGTTTTGTTCTCATAATTACATCGCTAGTTAAAGGGGCATTGAGAGATACGCATGGGAATGCGCCCTCAATTTTCTTGGAAATTTGTTTTTTTTTTGCACCAAAGTTATATTCCGGCATATACTAACTACAATCTGAAACCGTTTACCTTAATTCGCAGTATATCATGTTATATTTTCCACAATTTTTTTACATCGAAATTATCAGCAGAATTCGGCACATATGGCTTCCCCATGGCTTCACCAGAATGTCTATCTGGCGCCACCACTTCAACCAATTTTTCCATGAAATATTACGTTTAAGGGTTGTATTATACCTTATCTACTGAAACTCAGATTTAATGTTTTTAATTTTAATTTGTTTAGCCAATCTCTCCGTGCCCCTTTAACATCACGCTGCATGTTGTTATTAATACTACCGAGGTGGCTTACTTCTCCAGTAAGTTACGCCAATTTGGTGCACTAGGCCGAACCTCTCCCGTTTTAGCACCGAATCTTTGGGACACGCTGTTGTACATATGTTCACTTTTTTTTGTTGGTCTATCAAATCCTTTCCATACACTTTTGCGTGTGCAATGCTTTCATTATTTCCGACATCTATGTTGCGTGGGATTTAGAAACAACATTTGGTTTGTTTGTTTGAAAACTAGGTATATTTACGAAGGTTGTAATAATAACATATGTGTGCCGAATCTATACTTTTTAGAATTATCTACTTCCGTCTACACCATCAGCTACTTTCAATTTCGAAACCACATTTGTTTGTTTATTTGGAAACTAGGTGAATTTGCGAAGGTTGTATAATAACATGTGTGCCAAATCTATACTTTTTATCTACTTCCATCTACACCACGAGCCACGTACCGACAATTTTAATTCCATTGCTTTAAAGTTGTATGTTCCGATCACTTTTTTTGGAGTATGATTTTTTTTCACATCAAGATATTTTGATATCAGAAGAATCCCCATATTTTTCTCATTATGTCTATAAAATCTTAGGGGCCATAAATGTTCCATTTATAAATTATAGGCTAAAATGTGGTGAATTACTGCCAAAGGTGGTTAACCACCAACCAGTTTGTGTACTACTCAATGGGCAAATATTTTGTGACCTTGTGCTTCTAAAAAAAATAGAACCGTTGGAGTTATGCAACTCAAACTTTGGAATGCGACAATTTTAAGGATGATCTTTCATGTAAGAATAGAAAAAATCAAGTTAAAAATCGGGCCAGCAATCGGAACATCTACCTTTAACTGGCTTTAACCTGTTAAACAAAATGGCTACAAACAATGCCACCGCTGCGACCGATGAAATGTCATCAGATTACCTTGATTACTAGCAATGCCACTGCTACGACTGATGAAATGTCACCAGATCACATCTTCTGGAATGTCTTCTATTGGGAGCAAATTATCCTGGCGATTATTTTCTGGTTGATAGGCATCGGTGGACTTATCGGAAATGTCATGATAATCGCCGCCGTTTCTTTCTCGAAGAAACTGCAGACATCGACCAACGCATTTGTGACAAGTTTGAGTGTTGCCGATCTGCTGACTGCTTTTACGCTAGTCTGGTACGGTGTCAGTCTTCTGGGTAAAGGAGAATGGCCGATACCAGGAACGTATTGGGTATGTCAGTTTACTGGTTATATGGTCTATGCCACCCTTGCAACCAGCATGTGGACATTGGGCGTAATTGCCATAAATCGACTCATCTACATCGTAAAACCAATCTGGTATAATCAGATATTCACATCCTGGAAGCTTAGATTTCTTGTGGCCATACCATGGGTTATACCGACAGCATCTTTCTTGTAGTAATTGCCGAAGAAAATATTGGATTTGGGTATTCCAAGTCTGGTTTAGAATGCTCTATTTAAAAAAACTCAACCTTGTTCCATCTGGATCTACCTTTATCTTAAGAATAACTTTTTGGAAACAGAAGCAACGCGTTAACTCAGCTGCCACTCCAGCGAGTTCTAGTGGAAACTCCACAACGGAACTTATTATCGAAGAGGGCACGAGTGATCCAAACAGCGCTGTAGCAGATCGAAGAAAGAGACGAATCTCGAGACAAGAAATCTAGATCACCAAAAACCTTTTCTACGTCGTCGTCGGATTCATCGTGGTTTTTCTTCCATTTTTAATCATACTGCAATTAGATTATTGTCACGTCCTGAAGATATTGCCGTTGTCCAACTGCGACATTAACTTCGTAATATACGCCGCGAAACATCCGGATTTCAAAGTTGTGCTTTGTCTTATGATGAGGTGTTCTTACGCGGATATTCCGCAGTCAACACCGTTCTTGAGATATATTCTTTCAAGAAGTAACTATACGCTACATTATACAACGGCAGATCGACTAGGGAAAATGTCCTTTCGCCATATTTACCTGTAACACTGTGCTCCAAATCATGATATAGCCATACATCGTCACTGGCTTTGAACTAGATTGGAATACATACCCTGCAATGAACTTATGTATCAGTATACTCGCGGTTGTTGCGTGGACTTCTTGAAGATGAACTCGCCTGTTCGAACACTTAAATGACTTATGAACCGTAATGCTTCGTTCAAACTGAAATGTTGTTGCGATAGTTTTAACTTCCATATCTTTTTGCGAACCGTATACTTCATGCAAATTGTAATATTAACATGGTAGTTCTCGAGGTTCATGTCTGTTCATGAACCGTGATGCTTCGTCCAGACTGTAACATTGTACGTGATATAACATTGAGATTATGTTGAAAAAATTCAAGATGCTTACTCACATTTTAGACGGTTTCGTCAACCAGGTCAGCTGATTACTGAGGAAATCAGTCGACCTTGTTGACAAAACCGTCTAAAATGTGAGTTAAACATCGTGGATTTGTTCAACATAATCTCAATTTTTATTTTATTGAACATAATATTTTTCAACTTCCCCGTCTTTTACGAGGGTCATTCACCGTGTCCGAAAAAATGGTTCCTCGCCGGACAACCTAGTAGGAAATGTTGGTTGTCCGGCAGAATTTGTGGTTGTCGGTATATAAAATGCTATTCTCCAGCCAAACTGATTCCCAAAGGACCCCAACTTTATCACAAAATCGATTTTTGCCGGAACTACCATTATACAAAACGAGGAGTGATTGAGTGCTGTGCGCCTTTATAACACACAACAAAAATATTATTTTGTATTTTTTGTCATATTTGTAATAATTAATATCAAGAAAAACTGTCAATTTAGTTAATTTAAATACTACCTCTAACTTTAGTTATGTTACTTATAATGCATGATACTCAATTTCGATTTTTCAAATTTTGGGCACTTTGAAGCCGACTTTGCAGAATCGTATTCTACTATTAGGTATAAGTATGTTATTTTGATTGACAACTGCATGTTAATGACGTCGCGTCTTATATTGAACATCAATGAGACATAGTAACAAATCACCCTTATTGCCGACGACACAGTTCCGTATCGGAGCTAAATATGAATACTAAACTGCTCACAAAAAGTATCGAAACACTTAGAAATGATCCAATATATAACGGCTCGAAAGGGTATGCATTAATCGACGCAAATAACCAAGTGCATAATTGTGTTCTGCGTATTTTGACACCTCGATCGATGGGATACGATGTTGCGGAGCGGAGTTATTGTCATTTTAATGGTCGTGGGTCCAGTTTTGAAAGTGACAATCATCCTATAGAAAGAGGTTTGCATTACTGTTTAGAATGATCAGATTCGTGATTTTCAATAGGGATGAGTGGGCAATAGGGAACTTCGCGCCGCAACAACGTATCTCAACGATCGAGGTGTCAAAATACGCAGAACAAAATTATGCACTTGGTTATTTGCTTCGATTAATGCATACCTTTTCGAGCCGTTATATATCGGATCATTTCTAAGTGTTTCAATACTTTTTGTGAGCAGTTTAGTATGTTATTATGACCGGTTGATACATACGTCGCGGGTGTGACTGTGATGTACAGACTACGGCATATAGGATACATGTACAAATAAAGGCCCAAATGAGATCATGGAAGTACGATGATAGATTGATATTTTCCGTATGAAAGTTCTAGTAAGATTTTTGGTTGTCCGTCGGACAACTGCAAAAGTAAATGTTGGTTGCCCGGTGCTAATTTTGGTTGTCCCGTGCGCGATTTTTTTTTTTACTAGTAAACATTTGTATGGTCTCACATGTAAAATCAGTTGACTTTTTTTTTTTTTTTTTTGAAAAATCATTTTATTCAGTGAGTTTTGCTTTATTCCGTATTAAAACGAAATAAATAAATTTTGCAAATGTTTACTAGTAAAAAAAAAATCGCGTCCCGGGCAACCAGACAACCACTTAACGCGAACGCTGGATCAATAAAGTTTAGTTCCTGATACTAGCAGACTAGTACGGTATAATAGTCTCAGTTTAGTTCTACCTCCTCGCTCATAGCATCGCTAATATGAATGTCAGCCTCGTGACATTTGTCATGATCAAAGCTCTGAATCAGGCCCTACATTAAGTGTGCTGCCAGCACATTATGTAAAGCTGAGATTGGAAAAATGTGCAGTTCAAATCCGAACAATGTGCAGTTCAAATCCAACAAATATACAGATGAAATGTAAACAAAAATGTGCAGTTCAAATGTTGACACACAAAGCTTATAGCATTTTAATATTCAAAAATATTCAATACTAAAATGTTTACTGCAAACCAAGCTTTACCAAGAAAATAACTAGAATGATAACTCATAACATAAGATCCTAAAGAATTTCATTAATTCTTTTCGAAAATATAACCTTTGAGTGTCAATGATTTAAATAAGATTTCACGAAAATGCTTTGGAAAAACAAAAGGCCTGAGACTGTATATTTGAAGGAAAATATTTTAAAAATACAGCAACAAATCTTCTTTTTAGTGGAATTATGTTAAAGATTCTCCACAGCTCTACCCTCTTGCAACCCCCACCCGTTGCCAAATAACACAGGTTGGACTAGATGATTTGATGTTTTCCCTTCTTTCTATTTTATAACTATATGTACATTGCCAAACAAAAGCAAATGTGTCAAAATGATCGCTTTCATTTTATGGGTGTTATATTGTTTGAAATTATATTTCATTTTATCCAAGAAAATGTTATTTAATAGTAAAAAAAAAAAAGGGTCCAGAAACGAAGACAATTTGACTATAAGAACATTTGAAGGAAAATAGTTGACAGCCAAAAACGTGTTTATAGTGGACCTAATTTAAAAATGATCTACAGCAAGGGGCTCTGCATCCTTGCAACCCCCGCACCATGCCCTCCAAATTAAGTTGTACTGACACTTTTTTTGAAAAGAGTGTACTTTAGGTCTCACATCCTGGACTGTACTTGTATCGTCCGATACTGGAACAAAGTCAGGGTTCCTGTATCGGACGATACTGGGATATATAAAATGTACCAATATCGGCCGATACTGGAACAAAATATGTACCAGTATCGTTCAATACTTGGACAAATTATACAAATCAATACTTGGTAACATGAGTACCAGTATCGTATCGTTCCAGTATCACTCGATACTGGAACACAATTTGGTATTCCAGTATCGACCGATACTGGAACAGTAAAATCGTACCAGTATCGACTAATACTGGTAAATGATATGTTCCAGTATTAAATGATAGTGGTATACCAGTATATGGGACCTAAAGTACATTTTTCACATTTTTGAAACTATAATTAAGAAACATGACAAAAACAAAAAGGTTTTCCTTTCTTTATATTTCTAACTAACATATAATAACATTACCAAACAAAAGTACAATAATGTGTCAAAATGCTCAATTTCAATTGTTAGTGTTAATGGTTGTTTAAAAGTCCTGAGACTCAGTAATAGTCATTTGAAGGAAATATGTTTTCAGCGGACTAAGTTTTAAAAATAATTCTCACAATATCCATTTTCCGAAGAAGAAAAAAAAAATTGGTTCCATCCCCCGGTACCCCTACTCAACACAAAACTTGGTAACCATGACTGTTCTTAATATCGCGGAAAAGGGGCTTATTTTCAATTGTCAGCACTGACAGCGAAATAGGGGGTATTTCAGGAATTAGTTACCGCGAAATTCGAAAAAGGGGTATTTTACGAAGAGGAAACATCACAGTATGGTTTTAATCATTTGATTAGAACATGGTGACAACCCAAATACACCATTTGTGGTACACCCGTTTATAACACAGGACCATAAACGCCTGTTACCGTTGGGAGCAACAAGTTTTTATCAAGAATGTATGTATCAAGTGTCTTTAAAAAGGGGTGTTTGAAATGATAGTCATTGAAAACAAAAAAAGGGTATTTTTCACCCCAATTTTGTCCTCGTTTTTGCCCAAAAAAAAGGGGGGGGGGGTAAATTGTTGCAAAATCCTTGCAAAAGGGTACTTTGAAAAAATGAAGAACAGTCATGGTTACCAACTTTTGTGTTGAGTTGGGGTACCGGGTTCCATATAACCTTTGAAAACCTAGGTCCGCCCCTGATATTTGGATCATGTTTCATGCCTTGTAAATTTGTAAACTCGTAGGCTGAGAACAATATACATGGGAGTCTTGTTGCCGATCCCTTTAGGTATATTGGTCTCAAATTGTGTATCATGTAACTTTTTTATTTGATTTATTTTTTATTTATTTTTTATTAATTCTTTATTCAATGATACATATAATTATACAATAACATCAATATTTACAAAATATAGGAAATAATAATATTAATAATGACAAGTATGTACATTGTACAATGTGACAATCGATTAAAAACACTGAGTTATAATATTTTAAGATTAATTATAGGTCAAATGTCATACATACATATGATATCACGACATAATTGAAATACATGACACAGTGAAATCAGTCCGTACAAAGACGGAGTTCTTATTCAAGTAGGAAAAAAAGATTTGGGGGGTTGCCATATCTAAACTTGCTTATGCACAGTTCACCAACGGCGATGATGTGGTTAATACATTTTAAATCATTATGGTCATAAATGTTATTGTGATAGTTGAATATAACAATTTCAAAATCATGTAATTTATGACATTAGCAAACAAATTTGTAATAAATATGTTTCAGATATTTTTTTAAACAAATTATTGTTTTACTAAATGATGTTGTTAAAAGGAAGCACAATATTGTGTTTGCATCAGGTGGCGGTGGGTGTGGGTGTGTGAGTGGGGGGGGGGGGGGGGGGGGGGTTTGTCGGGGATACATACTACCAGCACCAGATAAACCTTTTGTAGGGTCCTGGGCCAGGACCACATTTTGAGGCCCCAAATCCCCATGAGGAAATCATGTGCTCTCAAGTAGCTGAAAAAGTGAGAACAATATGGAAGTGCTGTGCAGTGGCGTACATAATTGGAAAAGCAAGAAATAGCAAATTTGCTGACAAAAGCACCGTACCTTTTGCTATTTGCTATTTTTGTAGTAATTTGGCAATCAAAGTTGTATATAAGTCAGGGAGAAGCAAGGATCCAGCCTCATATTTATTTGCCAATAATAACCATGGAACTACAATTGGTAATTATGAATTATTGGAAGCATTTTACACTTTAAAGTCATTATTTCAATTCGAATTATGATTGGTAAACTAACTAACCTGATGTGGGCTGTTTTTAAACAGGCGTCTGTCACATTTATTAGAAACAAATCATCGTATTAGTGATTGGTAAAGTAAGCATTTCAAGAATATTTATTTTTAAGCATGCCAAAGTAACTTTGTATTAAGTTACTATTAGGTTCCACTGTATTTCGCGGAAGTTACGGGTAAAATGCAAAAGCCTTCTTTTTTGTTTGCCTTTGCAAGTCATATATAAACAACACTTGTGGCACAGGAATCAGGAAGATGTTAAAAATACAAAGAACCGTTCTTTGTATTTTTAACACCTTCCTGATTCCTATGTAATGATTATAACATTATAATGATATTGGTGAGTCTGGTAGAATTAAGAAAAAACAGATGTGACTTCGACTATGAGGTCAAAAGCCGAAAACCTCTGCAATGTCAACCCGTTTTGCTGTGAAAACCACAGACTGCACTGAAGTGAACCTTATAACAAGATTGATACACTATACCGATGTTTACCAATGTCATGAAACTATGTTAAATATACTTATTTTTATTATCAATAAAAAAACTTTACTTTAAGTCTATATATTTCAGTCTCTTTCCCTTTCCCATATAATCTTTGATATTCAAAATGGAAATCATTGAACAATTATATAATTCTAATTTTCACACACAAAAACATACAAAATAAAACACTTAATTATTTTCTCACAAAGTTGACAATTATTTGGAACTTAAAATGTACGCAATGGACACTGATTCGTTGTTACTTTTGTGAGTGTCTGTTTTGTCTGGCAGAGTCGTTTTTCAAATAATTGAAATGCATAAAACCTTTTGGTGATTGTGGATTCCGCAGCAAGAATACAGAGATGCAGGACCTAAAATAAAT
>CM069445.1:8732065-8768149 GCA_035610835.1 Ophiura sarsii | reverse complement strand
CAACTGACTGGCCATGTGGCATTTGTGTAACTATTGGGCAATCTTGCTTAATCCCATACACCTGGCATGGTTGCTTTTATTATGCAAATTATAATTCAATGCATGAGCTTTTACCAGGTATCTTGTTTACTAGTTCAGTTCACCTGTATTTCAAAGTTGCTATTGTTCATATGAATGTCCATTGAATATACCTTTCTTGAATCAAAGGCGTGGTCATCTGTACATGTACTAGTATGTTTGTATGATGCAATATATAGCTAGTGGCCATGATCAGCTAGGTCATAACAGGACTAGCCACACTATTTACTCAGCTGATAGTGTATTCAAACCATGGCAAAAACTAAGCGTGTAGCACCTCAGGCATAACTTGAGGAGCAATGCAGGAAGGGGCAAGGTAGGCCAACCAGCCCAGCCTCATTCTAAACGACCATGTTCATGTAAAATTCATGAATACACTTTGAGGCTTTTATATTTTTCTCTGATATTTAAAACAAAATCCAAGTGAATCCAAGTATTTATGTTTTGAATTTGTTGCTGTTGTAACAGCATAATTAATAACATGCTTTTTTTGTACATGTATGTAAGTCCCATTTCTATCAAATGTTTAAAATAAACTTTCAATGAAATATCTTGATTTTTGGAGGCCCAAAATGACTGACATTTAATTAATTTTCCAAGAAAACATAAAATACTTTTTGGACGTTTCACAAAATGTTTAGGTATTGAGGATTTCCGTTTTGTTAATGTTAGAGCACTTTCAATGAAAGTTTGAAAATTATATTACAAACATTACAAATATTTTGGCCAAAAATGACTGAAATTGCATCATTTTTCTGGTAAAATGCAACCCAATTTTTTTCAAGCGACACTAAATATTTTGGTATAGAGTTCAGATATCGATATAGGAAGGATAGAAGATGCCATTTTGTGTGTGTGAGAGCGCTACTTTTGGATTAACTGTAAATACAGGAAAAATGTCTACTTGCCACAAAATGACTGAAATGTCATCATTTTTCTGGCAAAACGCAACCAAGAATTTTTTTGAAGCGACACAAAATATTTAGGTATTGAGTTAAACAATTGATATATGAAAGGTAGAACATGCCATTTTTTGTGTGGAAGCGCTAATTTTGGATTAACTGTAAATACTGGCAAATATGCCCACTTAGCGGGCATATTTGCCAGTACACTGGCAAATTTGCCAGGGCTGGGGAATTCGGCCACCTGCTAGGAATGGTTTACAATGAATAGGCCTATAAATAGTATGTGGATGGTGGGGTGGCACTGCTGCAGCAGCAGTGCAGGTTGGTTCAATCATGGATCTGATGATAATAAAGTCCATGGTTCATTCAAGGAATGGTTCATGGTCTGTCTGTTGTATACTGTACGGACATATGATTTGCCCTTTGGCTTGTCACTACATAATCTGATAATCATGATAATTAAATGCTTTGAAGAACATAGCTAGGCATGTTCATAAAATTTTGAAAATAAAATTATCTCTTTGAAAATGGAATACATGGAAACAAAGTACTTTACAATAAAAAATGATGGTTCAACCTTGTCTGCAGGCTGAATAATAAAAAAGTTATAACCAAAAGTAGTTTAAGTCATGCACATTTTAAAACCATTTTAGGTAAATTAAGGGTTTACTTTCATGATGTCTAGTTGCTTGTGTGGGGTTATTTATACATCAGTGAATACATCCCAGCAGTTTCGTACTTTTCCGCTTAATTTAAAAGAGGTAAACATGAGTTTTCTACATATTTTGGTCAAATATGTCGCCCTCTATAGTCAATGATATGAACATCCCTAACATAGCCATGAAACCATCAGTATTTTACATTCACCTTGTACGCAGGATTTTGTCAACTCAAGGCCAGGGGGGCCGGTGTTTTAGGTGGAATGTTTTTAAAAGTTAACAGTGGTACCTGTGTGATTGTGAAGGTAGCGAGCTGATCATCTTGTGGCGTGGGCTTCGGGGCCAGGGGGAGGGGCACTCAACTTTTTTTTGGGTAGGGGTGTGCCGCACTGGGTCTCAAAAAGGGGGGCTACAGAACTGAACTGAGTGGATTTTATGACGAAAAATAGGGTCTTATATTTATAATAGGAACTGATTTTTTCAAAAAAGTAGGTCTTGAGAACTGACCTTTAGTTCAATGTTGATTAGCAAGAACGCAAATTTATGTTTGATTTTTTGGTTTTAGAACGCAACATTTTCGAATAATTGGGGCTTTGGAACGCAAAATTTCCTGATTTTTGAATTTTCAATAAAATTGGGGTCTTAAGAACTGATGCAGGCTCAAAAGGGGGATCATAAGAGCTAGCAGCAGAGGGTGAAAAAGGGTGTCTTCAGCGCGGAACATACCTATACCCTTTTTCAATGTCAGTGACCCCCGGCCCTCTTAGGGCTCCGAGAAAATTTTAAATTTCACAAATATTTTCTGTTCATGAGGAAAATGGTGCAAAATAGCTCCCCAAGGTGACTGGAGACCGTGGACCTACATGTGCACTTGGGGCCAACCATAACTATGTAGCCTTAGCCTGGGGCCAATGTTATTTCATCGAAAAAGTGCCATGTCAGCTGGCACAGACAGACTTTACCGTGGACATTTGTAGCATTATGGGTTAATTTCAATTTGATACTCACAGAATGATATTCCAATAATTAATTAATTTGATAATAAATGCTCCAAAATAGAATTCTTACGATGTATAGATTGCTTATATTAACATAACTATGAATTGTTAATTATTACTACACATATCATCAGTTCCGTAATTAGGTAACCCAAATTGAAGAAATTGAAAAAATTGAAAATCGTCGATATAACCTAATTTATGTATCATATCAAAGGTTATGGGTTGTATATAGTTTCATGATATAATTTGGAATTTGATCTAACATTCTCGGTTTGGCTGATTTTGAGGTTGTCGCGGACGTACAGGGCATTTTTTAGTAGAAATCGCACCATGGAAGTGCAATTATTTCCATGAATGAACTAAGGCAAGTATTACAAATTGATACAATCAATACAACAATGAACATGTGTTATGTATCATATAAAAAAGTTACTTAAAATGACCAAAATATTTAAGAATTATGCTTTTTGGATTAAATTTGGTACCTTCTGTTGCGGACGTACACTTCCCAAAAGCTGCTACTTTTAACCACTCTGTTCAATACTTTGGTAATGTTGGAAACCAATGAACTTGACACTGCTAACCATATCGACCTGATAGATCAAAAACGACCTCATTACACCACACTCATTCAATGGTGGATTAGCCAAATTTGACAATGGATTTAGTTTTTATTAGGACGGTGTTTGTCATAATCAGGACGATAAATCACCCAAAGTTGCCGCCCAAAGCAAAGTCAATACATCATCTACAAGTACAGTAAACTCTTGGAGCTAAAGCCAATGTGGAAAGGAGAACCACTTCACACTCCTGGATAACACTGCTTTTATTGATTTTGTTGATTGATTGTTTTGTTGCACCATGCATGGAAGTGCGATCCACTGACCAACGCGACGTGTTGATTGCTTGCTTTGTTGCACCATTGAAGTACTGACTGGACAGACTGACAGTCAGTCAGTCTCAAGGACATAACGGTGTATTCACCGTCTGTGATAAGTTGTCGAGTTCATTTATTGTGTCATCAATTCATTGTCCATTTTGTGTATAAAAACTATTTAACTATATTTTTAATCGAGCCACGCCGCCCCCAGTGTTGACAGGTAAACATTTAATGAGAATAATTTATGCACACATGACGTATTGGGAAAGCCTGGGGAATCCCAATCATGATTGGTTGACTATGATCGACCTGACACTGACCTACTTCGAAGACCGTGACCGCGCCCTGTGTGAGCGTGGATAAGATTTCTTTCGCGAGCAATTCAGGCTAAAGTTTTCTCGTGATTGAAATGGATTTCAATTAAGTTTCTCGGAATTTAAATGGGTTTCATAGAGTTTTTAATTCGGAAAGTTGTAACCGCGCTGGAATCTGGCAAAAGATAAACCAGACGATAAAGTTATTTCTGGTTTTATAAAGAATATTCAACAAGGTATTGACGTTCATATTTTTAGTCCGATTGAGTTGCAAATATTAATTTTTGTTTAAACATTATTTTTTTGTTTGAAAACATCAAGTTTAAGATTTAGTGGCCGGGCCGAGAATATCGGAGTTTTTTTAAAATCTGTTTGGGTCTGTATTGAACAATTCTTCGGCTAAACAAGGGCACGTCTGAACAGGACGTTCGTGTTTATATCGGACCGGGATCGACACTTTACGTTTTCACAACGTTGCGTTGTTGGGTATTCTTTTGGAGGGTGAAGTAGCCCAATTTATTATTTGAATTCCAATTCGGTAAAATTGCTCTATAAACCTTGTGTTTTTTCTTCATTATTTTCACAATAGTTTACAGTGATAAAACATCCCATTTCGCGCATAAATTATTTCTAGGGAGACTTTTGCCGTATCTAACTGGGCTCCTAAATAAATGTTTACACGGGTCTAAATTTATCTCAAGTAAAGTTGGATTGTTCTATTATGATGACAGGGGTGAAGAATGATGAGTGTTGATATTATTATTTAGTTGTTTACTATATTACTTATATTGAAATGTTTACTGAAAAGTGCATTATTTCTGATAAAATTAAAAATTACCATTTAATGTATTAAATGGGTGCAATTTTGATCTATTTTACCTATTATTTATTGCCCCTTCAAACACTTCAATGACGTCATCCCTAATTTTATAATACAGTGGTATTGACTATTGACGATAGTTTGACAGCTTCAGGATGATGAAATTGTATAAACACGAAGAAATGTATCCACTACTGCGGGTTTTCATGACTTTATTTCATCAGGACTCAAGATTGCAATACTAATAATCATGGATTGTGGCATAATATCTGTATTTGTTTCTATCGGGATATCTATAAATCATACTATCGCGATCGGGGCCTGGTTATTCAGCGGTTAAAACCAGAGAAGATATATCTGTTTGCATCACTGTCTGCCGGCCGGGAAGACCCATGAATGTGACCCGTACGTTTACGGGCCCATGAAAGGTACACTGACCCTATATCATTGCGTGGTAGCTATTGCGGCAATCCAATTCCCGGGGTCCGATTGAAATGGATTATTCTTTTTATTGTGAAAGTTTATCACTGAACATTCATGGTAATTTGAATTCACAAACTGAATAAAATAATGAGAAATATTCTTTGGGCCGGATTGTTGGGTAAATTTAACTGTCAGACTTATGAATATTATTGCAGCTACACTGGCACATAAATATCCCATAGGCGGCACATCGGCCTACTTGGCGTAAAGTCTTGTCTATTGTAATGTTGTGCTCATGTTCCTTTATAAATTATATTAAGAAAATATTAATAATAAAAGAGCATTTATAATGCGCCTCACATTGTGAACACAACCCCATAATCATTGATTATGATATTCCATATATTATGATATCCTATATTTATGTGTCCTTCCATCGGAGCAGGTGTAGTCCTACCGTTTCAATAATTTGAAGGACTCGTGGGAAAACCCCTAATTTATGAAATCCGAGACGGTGATGAATAGTGCGTCCCTGGATTGAAACCGACAGGGCAAGTGAAATCTTCATAGCTAACCGCAACCCCTGGCCGCAACCAGTCAGCCACATGTTGTCACGGATACATGCAACTACGCATGTCCCGTGGCCTAGATCCCTAAAATCTCAACATTAGTTTGCCTTCACACCACGATGCACATGATTGTATTCAGGGATTATATGATTATGGGATAGGTCATTCCTCAGACAAAATTTCGCCTACTAAAACTAAACCAGATTGACAATCCCCTGATTGCATCCATATGAACCTTTCTCATGGAGAGCAATGGATGGCTGTTGAAAGAAATTATTTAACCATGTTAACCAGGGTGCGCGTGCAGATCCTTTGAAAAGCCACTAAAAGTCCTTCAAAACAAGAGTCCGCTTTCAAGGCATGCGTGGGCAGCCCTTTGATTTTATGACAAGTACTTGAAATTGAAAGTAAAATGTGCTGAAACAAGGAAGGTTTCTGTCTTCTGCCTTGTCTTAGGCCTATCAAATAAAGACAATAAATGGGCAGAATGGTGTCCTGTGCCGTTGTCCGATTTTAATTAGGGGTTCAATAAGGTTTCGGAGTTGCTCGGGCAGCTAAAGCTGCCCTCGCAAAATAAACCCGTCTTACCGTTGTCGATTCAAGATAAACAACGACGAAGACCTTGTTGAACCCCGTTCAACAACGACCAAACATATTTACATCATTCATATGTGAATAGCGTTTTGGAAAATTGATGAAAACAAGTAAAAAACGTGGTTTAATAGGCTTTATTTGACATAAACAAATAGCTGCTCTTTAAAAAACGGAACAAAATGTTTACGTTTTATTATAATTAGGCCCTTATTTGGACATCGTCCGTTCCCTGTAAATGGGCGAGGGAACTTCTGGGGGAGTTGTTGAATTAATGTTTTCCGCCCTGTCATTGAAATAAAGACAAGAAATGGGCAGAAGTTTTTGTGTTTTTGTGATTGTCCGACTTAATGTTTTGAACTTGAAGAGAGTATAACCTTGAACATACATCTATAGTGCATGTGGACTTAACAAGTATACGCACGCTACATGTAGGAAGAGAAGTGACTGCACGCACCGTATGGGGTAAGTGGTGGAAAACCTAAACATTAATTCGTTTTATAGACGCCCCCATCCATCGGGCTCTTAACGAGTCCAATAAACAGCCTTGTGCAGGCGCGGCGGAGCGTATTTGAAAATGGGGGGGCACGAAAATTACGATCATGCAAGCGAAACGAGCGAAGCGAGTGGAGCGCCTTGCGGCGTGGGGTCCGGGGCCCGCTTAAGGGCCCCGGGAAATTTTGGGTTTTGATATGCGCTCAGGGGCCATTTCATGGCGTATTTTGGTATAATTAACACATTCATGACATTGTAAAAGGCCCACGAAGTTGTACTTTATACAGCAATAATTAAAATTTAAAACAAATCCGCAACAAGATGAAAATACGACTCTCATACTTTTGGACGGAAAAAACTACTATGGACTGAGACGAATTCGTCTCAGCTACAACATAAGAAGGACATTGATACTCTCAATCAGTGGCAGTACCACCAGCATAAAAAAATTGGGCCAAAGGGTGTTTCGTGAAAAAAAAATTGGCAAGGAAAAACGTTTGTTTAAAAATGCGCGCGAAGCGCGCGAAATTTTTTGGGTTTGAATGCAAAATTGCCTGCAGTTTAAGAGAATTTCATGTATTTTTGACACTAAAAGTCAATCTTTTCAATTATTTTGGGGTCAAAAATGTTGTGGAGCTCGATTAAAGGAGTTCAGCCACAAATTTCTAGGGGGGCACAGTGCACATGGTGTCCCACCACTTTCACGGATGGGGGGGCACGTGCCCCCCTGGCCCCCCCGGTTCCGCCGCCCTTGGCCTTGTGTATAATAAACATTAATTATAATTTTCCCATTATTTCCACTAGTGCCTTTTCTATTTCTTTGAAAATTACACAGGAATTTGAAGTCGAGATATTTATAAAAACAAGAAATTTCTACCAATTACACATTCAGCGCGCATGAGCCGAAATCAATAATCAAACGCGTGCATGGGTTCATGTATTAAACTATTATACAAAATTTAGGACACTGGGAATCAACTTTCATTGACCTTATACTAAAAAAAGGGGGACATTCTGATGTTTATCTTGTATATGATACACTGTGGAATACATAATACATCAATATTTAAAAAAATCGAAAACTACAATGAGATAAATATCAGAATTTCCCACTATTTTTAGTATTTTGTTTCTATTTTTAATACATAAATATACACACAGAAGTACACGATGCATACACATTTCGATCATACTATTCTCTATCGAAGAGATCTTTATTTATTTTCTAGACAAACTTGAAGACTTTTGCGGATTATAATAGACACCAAGCCATACATGACAAACTTGAATCACTACTACTAGTACTACGAACTTTTAAACAAATATAAACAAAGTTTTGTCTGTTTAATTGATGTATTTATTATGAAATTCACAACGGCGGCCACCCGTATAGGTGGTGCATTCAACGGAATAAGGAAAGTAAAAATACATTGAAATTTAAGGACATATTATGTAACATCGGTGTTTGATACTGCTTTCCCGAAGTTCAAACTCTTGTCTTTATTATTAAGTTATCGCATAATGGGCAGTAAATATTTCCATCAGTTTCCATGAATGCGCACGGCCATTGAGTGGTATTGGACGAGCTTTGAATTTCATCGTTGCACCATAAAATCGAATTTACATATATATACTAATTCTACATACCGTAACACGGGGGTGAATAGGGACATGGGGGTGAATAGGGACAAAAAAGGGAAACTTTTTTTAAATGTCACCCGGCCATACCTTAAACGTGCGTTAATAGATGTAATATCATGAAATCGAAGTGAGTCTATTGAGACTATAGTATATATAATAATCATGATAAATAAATCGGGTAGAGAGAGTGCCACTGTTGTAAAAGTGTATGTTCAATAAAATACCAACTAAACATTAAAGGGGCCTTGAGAGATGTATCGATATACTAAATGAGCAAATAAAGTAAAGATAATCATCAACATAGCCCAAATCCAAAATGTCATACAATTCCGACATCGCCTTCATGCCAAATAAGCAAATAACGGCACTTCCGGGTTGAGATTTTCCTCGAAAGTCCGCGAGTAAAACAATAGCATAACTTCAGAATTCAGCACCTAATATTGATATGATCACATCGAAACTAAGATCATGACAGTTTATATGATAAACGGCGAATGTTGGTAAACTGTTTCAGATGGTATAGTTAGTATGCCTAAGTATTACCTTGATTCCAAAAAAATGATTAAATTGGCAATGTTAACAGTTTCCACGCGGCAGGCAGCTGCGAATTACATTCCAAAATTACACAAATGCTTTGAATTTCATAACCATTATAAAATAATCACCATGTAAAATGCATTGAAATAAATACAAACATGTTCAGTATTTACAGACATTATGAGAAAAACATTGGGATTCTTCTTCTGATATCAAAAAATATCTAAAGGGACATTAAGTGGTGTTGAACATTTTAAATGTTTAAAAATTTACTTCAGAATTCAAGATTGCCGTTATTGTTGTTTCTACTAACAAAAACACAGCAAAATTTGATTAAAACAATATAATCGCTATTTATTGAAAAACGCCCTCTATGCAAATATGGTTCGCGTTATGTATCACGCGTACTGCAGGGGATACTGGCGGACGTAAAATGCTCGTCGCGGCTGTACGAGCATTTTGAATCGACGTTTTCTTGTACAAAGAGGTCTGATTTTCTTAATCCTTATAGGTGTAAGTTCATACATGTAATACAATTATAAAAATATACTAATCACCGTTTTTATCATAATTGAGGGCGCAGCCTTCAACACATCTCTTAATAATACCTTTGTGCATATAATGCATATATAGAGCTTAATTCTGTGCGTGTTTGTTTTTGTATTGTGAATGTTCGATGTGTGTGTGATGGTTGTAGTGGTATATTTGTCTAAATTATTTGGCAAATTTGTGTAGATGATGTCTCTCCTGACCAACTCAGTGTGTGTCCTTTTCCATTGTCCTTTAAATACTTCACTGCCACTTGCCCGTCTTCTTTCTTTTCTACTAGACCGACGTGCCAGTCGTCGTCCCACGCTGCAGCAACGTAGTCACCGACGACAATGTCATCTGGGCGCGGCATGGGTGGGGTAGCACATCGTGGGGTATGATCTGCATAGTCTTCCTTTTCTCCCTCGGTCTCTCCCGTAATTTCCTCTTCTCCATGTTCTCCTTTTCCGTTCTCATCTCCATTTCCGTCTTCGTCGCCTCCATCTTTATTTCCGTCTTTGTCGTCTCCATCTCCATTGCCGTCCTTGTCTCCATTTCCTCCGTTTTCGTCCTCGTCGCTAGCCTCCTCCGTCATGTCCGTCACTACTTCATCGTCTCCCGTCTCTTCCTCGCTTGCCGTCTCTTCCTCGTCCCCCGTCTTAATTCCTGACAACCGCCACTTCACATTTTTGTTTTTCTTAATGTCCAACTGTAAGGAATAATAATAAATTGAAACTAGTGTAAATACAAATGACATGAATGAGTCTTTACAATGAACGGCGAATACACACAGAGAGGTGTTGAAAGTTTAAATTAGTTAGTTTTGAAAGTTTAGATAACTCAGATGATATTAAATTAGTGATATATAGCTTTGATAAAGATCTTGCGATTATACTCGTAAAATATACAGCAAGTATGGATCGATTTTCCACAATCGGAGATCTAAGCCCGTTTGTCGTAATTTAAAAAATTGGTTTTTGTATCCGTGTCGGGTTATACCAAAATCGTAGGCCTAACATTTTACTAACATTTTACTAACATTGAACGGTTAAAATCTCTCTAACATTTTAATTATGTTTTTAATTATTGTCTTGGGTTTAATGTAACTGTTTGACACCAACATTAATTTCTAAATCATGATAGTCATCATGGTCATTGAGATCTCATCGTTTATTTAAAGCGACGCGCATATCGATCAAGAGAATTGACTATTATAGGCCCTAGTATTATGAGTTGTGCTATAAAGTATAACCTAGGTGGTCCCACATGGCTCCGATCCACGTGTATTGCACAATGATAACAGGATTCACTCAAATCTATGCGTAAAGGTTTCAGATCTGGGCATTTTGTTTTTCCCCATATTAGGCCAAAATTGTTGGGTTTGACAAGGGGGAAGGGGGGGAGCCTTGCTCTATAAAATCGGTTGGATTTGCCAAAAAAGTTTAAACGTAGGCCTAAAAAATAAAACGCGCGTGGCGTTACTGGCGATGATAAATAAAAAAAATCGGAATTTTACGCAATTCGGATTCGTATCTCAAAAACAGACTGTTCGATTGACATGATGTATGACTAATTTCATGCGGAAGAAGTTGATATTTAATGATTTTGAAGTGTTTAAGCACCACTAAGCCGCGATTTTGCGCCAAAACTTGAGTACGAATTTGTTAGTTCTTAGTGGCGGAAATGAACGGGCAAAATCGGCATTAATCTAACGGGTAGTGATATCAAATTTGTGTTTTATGAATTATCTTAAGGCCTATGTTATTAATGATTAAGAAGAAAACACGTCAATTTATTTGAAATTGAAACTTTTACTGGCCGATTTACACTCTCGGTGCATATGACATTTCTGATTTTGCTCAACTGAAGTATGGACGACCACAAGGTTCCGTGTGTCGGACCCGGACCGTTTCCAATCTACACTTTGCCATTGCATGCATATTGGGAGATATCATTCGTCGGCATCAACTGAATTATCACTGTTACATGCCAGAATGAGCTACGAATACCGCGAAATCATAATGTCTTGTGTCGGCTGATATCAACAAATAATGACGGCGAATCTTGGTTGATTTAAAGATAATGTTTAAGTATACAAACTATTATAACACATAACTAAATTTGATTGATCAATTCACTAGCACTCTGGATTTAGATCGATTTGAATTCACAGTATGTAGCATGTAAAGTCAATGGGGAATAACTTTGATAATGTGCTCCCTTTTTACTGTGCAGGCGGACTCTCGAGACCTGCTAAATCGACAGCTTTATATTACATGATCGTCGTTTATCTATATACTAATTTTCGGTCCCTCGCCTGATTAGATAGTTCAATAATAATTTTACACTCGCGTCCCTCTTCAACTGAAAAAGCGTGGTAATTGCGCCTCTAATACACGAGCTAATTAGATAGTTCAATGCCAGTATTTTCCCGTTTTCAGACATGCGCAGAAAGGATCACAGATTATAATCCGAAATGTTGAATTTCTTTTACTTGGGTAGCTACTGTTCGGGCAAAAAATGTGGTTTTCGGAGTGAGTGATGACATATGGTCGTCACCCAAAATATTTTCATCAGGGATATAGCTACATTTCTGTATATGCGGCCGTTTGTTATTCTTGAAGATCGCATGAGTACAAGCATTTATACGGGACTATTACGTCCAACAAATACAAATATTTTACGACATTTTCTAAATGTAAACAAAAACTCTTACACAGATCTTAAAGTGACACTGTCACATTAGTAACATAGATGAACGCGTAGTTTGCTAACGATAAAGAAACTGGCGGTACCATACCAACCGTTTCTATGTTGACGGCTGCCCGACCGCGTTTAACATGGCGCGCGCGATGGCACGGCGCACACGTAATGACGCAGACAAAGTGTGTACGTGTTTGTGGCGCAAACTGCACATTGTAACGGGGCAGAGTGAAAGCAGGCTGCAGTCCATACACTCTTAGAAAAAGGGTGTTTCATGGGGTTATTGGCTGTCCCGTATATGGAACCCTTAATATCACCTTAAAAGGTTCCAAAAAGAACCATTTTAAGGTTCAAAATGGGCAAAAATGGGCAAAATGGGTCTTTAGAGCCTCTAAAGGTTGTTCTCTACAGAACCTTTTTGGGTCCTTTAAAATCAAAGAACCTTTGAACCCTTAGGGTTCCATATACGGGACAGCCAAGAACCCCTGAAGCACCCTTTTTCTAATAGTGTACCCTAAAGTCACCTACTCCTCCCCGTACTTCCCTTACTTGCTAATCTGGATATACGGGCACATGGGGCATCTGGATAAACGGAACGCGTGGTATATTATCATGATTATTATATGGATTAATAAGGGCACCCGTGGTATCTGGATTACGGGGTTCACTATAAAACGCAGAGAGTCTCAAATTATCTGGATATACTATGCGCAGGTGGGCCACCTGTGATAACTGGATTTTAAGGGTGTATCAGGTAGTGTCTCGGGAGGCCTTATTTAGAACACAGCAAACATGACAAAGGGACTACTACTATACGTTAAGGCCCCACGTGCCTATTGGAGGAATAATGTATTTAATGTAAATAGGCCAAACAAAACCGGATGGAACACATAGTGCTCAAGTACAAGCATGGGATGGTACAAGTGATCTTGATGATAGACTCCGCAGACCATACAACTAAACGACCGACTATAAAAATATGGAACACACTATATTGAACGCTCAGAACGTAGGCCTACTGAATTACCTGGATACAGTATGTGCACATGGGCAGTGGCGACACCAGCATCAAAATGTTAAAGGAGGAAAACGGGGTGGCGGGCTATATAAGAATCGCGGGGGAGACATTTAAAGCTAATTTTAAGTACATAACTTTCAGTTTTGACATTCAAATTCAACTTTTTTATTATTTGGGGGTACAAAATAGGTAGAGACATGCGCTGACAGGAGGTAGTAAAAACTGGGGGGGGGGGGGGGGTCACGACTGGGCACCCCTCCACCGTTCGTGCCACCACTGCACCTGATGGGGTACACTCTTGGAAAAAAGGGTGCTTCAGGGGTGCTTGGCTGTGGAACCTATAAAGGTTCTAAAAAGGGTTCCATATACGGGACAGCCAAGAACCCCTGAAGCACCCTTTTTCTAAGGGTGTAGGTCTACCTGCTGGATTAAAGGTCACATGGGGTACCCACCCATGTGTTCTATACTTATATTAAGACAATCCAGATACTCTGAATACTCTAAGTATTCCTACATCTGAATAACCATTCAGGTGCCCTTATTAATCCACGTAGGCCCTAATAGCCGCATACACAGTTATCACGGGTGCCCTTAATATTCGATTCAAGATAAACTACATAGTCCAGGGAGGTCCTATTGGATCACTTATACACAATCTTGATTATTAATGTACATGTGGTGGTAGGCCTACGTGAATATTCAAGGCACCATGTGTTATACTGCCCCACCGCGACAAAAGGAAGTAACTCCATTTTGATGCTTTTGAGATATAAGGCAAAAACTGCATGGCGTACATGGATTTCTTAAGGGCACATGGTATATATGGATTATCAAGGGCACTTTGGTACCAATGTCAGTATTAAGGGCACCTAGGATACATGGAGTAACAACGACATACTCTTGCTGTTTTACAATACCCGCATCTTACGTATTGATATGACTAACCACCCGCTATAGCTTCGGCACCTATACCTGCGATTTTCAATATAAACTGGATATAATACGGGCACATTGGTATGGACATAACGCCGGCGCATGCGCTACCTGGGTTATTAAGGCCATCTGTGAGGGGTAGGGCCTAGACCTATCAGGCAACCGGTGTATTAAGAACACGTTGAGTAGGCTACTTGGATTAGGAACATGGGTATCTGTATTATTTAAGAGCACATTTGGCCTAGGCTCATGGTGTATTAAGGGCACCATGTCACTTACATTATATCAAGGGCACTTTAGGTACCTGAATTATTTAAGGATATACTCTTGATATTTATATAAACATTTATAACGCTTTGATATTACTCATTTCTGCCTATAATTGTGATATGACTATTACTGTCCGCTATCTTCGGCACCCGCGTTTAATTTGATAAAGTAAGGGCACCTGGGTATCTCGATATAACGGCACACTGCAGTACCTTGATTATGTGGTATCCGGTGCATTATTAAGGGCACCTTGGTAACTGGATTAGGGGTAGGGCTTAGGCCTATGGGGTCCCTGGATATAATGGATGAGGCCTACCTAGATTAAGGCACATCCTACCTGGATTATCATAAGCACCTGCGATATTCGGATTATTTAGGGCCCGTCTGGATTATGTATACATGTCGGACATGTTCTTGATATTGTATCAAATTTTCTTACGCTTTGTTTACTTATTCCCCGTGAAATCTTCTAGCGGGTCCCGCGCGAAGCGCGGGTGCCCGCTAGTTCATTATTAAAATCGTATCTCTCTCCCAAAATGATCACGATAGTGAAAATCGCAACAAATGTTGAAAAGTTCCCCAAGACGGGAAGCAGATTTCGAATAGTAAAGATCTGTAATCTGTAATGTGTTTGAAGTCATTCACGATAAAAGTCAAAATCTGTGAAAAAGTATAGGCTACTGGCGTTATCATAAACATTTAAAAATCACATGTATATTGCTGTAACCTGCCATTTTATTTCAAGCCATAACGCAAAGAGTTGGATGTTTGATATTTAAAAATCGTAAACGGTAAGAAAGGTCAAAGTAAATGGCCCGTGAAAAGGGAAATAAAGCGAAGCGCGTTAATATCAAGTTTCATATCTGTTTATAAAATACAAAAGTAGGTTAATATTGCACAAATACAAATTATTCAAAAAAATAAACAATACCCACCTCCGAAGCTGTCTTCTTCTGGCCATCCACCATCACATTTTTCTCCAATACCTTTTCTATTCTCACCATACAAAAGTCTGAAAGTTAATAAAATACCGAGTTAAAATATCAATATATAGATATATACCAAAAACACGCAGTGATGGATGAACAATACCTTTTCTCTATTGAAAGCACAATAAACAAACATTGCTATAATTAAATGTTGTCTTCATTTTAAGCCAAGTGAAATAAAAATTAAACATGTTTACCGTATCGGGTTTTAAAAAACAATTGGGAGGAGGACGGGATTTTTTAACTATACATTTTTTATGGAAAACGGACCGAAATTCCTCTATTTAACAGCGTTTAAGCCAAGATTTGGAATGCAGAATGGGTGTCTGCAAAAAGGAGGAGGCCATTTTTAGTTTGTTTTGCTAGTCATTTTATTTCCTAGGCCAACAAAGGTCTAACCATGGTCTAACTTACAAGCCCCCAATTATGCCATTGAAAACCTTTCCTTTTTGACCACCGATAGTTCACCGAAAGACCTTTGATTCAACATTTATTTTTTTATCACGCACGGCGCGGCATCGTCCGATCCAATCAACAGAAGTCGTTTTTGACAGTCAAAATAAAAAAACCCCACTAAAGCCACTTCAATTGAATGCATTGCATAGTTAATGTTAGATTGTTAATTGGTTTACGATCCAAGAAAACATATAGATAAAGACGCGCTCTCTTATACCGAACTTTCATTGAACAATTTACTATATAAATGTCAATGCCAAACCGTAACAAAATGTTTGCGGCTGATCGATTGTTATTTATAATCTCGAACAAGAGTGTTGCCAAGTTCACTTAATATTATCATGAAAAATACCCTTGAAATTAAAATCGAAGAACCTACCTGTTTCTACCACCGGCAACAACATTACACCCTCTGCCACTTTATTCTTGTTGCTGTCTAACAGCACTATAGCCGTCCTGTAATACGAAGAAAATCAGCACATCATCAACATACATCAACATGATCAACACAAGTTCCGATATTATAATATACACAAAGAATTAAGTTAAGCACCCCCCCCCCCCGTTTTTTTACAACCTCGCACATTACAAGTTTGTTGTCGTCAAAACAGTGTAGTATACCCATGATATTGCTATATTTTCTGGAGAAGTGATATTATGGTCACATAAAAACATAACAATCATGCCGTTTTCAATATTTTATTCTGAATAATTTAAGGTGACATTTTTTGGGAATTTTAGGCATATTTTCACCTCAATTTAAGTATGGAGCTATAGGTCCATCACGGACAGTGTGGATGACGTTTATGTTTTCTAACGTACAGTCATTGTTCTGAGAAGACCTCTAGCGATCTTTGCGTCAATAACGTGTGTAGGACCCACGTGATCGGATCACTGACTCAACCCTACGACCTACGACCACGTGGATGATAACACGAGCGATGGGCGTCACAGATGAGTGCACTCATCTGCATTTCATCAATGGATAATTGCTAATGTCATACCAATCATTATTATTTGATCTCACATACCTTAGAATATATGCCAATGTATACATATATTAGGGGGTGCTTAACTTAATTCTTTGTGTATATATGATATTATGAACGTTAGAAAACAAGTAGGCTAAAATGGATTTTATTTCGGAATAAACAAATTAGTTAACCAACAAAATGTTGTTCTTTATATTTATAATCATTCAGCTTATTAGTATTACAATCATGTGAACAAAGGAAACTCCTTGGCCCCGACCCGCGTATTTATATTATAAACACGCATCCGATTAATTGTCCTATTTGACCATTTTGAAAAGCTATCCAATATTTAAACAAAGATAAAGAAGTTGGAAGTCCATTTTTCAGTGACAGTCACTGATTGTCCAGATAAAGGCAAGCCATCACGCATTTTGACATTAACCCGCCTTTAATTCAAATGACAAGTTTAAATAAATCACAAGTATATATTTATCATGCTTACGGACGTACACTGCACTTAATAGGGTGGCTAGGGACATGGATAGCCTCTTTCATATTATAGTATTGTTTATAATTTGCTCCAAAAATTGAGTCTGTACATCCCATACTTTACACGATAGTCATCTACATTAATATCGGATCATGGTTCTTACCCTGGCATCGTGATGGTGCCAGCTGCCTTAGTAAGCACATGGATTGACGGTGTCTCATAAGTAGGGGGTGTCGACGGTAGCGGCGGTGTCAGTGGTAGCGGCGGTGTCAGTGGTGGCAACTCAGATGCCCATGATCTGGTTGGTGACAGTGGGTTGGGGGGAGGCGATGTTGGTGGGGGAGGCGGTATGTGGTGCTGGTTTGGCCACTGGTTTGGATGGTTTGGCCACTGGCCCGGCCACTGGTTAGGCCACTGGTTTGACCACTGGTTTGGCCACGTCCATGGTTGGTAGGAATTGGGCCAAGCGTAGGGTTGTTGATAGCATTGCGGTGGCGGCGGATGGTAGTTCAGCGGGGAGTTCCATGGTCCGGGTGGTGGTGGTGGTGGTGGTGGTGGTGGTGGCGGCGGTGGTGTTGGTTGTGGCGGCGGCGATGGTGTAAACTGCTTTGCCTGTAGTCTACGAGCTCGGAGATAACGCATGGCTTTCTTGTCGATGATCGACATAAGTTCAGCCCGCGTGTTGTCGAAGTTGAGAATCCCAGGGCAAACTTGTAGAACCTGTAATGAAATAATGAATTGTACATAAGTAACTTTGTATTGTTAAACAAACTGTATGCCTACAAGTTGCTAAATACATATAATTATGCATGCGAAAATATTGCCATGGCGACGTATGTTTCTACTAGTACTACTTACTAGTAATGGTATTGCCTACAAAAATAAAATTGATCGTTTCAAACGATAGAAACCCTGAAGGGGATTAATAAGGAAGAAGGATTGAATGATTGTGCTTAGATCATGTAGATATAAGGTTTGTTGAAGCAATTTATGTTTACAAGGGTCGATGCTCATTCGATGTGAGGCTCTACACGTTTTCTCAGATGGTAATTGATACCATGCCCAAGTAGGCCTATGACGCAAAATTCGACTATACGAGAGGTTATCAACGTTTTAATAAGAGATGTTAGAACAGAGTAATAGCATGTTATGTCCATATTATTATTGACCTACAGTATTTATATCGAAATGTATTTAAAAATCACGAACCCTGTCTGTTGTGTTCTCCATGAAGGTAACATTCTTTGTCATGTTTAGGGTTGACATGTCGTCTGGCATCTCGTTAAGGCCCATGTCACATGCCCACCGCAAAGCTCTCTGCAATAAAATAAGACACAGCAATATTTTCAAGATATACATTATGCCTACATCAAAACGTGTAAAGAATTTCACCGTGAAATACTTTATTTCCCACAGTTACACTCATCAGTCATAAAACGGTTTCATCACCCAGCATCACCGTAATATTATGTCCCCATCCACAGCGAAATAGGGAATTATTCTTTTAATAAACTGTCCCACCAGGACCAGGTCCTTATCGAAATTGGCATGAATAATTATGGGCTTATAATTATAACCTGAAGTTTGTTATAGAAGTCGTATATTAGAGTAAATTCAACATTTCTTTTCATTTTCTTTTGTATATAATATGTGCTTAAAAATATTGACTTAATATAGAATACAATCATGAGATATAATAATGACAATATGATTATGTATAGAGTATAAAAACCCGATGGACAACACCCATAAATCTATCATATAATGCATACAATAAAAACATATTCAAATGATTAGATTACATACTCACATTAAGGGAAGCGGTCATGGTGAGGATTTTATACGAAAATTGAGCAGCGCGCGGCGACTATATTTGAATCTAAACAAGTTGGACATTGGCGCAGTCTGTAATTGTTCTACGATGTTTACATACATGCAAGCGGTATTGTGTGCGACTCTACAACAATCTCTTACACGCGCGCTCAATCAACCATCCTTCATTTGATTGAACGCATTTTCTATCGTGTGATATAGGTGATGTATTAGTTATTAGGTTTAGATGGACCAACAATTGCCGTCAGCGGTAATTTTCCTCACCATGCGCTATTCCCTTTAAACTGAAAAGATCTATTTCATAAAAGCTTGACTATGATACATCAAACACATTAAATTTGAGTTAGTTCCAATGATAGGATTTATACAAAGCCTTAAAAGATTGCACTTTCACAGAATTTCTGATTACAATTTCAATACAATTCCATACATTAACACCATTATAGCTAAAACAATACTTATAACACTCAATGTCATTGCCATTTGTCAATAGGGGTAGTGCCAACAGACCTGCTGCGGATTGCCTTTGTATCGCGCTCGTGGTGTTCGCGCACATAACTAAATTTACTTTGTAAATACGATGGTGCCAGACCATTTAGACATTTCAAAAACAACAAAGCAGTGAAATAATTCCTGCAGTTAAAAAGTTTTTGCCATTTAAGTTCATGGAACATTTTATTAGAAGGAGTAAAAGAATTAACACCAAGTATAACTCGAGCACATCGCTTCTGTAGCACGTCAAGTTTATACAAACTCATCACTGTAGCGACCGTACCAACCCACACTACAGAAAGTCGAAGTGTGGTTGAACACAGACTATATCTGTGGGTTGAACCAGAACCAATGCTTTGTAGATAGTGTTGAGGGTGCTTGGATCAAGAAAAACTTTAAGACGACGTAAAAGTGCAAGTTTACCAATTATTTTTCTCATCACATTATTTACCTGCATGACTATGCCATTTCAATTCATTGTCAACAATAACACCAACATTTAAAGTTATCAACATTCTATAGTATACATTTTTATGAACTGCAACACGAAAAAAAATCATCATTATTTACATTTTTGAGTCTTGCACCTGTACCAACCATAGCATTACCTTTGTTTTATCTGTATTGAGAAATAATTTATTTTATTTTATTAATTTATTGGGTGTATTAAAGATTTTCAACAAGATTCAAAACCTATTTCCATCATACATACACGAAACATCTTTTTACCAGGTCACATGCATATAAATAAAGTTATAATTTGTTTGACTTGATATTAAAAATTAATTAAAAACATAATCGAAATAATGTATACAACATTTATAAATCTTTATAATTATAATGGTGCATCATGTTACAGGCAACACTTCTATTGTCAATATAAATAAGCGAATTATGTATATCTAGTGTACTGAATTTGGTTAGATGTTGTTGCATTAAAAAATATATGGTATTATTTACACTGAAAACTGTCCTCAAAAGTCATACTTTCAATCAGAATAAATGAAATACAAAGTACACCCGTACTTAGTCATTTAGAATCTTAAGTTATAAATGAACGTTATAATTTTCGAACTTGAACTTAATAAAAAAATGAAATATATTCCACAAAGATTTACCAATCTTTCTAGTGTTATAATTATATCATCAGGCAATACTTCTATAACAAAATGTACATAACTTACTGGATTTAGATATTGATACTTAAATGGTATTTTGACACCGAAAACGGTTGAAAGTCATACTTTCAATTCATGAATACAAATGTACTTTAGTGTTAGCAGTTTAGGTGTAGGTCAAAGGGGCAATACATGGGTTGTTTCTGGTCAACTATGGGTAATCAATTATCACGTATATAGGTCTACGAACTTTATTTTAAAACCCCCTTTTTTATAATTTTGTTCTTTTACAAATAATGAATTATTTTTAGATTTTCGGCCCCAAATCATATACAGTCATCAAAAAAGTAACTATACAGGTAATAAATGGGACTTCTAACTCTTAAAATATATATCCTACCTAAAAATATTAAATAATAAAGTTGTTGAGAAATTTGTCTTCTTTAATATGAGATATTGCACGCTAGGATCGGGTGATTATTGAGGAAGTGACACTCAAAAATGTAAGGAGAAATCATTTCACATTTTTTATTTTCTACACGCGGACCCAATCTACGGTATTGGTGATAACTCTTCGTGGATGCATGCGCAGGTTGAACAGTCGGCCGCATCATGGTTCTGATGGATCAATACGCCACACACACGCTGTACCTGTCATTCTCTCCCCCGTGTTGAAATGTGAATTTGAAATTGTGACTCTACCTTACATTTTGGATTGTCACTTCTTCAATATTCAACCGATCCTAGCGTGCAATAACTCATATTAAAGAAGATAAATTTATCAACAACTTTATGATTTAATATTTCTAGGTAGGATATATATTTTTAGAGTTAAAAGTACAGTTGTTACCTGTATAGTTACTTTTTTGATGACGGTAGAGCGGGCGGGCGACGGGAAACTCAACATGCAGTGAGTTATATAAGGGCCTTAAATGTTTCAACTGTTCAACATGAACGGTCACAACCTTTAAAAGAATACTTTTTAAATCAACATGATGATTACCCGATGCCAACAGTGTGCAACGTGAATATTTGCAACTTATCATCATCTTTGGAACAAAATTCATCTCTTAAAATTGAAAATGAAATTCTTCGGTAAATTACTAAACTATTAATATTATAGGGCCTTTGTTTAAATTACGTCAGTATAATGCTTTCTTTTGTATCCCGCGTGTAACCATGGTGTAAGGAAACAATTTGGTTTCAAGCAAACAGGTTAAAATTGACTCTTTAAAATCATTACTAAATAATATACACTCGACAATCTGAATACTTACAGCGAAGTGGTTGCAGGATGCGGGCGACTTGACGCAAGATGATCCGGGGCGTTTCGTTGTTCTGAACACGTCTTTGGCATCGTCTGGTCCCATCTGTTTTGGGAAAGGCATTGGATTGTGTCTATGTCTATTTTCAAGCACGGCCTTGACCTTGGTATTGGTCGCCGCACTTGAAATAGATGTGTTCAATACTGCCAATGGCACGCGAACGGATAAGCTACGATGATTATAATGTTCCATGATTGCTGACTATCGAAGGAATGAAGACAACTTTCAACTTGGTATTTAATTTCGTCCTTGCTTGGTAAACGATATCGATTGGCCGTCTGAGAATTGTTATTTGACATAACCTAGTGACAGTGGAAACAATGAACTTGCGCGAAATGTCTTAGTTTTCTCACGGGTTTTCTATGGTTTATCCGTCCAAAGAAATCCGTCTTTTAAGTCAACGTTAGCGGTATGCTTTGATGTAATTGTGTAACTTCGGAACTTTGCTCTAAAGAGGACGACGCTTTGTAGTAATTTGGACTGATACTATACAATTAGGACGAGGCATCGTAATAAAAAGGTCGATGAATCGATAAGGACGGGGCGTTAGATTTTTTAATACCCTTGCTTTTCAAATGTATAATAATTATCAGAATTGTTATTTGACATAACCTAGTGACAGTGGAAACAATGAACTTGCGCGAAATGTTTTAGTTTTCTCACGGGTTTTCTATGGTTTATCCGTCCAAAGAAATCCGTCTTTTAAGTCAACGTTAGCGGTATGCCTTGATGTAATTGTGTAACTTCGGAACTTTGCTCTAAAGAGGACGACGCTTTGTAGTAATTTGGACTGATACTTTACAATTAGGACGAGGCATCGTAATAAAAAGGTCGATGAATCGATAAGGACGGGGCGTTAGATTTTTTAATACCCTTGCTTTTCAAATGTATAATAATTATGTATAGATAGTGCATGCACACTGGGATAGTGGTAATAATTGAACACATGATTTCCGTTGAAATGTACAGAAATATCATGGAGACCTTTTCATACTTCAGTCCCAAGTTCGATATATGTGTATTTATTTCTCATTTACAATCTAACATAAACGTATAGCACGGTTTTCAAAGTGAGAGAATACATTTTAATGTATGCCGATTGTTATATCGTGCAAGTGATAAGCAGAACTTGAAATAATTAAAAGAAATAATAACACGACTGGTGTTAATTTTGTTGGCTTTTGACGGTGATTGAATAGTTGTTATCAAAATATACATGTGTTTCTTCTCTTAATTCCCTCATATTGTGGTCGTTGGATATTTTGGTTCCTTATACACGGATACACTTTCCTTTGTTTATTAGTCATGTTTTAATAATTAATTTATGAGCGGCTATCGACACTCCGCAACTAATAGCCGGGAGAGGCACGGGGGAAATTCGGCACGGGACATGCGTGCCTGTGCTTGGCTGAACATACGAAGCGCCACTGCGCGACGGTGTCCTGCCTCTATGCGGTGATGTGCCCGTGGATATTTCCATTGCAAGTACGGCCTACCTGGAATTATTATGCGTGCTTGGCTTAACATGGCGTAGCGCGGCGGTGGTGAGAGCCGTTAACGCCCCGTGCAGTGTGGCCATTGCAAGTATATACCTGAAATTATTGCGCGCGGCTTGGCTAAACATTTGGGGTTGGTTACTGGTTAGGCTTATTATTATAGTCGACGGAAACAGATCATCTCTGTTCTATGACCTCTGTTACAATTGTGCCGTATTTTGACAACCCAAAATATTATTTGGTCGGTATTCATTTGCACGTGAAAATTCTTTTCACTAATTTCTTTAAAAATGTGTCGCCCGGGCCGCGATGGTACTACTGTAACAAACATTTGATACCTTGCCCTGAGACTAATATACCTAGTCTCAGCATTGACGAGTAAAGCGTTTAGTAAACACATGCACATGTAGGCCTACATTATACGGGACATTATAGCAATGTATACAGTGTTTGGCCAAATGTTAGTTTAATACGGTTAATTAATTCGCCGGGCCCGTAGAACAGCTAAGTGGTTCTTTTTTAAACCCCTGATGGTAGACAAAATACCCGGCAAATACAGTATGCCCCGCGCGTACCGTGGAACAACCCCAAGTTATCTACGACCGGTATACGGACGCGAGACGGACGCCGATGGCCCAGGGATATGGTTAAGTTATGCAAGGGGTAATCCAAGGGGCTGGTGGGCATAATACATAGCGTGAAGTTGCAGGTTTCCCCCCGTACCATACCAAACAAATTAATTAAACTCCTGATGCATGCATCATGATGGTAGAGAAATCAGTGACAAAAATGCATGGTGGGGATATGACGGTTTGTACCGGGGTAACCCCTTTGGTAAAGATTAAAGTATTTTGGTTCCTTATGTACACGGATACACTTTCCTTTGTTTATTAGTCAATAATTAATTTATAAACGGCTATCGACACTCCGCAACTAATACTAGCCGGGAGAGGCACGGGCAGTGACGGGGGAAATTAGGCACGGGATATGCGTGCCTGTGCTTGGCTGAACATACGAAGCGCCACTGCGCGACGGTGTCCTGCCTCTATGCGGTGATGTGCCCGTGGATATTTCCATTGCAAGTACGGTCTACCTGGAATTATTATGCGTGCTTGGCTTAACATGGCGTAGCGCGGCGGTGGTGAGAGCCGTTAACGCCCCGTGCTGTGTGGTCATTGCAAGTATATACCTGAAATTATTGCGCGCGGCTTGGCTAAACATTTGGGGTTGGTTACTGGTTAGGCTTATTATTATAGTCGACGGAAACAGATCATCTCTGTTCTATGACCTCTGTTACAATTGTGCCGTATTTTGACAAACCAAAATATTATTTGGTCGGTATTCATTTGCACGTGAAAATTCTTTTCACTAATTTCTTTAAAAATGTGTCGCCCGGGCCGCTATGGTACTACTGTAACAAACATTTGATACCTTGCCCTGAGACTAATATACCTAGTCTCAGCATTGACGAGTAAAGCGTTTAGTAAACACATGCACATGTAGGCCTACATTATACGGGACATTATAGCAATGTATACAGTGTTTGGCCAAATGTTAGTTTAATACGGTTAATTAATTCGCCGGGCCCGTAGAACAGCTAAGTGGTTCTTTTTTAAACCCCTGATGGTAGACAAAATACCCGGCAAATACAGTATGCCCCGCGCGTACCGTGGAACAACCCCAAGTTATCTACGACCGGTATACGGACGCGAGACGGACGCCGATGGCCCAGGGATATGGTTAAGTTATGCAAGGGGTAATCCAAGGGGCTGGTGGGCATAATACATAGCGTGAAGTTGCAGGTTTCCCCCCGTACCATACCAAACAAATTAATTAAACTCCTGATGCATGCATCATGATGGTAGAGAAATCAGTGACAAAAATGCATGGTGGGGATATGACGGTTTGTACCGGGGTAACCCCTTTGGTAAAGATTAAAGTATTTTGGTTCCTTATGTACACGGATACACTTTCCTTTGTTTATTAGTCAATAATTAATTTATAAACGGCTATCGACACTCCGCAACTAATACTAGCCGGGAGAGGCACGGGCAGTGACGGGGGAAATTAGGCACGGGGCACGGGATATGCGTGCCTGTGCTTGGCTGAACATACGAAGCGCCACTGCGCGACGGTGTCCTGCCTCTATGCGGTGATGTGCCCGTGGATATTTCCATTGCAAGTACGGCCTACCTGGAATTATTATGCGTGCTTGGCTTAACATGGCGTAGCGCGGAGGTGGTGAGAGCCGTTAACGCCCCGTGCTGTGTGGTCATTGCAAGTATATACCTGAAATTATTGCGCGCGGCTTGGCTAAACATTTGGGGTTGGTTACTGGTTAGGCTTATTATTATAGTCGACGGAAACAGATCATCTCTGTTCTATGACCTCTGTTACAATTGTGCCGTATTTTGACAAACCAAAATATTATTTGGTCGGTATTCATTTGCACGTGAAAATTCTTTTCACTAATTTCTTTAAAAATGTGTCGCCCGGGCCGCGATGGTACTACTGTAACAAACATTTGATACCTTGCCCTGAGACTAATATACCTAGTCTCAGCATTGACGAGTAAAGCGTTTAGTAAACACATGCACATGTAGGCCTACATTATACGGGACATTATAGCAATGTATACAGTGTTTGGCCAAATGTTAGTTTAATACGGTTAATTAATTCGCCGGGCCCGTAGAACAGCTAAGTGGTTCTTTTTTAAACCCCTGATGGTAGACAAAATACCCGGCAAATACAGTATGCCCCGCGCGTACCGTGGAACAACCCCAAGTTATCTACGACCGGTATACGGACGCGAGACGGACGCCGATGGCCCAGGGATATGGTTAAGTTATGCAAGGGGTAATCCAAGGGGCTGGTGGGCATAATACATAGCGTGAAGTTGCAGGTTTCCCCCCGTACCATACCAAACAAATTAATTAAACTCCTGATGCATGCATCATGATGGTAGAGAAATCAGTGACAAAAATGCATGGTGGGGATATGACGGTTTGTACCGGGGTAACCCCTTTGGTAAAGATTAAAGTATTTTGGTTCCTTATACACGGATACACTTTCCTTTGTTTATTAGTCAATAATTAATTTATAAACGGCTATCGACACTCCGCAACTAATACTAGCCGGGACTGAGGCACGGGCAGTGACGGGGGAAATTAGGCACGGGATATGCGTGCCTGTGCTTGGCTGAACATACGAAGCGCCACTGCGCGACGGTGTCCTGCCTCTATGCGGTGATGTGCCCGTGGATATTTCCATTGCAAGTACGGTCTACCTGGAATTATTATGCGTGCTTGGCTTAACATGGCGTAGCGCGGCGGTGGTGAGAGCCGTTAACGCCCCGTGCTGTGTGGTCATTGCAAGTATATACCTGAAATTATTGCGCGCGGCTTGGCTAAACATTTGGGGTTGGTTACTGGTTAGGCTTATTATTATAGTCGACGGAAACAGATCATCTCTGTTCTATGACCTCTGTTACAATTGTGCCGTATTTTGACAAACCAAAATATTATTTGGTCGGTATTCATTTGCACGTGAAAATTCTTTTCACTAATTTCTTTAAAAATGTGTCGCCCGGGCCGCTATGGTACTACTGTAACAAACATTTGATACCTTGCCCTGAGACTAATATACCTAGTCTCAGCATTGACGAGTAAAGCGTTTAGTAAACACATGCACATGTAGGCCTACATTATACGGGACATTATAGCAATGTATACAGTGTTTGGCCAAATGTTAGTTTAATACGGTTAATTAATTCGCCGGGCCCGTAGAACAGCTAAGTGGTTCTTTTTTAAACCCCTGATGGTAGACAAAATACCCGGCAAATACAGTATGCCCCGCGCGTACCGTGGAACAACCCCAAGTTATCTACGACCGGTATACGGACGCGAGACGGACGCCGATGGCCCAGGGATATGGTTAAGTTATGCAAGGGGTAATCCAAGGGGCTGGTGGGCATAATACATAGCGTGAAGTTGCAGGTTTCCCCCCGTACCATACCAAACAAATTAATTAAACTCCTGATGCATGCATCATGATGGTAGAGAAATCAGTGACAAAAATGCATGGTGGGGATATGACGGTTTGTACCGGGGTAACCCCTTTGGTAAAGATTAAAGTATTTTGGTTCCTTATGTACACGGATACACTTTCCTTTGTTTATTAGTCAATAATTAATTTATAAACGGCTATCGACACTCCGCAACTAATACTAGCCGGGAGAGGCACGGGCAGTGACGGGGGAAATTAGGCACGGGGCACGGGATATGCGTGCCTGTGCTTGGCTGAACATACGAAGCGCCACTGCGCGACGGTGTCCTGCCTCTATGCGGTGATGTGCCCGTGGATATTTCCATTGCAAGTACGGCCTACCTGGAATTATTATGCGTGCTTGGCTTAACATGGCGTAGCGCGGAGGTGGTGAGAGCCGTTAACGCCCCGTGCTGTGTGGTCATTGCAAGTATATACCTGAAATTATTGCGCGCGGCTTGGCTAAACATTTGGGGTTGGTTACTGGTTAGGCTTATTATTATAGTCGACGGAAACAGATCATCTCTGTTCTATGACCTCTGTTACAATTGTGCCGTATTTTGACAAACCAAAATATTATTTGGTCGGTATTCATTTGCACGTGAAAATTCTTTTCACTAATTTCTTTAAAAATGTGTCGCCCGGGCCGCGATGGTACTACTGTAACAAACATTTGATACCTTGCCCTGAGACTAATATACCTAGTCTCAGCATTGACGAGTAAAGCGTTTAGTAAACACATGCACATGTAGGCCTACATTATACGGGACATTATAGCAATGTATACAGTGTTTGGCCAAATGTTAGTTTAATACGGTTAATTAATTCGCCGGGCCCGTAGAACAGCTAAGTGGTTCTTTTTTAAACCCCTGATGGTAGACAAAATACCCGGCAAATACAGTATGCCCCGCGCGTACCGTGGAACAACCCCAAGTTATCTACGACCGGTATACGGACGCGAGACGGACGCCGATGGCCCAGGGATATGGTTAAGTTATGCAAGGGGTAATCCAAGGGGCTGGTGGGCATAATACATAGCGTGAAGTTGCAGGTTTCCCCCCGTACCATACCAAACAAATTAATTAAACTCCTGATGCATGCATCATGATGGTAGAGAAATCAGTGACAAAAATGCATGGTGGGGATATGACGGTTTGTACCGGGGTAACCCCTTTGGTAAAGATTAAAGTATTTTGGTTCCTTATACACGGATACACTTTCCTTTGTTTATTAGTCAATAATTAATTTATAAACGGCTATCGACACTCCGCAACTAATACTAGCCGGGACTGAGGCACGGGCAGTGACGGGGGAAATTAGGCACGGGATATGCGTGCCTGTGCTTGGCTGAACATACGAAGCGCCACTGCGCGACGGTGTCCTGCCTCTATGCGGTGATGTGCCCGTGGATATTTCCATTGCAAGTACGGCCTACCTGGAATTATTATGCGTGCTTGGCTTAACATGGCGTAGCGCGGCGGTGGTGAGAGCCGTTAACGCCCCGTGCTGTGTGGCCATTGCAAGTATATACCTGAAATTATTGCGCGCGGCTTGGCTAAACATTTGGGGTTGGTTACTGGTTAGGCTTATTATTATAGTCGACGGAAACAGATCATCTCTGTTCTATGACCTCTGTTACAATTGTGCCGTATTTTGACAAACCAAAATATTATTTGGTCGGTATTCATTTGCACGTGAAAATTCTTTTCACTAATTTCTTTAAAAATGTGTCGCCCGGGCCGCGATGGTACTACTGTAACAAACATTTGATACCTTGCCCTGAGACTAATATACCTAGTCTCAGCATTGACGAGTAAAGCGTTTAGTAAACACATGCACATGTAGGCCTACATTATACGGGACATTATAGCAATGTAAACAGTGTTTGGCCAAATGTTAGTTTAATACGGTTAATTAATTCGCCGGGCCCGTAGAACAGCTAAGTGGTTCTTTTTTAAACCCCTGATGGTAGACAAAATACCCGGCAAATACAGTATGCCCCGCGCGTACCGTGGAACAACCCCAAGTTATCTACGACCGGTATACGGACGCGAGACGGACGCCGATGGCCCAGGGATATGGTTAAGTTATGCAAGGGGTAATCCAAGGGGCTGGTGGGCATAATACATAGCGTGAAGTTGCAGGTTTCCCCCCGTACCATACCAAACAAATTAATTAAACTCCTGATGCATGCATCATGATGGTAGAGAAATCAGTGACAAAAATGCATGGTGGGGATATGACGGTTTGTACCGGGGTAACCCCTTTGGTAAAGATTAAAGTATTTTGGTTCCTTATACAAGGATACACTTTCCTTTGTTTATTAGTCAATAATTAATTTATAAACTGCTATCGACACTCCGCAACTAATACTAGCCGGGAGAGGCACGGGCAGTGACGGGGGAAATTAGGCACGGGATATGCGTGCCTGTGCTTGGCTGAACATACGAAGCGCCACTGCGCGACGGTGTCCTGCCTCTATGCGGTGATGTGCCCGTGGATATTTCATTTGCAAGTACGGCCTACCTGGACTTATTATGCGTGCTTGGCTTAACATGGCGTAGCGCGGCGGTGGTGAGAGCCGTTAACGCCCCGTGCTGTGTGGCCATTGCAAGTATATACCTGAAATTATTGCGCGCGGCTTGGCTAAACATTTGGGGTTGGTTAGGCGTATTATTATAGTCGACGGGAAAAGATCATCTCTGTTCTGCGTTTTATATATTTAATTTGGAGTTTCCACCTTGAAGATGACCGGAAAACTCATTATATCTGTTACAATTGTGCCGTATTTTGACAAACCAAAAGAATTTTTTTTGCTCGGTATTCATTTGCACGTGAAAATTCTTTTCACTAATTTCTTTAAAAATGTGTCGGCCGGGCCGCGATGGTATTTAATGTAACAAACATTTGATACCTTGCCCTGAGACTAATATACCTAGTCTCAGCATTGACGAGTAAAGCGTTTAGTAAACACATGCACATGTAGGCCTACATTATACGGGACATTATAGCAATGTAAACAGTGTTTGGCCAAATGTTAGTTTAATACGGTTAATTAATTCGCCGGGCCCGTAGAACAGCTAAGTGGTTCTTTTTTAAACCCCTGATGGTAGACAAAATACCCGGCAAATACAGTATGCCCCGCGCGTACCGTGGAACAACCCCAAGTTATCTACGACCGGTATACGGACGCGAGACGGACGCCGATGGCCCAGGGATATGGTTAAGTTATGCAAGGGGTAATCCAAGGGGCTGGTGGGCATAATACATAGCGTGAAGTTGCAGGTTTCCCCCCGTACCATACCAAACAAATTAATTAAACTCCTGATGCATGCATCGTGATGGTAGAGAAATCAGTGACAAAAATGCATGGTGGGGATATGACAGTTTGTACCGGGGTAACCCTCTTTGGTAAAGATTAAAGTATAGAAATATGGACGCTATACTCCTTTAATTTGGATACGTACTATACTTGTTAGTAGGCCTATCATGTGTAAATTATACATCTACGGACTCAAATTTACAAACATTTTATATATATCTTTTCAAGCAAACACTCCTCGGCTTGAAGTAGGCGCTTGTTCAATGTGGGGCAGTGGGCCTTTCCCTATTTTACTGGTGGCAGGGACTACAATAATTTCTGGTGGTAGGGATTTTACAATACTATATAACGCAAATAGATCATCACAATAAGTAACTGACCAGGTAATAAACATGCCGATAACTCTAAAAGTATAACTCCTACATAAACATAATTTCATTATAAAGTTGTTGAGAAATTTCTATTGTTAAATTTGAGATATTACACGCTAAGAATGGTTGATAAATGAGGAAGCGACGATCCGAAATGTTAGGGCAAGTCTGATTTTCTGAAATTTCTATTCTTAAATTTGAGATATTACACGCTAAGAATGGTTGATTAAATGAGGAAGCTACGATCCCAAATGTTAGGGCAAGTCTGATTTTCAATTTAACATTTTCTTTTCAACACGGGGCGGAGAGTATGTCAGGTAACTCTTGGTAAGCCATGACCATCGACCGCCATTTCCAGTTGTCCATACAAATACATGTATATGTTTTATATAGAAATAATAGGTCTATATCGCTTTTGTGTATACATGTACGAATTACCGTAAATTCTACGTTATGGTGGTTCCGGATTTTTTCAATTTTTTTTTTTTTTTTTAAATATAAAATATTGAAATTCTTGTAAAAGTGAACTTTTGTATTTAAGATGATGTGATCAATGAAAATCTGAAAAATCGGTGAAATTTTGGGGGTTTTTCAGATTTTTGTTTTTCTAATGCGCATCAATAAACTAACGCGCGCGAGAGCTTTGAGACAAACAATTAATTTAATTTGGCCTTATAAATATCGTTTATTTTACTGAATGTGTGGTATGCCAATTCATATTAGAGACAATAAGGTGATTATAAGTATCGAGACAAGATTATAGTAAAAGATTACCACTTATCGTTATATACAGCACTGTCTATCATTCTATAGAAAAGTTATAATTGTCGGTGATTAACTTTAATGTACACTTTTCACAAACAGTTGGCGGGATTTTTGAAAAATGAAGTGATTGAGATCAAACGCGACCGACGTCCAAATTGTATGATAACTGTCCACGTAAACCCCCAGCTTTCGTTGGGCGTTTCTTCAACTTGATCAGAGCATCAAACGCTCTTCCTCATCCAGTAAATAACTAAACTGAACAAACTTATAAAATTAATATGGATTCATTAACTTGAATATGTTTGTTTGGTTGTTTATCACCAAATTTGTGTATAACTTGTATATTTGTTTGAATGATTGCCCGATGACTACGATTAATAAAACAAAAGTTCAATGTCAACATTAATTGTTTTGAATTGCTATGGCCAATCTGGAGTTCTTTACGTTTGAACACTTTCCACGCGGCTATTGGTTGAACCACGGTACAAAACATACTTCTCGGAAACCTTTTTCTAACTCTCATGTCTATCTCAAGGATAACAGAACAGATAATAGGCATGTTTGTACTTATTTGAATGCATTTTACATGATGATATTCCAAATATGGTAAATGGTATTCAATAATTATTTTTGAAACATTTTGCGCAATTCCTAGAATATCACTAGCTGATTTATGTTTTTCGGTTATGTGAGACGACAGAAAACACGTTTCAATGCTTGCTAATTAAATTGTGAAATCATAGTGTTTGTTTGTTTATCATCACATTTGTGTATAACTTGTATATTTGTTTGAATGATTGCCCGATGACTACGATTGATAAAACAAAAGTTCAATGTCAACATTATTAATTGTTTGAATTGCTTGTTACTTTTAATTGGCTAAGCTGGAGTTCTTTAAGTTTGAACACTTTCCACGCGGCTATTGGTTTAACAAAAAACATACTTTTCAGAAACCTTTTTCTAACTCTCATGTCTATCTCAAGGATAACAGAACAAATAATAAGCATGTTTGTACTTATTTGAATGCATTTTACATGGTGATTCAAAATATGGTAAATTTTTGACATTTTGGATCGTCTGCAGACGCCTGCCGCGTGGAAAGTGTGAACATCTTTGAATTACACGAAAGAGCATTTACACGAAAGAGCATTATCATATTAAATTGTATTAAATAAAGTAAGGGGACGCACAATACGGTTATTTGAAATTCCTGGAATAAAATGAAATTATATTCATTTGTTCTATAGGCCTATCAGACATTTTATATAATGGGGAACACATTTTCTCGGTTAATTTCATCGAAAGTCTTTATCAGTTCCGTTTCGATATGGCCTTATGGAAAATCGGTGAATTATTTTTTCACTTTCAGGGTATTCATAGATTCGCTGTAACATCACCAACAGTTGATAGATCTGTATAATTGAGCTTTGTGCCGAACAATAAAGATGAGATCTTGGTAAAAAAAATTGGGGCAACCTTTTACGAAAATGCTTAAAAATAGGGACGATATTGATGTTTGCCCCCCCCCCCCCCCCCCCCCCCCCCCCGAATGACAATGCTGGCTACGCACCTGGGCATCTCATTGAATATGCAAATTGGTAATTTTCCACAGAAAAGCACATGTCTTCTGTTTGTAAACATCAAATTCAATGACCTTACACGTGCTTTGATTGGTTGACACTGATCATGTGATAACACCTGTTGCAACAAGCGTTACGATTGGCTCAATTATTACCAAGGGCACACATGTTCAGATGCCAAACCACAGAAATCCCACGCTGAGATCATGCTGGGATCTGTCATCGGCGAAACGATCATAGGTTGGGACTGAATTTGCTAGCCCATATTAATTAATACATGGGAGGATATAGGAGAAAGCTATCCCTGGATAAACAAGGTGTCTGTAGTGCTCAACCCATGACCTTGAGCGTACGTGTGATCTTTTAATTATTAAAGAATGACCACAGATCATAGTCTGACCTGCTGGGACATGTGTTCTGCGTGTAATAATTTGGTACCGTTTCCTTACACTTGGCCGTATTCATCTAATTAATATGACTTGAAACATAATATTAAAAGTACTTATTTTGCCCTATCTGTTGATTACCCGATGATTTGTTGTCGTCAAGAAGACTCTGGAATAACTCTTATTACATGATTGATGATGATTGGTTTCGTGATTGCAGCTGATTAACAGGATTAATGACGCTTATCGAATCATTCTAAAAAAAACAGAACGGAACGATGCAAAACTAGAATTTTAATATTATGTCCAAATCATTTTAACCAGCACTGATTTGAACCACCTTCAATCGTTCTGGACTACGCGTAGGCCTATACGACAAGGAATTTTCAAACGGGCCAGGAAAATAAAAAAAGAAAAACACTGTCGGCTAAATGTATTTAAAATCACAAAACAGAAATCCAACGCGTCTGAGCAGAATGCAAGCCACACCACCACCACACAATCAGTGGTTTATTTAAACATAAATTTGTCTTGTTTTGACAATCATTATTTATAAAAATCACTGGAAGTATGTGTGTGCCACAGATGGTATCTGTGGTGTAAAAGTCTTCGGCGTGACCAAGCCAACGGTGTGGTAATCACCAACAGTGTAATCACCAATGGCCACAATTTCAGAATATTTTATAATGATAGTTGTATTACAACTGTTGATCCGTTGATTAATTGTACCAAAACACTCAATATATATAGCGATGAACTTGAACAGTTGAGTACGAAGAACTGGAACAATGAGACGATTTAACAAAAGGAGGTACAATAATACAATTACAATATATCACCACGCTTTATTTGTAATAATCAGTTATCAAAACATGTGTATAGCCTATAGCAGTATGGATGTGTTACTGAGATGGACAGCAGCAGCGATGGAATGCTAGTAGTAGGTCAAAACAAAACTTCGTATAAAGCAAGCACATGTTAATTTTAGTTCTCAGTGTGATTCAAAAAACAATTGGATGCCACAAAAAATAAATTCCAACAATTAACCATGTGATCTGCAAACGTAAAGCCTAATTAATAAATCAATTAATTCAAATGGCAACACGCAAATAAATGATAACATTTTGGGAAGTTAACGCTTTCCACGCGGCTATTATTTTTACCATACACAAAACAGATTTGTCAGAAACCTTTCGTAATTTTCAAAGTCTATTTCAAAGATTACTGACCAAACACTACTAGGCATGTTTGTACTTATTTCAATGCATTTCCCATGGTGATTGCAAATATGGTAATGAAATACAGTAATTTAGACATTTTTGAAACATTTTGTGACATTTTGGAATGTCGTCTGCAGCTGCCTGCCGCGTGGAAAGTGTTTAAACTCAGCTAACTTCAATATCATAAAACGCCAGCAATTTTGGTGTGTTTCGCAAGAAACAGCACATCATGAACAGACTTCTAAAATATCAACGTGGTCCATCCAAAAAACAAAACATTTACAAGTAGACAAATACCTCAACTTTCATAAAAACACACATGGTACAGTTATGCTATGTCAATCCATGGAAACGCTTCACATGGTCAATAGGGGGTTACATTCTCCCTGCTTAAAACTATTGTTTACCACAACACTTTCTACATAGCATCATTTTTCCCCGATGCCAGTCTTATTCCCATTTGTAGCGAATATTCAAAAAGTCACTAGCTTCATAAAATGAAATCAAAATCAAAATCAAATAAACCAAATCAAAATCAATCAAATCAAACAGCATTCGCAGTATTCGGGTATACAATAGACCTATGATTTTGGAGGTCTACAAAATATATCCAAACAGATCAAAATTCTAAACAATAATAACAATCAAATAATCAAATGGTTAGTTTCTCGAAATTGAAATTTCAATGATCAATGATTTCGAATGATCAAAAATCCAAAAAGCTTACAAATATAGACACCTTTATGGCGTCTATCTAACCATCACAACTGTACCAAGCTATAAAAGTTGAAGCACTTACATGACTTACTTGTATCATGTCACATAACAAACATAAATAATCACAATAACATAATATTT
>CM069445.1:8646229-8731965 GCA_035610835.1 Ophiura sarsii | reverse complement strand
AAACGAACGTAAATTTCAAAGCAAACTGAATTATCTTGTATTAGCTTATGGGTTTACACCAACAATGCAAAAGAGGCACCGGAGGAGACTGTAGTTCAATAATCAACTTATGCTTAATATAATTATTAATACTTGTCAAGAAGGGTATCTATAGCAGATTTCGAAATCGAATACCTTCATTTCTTGCATTAAATTCCATTATAAATTTGAAAAACAGATCTCTAGCAGCAACAATACGATATATAAATGCATTGATAAATGGATAAAGAAAAGTTTTGGGAAGAGTTAGCTTTATACTTAAATAATGTGCTTTATTTAATCAAGTTTCCCAGGTGGTATACTGAATGTTTTATGTATTATTGTAACTTAATTGTGATTTTTATATAATTATGTTTGGGAAGAAAAGAGAAAAAAAACCAATGCAGAATACTGAATATGTAAATTATGTCAACATATAGGCTATACTGGTGTAACACTTAGTCTAAGCATGTTAAACAAGTGATGCTGGAGGACACGGAGTAGAATTCCGTCACCGGCAAGCCAGCTTTTCCCGCTACATTCCCCCCCCCCCCCCCCCCACACCCCCAACAACATTTCCATCCCAAAAGTGTTAGGGTTATGACTTACTTTGACAATTCTGTCCTTTGTATCCCGTGCTACAGTGACATGTATATGAGTTTATTCCATCTGTACATACACCTCCATTTTGACAGGGATTGGGATTGCAATCGTCGATATCTGTAATCATTGTGTGGGACATAATCAATGTATATAAATTTAGAATATGATTGTTTTCGACATAATTAATGTACATTTAGAACAAAATAGTTGCTTTGTTATTAACCATATATTTAACATAAACTGTGTATAATGTGCTCAAAAGTCAATAGAGCATCACTCTACCATGTCCACACTGTATACTGGTATAATGCAACGTAACACTTCATTCAATTAACAGGTGAAATAGGTGGCCATATTGTTCTTGGTATAACTAGAGTTCGCAAGAGAAAAACATTTGCAGGACACTTAATCATGGTACCCAAAGGGCTGCACTTATCTGAAAACCGTAATTCCAGGAGTATGTTCTGAGGTCAAATAATTTTAATGACAAATTTGGAGGTCTGGGGCTCCTACTAAGTTAAACATCGATCACTTTCAAAGTGAGTTTTTGAATATTGAGTGCACAATGTGGTAAATGCGACGTCGAACATTTATGTATACATAGACGTTAGGATATTGGAAGTCTATGGAGTGAGTTGGGATGATACAAAGTGTATTAGGGACTGGTCATTAATTACTAACGCTGTCTCTGTATGTTAAATGTGTGCGACTATAGGTCTATACTAGGCCTTGCAATTGTTATAGTTCATGCAAACATTACTATCTTCAGAAGATAGCAATTAATGACACAATGCCATGTTATGTTCTTAGCATTGAAATATATAATCATGGAAAATAATAATGATGACATTTATTTACAAAATAAATAAAGCCACATAAACAGAATGGATCATACAAACAAAGATAGAAGAACGAAAAGTCACTTTATGTATTAGGGACTGTTCATCAATTACTAACGCTGTCTCTGTATGTTAAACGTGGGCGACTATTATAGGTCTATACTAGGCCTTGCAATTGTTATAGTTCATGCAAACATTACTATCTTCAGAAGATAGCAATTAATGACACAATGCCATGTTATGTTCTTAGCATTGAAATATATAATCATGGAAAATAATAATGATGACATTTATTTACAAAATAAATAAAGCCACATAAACAGAATGGATCATACAAACAAAGATAGAAGAACGAAAAGTCACTTTATGTATTAGGGACTGTTCATCAATTACTAACGCTGTCTCTGTATGTTAAACGTGGGCGACTATAGGTGTATACTAGGCCTTGCCATTGTTATAGTTCATGCAAACATTACTATCTTCAGAAGATAGCAATTAATGACACAATGGCATGTTATGTTCTTAGCATTAAAATATGTAAGTAATGGAAAATAAATAAAGTCACATATCAAATAATGCGCCATGAAGACAAAAATCTACGATAACGTGCCGATTATTTAAAAAGGGGACTTTCTGATCGTTTAGAAATAAGCTTAGAAGCACTCACAAAAACATGATAAATAGAAGATTGGGCAAGAAAACGAACCAGGGCCAGCGGCGTGCAAGACTCTCACGTTAACCGCTACACCAACCAGGCTTGTATGCATATTGTAAATGACTTATACGCTATCAATACACGTGCATTGTTATTGCAACGGTGAATCATTGCAACGGTTCATCATAACAACTCATCAAATTTCTCATTATCATGAAATGCAAAACATTTTTTTCGCAATGGATTAGTGTTTATTGGACAATGTGAAACTAATAGGCTATCTTTTGGAAGAAATGAGACGCATTTTCGGTATGTTTGAACGGTTCACCCAGCTGGTAGGTATGCGGTGATTCATCTTTGCTTAAAAAGGTTCTATAAGAACGGTATTTGTCCTCTAATACCTTATCCATTGAAAAATCAGTTCTGTATTTCGTAATAATGACACATTTGAAGATTTGATATGGTGAACACGAGTATTGATAGCGTATAATTCAGTTACAACATGCACACACGCCCGGTTGGTGTAGCGGTTAACATATGAGATTTACAAGCCGCTGCCCTGGGTTCGAATCCTTGTCTAAACTTCTATTCGATAATTAATTACTTTTTGCTTCTTTTTTCTAACAATCTTGATTTGCATTATTTGTATTAATCGGCACTGTCATTATGTCTTCTATTTCTTGAATAATCATAATGTCCTTGATTTTGGTAAAGTTTTGCTATACTTAATCATGTTAATTTAACGATGCAAATGTGCTCATTCTTATTATATGGGCGTAAGGTTACGGTTGACGCATGGCTTGGCAACTTTGATTTTTATTGTCAAAACAAAACAGGCACATTTCATGTTGGGTCTATATTTTTAAGTTATATAGACACTGGTCTTAACACTTTCCATGTGGCTATTATTTTTACCATATACACACACAAAAATTCAGAAACCTTTCCCAATTTTCAATCTACCTCAAGGATTACTGACCCAATACTAGGAATGTTTGTACTATTTCAATGCATTTATCACGACTGCACGATGATTCCAAATATGGTAATGAAATCTAATAATTTTGACATTTCTGAAAAACATTCTGTGAAATGTTGGAATGTCGTCTGCAGCTGCCTGCAGCGTGGAAATTGTTAAGATGTAAAGATATAGATACTGGTCTTGAGATATATATGAACGACGGGAAGATGTTTCCTTAACGTTTAGCTGTTGATATATGAGGTCGTGCATCCATCTGAATTAAAATAACTGGTCATGTCTATTGTTTCACGGGCATTTTAAGTGAAACATATACCTCCGTAATTCAAAGTGACCTGTCCCTAAGAGTACGTTGATGCCTAGCATTTGAACACGTGACCAATGTTATAACCTATCTGTCCTCCAAATCTGGTGAAGAAATCTTTGTTTAATCTCAAGTTAGATATAGCCAAAAGACTTATAGTCAGGGCCACTATGTAATTTCGTTGGATTTTTGTGGGGAGTTGCTAATGTTTGCATCTAATTAATTTTTATAGACCACTGATACCAGAAACCAATGTTTACACATTTATAAAATTTCCAATGGCGGCCATATTGAATTTTTAAAATGGCGGCCAAATGTTGACATATTTAAACTATTTTTAAACAAAACATGACATCTGGTCACTTTTTAAAGCTTATTTTTTGGTAGAATTGTCATGTCTGTTGCCCCTAAAACAGAACTAACTAGTCCTGATCTTAATTTCAAAATAGCGGCCATGGCTAAGGGGTTATTCAAAATGGCGTCTAAAATGGCCGCCCAAACTGGTCAAATCTCATAATATGATATAGCAATCAAAATGTATGGTTTAAGTATAGTTTTAATAGTGTATTACATCACTAGACACTCCTATCTAGAATTGTTTCTTTGTTAACACACCTTAAACCAAAATGACCCCAAAAACATGTTTTGTATTGTAAATGACCAAATTATGTAATGCCAACACCCCAAATCTAATGTGACAGCATTCACTATATGTCTATGATAAAGCCTAGGGGCTGTATATCTAGTTTGAGTATTTTAAAATATCCAAGAGGCTGCAAAATGTTAAAATAACTGACCAAGCAGTATTAGTTCATTGTTAGTGTTACATTATATATGACCAAATTATTATATCTATTGCTTTTAATCTACCTAGACATATTATTTGTATGTGACAATGTATGATATAATGGTATAGAGTCCATTTCTTTCCATTCTGACCCTATTTTGATCAATTGGTGACCACTTGTGGTAATTGTTTTGACCATTTGGAGGTAGTTGTATTGATCATTTAGAGGTAATTTTAATGAAATGGTCATTATAATGGCCATCGTAATAACATAACATTGTCAAAATGGAGTTTATACCATTCAATCATATCTTGTCACATACAAATACGTTTACTGGACGGATTAAAAGCTGTAGATATAATAACTTGGTCATATCTAATGTAACACTATAAACTAATACAGTTTTTCGGTTATTTTAACCTTTTGCCGCCATCTTGGATATTTTAAAATACTCAAACTAGATCTAGGCTTTATCATAATAATATAGTGAATGCTGTCCCATTAGATTTGGGGTGTTGGTATTACATAGTATGGTCATTTACAATACAAAACAATTTTGTTAGGTCATTTAACATCAACTTAACAATAATGGCAGCCATTTTGGAAAGTGATACAGAATCAAAATTGTCACAGAGGTGGGCCTTATATCTAAACGCAATAGCTTAATAGTTTAGAACACACTATTTGATGTATGTGATGTAATATTCTTACAATATCTATTCTGGATTATCAGACACTCATGTAGACTATTTTTTACATTTACAGCGGCCATTTTGGTGGCCATCTTGGATTTTAAGTATGTTATTACAATTCAAATATACTGGATATAAGTTACCAGTGGTCTGATACATACATCCCAATGTTAAAACTATACTTTCATCTTACATTTTGGTTGATACTATCCCATTTTATGGAATTCCGACAATTTGTTCTGTCATTTTGAGACCCATTTTGGGGGCCATTTTGGATTTTTAAGTATGTCAACAAAGCAAAAACACTCGAATATGAGTTACATGTGGTCTAATACATACGTCTTATCATTAAAACTAATCATACACATACATTTTGGTTGATATTATCCCATTTTATGGAATTTAACAATTTTTGCAGCCATTTTGAGACCCATTTTGGGGCCATTTTGGCAGCCATTTTGGATTTTTAACTATGTCAACAAAGCAACAATACTTGATATGAGTTACTAGTGGTCTGACACATACATCCCATCGTTAAAATCATATTTTCGTCATACATTTCAGTTGATATTATGCTATTCTATTGAATTTTTATAATATTTGACCATTTCTGGCCATCAATTTGGCGGCCATTTTGGTTTTAAAGTATGTTAACAAAACAAGAATACTAGATAAGAGTTTCTAGTGGTCTAATTCATACAAAAAGGTTGGCACACTTTGTCCTAATTACGGAAAAAACCCGCCCCTCTCCCCGGAGGCTATGTTGATCCGAGTCATGATATCAGAAGCCTTGGCACCGGGCCTTGGCAGTTCCCCAACATTGATTGATGGGGGGGGGGGGGGAAGGATTTAAGACAGGGGGAGACTTTTGCCTTCTATTAAACAGTGCTATGTCCCTAGTCTGATCTCAATTGCGAGCACAGGGATAGTTGTAATAAGTTGCGTCAAGTGTGCCAACTATTATTTTCCTTGATTGCGGGTCCCCAGCATGGAATACACTGTCTTAGTTCACTCGGCCAGAAGGTCCCGTAATTAACAGCTATTAACAATTCCGTGCGCATTATTTTATCACCTGCCGTGAGTGCCCGGCGAGATAATCCCAAACACCGTCTACTAACATAAAATCGACCACATAACGGCGCTTTAAGCACACTAGGGATGATGCTTTGGACGCATAATTTAAGTATCTCCTAAGGGAGTAACATTACAACGGGCTAATATTAAATTTAACGATGTAGGCCTATATTTAGAAGCACGTGAAGGTGTAATTTCTGTAGCTGTGCAAGAGTTTATGGTTTATCTTAAAAAACGATCAATTTATCCGTCCATGTTTTAGAGAATAAAAGATGGAAATTTTGTTTTGATTGCCGTGCTATATGGTGTGACAATGGATGGGTTTGTTCATATGAATGGTGGATGTCGGCGCAGACTGCATGGTCTGATTTTCACTTTCACATTTTTCTTTTTTTTAAGATATTGCACGCTAAAAATGTTACAATCCCAAATGTAACGTCAATAATGTAATTCACCGGTCGATGCCCAGGTTATTGGATAGTCGGCCGGCCGCATATGGAAGCATATAAAGTGTGTAATTTCCGCCTTAACCCCATATAAGGGACGTAAACCCCAGATAAGACGGGCCTTATCTGGGGTTTAGGACGTAAACCCCAGATAAGGCGCCTTATCCCTAGTTAACGCTACTTATCTGGGGTTAAGGCGCGTTATCTGAGGTTAACGCTCCTTATCTAGGGTTAAGGGACGTAAACCCTAGATAAGGCGCCTTATCCCTAGTTAACGCTCCTTATCTAGGGTTAAGGCGCGTTAACCCCATATAAGGGACGTGAACCCCGAATAACGTGCAAGTTAAATTACATTTTTCAGGAACTTTCCCTTTAAGTTACATCCGTTTTCAAGTGCTCATGATTGAGGCATATTGATAATAGTAATGAAGTACAAACAAACGTACACGATTAGAAATTGACGCGTAACATTTACAGGGAAAATATACGTTTTTTACCATTTGAAAACAATATCTACACAACAAAATGGTAAAAACCCGTAATTTTACGATTCCCTCTACATTAACTTAATGTTAACGTTATTTGTTAAATATTCCGGTTTTTTAGAGCAAATGTAAAAATTGACGTTAATTTACAGGGAAAATATACGTGTTTTTTACCGTTTTAAAACAATATTTAAACACAAAATGGTAAAACCCCTACATGTTACGATTCCCTCTACATTAACGTTATTTGAACGTTATTTGTAAAAAAATCCGTTTTGTTATAGTAAACGTAAAAATTGACGTTAATTTACAGGGAAAATATACGGTTTTTACCGTTTTAAAACAATATTTACACAAACAAATGGTAAAAACCCGTATTTTACGATTCCCTCTATATTAACTTTATTTTAACGTTATTTGTAAAATATTCCTTTTTTTACAGCAAATGTAAAAATTGACGTTAATTTACAGGAAAATTATAATTTTTTTACCGTTTTAAAACAATATTTACACACAAAAAGTGGTAAACCTCCGTAATTTTACAATTCCCTCTGCATTAACGTTATTTCATCGTTATTTGTAAAATATTCCGGTTTTTTACAGCAAACGTAAAAATTGACGTTAATTTACAGGAAAAATATACGGTTTTTACCGTTTTAAAACAATATTTACACACACAAAATGGTAAAACCCCGTTCTATACGGTTCTTACCGTTTTAAAACAATATTTACACAAAAAGTTGTAAAACCCCGTAATTTTACATATTTTATATTAACGTTATTTTATAAAATAGCTTATATTAACACAACTCAACTATTCGTTAGCTCAGTCGATAAGGCGTCAGATTTATAATACAGAGGTCCCGCGTTCAATTCCCGTCCGGTCAAGTTAAGGTAAGTTCATCTAAAAATCTTTAATGCCATGTAAAAATAAATTGCGAAAGAAGAATAAACATATGACACATAAAATTAACATATGACACATGAAATTAGCATGACACATAAAATTCAAGAAAATATGTTCTGCATTTTTTATATCCGAAATTATACACAAGCCCCGTTAAATAACAGGTATATACACACGCGCACATCCGTAAAATAAAGTCAAAATACTGTTAAAATATCAACAAAAGTAATAAATTAACGGGCAATTATATTTTACGGTTGCTGCATTTTAACGGTATTATACTGGCAGCTGGGACTCCGGTATTTTCTAACATTAAGGGACCGTTCATTATTTATGGTGGAGGTGGGGTTGGGACATATTCGAGACTTGAATGTTAAACTGAAACTGAAAATTACATTACCCCCTACAAACCAGTAGCTTTTTACCCCCCCCCCCCCCCCCCCCCCCCTCCCCTCCCCGAAAAAAAATCAACAATCAACTTGTCACATACATGTACTTAAGGGGGCTGACTTTTACCTTTGGAATTTTATTCCTGGATACGTTGGCAAATTCAGTTTGTGCCCTATCTGAAATTAGTAATGGCGAACGTAGCTAGCCAGAAATGTTGTCATATTTATGGTAGCGGTATGGTGTAGAAGTCCCAAGTATGCAAATGATCTCACTGAATACAATGTCATGCTCTACCACACATCTACTAGTACTCAACAACGGAATAAATCTCATAATCCTCATTTGCATACTTGGGACTTATACACCATACCCTTACCATATTTATATATTTTGGGTGGTTTTGTGAGTCTTTATAGCTCGAACAAGTTAGAACATTCTGGGCAGAAACGTATAATCCAGTGAAACGTTCTACTTTTGTAAGCATTGGTGCAAAGCTGAGACGAGGTGAAAAGCAAGCAATAAATCACATACTTTTAAAAATCATAAAATTGGATTAAATTGTAACATTATACACCCTGTGGCTCTAATTTCTCGGCCCGTTGATGATTATATAGATATTTTTCCAACAGATCGTCCGAGGCACAGAAAAGATTTGCTGACCAGAAGTCGTCTCATAGTAAAAGTTTTTGGAGTCGATAGGTTTTAAGAAAAATATGCGCAAAGCGCAGAAAAAAATGGCATTTACACTCCAAAATCCCCTCCAAAATAGCCTCTAAAATCACTCCAATCACCACCATCTTTATAGTTTAAAAAAAGTAACACAACCCCCCCCCCTGTTTAAGAATAAAAAGTTACATAACCCTCCCCCCTATTTCAACATATATATGATAGTTATATGACCCCCCTATAGTTTACCCAACCACCCTCCCGCATAAATAATGAACGCTCCCTAACGGGAAATTATATTTTACGGTTACAGTAATTTAACGGTATTATATTGGCAGCTGGCACTCCGGTATTCTACGGGGTTTTTCTAACAGTGTTCAGAGTTCAGAGTTTTTATTCACCAAACATATAATCAAGCAATACATGATACAAGGAAAATGGTGGGCTGACCAAGTAATAGCACAGCTCGTAAAGGCTTTGGCCATGTTGACCACCTTACAAAAAGAGAGGTGCAAGACAGCTGCAACATGAAAGACGTAAGACCAAGTGCAAGACGCAGACAATACAAGGATAAGTGTGGACAAACGACAATGTTAGCAAAGGCAAAGCTACGTATGAATAAGATGTTGAATTCAAAGTACATATATATATGGTATAATTATGTTGTATACAATGATAATAATGTTAAATGTAACTAAAGACGTAATACCCAGCGTGATAGATTATAAGTTATTATTGGTACTGAGAAAACTCACAACATACACTTAGTTGTCGGAGATTTCAATGCATGCCAATGCTAGAGTTGGACTAGACATACATTCAACACACCCTGAAGTTATTGGACGTCACTGCTTCTATGATATAACTAACAACAACGGTGAGAGACTAGTGGATATGTGTGAGGAATTCAAACTTCGTCCCTCACAAATGAGATTTCTTCAACCTAGATCCCGTCTCTGGACATGGATGCATCCAGCAGGTTCAACACACCAATTATACCACATTCTTATCAAAAGCAAGTGGACAAACTCCCTTCGTAACTGCAGGGCATACAATTCAGTGGAATTAAACTCCGATCACCGGATTGTCAGCATCAAACTGGTCAGTAGTCTAAGAACTACCCAAGGTAAACCATGTAAGCGGCCAAAGTTTAACTGGAAGAAATTACAGGATGCTGCTACAAGAGAACAGTTTCAACTTGAATTGTCAAACAGATTTGAAGCCCTCCAGTGCAACAACTTGTCAATAGCAATAACAGAAATGGTACGATTTGTTTGAAAATGCTGTATCAGAAGTGGCAGAGAAGGTTGTTGGTACATGCAAACCATGTGGGATGCCAAGTTGGGTGACAGACAGAACCAAGCAAATGAAGATAGAGAGGGATGAGGCTAAATACCTGTCTGAACATGCTGAACGAGTCGTATAAAACTGACAAATTGGCAATGCTGAACTCGCAAATGGAAGAACTCCGATTGGCAGATATAAAAGGTGACTACACTACCACATGGGAAATTATCCATGATCTCTCAGGGAAAGATCAAAAGCCGAGCATCAAGGTCAAGAAAAGAGATGGTACGTCCCCTACAAGTGACAAAGATCTGCTTGCAGAATGGAAGGAATACTTCAGCTCTCTGCTCAAAAATGACAATGGTCAAACATCCTCTGATCTGGCCAAGCCGGATGATCATGACTTGCCAATCCAATATCATCCACCTACACACGAGGAGACTCTGAAAGCCATACGCCAGATGAAAAACAACAAGGCAGCAGGTCTTGACTGTGCGATCACCTCAGAAGCACTCCAGATATGAGTGGCGGCGATGTAATGGCATATGTAATCCATAATTTATGTGCAGAAGTTTACACGACTCTCATACCACCTAGCCAATGGACCACCAGTGTTATTGTTCCTTTGCCCAAGAAGGGAGACCTTAGCCTCATGACCAATTACCGGGGAATATCCCTCCTTTCGATTGCTGCTAAAGTATACAACCGGATCCTTCTAAATAGGATCCGTGACCAAGATGACTCCATCCTGAGGAACAACCAGGCAGGATTTCGACCAGGGAGAAGTTGTGCCCAACAAATTCACATACTCAGAAGGATCACGGAAGGTTTCCAAGACTATCAGCTCCCCCTTGCGGTAACATTTATCGATTTCAAGAAAGCCTTTGATTCCATCAACAAAACGGTAATGTTCTCAGTACTGCGACATTATGGAATTCCAGAAGCTGTAGTCAATGCTATAAGTGTGCTATACAACAACTCTAGAAGCGCTGTAATGGTAGATGGAAACATTTCAGACCCATTTGATGTCTCCACATGAGTTTTGCAGGGAGATGTTTTGACTCCTTTTCTATTTGTTATATTGGTCGACTACCTACTGAAGAAGGCCACATCAGAGCTAGATTCGGGAGTCTTAACACATCCTCGTCGCTCCAGTCGTCACCTGGCCAAGTTGCTAAATGACTTAGATTTCGCTGATGACATTGCTTTGTTGGAATCTTCAATTCTGCGGGCACAGGCCCAGCTAGCCAGAACAGCGGCGGCAGCAGCCGACCTCGGCCTCGTCATTAGCACACCTAAGACAGAGTACATGACTATTAACTGCAACCCCCCATCCAACACTTCAAGTCTATGGTGACCCCATCAACCATGTGTCAGATTTCAGATATCTTGGCTCTATGATGGCATCTGGTTCAAGCAACCTTAAAAGAAGAAAGTCACTGGCTTGGTGTGCTTTTTGGAAGCTGGAACGCCTGTGGAAGAGTCCCAAAATACCCATCTCAACTAAAGTGAAGTTGTTTAACACCACCTGCATTACTATTCTGTGCTTTGGCTGCGAGTCATGGGTGATCTCCCAAGACATGGAAAATAAAATCAATGCCTTTGCCACCTGCTACAGAATTATGCTGAATATTAGGCGGATTGACCACATCCCAAACACCAGAATTTACGCAATGACCAGCACTGAGCCACTTATTCATTTTGGTAAGGCTACGGCAGTTGAGATTCCTTGGTCACATCCTCCAGCTGCCAGAAGAAGAGCCTGCAAAACGATATGCTCTATACTTACCAACACATGGCAAAAGGAGACCAGGTCGACCACGCACTTCGTACCTTACATATGTAAGGGATCACGTCAAAACTCGACCGCCCGGCAACCGCCGGTTACGGCCGGTTCCGTTCGGTTCTCACAAAACGTGTCGTCTGTTATAATATACACACATAATGAGGTCAAATAGTAACACTCTGGTGAACACGACCGGTTGAAAGTGCCTCGTCACACACGTGAGCAATAACATCTTGAAGTATTGGGCTCTTTTAAGACTTAAAAGTCTCAGTTGACAACCAGTAGGCCTACAATACAGCTATTGATTTTCGCTGGGGTTGGGTTTTTCAATCTGTTTATAGCTCAATTAACTTTTTAAAATCAATACCGAAAGTCTATGAATGTTTTTTTTTTATAGAACGATTATAGAGAGAGCTATTATGACCGCAAAGTAACAGATTGATAGTGTAAATTGGTCAGATTACAGCATTAAGTCAACCGGCGGTTGTTCAGTGTTGCATGCGCGAATATTCATATACCAGTAAAACATTTGACCTGGAAGAACCGGGCGGAACCGCCCGTAACCGGCAGTCAACGGGCGGTCGAGTTTTGACGTCTCCCCTAAGACAATTACTGGGGGACAAAGAAGGTGCAATCCAAACAGATTGCCGCACTTGTTACTGATCGTCGTGCATGGAGAAATCTTGTAGTCGCCTGCTCTGCAGCCGACGGATGATGATGATGATGACTGAGATAACAAATACTGTTTATATTTATACTTAAAAGTGAGGAATGAGGTACTATTTTTAATATCGGAACTAATTCATTCCAAAGAATTGGTCCCTGACTCCTGATTGAATTGCGAGCCAAATCAGTGTTGAAGTTTGGCGGTCGGAAATTATTAGAGGACCTAATGGTGTAAGCGTGAATTATGTTAATTTTAATAAAATAATTGGAGACAATATTTGGGAGAAGGTTGTTGTAAAACCTGTAGGCCTACATGAAGATAGCTGTGTGGAGTTTATGAATATCATAGTGAGACTATTAAATGAGGCAAAGAGAGGTGGTGTGTGAGCAAAAACATTTGAATTTGAACAGATACGAATGATTTTCTTTTGTTTTAGATGAATGCAATGGGAAGTGTCAACCCTATTATTTTGATGATCAACTTTTGCTTCTAAGTTTGAGAATATTGAATAAAAGTACATAAAAGTATACATTTTTAGAAAGGAAATTTGATAAGGAAGCCGATGGTGATATCAATGTGATACCAAATAAACTAAATTTTGAGAAATGAACCAAAAAGCCATTTTTTTACCCCAAATTTTCAGACAGCATAACTATAAAATAAAAATTGGTAATTTGTTCTAATATACGTTTTTGTAAACAAAACAATTTTGTCTAGGAGGCAATTTTTTCTTTTTCCAAAATAAAGCTTGGTTTTGGAAATATTGCTAAAATCATCGGAAAAGTGTAAAAGTCGTGTTTTTTTGCGTACATTTCGCTAGAAATGGATGCATATCTCGAGTTTAAAATCCATAATCGAAAAAATAAAAAATTGCCTCCTAGCGCTGAAAGTCCTCTACACAATGGTTGTAAAAGCTTACCTGATAGTTTGATATATTTTTAGTTATGTTGTCTGAAAATTCGTAAAATTCCTTCAAATTTGAACTTCTAGAAAACATCGATTTAGTAAAAATATTGACATTTTCCACCATTTAAAGCTAAATGTTCACGGAACACACGGCCGTGTGACCTAAAAGCGAGTATAGGGCCTACTATTATGAACAATCATAATAAACTATCAGATTCAATTTATATTGTCACAATGTGAAGAAATTGGAAGAAAACTGAAATTTAAATGATCGTAAGATTGGCCTTTGTTTACATTTTAGACATTGTTTTACGCTCTTTTGTTTTTCGCGTCTACGTCGCGGATATTAAGCGGCGCGTCTAGTATTACGCGCGGGAAGTTTCAGCGCGCGACGCAATGATCGAACAGCTGTCGCAGCATTTGAAAAGCGCGGAACTCCGCTTAAATTCCCGCCAAATAACTATGCGCCTTTTCCTGACTCAAACTTACCAAAACAACAATTTAAAATCACCCAAAAGAACGGGAAATAATAGCTTCCGATTAGTAACTTATGATGGTAATGATAGAATACATATAAAAGTATAAAATAATAGAGAAATATGAAATTCAATTTTTGAAACAAGTGCCGGGTTGACACTGCCCTTAAGGTTGCCATTATTTTGATCCGCCCAAATTATATTGCAATATAGGACATGTGGTAAAACTAAACTATTATTTAAGGGAATATAAATTACTATGCGGTAACATATTTTTTTTAAGTCTAAACAAAATTTAGAGACAATATTTCTGCTATGTTGCTTTCAAGTAAGAGATTCGTCGAGATTGACACCTACAAATTTGATGCAAGCAACTTTTGAAATAGGAGAATTGTCAATGTTTATTTCCGGGTCATGATAAATACGATTGCTATACCTGTTTTTAAAAATCATATTTTTTAATTTGTTTATATTCAGTGATAATCTATTTTCCTTCAGCCAGTTAGAAATACAAGATAGTTTATGGTTTATAACGTGAATGAGATGAGGAAAATTGTTGTGCGAAGCCAATAGATTGGTATCATCAGCAAATACCTTAGAGGAATAACGATGTCATTTAAATATATTATAAAGACAATGGGCCTAAAATTGAGTCTTGCGGGACCCACAAGTTGAATTAATGGAAGATGACTTAGCATTTTTAAAAGAAACAAAATTGGGAACGGTTTCTTAAATAGTTCTTAAACCACTCGAAGGTGATGCCACGAATACCATAGTGAGAAAGTTTATCAAGAAGAATGTCATGGTTTATTGTGTCGAACGCCTTCGAGAGGTCCAGGAAAATACCAACGGCTATTGTTATTGCTATCAAGATCGGTTACAATTTTATTGTAAGCTTCCTTAAGGGCCATAGAAGAGCGCTTAGAACGAAATCCGAACTGAGAACTGTGCAGTAAATTTGATTTAGAAATGAAATCATATCTATAGGCTATTGTGAACAATTCGTTCAATGATTTTGGAGAAAACAGGAAGAACAGAAATGGGCCTGTAATTGGAAACTGTATGATGGTCATTATAGCTTTATAAATGGGAATAACTTTTGCAATTTTAAGTTTGGTGGGTACAAACCCGGAAGCAAGAGACAAAAATGTGGGTGAGGGGAGCCGCAATAATATTACGAACTGATTTAACTATGTCCGGTTTAATTTCATCAAAACCACTAAAGTACCTGATTTGAAAGAATTGCAAATTTTGATAATTTCATCATTTTCAGTTGGGGGAAAAAAGGGAATTAATAGGAGAATTAATATTCTTAAGGAAATTATTATGATCAAGGTTGGTGGTCTGGATTTTGCGGGCAAGATTCGGGCTAACATTCTCAAAATAATGGTTAAATTTATTAGCAGAGTGATCCGTTATAAGAGCTATGATTATCATCATAGAAGAATGAAGGTTACGATTAGTCTTGCGACCAAGGATATCATTAAGAATATTCCAGGTAAGTTTAGTATTATTGAATGTCAATGTTTCGTGTTCAAAATCCCTTACCGCACTGAATCTCACTAAATCTCACTGCAAGAATCTATCTCCGCGCACATGGTGCTGGCATTGCCTCGATGACATCCCCTACCCCAGGCAGTGGCGTAGCCAAGGGGGGGCAAGGGGGGGCAGCTGCCCCCCCTGTGGGGTTCTCTGCCCCCCCTGTTGCCCCCCCTGTGGGAAATGTCAGTTGAAATAATTTGGGACTAACCTATTCACAACACAAGGAAATTCAATCCTCAATTTGGTTGTTGCCCCCCCACCAAAACTCCCGGCCCCCCCCTTTGCCCCCCCACTGAGAAAAACCTGCCTACGCCACTGACCCCAGGCATATGTCGGCGGGAATTCTTAGCCGGCATATGCGCTGGGAGTTTAGCTCAGTTGGTAGGGGGACAGACTGGGGTGCGGATGGTCCCGCGATCGAATCTCGGTGGGTGTTGGGTGATTTTTCGGGTCAAAAAGACAGTACCCCCCCCCCCCCCCACACCCCCCGATACGCACGAAAAACATAGCTTTACTGGTTATAGGGATTGAATGTCAATTTTTCGTGTTCAATAACCCTTACCGCACTGAATCTCACTAAATCTCACTGCCAGAAACTATCTCCGCGCACGTGGTGCTGGCATTGCCTCGATGACGTCACCTACCCCAGGCATATGTCGGCGGGAATTCTTAGCCGGTATACCGTTGGGAGTTTAGCTCAGTTGGAGGGGGACAGACTGGGGTGGGGATGGTCGGGGGTGTTCGGTGATGTTTCGGGTCAAAAAGACAGTACTTCCCCCCCCCCCCCCCCCCCCCCCCCCCTTCCCCCGATACGCACGAAAAATATAGCTTTACTGGTTAGGGATTGAATGTCAATGTTTCGTGTTCAATAACCCTTACCGCACTGAATCTCACTAAATCTCACTGCCAGAAACTATCTCCGCGCACGTGGTGCTGGCATTGCCTCGATGACGTCACCTACCATACCCCAGGCATATGTCAATCATTCATTCATTCATTCATTCATAACTGGTTTATTAAAATTGATATCGCAGTACAAACACTGAATTGCATCAAATTTTACAAAGAAATACACACAATAAAAATACATTATAGTTATGATATATAAGACCATTAGATTATAAAATATTGCACATAGAATTAATACATCAAAAATTGAAAAACCCTAGCCCGCACACATCAAACAGTCACGCATACTCCACTCAAACTTTAGGGACTAGTGGTAGTAGATCTAGATTAAGGAATGAAAATCCTAAAAACCACAAAAACAACCAAAAATCAACAAGAGTTAACAACAGCAGAAAATTCAGGAAATCAATCAAGTCATTGGTCATCAATTTTGAAGGTCTTTGTAACAAAGCTGCTGATTTGGCTGTTTGTATCGAAACTTATGACCCAGATGTAATCATTGGTACAGAAACCTATCTTGACTCATCTGTTAATAGCAGTGAATTGTTTCCTGATTCATATGCAGTTTTTCGTAAGGATAGATGTTTTGGTAAAAATCAAAAACGTGGGGGTGTCCTTATCGCCCTGAAAAATGACATCATTGGAACCCACAGGATCGACCTGGATACAAAATGTGAACTGATATGGGTTACCGTCAAGATTCAGGGTGCTAAGGATGTCACCATAGGCGCCTTTTATAGGTCACATACTTTTTCAAGTACAGCTGAGTACATGGATGAATTAAGAGAATCCCTCAGTAGGATAAAATGTTCAAACAAAGGGCAGATATGGCTTGCTGGCGATTTCAACATCCCAGATGTTAATTGGGAAACCAATAGCTTTAAACCCGGTGGCCAATATCCTGCCATTTCAAAACAGATGTTAGACATAGCAGCCGATTTTGGCTTAGAGCAAGTTGTTAAAGGGCCAACCAGACTGAAGAACACCCTTGATTTGTTTTTCACAACAAATCCTACTCTGGTGGAAAGATCATCTACAATACCAGGTATGAGTGATCATGACAGCATTCCCCTAATAATAATTAACTCTAAGCCAAAAGTCATGAGAAAAAAACCTCACAGGCAGTATCTATTTAACAAGGCAGATATCCCGGCGCTTAAAAAGGACCTTAAATCATGGTCATCTGATTTTGTAAGCAAGAACAAGGACTCACACAAACCAGTTACTGAATTGTATAGAGATTTCACTGAGACAATTAAACAAGCCATGGACTCACACATTCCAACCAAAATGGTTACCAAGCGGACACAGTCCCCTTGGATCTCCAAAAGAGTCCGGCGCCTTCAAAAGCGCAAACAACGGGCATTTAATACTCATAAGAATATCAACAATAAAGATAGTTATGAGAGCTTCAAATCAGTGCGTAAAAGTGTCCACAAAGCCACAAGATCTGCCCATAAAAGCTATGTCTCATCTGTCTGTACAGAATCTACCAAAAGATTCTGGTCGTTTATCAAGTCACTTAAGGTAGACTCAACTGGAATCCCAACCCTGAAAGATGGAGCTAATTTAGAAGCAGATAACAGGCGTAAAGCTGAAATTTTGAACAAACAGTTCAAAAGTGTCTTCACTGCGGAAGACCCCAACCTCCCTCCCGAGTCAGGGAATAACATCCCTACTATGCCTGACATAGTTATCTTCCCTGAGGGGGTTGAGAAGTTGCTTAGGAATTTAGATCCTAATAAAGCAACTGGCCCAGATGATATAGGCCCACGTGTTCTCAAAATTGCTGCTAAAGAATTGGCTCCAGCTCTTAGCTTGATTTTCCAGAGGTCACTGGACACCGGTATTCTGCCCAAGTCTTGGTCACAGGCTAACATCTCACCTATATACAAGAAGGGTGACAGAACTTTGGCAGAAAACTACCGTCCAGTGTCCCTGACTAGTGTATGTTGCAAAGTGCTTGAGCACATCATTCATTCAAATGTAATGAATCATTTTGATACACATTCAGTCCTTACAGATAAACAACACGGTTTTAGGTCAAATCATTCAACTGAATCCCAACTCATTCTCACTGTCCAGGACCTTGCTAATTCCTTAAACCATAAAAATCAGGTTGACTTAATCATCATGGATTTTAGTAAAGCATTTGATGTTGTCGCCCATAATAGACTTCTTCAGAAACTCAAACGCTATGGCATCCAAAACAAAACCCATGCTTGGATCAGCAGCTTCCTCAAGCACCGTGTCCAGCGTGTCGTTGTCGGTGGTGAGCACTCGACCTGGGCCGAGGTTGATTCGGGCGTACCGCAAGGCACTGTGCTTGGGCCGCTGTTGTTCCTGGCGTATATTAATGATCTGCCTAACAATATCAACTCGAGTGTCAGATTATTTGCTGATGATTGTGTACTTTATAGAGAAATCAACAATGAATTTGATCACAGGTCCCTTCAGGACGACCTTGATACACTGGTAGTATGGCAAAATACATGGCAAATGAGTTTTAACCCGAAAAAATGTCATACCATGAGACTCACACATTCAAAAAACCCAAAGCTGTATGAATACAAGTTGGGTGATTCAATCTTGCAAGAGACCAAAAGTCACGCTTATCTGGGTGTCACCTTAACCAATGACCTGACATGGAATAATCACATCATACAAGTCGCATCAACAGCAAATAGAACACTTGCATTTGTTATGAGGAATCTCCACCAATGCCCTCAGGAAATCAAAGTATCGGCATATAAGACCTTAGTCCGACCACTTATTGAATATTCCTCGAGTGTGTGGGAACCTCATACAAAAGTCCTCACCAACAAGCTGGAAGCTATACAACGTAGAGCAGCAAGATTCTGTATGAATGATTTCAAATCAAGATCTCCTGGATCCGTCACCAACATGTTAAGGAAACTGCAGTGGGAATCACTCACAGATAGACGCCAAACCAGGAGACTGGTCATCCTTCACAAAGCGATCCACGGTCACCTATCCATCCCAATTGGTAACCTCACCCAGCCAGCATCACGTACCTCACGGCACACGAACTCTCAAGCCTTTCAAACAATCGCCGCATCGAAAGACTGTTATAAGTACTCTTTTCTCCCAAAGACTATCAGAGACTGGAACAGTCTCCCGGACTCTATTGTCACACTAAACGACAGTGAACAATTCAAAAAAGCAACCAAAGTTTACCTCGCAACTAAACAAGACTAAGCAACCAACCCAAGTAGAACTGCATACACAACAACCCTGACCGCTTGGTTCCAGTGGAACGTTGGCCAGTACTACGAAAGAAGAAGAAGAAGAAACTTCAATACTACACTTAACAAAACACAACAGCAACAATCAGTACACTTACATCCACTATGAGCTCATCATAGACACAAACCGGGCACCGCCCCCCCCCTTGGAAAATTGCACCATATGCTGCACTATGGGGCTATTAAAAGCAGCATGAGTTATAAAATATTATTATACAAGTCTGATCAAATATTGCACATAGAATTCATACATCAAAATTGAAAACCCTAAACCCGCACACATCAAACAGTCACGCATACACCACTCAAACTTCAATACTCAATTAACGAAACACAACCTTCAAACAAAATCAGTACACTTACACCCTCCTTGAACTCATAGACACACACCGGGCCCCCCCCCCCCCCCCCCCCCCCCCCCCCCCCTTGGAAGATTGCACCATATGATCACCATGAAACTATTAAAAACACCATGAATTATAAAGTACTAGCGGGACGCCCGTTCTTCGAACGGGCTCCCGCTAGTATGTAGCGCCTACCAGAAAGAACACCTACACTGAAATAACACATAAGTAGCTGTACGAACATTTATCGCGAAATTGGTAAGAATACATTTATGAGTTAAAATATAATGTATAGGCCTATTTCCTTATTCCTGAAATTGAATGCTTACCCCCAGCTATATCCTATGGTTTATACTTTTAAAGAACCATACTATTTCATTCCACCTCATGACACTCCCTGTTACGCAATTTAGTATCAAATGTCTTCATTAACCCCCTGCCTCCCTTTGAAACCACATTTCTTCATTAGACCCCCTCGCCCCCCCCCCCCCCGACCCGCCGCCACCCGCCCTGCCGTCCCCGTCTCCGCCCCCGCCCCGTGGCTTATCTCAACCCCAAAATCAAAACCACAACTCCCGTGACGCAGCGTATTTCTCCAATATTTGCCCGCCCGCCTTGTAGGGGTGCGTGGGTGTAGTGCGTGCGTGTTTATTTTGCATGGCGCACTGCGACGCGTTTTGTGTTACGCGAGCCGACTGCATGGTTACAGCGTACGCAGTGAAAAACAAACACGGCCCGTATCCATGGATTTTCATGGTTTTTTACTCATATCTCGGTCAATTCTGTACGGTTTTCAGCCATTTATAGCTTATAACACTCACATTATAATCATCTTTTATCAGTGCAAAGTTCACGGTGTTTAGTTGCAAACTGAGAGAGCCTTTTATGGATACATACATAGTCACACCATAAGACAAATTATAGTAAGACTAGCGGGACGCCCGTTCTTCGAACGGGCTCCCGCTAGTAAGTAGCGCCTATCAGACAGAACCCCGGTGAAATAACACATAAGTAGCTATACGAAAATTTGTCTCGAAATTGGTAAGAATACATATAATGCATAGGCCTATTTCCTTACCTGAAATTGCCGCCCCCGCACCGTGGTTATCTCAACACCCAAGGCCTAAACCTTAACCATCTCCCCAAGCTGTATCCCCTGGTTTATACTTTTAACCACACTATTTCCTTCCACTTCGTGACTCTCCCTGTTAGTGTTACGCACTTTAGTATCACATTTCTTCATTAACTCCCTGCCTCCCAAACCTCATTACTTCGTGGCCTCCCCTCGCCCGCCCGCCCCGTACTGTGCGATCTAAACCTTCAAGGCCTAAATTAACAAACTCCCGTAGCGTTCTTCAGTAACCCCTTGCCTCCCAAACCTCATTACTTCATGGCCTCCCCTCGCCCCCGCCCCCCCCCCCCCCCCCCCCGGGGCCTTCCCCTGCCGTCTCTTGTCCGCCGTCCCCGCCCCGCCCCTACCGCCCGCCCTGTGCTTATAAACATTCAAGGCCTAAATTAACTAACTCCCGTAGCGCAGCGTATTTCTCCAATATTTGCCCGCTCGCGTGTGTAGGCGTGCGTGGGTGTAGTGCGTGTGAGCGTTTATTTTGCACGGCGCACAACGACGCGTTATGTGTTAGGCGCCGAATGCATGGTTGCAATACGCATGAAGATAAACAAAACAAACACGGCCCGTATCCATGGATTTTCATGGTTTTTTACTCATATCTCGGTCAATTCTGTACGGTTTTCAGCCATTTATAGCTTATAACACTCACATTATAATCATCTTTTATCAGTGCAATGTTCACGGCGTTTAGTTGCAAACTGAGAGAGCCTTTTATGGATACATACATAGTCACAACATACGGCAAATTATAGTATGATTATTGTACAAGTTTGTCATATAAAAAACAGGGCTCTTTTTGCAACGCTCTGTTTTTACCATCGGAATACTGAGTTTGTTGGACCCCCTCAAATTTCTTTTGTGGACAGACCCTCTTGTAGGAGGTACCCATTTGGCAAATTTGTCAGAGGACATAAGAGACTTAAAGAAATTGAGGCACAAATCATCCCTTCTTTGACTTAATGAATGTAGCTTGCAATCATGAAGAGCCTCATAATAAGATACTCTTTACCCATGATGATCTTGCACGCTCTCTTCTGGATTCTCTCAATGGAAATTGATTGATCGACCGTGATCCCAGGATGCCATATGGGGGCAGCATATTCAGCCAAGGGTCTAACAAATCCAGAATAGATTGTGACAAGATCATCATGTGGCAAATTGAAACGTTTGAGTAGTTTTAACATATAAAGTCTACCATTGGCTTTCTTGAGAATTTGGGTAACCTGTTCATCCCATTTCAGATTAGCTTGAACATGTACACCAAGGATCTTAGTCACCTGCACATTTGTTAGAGGAACATTAGATATGGTAAGAGGGGGCTCATTGACAACATCCTTCATGAAGGCGACTCTCATCGTTGCACACTTTTTGGGATTGAGCTTCATATTATTTTGTGCTGCCCAATTTTCAAATTGATTGAGGTGCTGTTGCATAACAGAGGGTTGAGCTGTCGGCGGGAATTCTTAGCTGGCATATGCGCTGGGCAGTGGCGTGCGCAGGATAGTGTGAGTCGGGGGGGGCCACCTGGCCATAAATGAAATTCCCCCGACTATTTGAGTAAAGAACTGCGCGCTACCAGCGCGCAAATTTTTTCGAGTTTACACCTTTTTTTGCACGATTGAGCTACAATTTGGCTCTAAACAAGCTTGTACCAAAGAATATTGCATTTTGGGAAGACATATGCGCGCGTAGCTCGCGAAAATTTTTCATCTGTGTTTTTGACTATCATAATTCCATGATGCCACTGACCTAGCCTCCTTCTCAATTCCCCCGACTGGCCTAAGTTTCCCCCGACTGACTCAATAGTGGGCCCCCCGGCCCCCCCCCCCCCCCCCCCCCCCTTTGCGCACGCCACTGGCGCTGGGAGTTTAGCTCAGTTGGTAGGGGGACAGACTTGGGTGCGGATGGTCCCGCGATCGAATCTCGGGGGTGCTGGGTGATTTTTCGGGTCAAAAAGACCCCCCCCCCCCCCCACTCCCCCCGAGTATTGAATGTCAATTTTTCGTGTTCAATAACCCTTACCGCACTGAATCTCACTAAATCTCACCCAGAAACTATCTCCGCGCACGTGGTGCTGGCATTGCCTCGATGACGTCACCTACCCCAGGCATATGTCGGCGGGAATTCTTAGCCGGCATATGCGCTGAGAGTTTAGCTCAGTTGGTAGGGGGACAGACTGGGGTGCGGATGGTCCCGCGATCGAATCTCGGAGGGTGCTGGGTGATTTTTCGGGTCAAAAAGACAGTACTTCCCCCCCCCCCCCCCCCCCCCCCCCCCCACTCCCCCGATACGCACGAAAAACATAGCTTTACTGATTAGGTTTATTGAATGTCAATTTTTCGTGTTCAATTATTGAATGTCAATTTTTCGTGTTCAATAAATCCCTTACCGCAATGAATCTCACTAAATCTCACTGCCAGAAACTATCTCCGCGCACGTGGTGCTGGCATTGCCTCGATGACGTCACCTACCCCAGGCATATGTCGGCGGGAATTCTTAGCCGGCATATCCGCTGGGAGTTTAGCTCAGTTGGTAGGGGGACAGACTGGGGTGCGGATGGTCCCGCGATCGAATCTCGGGGGGTGCTGGGTGATTTTTCGGGTCAAAAAGACAGTACTCCCCCCCCCCCCCCCACTCCCCCCGATACGCACGAAAAACATAGCTTTACTGGTTAGGGGGGTGCTGGGTGATTTTTCGGGTCAAAAAGACAGTACTCCCCCCCCCCCCCCCCCCCTCCCCCGATACGCACGAAAAACATAGCTTTACTGGTTAAGGTTATGTTTACAGGCATCTAGTTTATTAGTCAAATGTAAAGTGTAACGAAATCTGACATTACATACTTGTAGATTTGCTGCCCATTTAGTGAACCAAATCTCCATGAAATGACACAAAATAAAATTATAGGACTATGAGAAAACATGATTTCGGCACCAAGGATTTGATGTCCATTTTGGGGTTCATTTCCAGAAACAAGACCTCTATGGATGGGGCTTTGACATCTATACCATAAACATTGCCGAAGGGAAGGATGTATTTAAAAGATGTACCGTATCCAAGATACCAAAGATAATGTAATACTTACGAGTACATTTTACACCAACTGCCGTGCCATCGGGGGGGTAGCCATTGTTGTCCGGCTTGCAGTGGTTAGGTACCTCATGCTTCTTACAACATGCACATAGAGTCAGATTTGTCTCTGTTCCAGTACATTCAACATGTTCCATCCAAATTGGTGCATACGACGACTGACTGTCAATCCACGCGTGTTGATATAGTAGCATAGGCGTTTCTACTTCTTCAAAACCAAGTTGACTACAAACAACCTTTGCGTTGTTATTCTTGTAGTCCTTCCATTTGTGATCACAAATAGTTCCCCATTTTAAATTATGACAAATCTCCACTCTCCCCTCTGTATCAGAAGGTCCGTCTCGTAATCTAATGTCTCCCTCTTGGGCTCCTGTGCAGAAGTAACCTGTATACATGGGATGGAAAACCAAATTGAAGGTGATGATAAAACAAAAGCCTATAATAAAAAAATAAACATAGTATCTGTCAAGATAACTATACCTGATGTCATTAGTCTTAGAAATTAGACATTTAATTTGGATATAACGTGAAGAGTTTGATTTATCGATATACTTTTCGAAATAAATATATAAATCGTAGTAACCAAACATCACAATTCATACAACGCAATTCTTCTTGGCAAAAAAATATCGGTACAATATCGCTGAAAGTGTGCCATTTAGAATTTTAATAACACCGAAATGAATACTTGACAAAATATGATCAATGCACAATTTTGCGCGTCACTACATGAAGCAACATTTTAAGAAAACTAAAAGTGCTGTTTGCATGATCATTTTTAACGCTAAAATATGGTGTATTCAACGTGCCACACATGATGCAAAAAGTGAATGTTTTGTCAAGGTGTTTTGTTTGTGTGTTTTCCCCCAGAACATCAACATACGTTTGTCCTCAGAATGATTTATATACCGGGTTTGAAAACGCATCAGGTGTCTGCAGACGGCATTCCAAAATGTCACAAACTATTTCAAAAAAGACCACGTTATTGAATTTCATCACCATTGAAATGCATTAAAATAAGTTCAAACATGACTAGTATTGGTTCAGTAATCCTTGAGATACACCTTGAAATTTGGGAGAGGTTTCTGAAAAATCTGGGGTTTTTTTAATAATGGAAAAACTATAGCCGCGTGGAAAGTGTTAATACACACATGACATATGCAATGAAAAGGTGACCATGTTATTCTGTTAAAGGCATATTATGTGATCTTTTCCAGAGAGCGCCCTCTATTCATTTTTTTTTTTTTGGAAAGTAGATTTTCTTGCAGATTTACATTTCTGATCATAAATCATACATACATTCCAAGTTACAGAGCGATACGATTCCTAATTACCTCAAAATCATGGTTTTAGAGTGAATTTAGAGTGAAAATAATAAACTGTCGGATTATCCGACAGTTTATTTTCACTCTAAAATCATGATTTTGAAGTAATTAAGAATCGTATCGCCCTGTAACTTGGAATGTATGTACGATTTATGATCAGAAATGTAAATCTGCAAGAAAATCTTCTTTCAATTTTTTTTCTCTCGATGTTTAGAGGGCGTTCCCTGGAAAGATCACATAATATGCCTTTGTAAAAGGTGTAAATGTGGTAAGATACATAACACCTGTTTTTCACATTCAGGATTATATACATTCACATTATAGTATCACACAACATTTCAAATTTACCGCCAAGTGCACAGTATTTCTTTACATCCTAGTCATTAATATTAGCATAAACATCATAACCAGCTGATATCTATTAGAGAGCTTCAAATGTGGTGAATTTGGTTTTAAAAAATGGAATCTTCCATTTTAATGAAATAAATTGTAATTTCCATTTAAACGTCCATTTATTTATTTAAAAATGAACATTCTTTTAAGGGTTTAAAAGAAGTAAGTTCCACTAAAATTAGATCACGTTTGGTTGCATATACTCCACACATAATTAAACGTTTTGAGAAATTGAAACGTTTTGTATGAAAAGGGCTTGGCTAATGGCTACCTATATAATAGACATTGTTCGCTTTTCGATATCATGTTTATGTCCCAAAATAGTCACATTTTTTTCAGAAAAAGTGGCACTTTGCAAGTTCCTTTCAAGAGAAGATTACAAACCTGTATCCACTAGTGTTTTTTAATATTCATTTTAAATGTCTTTTTTCGATTAAAAAGTCTATTCATTCTTTAGCTATACTCTTTATTTGATTTTTTCATGCATGAATAGTCAACATGGCCAATAGCATGTCTATCATTCACGTCAATAACTTCCCTGCATCGGGGAAAAAGTAAAAATGGTATTGAAAAGGGGAAACTGTGTGTGGGTAGCCAAGCGTTTTCTCTTTTCATTAGTGTATCAATCTTTTTTGAAAACGTCTAATTGTGTGTGGAGTTATGCAGACAAACTCGTATTAATATTAGGATCTTAAAAAGTGCCATTTTCTGAAAACATTATTTTAGGCAAATGCGACTATTTTGGGGAAACATGATATTGAAAAGGGGAAACTTTCTACATATCTTCAAGTTTTAAGAATTAATCTGGGAAGCAAAACATGGTTTATCTGCAATTACCAGCTACATATGGGTAGCCAAGCGTTGTTCCTTTTCATAAGTGTTTCAATCTCTCAAAACGTCTTATTGTGTGTGGAGTGCAAAAAAGCATGATCTAATTTTAGGGAGGGGGGGGGCCTTACTTCTTTAGAACCCAGAACCGTGCAAGCATTGGCTGAAAAAACATGAAAATTGCAACCGTTTTCATCTAAATAGTTACAATTACTCGTCCGGTATAAATCATAATGGGACCCGCCTGTGGCTTATTAAATATTTAGAGATGACTTCAAGTTTTAAGAATTAATCTGGGAAGCAAAACATGGTTTATCTGCAATTACCGGTGTTGTGCTGCTGTTTGAACTCTTACATAACTCGCAGCTCTATCATCATGTGGTATTTTCAAACCATTAAGTATACGGTAGGCCTATACCAATAGATCTCTTATAAAACGGAAATAATTATTTCATTTGGTGGTTAAAGGGGCCAACACAAAATAAAAGTATATTAGTACCTTGCTTAGATAGAAATTTTCAAATTCATTAAATTTACATAAAGATCACAAATTAAGCTCTTATATGATTGCAGATGATGGTCATCACTCATAATAGCATCAGCACTACATTTGGGTAGTGTTCTTTAACCATGTTAACTATAATTTTAAATATTGTTACAAACTATTGAACGGAAACAAATATGGTTTCATAACAAAATAATTGCATTTTATATATGTTTCCCCACGGCCACTCCATTATTGTATACATTTGCAATACTTCACTTGATGTCGCGATCACTTATGGAAAGTTAGGTTGACATGATTTTAGACACCCTGTATTAAAAAGTAATAGTTAAATTTCTTACCTTCGGGTGTAGATGTACCGATTCCTTTTGCAAAAAGTAAAATCCAACAAAGAACAATCCAATTAAACGGAATACCCATTTTCAAATATAAATGATCATGAATTGTATATCCGGCCATTGGGACTCGCGAATCACTGAAAATATATCTACATTATTGCCTCGAATTCTCTATGAACTATAGAGACCAGACTCAACGATGCGATTTAAAGCGCAGCAGCACTATAATAGTTCTAGATGACGAAATGAAAATGTCATGCTGCAACAAGTATTCAAAAGTTTCTATGACAACGAAATGATGCGTATAGGCTTCATTATTATGAAAATGTGAGACTATTTCATATATGATATGATGGTCGTGTAGAGAGAATGAGATTGCTTGAAACCCCCCGATCAATCAAAAGTGCTATTACTATCAGTAATACTAGAGCAGTTTTCATTGTTACCTTTTTTATTTATAGGCCTATGCCTTCACATTTTATAACATAATTCAGAACAGAAAGGCGAACCTCCCGCAACAAATAAGAATTAACAAGAGAACATTAATTTAGAGCATTACACACAAAGTACTTTAATAAGATCAAAGATAGGCTGTTCTGTGGTGGTGGTGTTTTTTAATATCAGAAAACTACTTTTTTAATCAAAGATTATACTAGTATCTATATTGCCAATGTTTATTTATTTATTTATTTATTCATTCATTTATCTGTATTATTATTATTGAAACCTTTTTTTTTCGGGGGGGGGGGGGGGGGGGGCGGTCGCAGGAAAACTCGGGGATAAGGTGTTTTGATCCCAGGAGGAGTTTGTCTCCGATGATGTGAAATCATATTATTTTGGTCGGTATTTTTACACTTCAAAGATAAAAGATAAAAGAGCCGGGAAAAGAGCACCGTTTAAGACTTCAAGACGCCAATGTCGGGCTATTACACCGTATGGTGTGAATTGCTACCTTGATGGCTAGTGACTCTATTTGCAATCTACACTCCCTCTGTGGAACATTAAGATCATGTCTTCCATAGGGGTGTAGCATTCAACTGGAATAGCCCATTGCCCAGCTAACCATACACACCATATATACGTTGTTGGAACGTCGTGACAACGTTTCACTTTCGTTTTTAGAACGTTGTGATCAAACGTTAGAAGAACGTTAAAAACGTTAGAAAACGTTAGCAGAACGTTTATTTGTCGACACATTTTTACGTCTTATGAACGTTAGTCTTGAACGTTTTCACAACGTTATAACAACGTCCCAAACGTTTAAAAAACTTTCTTCAAATTCTGTTAGTTATACCATTACGTCCAAATGACGTTTTTATAACCTATTTATTACGTTGTTGGAACGTCGTGACAACGTTTCACTTTCGTTCTTGGAACGTTATGATTAAACGTTCAAAGAACGTTTATTTGTCGACACATTTTTATGTTGTATGAACGTTAGTCTTGAACGTTTTCACAACGTTATCCCAAACGTTTAAAAAACTTTCATCAAATTCGGTTAGTTACACCATGGCAACCAGGGAATGGTGGGCTGCAGGGGCATTGACCTTTTCATGTGTATGTTCTTGCACAATGTATATGGCATTAGTGAACAATGATTTGTCTTTAGCCATAGGCCTACATATGAGAACTTACGTATACATATCAAAATACTTTCTATGGTGTTAAAAGCTGTTAAATGTAATATATCGACTTAAATTTTAAAAAAATAGGTTTAAATAAATACAAGGTGCAAATTAGCTCATTACCATAATTTAAAGGTTACAAACGAGCACCGGTGCTAATTTTTGTACCATTGAAATTATGCTAATGAGCTATTTCCACAATTTACTCGATTCATGTAAGGCCAGGTAAAATATGCAAATTAGCGATTACAGCCCAGGTAACATAATTTGGTTGTGTAAACGTTATATGAACGTCGTGATGAAGCCAGATGTGAGTGATTAAAAAAATGATGTAAAATAGTTATGTTTACGGCAAAAAATTAAGCGCGCAAAAGTGAAAATCGTCTGATAATAAAATTAATAGGCCTAAATAAATAAAATAATAAAAAAGAAATAAAGAAATAAAAAGAAATAAATAGATTTATAATCAATTTCATTTGTATACGCCTAGATTAGTACAAATCAAATTTGTAATGCTAAATTGTTTTGTACAATGTATTACAAATTTGATTCGTAATAAAACCTTTTCAAATAAAATGTATTTCATTATTTAATTAGTCCATGGAAACGTTGGAAAAACGTTCTCTGAAAGTTGCAGTTAAGTTCTAGTTTGGTTGCACTTAGGTTGTGGTTAGGTTGTCATTAAAACGTTTCTACAACGTTATTATAACGTTGCGGTTTGGGTGAGATTTGGTACTTAAAACAAACAACCCGCAACGTTACAATAACGCTGTAAGAACGTTTTTAATGACAACCTAACCAGAACCTTAGTGCAACCAAACTAGAACTTAAACTACAACGTTCAGGGAACATCTTTCACGTTTAAAGGATTAAACTAAAACAACCAACTATTTGAGTGTTACAACGTTGTTAAAACAATATGTAAACGTTTCCGATGATCAACATGCAACGTTCAGAGAACGTTTTAATCACGTTTCCAAGAACCAACCTAAAACAAACAAACCGCAACGTCATAATAACGTTGTATAAGAACGTTTATAATGACAACCTAACCACAACCTAAGTGCAACCAAACTAGAACTAAACTGCAACGGTCAGAGAACGTTTTGCTCACGTTTCAACTGACCAACTTAAAACAACCAAATCACAACCAAACCGTCACGTTATAAAAACGTTGTTAAAACGTTTTAAATGACGCAACCTAACTGCAACCTAGGTGCAACGTTGCGGAAACGTTCTGTGTTTGCTGGGTGCTTGGTCAACGATTTACTAAATAAAGCGGCAAAATTCATCACGCGGGCGACACGTGACTACTTTTGATTGCGTCACCACAAAATCACCTGCTGATTGGTCAATGTGATCAGTGTGACAAGATCGTATTTGATCATAACACTACTCATGCCCTTGCCTTTAGATAATAATATACGGTTTCCCTTTATTTCCCTATAATTACTAAAACAGGCCAAGAGACTCATCCCCCACCCCTCATCTCCCCCGAGCAACCCCACGACCTGCCTTTTCTAAGGATTCATAATGTATCACTCTGAGGGACGCACCTTTTGATTTTGATTTTGAGGCCGGGGGGGGGGGGGGGGGGGGGGGGTGTTCGCCGCCGATGTCCGCACCTTTTTTTTTCTTCGCCGCCTTGCCCCCCCCCCCTGAGTTTCTAATGGTGCGTCCCTAATGGTACTTTGGAGGCAGTCACTTATTACTATCCTGAAACCCGTGGCTGTAAAAATGATAAAAAAAGAAGAACGAATGGTTTCAATAATAGTATGATTATACTAGGCCTATAGTGCCTCGGTATTATATAGTCGGTAGGTTTTTTTCTGGAAAACAGACAAAAGAAGTCTTGAATATTTAAACAAGGTAACGAATAGACGTCAATTGTCTTTATATGGAGAGAGATTGATTGAGTGTGCAGCATACCGTAATAAATCAAGTCACGCGATACGCGATTAATTAGCGAATTATTGTTATTTTCATGGTGCAATACTTCTGATGTGGTTGTACGTCCACCCTAAAACATGCTATACAAATATCATCACATGGTATTTTTGTTACTGTTACCATGGTTACTTATAGCTGTGCAGAGCTAGATAATAAGTGTGTGACCGTCGACTTTGGATAATCAACAGGCAATTATAAGGAGCGTAAATTTGCGTTTGGTTCCATCCAATTTTAGGATTTTACATCTCAGAGCAGGATCTCAGAGGAGCTCTTTTTCTAAATCCATTTATTTTAGAATGTTATCATTTTTTTCCAACATATATGATGAATTACATGGGATCATAAATATATCCAAATCCATTTTTACATTAAAACCAATTGAAATCAATCGTGTCCACCATCGGCTGGGACTGAAAAAAAAAGCATTTACTACAGTGCGCCCTCTAAAATCTGTTTCTTACGACGGTCACACGGGCAGACGGGCTGTAAATACCAGCTCCATTTGGCGAAATTTTGATTTGGTCGAGAAAATAATTGTTATAATTTTATCATTTCAAGTGAGTATATGAATATAAGTATCTTGGTCTGATAGTGATAGGCGAAAACCACGGGACTCTTAACTAACCTAAAGCATTACATTGTAATTTGGCAAAGAGTGGGCCTATTAGTATTAATTTGATATTTGAACACAACTTGTGTCGTGACCACAAAAATATAATAAGCCTTATTTAATATAAGGCTATACTAGGCAGGATCATACAATTTTGAAGTTTAAAATTTTCCTTTTAAAATGCGATGAAAAGATTCGTAGCAGTTTTCTATAAAAAAATGATGGTTCAACCATGAATGTAGGTTAAAAATTACGAAAGTTATGACCAAAAGTTTGTTGTCATATTATATATAAATATTGCCTAAATTGTGACATTTTGTGTACCAAGAAAAGTTTGTTGACCTCTTGCTAATCGTGGTCATTTGACATTCTCCCATTGAAACGTGTGTAAATTTTAAATTTTTTAGCTACTATTAGCTTTACTTTCATAATTTGTAGTGGCTTGTGTTTAGTTATTTAGGCATCAGTGAATACAACCTAGTATAAGAGAGTTTAAGACATTTGATTTAAAAGGGGAAAACATGGAAGTTTTATTTTCCCCCATAGATGATAGACTTGCACAGTAAAATACTCTGCCAAATTCTGCACTCATGTCATGATGATTATGGACACTTATTGCTAATAAATGGCGCCCTCAATTTTATTAGCATGTTTAGGATGTTAACTCCAAGAAGATCTTCATACACTTGAAAAATGGGAAGAAAAATGGCAAATGAAGTTTAATTCACAAAAATGCTTCGTCATGAGACTCACACATGCCAGATCTCCCAAGATTCACCCATACTTACTAGGAAATGAAGAACTTGCCACTGTTGAAAACCACCCTTACCTCGGCGTCACCATCTCAAACAAACTCAACTGGAATGGACACATACAAGGTCAAGGGACCTGTGCAAAAGCTAACAGGTCTCTCGGTTTCATAAAAAGAAACCTATACTCATGTAACAGATCAACTAAACTCACAGCATACAGATCACTTGTCCGACCATTGACCGAGTACTCCTCAGCCGTCTGGGATCCTTACACAAAAAAAACCATCGACCAACTTGAGTCCGTCCAAAAAAGAGCAGCACGCTTCATCCTAAGCGACTACAAGTCCAGAACACCAGGTTGTGCAACCCAGATGGTCAACGATCTCAAACTGGAGACCCTCGCCACAAGAAGAACCAACCGACGTTTATGCATTTTCCACCAAGCAAGACTCGGCCACCTGTCCCTGCCTATTGGAAATCTCCTACAACCTGTCCAGCGCCAATCACGGCTTCATAATCCCGATTCATACAACACAATCTCAACTAACAAGGACTGCTACAAGTATTCCTTTGTACCAAGAACAATACGCGACTGGAATTCATTACTACACAATATTTCATCAATACCGAATCCAGATAGCTTCAAGGCAGCAGTAAGGCCAAATAAAAATAAAAACCAGTTTCTCGTCCGGGCTTTTTGAAAAAGGAAGGAGGAGGCCCCTTTTTTCTTTTTTCTTTTTTTCTTCAAAATGACGGATCCAAAATGGCGGACTGATTTTCCACCAAAAAAACACTTCCGCTTTTGACCTTTTTCCAGTTGCTGTTGTTTCTTAACGGACAGCCACCTTTTCTAACACCGTTTCAGACTTGTATTGGCTACAACTATGTTGAAAACTGGTTAAAAAAGTGTTTTGGGGGGGTTTAAAAAAAAAAAAAAATATATATATATATATATATATATATTTTTTTAAATTAAAAAAAAAGAAAAAAGAAAAAAGGAGGCGGCAGGCAAAAAGGAAGCGGGCGGGGACGAGAAACTAGTATTTTTTTTTATTTGGCCTAACAAATCATTACAAAGCAACTAAGCAAGACTAAGCATACAATAATTATAAGCACAGACCACCTGATCTTTTGGCTCCATCCTGGGGCGTTGATCAGTATCAACACTGAAGACTGAAGGGATGCTGGCCGGTTCCCTGCATTAATACCCTACCGACCTAACTTTTCAGTTTATCAAAACTTTCATTATTTTGTGATTTTGTGCAAAAATTATATTTTCTGACAAACTTGAATACAAGTTAAAACTTTTAGTGGCTCAAAATACCAGACATATCTTCCTGTTGATTTTAAGGGATTTTAATGGCAGTGGTGTCATGGTATTTGACGTAATTGATGTTGCAATATTTCAGACAGATTTGTTGACATTTTCAATAACACATCTACAAATGCTTCCTTAATTGTTTTTCAAAGTGTTAAAGTGTTAATTATTAGGTGTAATATATATATACGAAACATACGTAGTTACGCCCCTTTACAGATGCAATAATGAAATTGAGTGAAATAATGAATAATGACTAATGAAATAGACACCTACCCACTCTTTTAAAAATATGAAACGGGAAACTTGGTATCATATTTCATTAGCCTAATGATCGGCGAGCCCGCGATTCCTGAACAGCGAATCAAAACAAAGTGCGCGATTCGCGCATTGAATGGCGCACACACGGAGTGCACTAGACACTTTCAATGCACTCTGCATATTTTAGTTTCTTGCTTTCTGATTGGTTCGACAATCATAATAGTGTATGCATTTTAATTAATAGGCCAGAACTTTCAGAACTGAATAAAAAATGGTGTTTTGTGTGTTGAAAAGCTAACTTACTTACCCTTCAAATATGTAAAAATAACTGTCATAATTGATTTACAACAAAAGGCTAAAATCGAGGGTGATTTTAGGGTACATTGTTGTTTTAGATACCGTTATATTTTAACACAGAGAACTTGCTTAATGACCTTTTTGGCTTTCTATTATGCAATTTTACTTTCTGGTTACCCTGGGACACCCCAATTATTTTAGTTTTATGGGGAACAAGGGGTCTGTCCAATTTCTTTTTCAAACCAGCAAAATAGTAGAATCTATTTGTATATATATGTGCAATTTTTTTAGAAAAGAAAACTATGTAATCAACTGGTGTTGCTTTATGACCCATGGAATATATACTTCTAAATGATTTGGTTTCTCAAATTTCATGTCAATAATTCAATTATCTTGTCTCTTTTTCCTTTATTCAGATATGGCCAGTAGAAGAAAGTCCCGAAAGTTGACCAAATCACCGACCCCTATGCAGGCTGATGAGGACATGGAGAGATTACGCAGTAGTTTGCCGTGTCGTACCAAGCAGCTATCTTTACTGCACTCGTTGTTTGGAGATGTAAGGATTACAAATAATATGTATAGATGATGTGACCTGTGACGTAATGCCTGACGGTATGCGTGCGCACCTACAGGGAATGTGTATTCTCTATTTTTGTAATTTGTGAAGTACTTAAACAAATGAAAATAAATAAAAATTCCAGTAGGCCCTTATCAAGCTCAAAGTATTTGTTGCGAAGCAAATACGTTTTATTGTTTTAAATCAGGGCCCTCATTTGAAATCTTAGAAACTGCTGCTACATTTAGAACCATAGAATGGGATACTTTGACCCTTGTTGATGGGTAACTTTGGCCATCCAAAAATAAAGAGTTTATTCTTCAAATTTTAAGAAAAGTGTTATTATGACATTTTTTAATTTGGTATACTTGCAACAACATACCGTAGAACCAGAAATGTTCGCGAGTTTATAATCTCACAAATCACCAATACTGGCCTAATTTTCGCGAATGAACACTTTGGATTTAATACATTGTATAACTTTCCAAATCACAGCTAAGGTGGATTGGAAATATTTGCGGCATTACATTTTTGTGACTAAGTGCTTCTCGCCAAATTAGCGAAATTGAAATGCATGCGAAAATTTCTAGTTTTACAGTATTACTTTGCTGCACAATTATAATGTGTCCATTTGTATCTGGAACTAGACCTATTCTAAACACACCACCCTGCAGGATTTTTTCTTTATTTATACATGTAGGTATTTTTAGGATAATTTTTTTTCCTGACAAATTGCAACTGCCTCACCCACATGGTTGGTGTTGCCTCACCCACATGGTTGGTGTTGCCTCACCCACATGGTTGGTGTTGCCTTACCCACTGTCATGTCCCGAGTTAGCTCGGACTTTACAATTAAACAATTTTCTATACACAGACGTTATAAACAACAAAAATTTAATATATATAAACAGAAATCATAAATAAACAAGGCAACACATTTCACGCGCTCAGTGATCACTGATTTAGTCGGCTAATAAGTGCACTTATCGTTTGTATAATGTTCCACCAGAAGATCAGAAGATGGGCAAAACACAGAAGTTAGTTCCTCCGCAGCGATGTTCCGCACTGGACCGGAAGTTCACAAGTCTGCCATAGTATCGTATCTCTTATCAATGTCCTCCGAATCTCATTCAACAGGAATGATTTCGACTGATTATTGTCCTGCGGCTCCTGCCATCGACAACGGAAGATCCTCGTAGTGCCGTATCTTTATTTATGTTTTTCCGGTTCTCATTTTAACTGGAATGAGTTAGATAACTGGAATGAGTTAGATAACACTAAGATCTTCGCCAGAGTCGTATATTTCTATTTAGTCAGTGTTCTGGCCTGCAGTCCGGGCCTTTGTCATCCGCCCTTCCGTCCCGTTTCTCCGCCTCCTTAGTTCTGCCTTTCTCTTTGTTTTCTTTTTGCTCTCTCCCCCGTGGTCCCGTCGCCACGACGCCCGCGTATTGTCGCACTGCGTATAGTGTTGCGTATAGTGTTGCGTATAGTGTTGCGTATAGCCTGTGAAGCCTTGGACCCTGACACCCACATGGTTGGTGTTGCCTCACCCACATGGTTGGTGTTGCCTCACCCACATGGTTGGTGTATTCAGCAACTTATATGTTGCGGTTGATAGAAAAAACAATACCCAATTCATTTGCATTCTTCATTACGACACAGACCAGCATTTACTGAAAAAAGAGCGATAATGGGGTAACTTTGACAGATGTTAAAGTATAATAAAATATTTTTTTTAAAACAATCACTTTTGCAAAATGTACAGCCTAATTTATTTGTTTATGCTTGGCGTGCATTTTCCTCCCACAAATTGTTGTTTTTCCTCCAGATCTTTGCTTGCCCCCTTTCCCCCCAATTGAAAATGAGTCTGAAGTAGAAAATATCACAATTTTAGTTTTATTATTGGGTGCGTGCAATGCTACATTTTGCAGAAAATCCCATTTGAAACAGACACTTAATTCCAAAGATATTAGCAATTGAAGGGTATTCAAAACAATAGAAAGCAAAAAAACGAATTTCTACCGTTTAGGCCAAACAAAAAAGAAGGTTTGTCTCAGATGACATGAGAGACTGAAAATCTAATGCGGTCTGCGGATTTTTTTTTTTTTTTTTTTTTTCAATTTAGACCTGATCGTCATTTGTTTGGTCAAAAAGTTGGATTTTGCAAGATTATTTTGAGAAAATTGAAAAAGAAAAAAAAATTGGAAAAAAAATTGGAAAAAAATTGGAAAAAAAAAAAAAAAATGAAAAAAAAAAAAAAAATCCACTCAAAAAAAGCTTACGCGGGCGGTTTCGGGAATGCGCGCGGGTCATCTGAGACAAACCTTTTTTTGTTGTTGGCCTTATTTGGTTAAATCTCAAAATCAATATTTGTAAGTTCCGAATCATTTTGCTTGATTACATGTTAGACCCAATCGGATGATTTATTAATGAAGTATGCGGACACCAAGTAATTGAAACACAACGGCATTACAAATTATGTGCATCAAAGGTTTCCCTGTAGTGCATGTTTTTTCAGACCGACCAATTCAATTACCTGCATGTTGCTAATTGCTCCCTCAACCGCTGCTGATTCGTTGGCAAGTACACAGTTTTTGGACTGTTTGATTAATTACAGGAATGTGTAAAATAGATGAAGAAGCAATATTTTTGTAATATTTTGCAAATTATGCATTTTTACAAAACAGATTCATTGCATCAAGCGTTCAAGTTTATGAATGAGGTTAATAAATTTGATCAGTTGATTAATGTAACATTTAACGTCAGAGCTCGGAATTTCTTTGGTACCAAAGTACCCTCTAAACAACTGATACGCAGTCATTAACCCATCATTCAATTTAGCGAAATGAGACATTATGCGACGAAGAAAGAAAAAAAATCATGTTTTACGGGCGGACGGACCTGTCAAGTAGGGTCGGTCATTCGGGATTTTTTTTTTTTAATACATTTTTTTTAATTGTCTAGAATGTCACCAAAATTTGCCCAAATCGGAATTTGTAAAAAAAATTGTGAAACATTTTTTTTGACAAATTTCCGGACAAAAAACGGTTGATTTTACATGATTTGAGAACAAAAAATTAAAAAACAACAACAAAAAAAAAGCAAAAAGTGGGTCGGTCGGGCCCGTAAAACAGGGTTTTCTTTTTTCCTCGCCTAACTAAATGATTGTTATTAACTTCAAGGATATCTGTAATCCAAACATTTCTTCATATCACAGGCCGACCACCCTACATATCCAGCCTTATTCGTCTATGGTCACTCGGCCACTGGCAAGTCCCTTGTGGTCAACTCGCTCGTGCAAACTCTCCAATTACCTCATGCGCTGGTCAACTGTGTGGAGTGTCAGACACAGCGTCACTTATGCGAGAGCGCCCTCAATCAGATCGCCGGGGTGGAGCCCACATCCGAGAACAACTACGAGGTGTTCTCCCGGTGCGACAATATGAACGACTTTGTGAGGTTGCTGAAGGGAGTGGTAGCTGAAAAGGATTATGGCGACCAGACTATTTATATTGTAAGTAGGGGTATATCTTTTATTTTTTCCCAACCAGCCAGTCAGGCAGGTTACAAGTAAAAGTTACCAGCCGGAATGCAAAATAACCAGCCCAACAACACGAACAAACAGTAATCATAATATTTCTGACTACGATAAGAACATGGACTTGTACAGTTTTTAGTTCAGGCCTAATGTGAATGTTGGCCATCAAAGAAAATAATGCCCTTGTTTTTTCCCATATTTTGTGAACATATTGTCAATAGTACAGTCTTCGTACTCAGTATGAGATAGATATGCCATGAAATGAGATATTTAAGTTAAAAAAGATTTCTTGATACAAGGTTTGATTAAAAATCAGCTATAATTGAATATTTTAGAGCCTCTGAGTGGCGTTATATATAGGCCAGGCAATTCTTACCGTCCAACTGCATGGTCAGATATTTTTCTAAAGTTACCAGCCCGACGCCAAATTTACCCACCTCGGGCGGGTGGGCGGGTACTACATGTATACATGTTAAGTACAGCCCTGATTGTAAGTATACATTGTAGAATGTAAGTGGGAAAACATGACCTGCACGTAACACGAGGGACATTATAGCCCTTTAACCCGAACCCTATAGAAGTGCTGCAGTGACGATTGACCGAAGAACAGGAGAAGTGAAGTACAAGGGGTATACAAAATTTAGGTCCCAAGCCCCCTGGATTGAACCCGGGTGGCCGTGGTGGTAGGCGAGCAAGTTATGCACTTATCAATTGCATCCCCGGCCCCCGAGGACTCGGTGATAGCGGGATTAGGGCCGGGACGTACAAATTGCCGATGTGACGTCCTGGGTACAGTCGTGTACGGTCCCCGCAGGGCGAGGCGGGGCGCCATTTTGTGTACGTCCCGGCTACCCTTACCCAGGACAAAGTGTACGCCTTGGCTACAGTCCGTGTATCGCTTAATTTCTTTCTGCAACATAATGTGTTTATTAGGCTTATTCAGTCACGTGCATCGCATCACTAGCTTATTTATAGCGACGCCCGGGGTGTATATTTGTGTACCCTTATTTAGCATACGTCTCCGTTACACGCTCCGGCACTACGAGCGCTAGGCTGCCCAGGCTTAATTTCCCCAAACCATTAGTGCAGGTACAACCTTAACATAAATAATCGTCTGTGCTCTTTTAGGTATTAGACAAAGCAGAACGACTACGCAATATGGAGGGAAACATACTGCCCGCCTTCATGCGACTCGCGGAACTGTCGGGATGCAACGTGTGCGTGATCCTCATCAGTCAGATATCCTGGGAGAAGTTCAGGTGCGGCACAGGATTCCAGGAGCCGCTGGTAATACACTTTCCTGATTATACAAAAGGTAAGTTGGTTTTTCGTAGAAGTTCATATTCCCGACTGGCAATGGAATATAAGATAAACAAATCCATTATATTAAATAAACTTGCGTTGATGCAGTTTTATTTATTTAATCTTTCTTTATTGAGGGTAAACAGCTTCAGTGTCAAGTACTGCTTTCCAAGCAGGCCCTCATCATACAGAAAATATTACAGTATTACAAAGAAATGTTCAAATATTTACACATTATACATGTATACCTGAATCAAACATAAATAGCAGAATAATATAATTTCATAATTAAGAAGTACTTTGCACACAATTAAATATAAAGTTTGTTAACCTTAGACTTAAATTGTGTGCAAAGTCATGTTCTCCAGTTCAATTCTGACTGCTGATGGTATAGGCTATTCCAGGCATATGTTGCCCTAACGTGAAATGTATGCAAGCCTGAATTGGATTAAATTTTTTGCACAGCCAATGTATTAATGCATGATTTCTTGTAAGATGTGAATGGCTGTTATGAAAAAATGTCGGCAGATATGTATGATGGACTTAAATTTCTCAAACATTTAAAAACAATAAGAGTTAGGTGATTATGCCATCTTTTATCAAGTTTTACCCATTTAAGTATATATCCATCATATCATTTGTTGGTGTTCTAATATCAGCTGATAGAATTATCCTAGCTAAGTTATTATGAAGTACCTGTAATTTTTCATGAAACTCAGCAGAAAAATTTGACTAAACAGCACTGCTTCCATAATCAAAGTGAGGAATAACAAGAGCATTTGATAACATTACAATAGTCTGATATGGAAGAAAATGTTCATACGTTTGTCATTCCTGTCAGCAATTTTCTTCTTTCATACATGAGACGAGTGAAATTCACTTTATTCCGTTTTGATAATGCGGAATAAAGCAAAATTCACTGAATAAAGTGATATTAAAACAAATCAACTGATTTCACTCAACTCTTGTACGATCAAAAATGGTTTCCTGTCAGTTTTCTTCATCAATAATGGTTTTATTTCAATCAGCTTCAAAGTAGCGCGCCTTCTTTGCTCAGCGAATTTATATAGTAGAGCGTATGGGCTTGCATGAAATGTAAGAGATGGGCGCCATATCGTACATCATATGCATGAAGCATACATGTGCCAACACCGAGGATGTACACTTGTATATGTTCCCGGAGAGACAAAACCCCACTTATTTCTTACAGAAAAGCCTTGTTATTCTTGATCCTACAATGTTAGAAAATAGTCCTCTACCAATCTTGAATCCCATAATTTGTCCACATCAGCACATGGCCTCGCAACATTGGTGTGGAAGGGGAGGGATATGAGGAGGGGATCCTTGAGGCTACCATAAACTTGTTTCTATTTTCAAATGACTCAACTAGTGTGCGTGTATTAGTACAAACAGCATGGCAATTAGGGTTCGAACACATTTGTTAGATTGTAGATATGTATTAGTTTGTAGAGTAAAGAAACATGTGACGAGAATATAAATACCGCCCCCTTGTATCCGTTGATTGTGTTGGGCCCCTGTCTTGATATCAAGATTGATTCTTTGATACATCTTTTCTGCTATAGTCCAAATCAACAGAACCAAACAAACAAAAAAACAAGCTGTTCTAAGGTCAGTAGGGTGTGGTCTTTTGGTCTTTCTCCCGATCCATGAAACATAGTTGACTTCAACTTTTTCATTTTTGTTCGGTAGCATTTGAACTAAAGGGGTTTTAAATGGAAACGTTTGGAAAACGCTTGGCTTTGGAAAGTTTTCTCTTTTCAATACCATGTTCACTTTTTCCAAAACAATCACATTTCCCCAAAATGAAGTGCCACTTTTTGGAAAACATCATTTTGGGAAAATGTGACTGTTTTGGGAAAAGTGAAGCGTAAATTTTGTGTGGGTAGCCAAGCAATTGCCCTTTTTGTAAGTGTTTCAATCTCTCAAAGCGCATAATCGTGTATGGAGTTATGCAAACAAACTAATGTAGGATCTTGAAGAGTGCCACTTTTTCAAAAAACATCATTTTCGGGAAATGTGACTATTTTGGGAAAAGTAATGATATTGAAAGGGGGAAAGTTTCTATGGGTAGCCAAGTGTTTTTCTTTTTCATAAGTGTTTCAATCTCTCAAAACGTTCAATTGTGTGTAGAATTATGCAAACAAACCTGATCTAATTTTAGGGGGACTAACTTTTTTTGAACCTTTAGTTGTGTCTGGTAAAATCGAATGAATTGCAGACTACACGGATAAGATTTCATATAGTTTAGCAACAAGACATTTAAAATAAAACTAATTATTGAATGTCTCATCCAAGACATGGCCATGTTTCATGGCTGTGGGTTGGATTTCGGTAATCCTTCACATTTGTATAATCATCATACAACTCAAGAACATATATATATATATCTTAATTTTTTACATATCAGATGAATTATTGACAATCATAAGCACAGACTGCCCACCTGACTACCCGGCCGAATTCTATGGATCCTACGCCAATCTACTGATGAGTGTGTTCTATATAGCCTGCAGAGATCTCAATGAAATAAGACACCTGGTGAGTAACGTCACATTCAGTCTTGATGTCGTTTTACTGTGCATTGTGGTGCGTTAGGAAAAAGAAAAAAAAGAGTTGTGTTGCCCTCAGCGACCGACCCTAAAATCGCAAAAACTATGGTCGCATTTTTTTTCTTTTTCAAATTTCTTTTTTAATTTTTTAAAATTTTTAGATGTTACTATTTCTTGCTTGAAATGAATAAGTTAGCTTAAGGGGGCTGTCAAGTGTCAGAAATAGCTTCCGTAAAACTGCCGTAACTACGTCATTATTCATATAGACCATATACAAGTATACATTTTTTTGAAGGAAAGGGTTCAATAAATCTAACCATGAACATGAAATTGCTCTAAAAAGAACCATTTTGGAGAAAATCATAAAAAACGAGAATTTTGACCAGTCTTCAATTCGGACAAGGTAACCAAACAAATATTTTCTTTAACGATTTTTGTAATCTTAAGAAAATTACCCGGGTTCCATTCTTTTTGTTTTTTGATATCGGAGATTTTTTTATTTTTTATTGACCAAATAAGGCAACAAAATGGGATTTTTAAATACAACAAACGTGAATTTCCACAAAATGATCCGAAAAATCGTAAAATAGGCCTAAAACAAAAAAACAAAAAACAAAAAAAATGGAACCTGGCGAAGATCATGGTTGTTGCGTTAAACTTACTTGCTGTCCATCAGATGCAGTTTGTATTGAGTTATCGTGTCTGTAAATCGTATTTTTACTCAAAAATGAACATAAAGAAATCAACCGATGAATGTGAAAAGTTACAATACCGCCGTTTGATCATGGTTTATGGGGAAATACACGTATTTCAAATCCTGTTCTTTAGATATTGTGGGAAGCATATAAATCCCCAACTTCGTGCAAAGTTTGATTACAAACCGTTCTTTTCTTGGTATCAAAATAACCTCAAATGTGTGTTAAAAAACACCTTTTTCATGATGTCGAGTGTGAAAAAAGAAGCCATACCATTTCATGCGCATTCGAAGTGCGTTCACAATTTCCGGGAAGCGTAACGCATGAAAGCGCGTGCGTTAATCGACAATGAGCGCAGACGCGGGTGGAATGTTTTGAGTTGGCAAAATAAATGGTGACGCGTGCGCGTTGACAAAGATTAGACGCTCGTGTATTAATTTCTGTGCGCAACACTCTGCGGCTAATCATCAGAGTTTATCATTATAGGCCCAGTGTAGTCGAGTCTTTATCAATGTGATCATTTAAAAATGCACCGTGGCGGGGTAGTGAGTAGTCTGGGTGTAAAAAATCAACACCTATGCTAGATAAAGGACTTAGTAAAGGAGAGAGAAAAATTGGAAACATTAGAGAGAAAGCGAGAAATGGGGATGAAGATTTAATTTAAGACCTGTCGTTTGGTAGGCCTGGGCCTACATGTTTTCTCTTCTACTTCAGATATTAAAAGAGACGGAATCGGGTAAGCTTCTGATTAACATGATTAATATGAGTCACGTCACGAATTGTAATTTCATCATAGTAAAACTAAAGGCCACAACATGCCACCGGAACTTGATCCTCGTTATGCCAGCGCCACTGAAAAAGAAACTGAAATATATGTCCGATCTAATGTTTAATGAAGCAGGAAATTAAATTAACGGTTTGTAAAATGACTATAGGAATTGTCTATGGGTAAACTGTCAAGCGAACGAGTAACAATAGCGTATCAGCAGAGTGTCCCCCCTCGACGGATTTGACCGGGTAGAACAGCTCAAACTACCGGGCTAAAAGGTTTTATTTTCTGTAAATACAGTGGGTTGGGGGAGCAAGGGCCCCACTTTGAGTCGGATGGGGTGGATTTTGAGAACACCCCCACCCTCCCCGTTTTCAAATGTCTGACTCGGCGGCGGCAATCCTCAGCCTGTAAAGTTAAAGCCTACCGGGAAGATTCCCCCTCTGACAAGCGACCTCATCAGATACGCCACTGGCGGGTAATGGATCACATTTCACAGTAGTTAAATGATGAGTATTTTCCATTAGAATGGACTTGGATCCTTTTAAAATTGGTTTGCTATCTACCAAAGATAATTATTAAATAGTGATTGTTCAGTGTTATAACAATAGCTCTATTAAGCATTTCGGTTGGATCTCTTATAAAAGTAGTTTGCTATCTACTGAAGATAACAATGATAACGGTGAAAACACGGTCATTATTAACAATTAGCTCTACTACTAGTAGGCCTATATATACAGTCATGTGGGTATTTCCATTACTGCATATAGTTTTATTATTTATTGGCTATCCCTATGAATTGCCTTGTCACCTATACCTAGATTGAAACTTTTTTCATTGAGAGGACTCAAAAGTACAAGGATATCAAAGGTGCAACCACACATTTAATTAATCAGGCCTATTGTTTACATCTCATAACTTCGTGATAAACCAAACCGATGTTACCCTATTTTTTGTTGGGGTGGGTCCGAGGGGCAGAAATATAGAGCATCCTCTCCCACCACTTAATCCCAACCCTTTCACCTTAGCTTTCAGTTTAGAACATTCGGACATATCACTTGATTCAAAAATATGAATGATGGGCCATTTAGCGATCGAAATGGGAAGATCTCTGTTCTTTGTTCAGTCCGAATTTCATTTGGAATGTTCCAGAATTTTATATTATTCAATTTTACTATGACATTTTAGGGGGATTTTTTAGAAACATGGCTTGTTTGGCCGTATAGGCCTACTTCTGGTTATCTTGGAACTTATTTTGTCTCATATTATGATGACATGTCACCAAACCGTAGGCCTAACAGCGGGGCCTTAAACCCGAACGCAACTGAAATAAATGAGCTTATGGATATTATATTAAAATACATGCCAGGAGAGGCTGTCCATCCCTGCTCTCCATGGCCCTATACCCCCCCCCCCCCCAGGCCCGTAAGACACTTTTTTCAAAGGGGGGGTGGGGGGGGGGGGGGGGCGTTTTCAAAAAAAAATAACCGGAAGTGATAGAGCTAGTTTTTTTCCGTCGGAGACACGCTGATTTTCTAATTTTTCTGTTCCATTATGGTGTCATAGTTTACCTTTCTTGTTGGTCGACGCACAGAAAATACCGGAAGTATCCATCTGACGGGCCTGCCCCCCCCAACTCCACATGTCGTGTTTTTGAGTGCCGCGTGTGCACATAACTATACAAAGTTAGACTATAACTATGAGATAACCATGTGAACCATTTGATAGCATCGGCTCATCGGCCCGAGGATGCTTCTCCGATCATGCCCATGTGTAGGCTTAGGTAAAATGGCACTTATACTAATTGATATTATGTTTGATATAACTGAATGACAAATTAGTACACCGAGTTGAACTAATTGAGAACTAGCTAACTTAACAACGATATACGAAGTAATAGGCCTCAGTAATGACAATAAATAGATAAACAGGTAGGCCTATTGGATGGACGGGGCGGGTGGAACGGACTTGTACAATATCGAAAGGCCAAACAAAAACAAAACATTAAAGGCATATTATGTGATCTTTTCCAGAGAGCGCCCTCTATTCATTATTTTTTTTAGAAAGTAGATTTTCTTGCAGATTTACATTTCTGATCATAAATCATACATACATTCTAAGTTACAGAGCGATACGATTCCTAATTACCTCAAAATCATGGTTTTAGAGTGAAATTAGAGTGAAAAATATAAACTGTCGGAAATCCGACAGTTTATTTTCACTCTAAAACCATGATTTTGAAGTAATTAAGAATCGTATCGCCCTTTAACTTGGAATGTATGTACGATTTATGATCAGAAATGTAAATCTGCAAGAAAATCTTCTTTCAATTTTTTTTTCGATGTTGAGGGCGTTCCCTGGAAAGATCACATAATATACCTTCGGATAAAACCGGTGTAAGTCTTTTTGATACTCCTTACAATGTTTCACTCTGATCATGGATTCAAAATCTTTCTCTGTCCTTTAGTTTTTTATCTTTTTTCCTTCTCTCTTTCCAAACTCCTTGACACTAACGCTTGTGCTAAAGCCTTGTTTACTAATAGGCCTACTATTGCTTCAGGCTCAGCCACACCCCGGCAAAAATGACGGTTTGATTAGTCGGGCCTCCGATGCGTAAACAATGCGTATGAACAAGCCCTCAAACGCGGCAAAAACATAGCGGGTAACGCAGCACGCACTGACGGCTTTCAAAACAACAGCGTCGCGTATTTTAAGCGAACTGGCGCGTGCTAATTTGCGTGAAAAACAAAACACGGGATTCGCTGCGCATGGGAGTTTCGCTGATCCCCTGCGGGCAGACTTTTCTATTCTACTTTGTCAACGATCCCAATAAGGGATTTAAATCCTTCTAAATAGGCTTTTGGAATTTCAAAATTGAAAATTTCTTTGCATGTACTGATAGATAACACTCTGAAGTTTTGAAAAATGAAGAAAAGTGAAATTCCTGGAAAATACGAAATGACACTTGACAGCCCCCTAACATGCAATTAAAGGTAGATGTTCCAATTTTCAACTTGAAGTTTTCTATTCTACATGAAAGGTCATCCTTAAAAAAGTTGTGTTCCAAAGTTTGAGTTGCATAGCTCTAATGGTTCTTATTTTAGACGCACAAGATGCTGTGAACTGTACCCATTGAGTAGTGCACAAACTATATCGGTGGTTACCACCATTCGCGGTAATTCGACGTTATTTCATTGATTTCTCCGTAATTATACCGATTTAGGCGTCAAATTTCAGTATGATGAGAAAAATACGAGCTTTCATATGATATGAAAATCTCCGTATGTTTGAAATAATTCTGTGTTACGAAAATGTGATCGGGTCATCTACCTTTAAGTTTTAACTAAATGTTTTTAGACTATTATCACACTAGAAACCAGTGGCGTAGCTGGGATTTTTTTCAGGGGGGGCAAGATTTCTAAATTTTTCGTAAAAGGTGGCCCCAAATTTTTTTTCTAGTCACTTACCTCATGAATTTCACGTAAGTGGGGGGGGGGGGGGGGGGGTAATGTAGAAAAATTTCGCACAGTCCAAAAAAAAATCGCACAGTAAAAAAAAATCGCACAGTAAATGTACTCCATTTACAATTTTGCCTTCTATTTGGCTAATAACCTCGATTTTTTTTCTCAATTTTTTCCTATTTACGGTTTTTTTCTCACTTTTTTTTTTTTAGGGGGTGGGGGCGGGGGCACAAATGGGGTTTTTTCGTCAGGGGGCAATTAAACTGACATATGGGCCTATACCAATTTTGTCTTGACATAAACCATATATTTTTCAGCCAAAACAAAAATGCTGACCGACCGACCCAATTTTAAATTTTTAGCACTTAAGGGCAACACAACAAAAAAATTGTTTTAGCCTTATTGCAATGGAGTATTCAACTGTCATGGTATTTGGCAGCCAGCGTAGCGTTGACCAAGCATGACCTGCAATAAATTGCCATTTACTCTAAACGTGGAAACACTGCATTCATTTTCACGCTTTTCACGCTCCAAGCAGCTACCGCAAAAATAAAAATATGCAAACATATTTGTTGTGTGTATAAGTCTATGTAATGAACTTTCAAATCGCGAATTTAAAAACAAGTGAAATGGATGAAAATCGGCAAAGCGTGAACATTTAATTGTGCAAAAATTACCAATTTGACAGTAGTCACTTTCAGACTAAGTCTTGTCTATCATGCAATGCAATGCATTTCATATCACATCCGCATCAGCAGAAATGTATGGCAACTTATCGCGGGTTATGCTGGAACACTAATTATTGTATTTAAATTATTGAATGGTATGGTCAATCGCAGTTGTTAATTGTTTTTTAATTTAAATTTTATTTTTTACCTTCAATGCAAGGCTCAAGATAAGCGGGCGTTGGGCGATTTTTACCCCTCAGTCCTTCTGCCATAGCGCCCGGTGATGTTGAAAAATAAGTAACCGAGCGCTGATATGTTGTCCAAACCAGCGCCTGTTGACTATCGGGAAGCTTGCCCAAGACATAAAAAGTTAGCTCCCGGTAGACTGAAAGTAGCTCCCGGTTCTCAATAAATCCCATGATCCGGGTGCTACTTTTGAAAAAAAGTAGCTCCTGGTAAAAAAAACTATTATCTTGAGCCTTGCTTAAATGTCACCAAAATCTGCAAATATCAGAATTTGTTAAAATAAATTGTGAAGAAAAAAAAATCACCAAAAAACTATTGATTTTACAGGATTATTTTGAGAAAAAAAAGTTCTAAAAAAAAAAGAAAAAAAGAAATTCTTGAAAAACGCAAAAAGTGAGTCGGTCGGGCCCATAAAACAGGGTTTGTTTTTTCTTCATCTGAGGGACAAAAAAAGTTTAAAAACATGGGCTTTCAGAAGTCTGTTGGTAAGCCCTATTAGTCCTTTATCAAATACACTTTATCCCATTAAATTTCACCACTTACCTCCTGAGATATGATCAATTCAGTAACAAGAGTGCAAATCCCACTTTTGGTCAGGAATTGGATTTTAAACTAAAAAAACTGCATTTGAGATTATGATGAGTTATCAATGTATTGTTTAAAATATATCTAATATTGAAATATTCTGTGGTTTGTCATGGATAATATGGATGAAAATATGTTTACTGCTCAAATTGAACTAAATATCAACATGTACCAGATGGATTATTATTGATTTGATTGATTATGTTCAATAATTACACAATGAATGACGATTCTAATAAAAGAGTGAACTCTGCACATGAACGGTGGCTAAAGCTGAATATGATATGCCTGAGTAGATTTGCCATAATTTGATATCGAAACCTCTAAAATGGATAGAAGAAATTTCTTATGACACATTAAAGATTGGTGTACATGATTAGGCCAACAAAAAAAGAAAGTTGTGTTGCCCTCAGCGACCAATCCTAAAATCGTAAAATCAAGGGTCGCATTTTTTAAATTTTTAAAATTTATTTTATTTTATTTTTAGATTTAAATTTTATTAAAATTGTTTAAATGTTACTATTTCTTGCTTGAAATGAATAAATAAGCTTAAATAAATGTTTTTAAGATTATTGTCACACTAGAAACATTAATTAAATTGACATATGGGCCTATATCAATTTTGTCTAGACATAAACCATATATTTTTCAGCCAAAAAGAATTTGAATTTTTTTTTTGGCACTTGAGGGCAACACAACTTATTATTATTTTTGGCCTTATTTCTGTTTCATGGGACACTTTTTTTTGTATTATTTGCTGTACTTCTAGTAATTGTAAAGGGTTTTGACATTTCGCACACTCGATATAACCATGGGCTGCATTATATGATTTTGTGTATGTGAATTATCCTAATTGTACCATAACTATATCAATCAATCATTGAGCCTTTTAAAAGAGCTTGACAAAGTCTATCCATTCAATGATGCTATTGCTATTGGTGAATTTGATTTAGTCTTGCAACATGGACCTTTATTTGAAAAAAAGAAGAATAAAGTGTAGCATCAGTCATAGACAAACATAATGCAGTAAAACCTCCTGTGGATGGAACAACTGGGGAATCTTTGAAGCACTGTCCCAGGAAGTTTGGGAATTTTGAGTGAAATTTTTGCATTTTCAATGAAATGTTGGCATTTTGATTGAAATGTTGGCATTTTAAGGGATATGTTGGATGTTGGCATTTTGAGAGATATTTTGGCATTTTGAGAGAAATGTTGGCATTTGGGAGGAATATTAAAACTGTTTCGTGCATAAAAATATGTAAAGAATGTGGGAAATGTTTACTTACTTCCTGGGAAATAAGCACTTTTTCCAGCCCAGATAGCTCCATTGCAATACTTCACTTGTGGTTAATATTGCCCTTGCATGAACAGCGCTTTAGCCCCCCCCCCCCCCCAAAAAAAAAGAAGAAGTTGTGTTGCCCTCATGTGCTAAAAATTTAAAATCTGGTCGGTCTGTCGGTCTGAATTTTTTCTTTTTTTCTTTTTCTTGGCTGAAAAATAAATGGTTTATGTTGGGACAAAATTGGTATAGGCCCTAGGTCAACTTTCGAGTGTGATAATAGTCTAAAAAACATGTATTTAAGCTTACTTGTTCATTTCAAGCAAGAAATAGTAATATTTAGACACTTGAAAGATCAAATTTAAATCTAAAAAATATATATATATTAAATAAATAAATGTGACCCTAGTTTTTACAATTTTAGGGTCGGTCGCTGAGGGCAAAACAACTTTTTTTTTGCCTTTTGTAATATCATCTATGTATTCTCCCAAGTTTAGGCAACATGTTTCTGGAAATTTTTAAGGCCACAATCGAAAATCATGCACTGATTGATTGATGTAGGGTGCACTACACTAAATGGGGTATCCCCTACTCTTAAGGATGGTGTTTAAAACTAAAATCCGAAAGTATGCATCACAAAATCCTCAATTAAAAAGACTTGACAGTATAATACCATTGCGTACATGCCTATGATTTTTTATTTATTAATTATGATTAATGGGACATCACCTACATGCACCCTGACTATAAACTGTGAATATCATCAGTAAATTTTGAGAGATCTTTCAAATTTGTGCTTTTTACTGGAAACATTGGCGATTACGGCGATATTTCCAAGCTCGTCAGAGAGGTAGTCAACTCCGTGGGCATATTTTGGAAAATCGAGCCGGTTATTCACCTACCTATTTTTTTCACTTTTTGGTGGGGAAATGTGATAATCTTTAAGAAAAAAATCACTCTACAGGGTCCAATTTAGTGGTCTAAAACAGTTTTATATCAGTATTTTTGTACATATCCCTATATGGAGCTCTATTTAGTGGTGTGACCCCCATAAGATCAGGATTATATTACACAACATATCCTTACATTTAGGAAATTTGTTTTTATTTAGGATTTTCATAAATTTGGTTAAATATTTATGCACGCCCATGATTCAATTGAACTAAGGGTTGAGTGCACAGATGCTGCAAGAAAAATAATGCACCAGTGGCTTGCGCCGACATTCAAAATAAATTGTTAAAGTTGCATAATTGTTGTCGTTATGATTTATGTGTGTTAGCCAGCTTCAGTGAGAGTAATAATTGTTTTGCATATCTTTTGTTAATTATTGATACAAAACCATCCTATAATTCACTATCGAAGTGATTATATAACCCCATGGTAACTGGATCACGCTCCTTATGGTGTGATTGGTCACGCCATAGACTTTATGTGGCGATCATTTCGATCAGGGTTCAGTACACAAAAGCGTGATCCAGTTGACATTGTGATAATGGGATTACACATCGTTACACTTTGATGCTGAATTAAAATTAGAGCTGTCAAATCCTACTACTTTTAATCTTACCATGTATCCACACACTCACAGGCCCGGCTCAACTTCCCAAAGTACATCGAGCCAATCAGCAAAGGAGAAGCTACGACGAAGGACGTGCACAAACTATGGAGACACATAGAACCACATCTGAAGAAGGCTATGCAGACAGTCTACCTCAGGGAAGTCACAAGGTAATATGGGAAACAAAAGACTTAGGCAAATTTGTGTTTTTGTTGTATTGGCGTAGCCCCTCCCCACCCCTGACCCAATTATCCCCTCCCCCGACCCCGACCCTGATCTTTCCTTTTTTTTGGCAGAAGAAAAATAAAAAATAAATAAAATAACAAAAAAAGCCCCTAAAAAAACATTAAAAAACCAACTTTGGTGCTCCTCATTAAAAAGGAATATAGTACACAGCAAATCTGATGATTGTAATAAACGGCCTCATGTTATTTTGTGATTTATTTGACTCTGTGAAATTCAAATTTAGTAATTTATAGTAATATAAACAATTTAAAATATATATGTTTAAAAATACCCTAATGTTCAATGGCATGTTACGCCAATACAACAATGTTTGTTGTTGGCCTTACTTGGTACCAAGATTCACCAAGTTTGCTAGACTGGACCCAAATGGACCACTATTCAGATGGGGACATGGTGGTTGTATAATCATATTTTGGGGTTGAGTCAGGTCAGGACATGATTTATAACACCTGAAGAGTACACTGCATTTCTTAATCCCATCTTATAACGAAATACCAAATATTAAATATCTACTTTGATTTCACACCACCTGTATATTATTTCACATTGTCAGTCTGATGGTCTGGTCTGGTCTGGTCTGGTCTGGTCTCTGATCTGCTCAGGGCAAGATTCATAACACCTGAACGTACAGATAACTACACTGCATTTCTTAATCCCATTTTATAAAGAAATAAGAGATGTAAAATATCTACATTGATTTCACACCACATATATTTCACATTGTAAGTCTGATTGTCTGGTGTGGAGCAAGATGATTTTGTCTCAAATGATTGATAAAGACGCACTGGGTCTGTCCATTAAGCAAATTACTTGACGAGTCATGGTTGGTAAAATGCATGTAGGAAAATATGTGTATGTCTTGTTTGTCAAAAAATTAGGAACATATTAATGCTCTTTATATAGATGCTGATATGCTAGTGACATCCACACCCTTGAGGGTTTGGAGCAATTCGCTCTAATGTTTCTCTGGAAAAGAGCAGATGCATTTCATTTTTTTAATATATTTTTGATTTTTGAAGTGACAGTGTTTGTAAATGGCAGTCGTTATGTATGCCAATAACCATTAATGTTTGAACTTCACATATCCTTTGTATTTGCAACTCGTGCAAAAGAAATGTTGTGTTGCCCTCAGCGACCGACCCTATAATTTCAAAAATCAGGGTCGCATTTTTTTCAATCTTTTTTTTTAAGATAAAGATTTTACCCAAATTGTCAAAATATTACCATCTTCTACTTGAGATGAATAAGTTTGCTTGAAGAAATATTTTTAAAACTATTGTCACACTAGAAACATTAGTAAAATTGACATTTACCAATTTTGTCTTTACATGATGAACCATGACAGACAGTAATATTTTTCAGCAAAAAAAAGAAAGAAAAGAATGAAAAGCGACCGACCGACCGACCCTACCTCAAGATTTTGGCACTTGAAGGCAACACAACATTTTTTTGGCCTGGCCTCAATAGTTTTAATGGCATTTATACATTTCTATCAGTACCCAATGGGAGCAATATCAGCAAGGTGAAGACTCATCAACCATACAACCTGCCATGCTGACATCGAGGGCGTTTGTGGAGCTGCCGTTCTACTCCAAGTTCTTGCTGATTGCCGCCTACCTGGCATCCTACAACCCTGTCAAATCAGACAAGAGATTCTTCACAAAGCATCATGGGAAAGTACAGAAGAGCAAAGTTGCCAGAAAGAAAGAGGTAATAATACGATGGATATTATATTACTAAAATCTGTCAACCAAACGAAACCAGATTTGAAAACATATTTGTTTCATGTTCCGTTAATCCAAACCATCCTACAAACTTCAAATCCCTTCAAAGCTATCTTCTGGTACCGCGCTTGTGCCACAAATGGCAAAAGAAACACCACGTTAGCGCAGTCGGCACGCACACGGTCCAGGTTCAATTGCCGGCGCATCTGGAGACTGATTTCCCCCCAAAATAAATTGAGCCGTGTTTCTCCCCTGATAGTTTTATTTGCGCAGTCGGCACGCACGCGGCCTGGGTTCGTTCCCCGCCGCATGCGGAGACTGATTTTTCATCCCAAATTTGACCTGTTCTTCTCCATAGTTTGATTTTCCAAATCATGCCCGGGGAGTTAGGGTTAAATGTCTGCAAATAATATAATATTGATATAATGTCTTACAATGATCTTACAGTGTTTTGGTTACAATGTCAGCCCATATGCATCATTAGATAAAAAAACTCAAATGTTAATGTCACTTCATCATTGTTTTTACATTTACTTAAAATTAGTCACACAGGGGATCAACGGTAGATTGCTCTCTTTTAGAAACATTTAACACAATTCCAGTCAGTTCTTGTATTCCATGAAATAAAATTGAATACAGATTTGCGCAAACCATAATAGCTCTGGATTAAAACATAAAACACTCCTCTTCCATAGAGCCTTGAAATACAAATGTTTTGTCAAAAACAATAGTTCTTATGCTCAGGGTTTTAGTCAGGACCATTTTAGAACCGGGTAAATTTACTGACGGGTAACGGAGAAATTATAGCGAACGAAGTGTAGTGGATCATGGCATGGAATCCAGAGACCTTCTTAATGTCTTTTAAGGGTTTTTAATGCACTTTGAGGGTTCCTGCCACATAATTTCTTGTTTTATGAGGCAGTTTAATGATTTTATCCACAAATCGTTAAAAAAAATTTAAAAAAAGAAATTGCCCAATTCCGGGCCCAGCGCCGGGCGGGCTAGCCCAGTGCCGGGCGGGCCCGCCCGGCGCCGCCTGTCGTAGCTAGAACCCTGCTTATGATAATGCTGTCTACATTCGCGAGATATAAACTCACTGTGTACGTAGCCATGAATATCCTCCTAGTATATGCAGCACATACCAATATCAATTTACTTAATTATAACCATATAATTTGTTGCACTTTTTTTTTTTTACTCAACACAACATAAATAATAGCCAGTGAACAATTTACTGATTCACTGGCCATCCAAGAATTAAACCTGTTTAGTAGAAAGATGAGATGGGGAAGAATGCTGAATTTATTATCTATAGGCCTTCAGTTCAACCCTATATCATTTGTCTTTCCTTTCAGACCTTTTGACTCAATTTTGTGGGATTGTATTCAATTAAATGTCTAAATATTGTTTTTAAATAAAAATTATTTCAGAACAGATGGGTAATATAAGCTTAATTCAAATCAATACATATTTTCCATCTTTTCCACAGACCAGCCACCAGTTGCTTGGGCCTAAACCATTTCCACTGGACCGACTCATGGCTATATTCCACAGTATAGTGGATGCTAGAGTGGCACCAACAGCAAATATATTCTCACAGGTATGTCAACCCTGATGTGTTGCTTTGTCTGAAACCATAAACCATTTCCTTTTGCAGGGACTACTAGTTTTTAAAATGAACAGAAGAGTAATAAAAATCTCTCCTGGAGTTTTTAAGGGGAGCATAAGAAGAGCAGTGACAAAGAAAGTGACTGATGATTGATCAGATTTTAGGGGAGCTTTTAACTACTCTCCTAGAGTAATTAAGGGGAGCGATTAAGGAGAGCAATGCTCTGTAGCGCCTTAAAACTGATCAGTCCCTGCTTTTGACAGACTCAGGTGAAACAAAAGAGGGCGATTAAAACCAACGATTTGCTTAATTCTTTTGGTACTGCTCAGAAGCCCCATTTATTATACATTGTATTATATAAGTCCAATTTTAAGTTGCAATATACTACTACCCTCCATTTCTCTCTAAGATATACTGTAAAACAAGTTAATTTCGCACCAACTTTTTTTTTGCGAATTGCTAATCATCACTAGTTTTGCGGTAACTTAATTTCGCGAACGTAAAATTTCTACCACTACTGTCATCTTCACACACATCAATTTGCGGCAATATAATTTCGCGAAATTAACTTGTTTTACAGTATTGCTTGAGTAACTATTGGTGAGTAAAAACCAACAGTCTCATGTAGACACATTAAATCACCTTATGAAATGACAGGTATATAAACTTTACAATAGCCTGCAATCGATCAGAATTGACATATATTAGTCAACAAAAGATCGGCTTCTAAGTATTTTCTCTATAGTTGCATGCATGGGTTAATGTATGATTCTCCAGTCATAGTGAACAGATGTAGACTAATATGGGCAATTCCATGAATTGGTGATATGTGACAGAGCTGCAAACTGAGAAATAGCCCAAAACTTAATTAGAGGTGATTATTTGGGAATTTGAGTTATTTGTAAATAATTAATCTTCAGAGTGTTTATAACATTATTGTGAAAGTTACAGATTAAAAAATCAAACCAAAAAAAAAGAGAAAAAAAAATGCATTTTTGATTTTTTTTTCTTCTTCTTTTTAGAGTACATTGTAAGTAATTGTAAGTACATTGTAAGTACATCTTTAAAGGACGATATCTCAGTTTGGAGTTTTCATAAAAACGAACTTGAAAATGATTTAACTCCGCTTTGGGAAGTCTGATTAAAAAAAAAAAGTACCATTGTAAAGCTGAAGATCTCTACCTTAATAATCAAACTAAACTCAATTTTGATATCTTGCCCAATTGTGTCTGGTTTTGGTAGAACACGTCACATACTGTAAAAGTGGAAATGTTCGCGCGTGTAAATCTTCGCGCATTGCACATTTTGAACAATTTTGCTTGTTTTTATTTTCACGATTTTGAGCTTCCATGCATAGACCTACATACAAAACGAATATATTCGCGCATTTTAATTTTCGCGCTTGCTGATTTAAGCGCGAAAATAAATGTAGCGCAAACACTTCCACTTTTACAGTATGTGATACGATCTGTGAAAACCCGCCACATGGTGGCATTTTTCATATTGGAGATATTTATATCATAAGAAAGCTAAAACGGTGCTGATTACAGAACTGTTTCGATCATTTTTCTACGATCACTACAAAAAAATACCTATGCATTGACGCAAGTTGGGAGGAAACTCCTGTGTCGGATGGTAATTAGCAATGTAACGTGAGTAACGATAAACAAATTGAATAATAATCATACTCCAGGTACTTGAAAACAGGAAATATAATGGGCTATGTGTAGTTTTATTAAAATGGCAGAGGTTTGAAAACTGTAACGTGACAGGTCTTTGCGTAACTTTAACCTCCTATCAGTCCCCAAGGCTCGTCGTACTCAGAGATATGCCAGAAGTCCCATACCGTACATGGTCAGGTTGTGGAATGCAGAAGCTTCAAAAGTTTAAGGGTGTTTGGTATATTGAGTGACTCTGTATAATTGTTGGCTGTTGCCTTTAATTGCTTGCCTTTTTATTTGGAATATATGTATTTGTATATATATATAATTGGTGTCATTTGTATGTATTTAATTGTTTTTATTGTAAGATTGTATGCAATTCAGCCGTTGGCTGCTATGCACATTTGTTTAATAAACCTTGAATAAGAGTAACAATTGTATTAAACATGAGTAACAAAAATGTAACGTGAGTAACGGCCTAAAATGCATTGTAGCAATAAGAAATTGATTTCTTTTTGCTTTTACTGCACTTAGTTTTATTCATTTATCAGTCTTATGTCATTCTGGCATTTCCATCACTTCGTATGCACTATTTCCAGGGTCATTACGTGTCATTTCAAGTTTTTGAACAAGTAAAGCAGTAACTTTGGCCTCCGAAAGTCACTTTTGAAGGACAATTTTTCAATTTATTGGTTACAAAGTGTTAAATATACATGCATAGCTTACGTACACAAATGTTGTAGAGTATTATCTGCATATCTCTTGTGTTCACCCTTCCTAAGTTCAAAAATGTGCGGAATTCAGCAACCTTGATAACTATGGTGTAATTCATCAATTGTATGCAATTATTTTCACATAACACTTGTAGAACATAATGTTTCTGAAAACATCATTTTGGGGAAATGTGACTGTTTTGGGAAAGTAAACATGATATCGAAAATGGAAAACTTTCTATGCTTTTTCTCTTTTCATAATCGTTTCAATTTTTCAAAACATCTCATTATGTGTGAAGTTATGTAAACAAAAGTAATTTTAGGGGGGACTTACTTTTTTTGACCCCTTTAGATAATAACATACTTTATAGAGGTCAAATTTAGATAGTTGACTGATTGTAATCATTGTTCATCTTCAGATTTCATCGCTAGTGACACTCAGATTACTATCTCACGTCGGCCATGATGACCAGCTGGACACACCCAAATATAAATGCACTGTGTCGTTAGATTTCATCCGCTCCATATCTAGGTAAGTCTTGTGGGCACTATTGACATAAATCTAAAGTTGCACCACCAATGTGCGGTCCACATCCCGGGGGGCACTGACATTTGAAAAGGGTATAGGTATGTGCCGCGCTGAAGACCCCCTTTTTCACCCTCTGCTGCTAGTTCTTATGACCCCCCTTTTGAGCCTGCATCAGTTCTTAAGACCCCAATTTTATTGAAAATTCAAAAATCTCGAAATTTTGCGTTCCAAAGCCCCAATTCTTCGAAAATTTTGCGTTTTTTAAACCACAATAAATCGAAAATTGAACTATAGGCCAGTTCTCAGGACCTATTTTTTGGAAAAAAATCAGTTCCTAAGACCCTATTTTTCGTTATAAAATCCACTCAGTTCAGTTCTGTAGCCCCCCTTTTTGAGACCCTGGGCGGCACACCCCTACCCCAAAAAAAGTTGAGTGCCCCCCCCCCCCGGGGTCCACATGTCAAGGTTCTATAGTTCAGTCAGTTCAAAAATGGCGAACCTGCTTAAGCCCTGAACATACTCCGCATAAACGTTCGACCGCTGAGCGCAAGCATTATCAACGCTACGCTTGTCACAAAATGTACCAACTCTCTGCCGTTCAGCGGTGATCAACGCTGAACGTTAGCGTTGGTCAATTCTTGATTCTGCGTTTTCACGCTGGCTGCAGGGCCTGGGTTTTTCGGAGCACAGACGACCAAACCATGACAAATATCTCCCAAAACGCCGTAAATTTCGATTTCTAGCACATCACATGTATTCATTTTGCCTAGACCTAGTAAAACGTATCTTGGCATGCACACTGTTATACCATCACTGCAAACACAGTTTTATTGGCCTATTTACACCAATTACGTGCCGTACTAATGAATGGGAGCTTGAGAAAATGTATGTGACGTCAAAAGTCAGGCAACATGTTCCGCCTGCTGATTGGTCCATGGACAGCGTCAACGCTACCAAGTTGATTTGATTTCAACCTCAGCGTTCGCCCCAGCTTTCGCCGCTTTCCTTAAAAGTGTAGACTGACAGAATAATCAGAAAACGAGATCGAGTGTTGTTTTGTCATGTTCATGAGCGGTTGCGCATGTGTGAAAGCGCAAGCGTTGGAGCGTTAGTGGAGTATGTTCAGCGCTTTACAGTAATACAGAAAAGCGTTGGCGCTCAAAAAGCTTGCATGACGCAACACGGCGCACTGTGAATCGTATGCTTGACTTGTGCTTATATACCAAAATATAGCGTGTGTTTGCTTGGATTACTTTTGGGTGCGCAGACATAAAAAATAACATTTCTCGCCAATTTGGAACTGATTAAACTACACTTGTCAAAAGAAGTTCCTGGACACTTAAATTAAATTAATATTTAATAGAATATATATAATTATATATATATAATTGTATATCAAAATAAGCAGAAAGTAATCCTCTAACAGCTTAACATGGAATTTAGACATGATCACTCATGCATGGCAGATCCCATTCACTTGACAATGGCAAGAAGATTGCACACAATTGGATAATCCCTCCATTCAAATGACTGTAAATGGTCACAGGTCACTAATAGGTATATCTAATAAGGTGGGATCGTTTCAAAAAATCCTTAAAATCGTGATACGTGTCTCTATTTTAAATAGAAGTTGTCAAAAAAACATAACATTTTTGGTATCATATTAAAGACAATTTATCCAGCTACCGAATAAAAAAAGAATTAAAGCCACATGTTTAGCAACAGTGAAGTTATCAATCTAAACGTCGAGTGAGTCAAGGGTGGGAGGGGTGGACGAGGAGCCGGTGGACGAGGAGCCCATAGGTTTGTACACAAAATAGCGGAAAACTAGAACTTTTGAAATTGATGCCATTTTAAAAGTATACATAGGAAAGTGTTCAAACTTCTCATATGTGTTATTAACATGTGCCTGCTACTATGAATACTAATATTGAATTGTTATCTAGACATTCTCTACTAGAATATGATGTTCAATTCAGGGAGTGTTTTAATTTAAAAAATACACAGTTTTATTCATTTTATTGATTAAACAATGGCCAAATCGCAGTCTCTCTATTTCATTTGTGTGACTCTTCAGTCCTTTTCTACCCTGGGTAGTAAAACATTTAACTAAAAAAGCCAGAAGTGTTTCTTCACAGAATTGTTCATAGATTTATGAAAAATTTGCTATTTAGACCTATTTTGGACCACCCTGTATTCAAAATAAAAGGAACTTTAACGATATTCATGTAGTTCATTTTGATAATCATTTTCTTTTAAATTAAATGGTCCATGCTAACTAAATTTCATAGAATATTATATACAAACATTAATTTTATGCATTATTTCATCATAATTTTAGACACCCTGTACTTTTCCTGTGTACATTTTGGGCAAATGATTCTTAGCAAATTTGGTAGCACCTTCTGCGGTTGTTCTGATTTTGGTGACTATTTTCAGCTAAACCCTAATTATACAAACTATCAAACTATTTTGTGAGGAGCAAAAACGATCACATTTGTTATGTTCCACCCTGTAAAAATTGTACACACCCTGTATAATTTGATTCTTTTTTGCAAAAACAAAAAACCTTGAATCTTAAGCTTTCCAACAATATATAGTTTGTGGGTCATTAAGTATGTAAAACTTAAGTTTTGTCCCGTTTAATCAAAATTGGTGCATTTCTCAACATTATTAGAAGTGAAACTTTTTTTTGGACCAGTTTGTGACTTCTGACCAAATGCTCATTTCTTGCCATTTCCTTTTACGCACCTTACCATTGCTTAATGAATCTGCTCAGCCATGCATGAATGCGTACATCTTAATTTCATACAGACATGATAGATAATTATTGTCTGCTTATTTTGACATGCAATTGTTTAATTTATATTAAATATTTATGTGAAATATTTGAACTTCAATGAGTGTCCAGGAACTTCTTTTGACGAGTGTATAGAGGGTTCTGTACCGTTGTGGAACAAAATTCTTGAAGCAACCACTTTTTTTTTTAAATTTCTTTCTCATGAATAGAAATTAATTCTTATCTAATACTTACAATGGCTATTGTAAATGATTCAACAATGTCAACCTTCTATCCATTAAATATAAGGCCAAATTAAATTGATTGTTTGTCTCAAAGCTCCCGCGCGCGTTAGTTTATTGATGCGCATTAGACTGAAAAAACCTTTTTTTTCTTTTTTTTTCTTCTTTTTTTTCTTCACCGATTTTTCAGATTTTCATTGATCACATCATCTTAAATACAAAAGTTCACTTTTACAAGGATTTCAATATTTTATATTTAAATTTTTTTTAAAAAAAACTTGGAAAAAAAAACGGCATTCCGTATTAGTTTTACAACAGGAGAGGAGCTTTGAGACAAACAATTAATTTAATTTGGCCTAAGTGGGATAAAGTAATATTGACTCTATTGTATTGTCAGTATAATTCATACACTGAAATTGTGTGTTGAACATAAAAGGTATACCATCTATCACACACTCCATTCAGGGAAAAAAGACATAGCTCATTATACTTTTTTTTTGTGTAATTATTATATTTTGAATTTGATTCGGTAATTATCAAATCATAATTTGAGATTGATTGTTTAACCCTTTGAACCCTGACCGCGCCAGGCAATGTGTACCGCTGACCCTGGCCATTCCGGGGGTAACGCAAAAAATATTGATTTTTGCAGGAAATGGATAAAACAATACTAAACTTGTTCCGAATCATCTGTAATATTATACAATCATATAAAAACAGTAACAGTTTACTTGGATTGTGCTTTCAGGACAAAATAAATTAAAATGGCGACATTTTGGACCCCAAAACCCACCCGTACACCGATACTGATACTGATACTGATATATTACCGCAAATACATGAAAAGCTTATGACTTCCATCAATGCCCATTCAATGCCCGGGTCTCAAAATAATCTGAAATTCCAGAACTATCATCTAAACAAATCCTAAGCAGTATCACTATCGTCCATCATGTCCAAAACACGCCACATTTCAATGTAATTTTGATGCGAAAAGACACGAAAAAACAGCAAGCAAAATGCGCTGATAGAATCACTCGTCAATTGATAACAACAAGCCTCTGAACTTTGACCCGGCAATTTTTAGATGCGCAGTAGTCTTATCTATGTAATCAAACCACTTTAGAACTCCTACACTGAGCCTATAGTCCGTCTCATATGGTTGATTGCATACATATCTGTAAGCCGTTACACCGTCTCATAGGGTATTCGGTACACATACGCGTAAGCCGGTCTGCCGTCTCGTCGGGTTCAAAAGGGTTAAGTATATTTTGTGAATACTTTGTGTAGTATTTCATTGCTTGTACGTGTGTATTCTGTGTGGGCAAATAAAAGGCATTTGAGAGTTTCTTCCATATAAGGTTTCATGAAACTAATCAACCACATAAATCTATCCAACAAAAAAAAAAGTTGACTTGCCCTTTCAGGGTCAAAGTCAGGGTCAGACAGTCAGATTTTTTGTATTTTTTGTATTTTTATTTTTAAATTTTTGAAAATTTACTGCACAAAAAACACGTATTAAAGATTTTTTTGTGATTTTTTTTGTTTGTTGATTTTTTTGATTGATTTTTTTGATTTTTAAACAAGCAGATACTACTCAAAAACACGTTTCCATCTTTCTTTATTGTTATGTGCTTCTTTCAAATTTTTTTAATTTTTTTTTCTTCAATTTTTTAATTAATTTTTTTGGAAAAAAAAAACAAAACAAAAAAAACGACCCTAGATTTCCGAAAATTTGGGTCGGTCGGAAAGGGCAAGTCAACTCTATTTTGTTGTTTTGCCTTACATGCATACTCACCATTGCTCTTTAACTTTGGCATGATGACATTAAAAGCATTATATGGATTAAGCAGGAAAATTGGATCAAATGTTTCTTTTTATTTCATAGCAGCAATTGTTTTTTGTGTGTGTTCTTTTTTCAGGACGGTCAATTTTGAGATAATCCGATATCTCTATGATTTTGCTTCATGATGGATCAGACTTGATAAAAATAACAATTTTGAACTTAAAATCTGGAGCATGTGTGCTTTCCAGATATTGAGTGGCTTGGCCAGGGTTTTTCAGAAAGAGGAGCAGAAAATCAGACCCCTAATGGCTAATTGATAAGCCAATGCAGCAATTTCTAGGACCTAAATGTCCATGGCATTGAATTAAGCCCCTTCTTCTCAACGAATGTCATGTACAATTGACTCTGTGAGCAATACCACTTGGATGTTATGATTTTTCTTCTTTTCATCACAAATCATTTCCAGTTCTGCGATAATAAGTTGTAGTAATTGTTTATCGGAAAATTATCATTAACTACACAGTGTCAATAACAAGAATGGTTTGATATGTTGAAAAGTCATAGAAATATGTTTTTTCCAACTTGCATAGACAATTTTGCGATACAAACCTATTGATATATTTGACATTATACTGATTGTTAAAAATTGTTAACCTCTAATTGAAGTTGTATCAATGAACAGAGGCAACCTTTTAATAAATATGGCATCAGCTGACACATGTATACTTTGGCAATGGACACTAAAAAGTACACGGCTCTGATTGGTTAATTGAAGTTTTCAAGCACGCTGATCGGGGTGCGTTAGTGTTTGCTGCCTAACGAGGACACACATGGGATTTCTCACTATCAAACTGGGGACATACCTGCAAACGTGGACCATCCGCAGTTAGAGGAGGTCTGCAATCTGTCTCAATTGCATGCAAAATGCATTACAGGGATAGGACCTCATTTTGGAGTTAGAAATAATTATAACCATCCACGGTTGATGGTAAAGTGTCATACTTCGTTTGTACACATGGTGGAAATACGTCCTCGGGTATGTCAGTGGAATGCGCATTCAGACGTCAACGTTTGGATAGTACCAAACTTAGTACAGGTTTGGGGGCAAACACAAGTAGGGGTGGGGGTGTGTGTGTCAACTCTGGCCTGGAGGAACATGTGCCATGTTACTGCTAGTGCTCAGATGAGACAACTTGTTTCCAGCTTGTTACACCAATTGAATTGGATATGAGGTGTTAGTAGACATACCTTTTCATATTTTCCACTGTATTTGGGCCCCATACCAGTTTATCACTTAATGATCAGAAACAAGTTGAATCACTAGAAATGTGCCTTTAATAATCATTCTTAAACAACTAAAGGAAGTTTAAGCCTTGTCCATTTGGTTCTCAGAAGAAATTTGCGACATTTATATGACAATTTTCATCTGGTAGCAGACCTTAAGTGTAGTAGCACGACCATCCTCACACATGGGTGGTTCTATTGTTTTGTTACATATATACACACTTCTGTGGTGTGCCTTTTACAACGCTTCTCCCGCATGTTTATGTGGCGCAATAGGCTGTCCGCATGTTTACAGGTTATTATATAAACAGAGGTAAAAGATTGCAAAATGTGGTCAATAAAAGGTACTAACTCTTAACAGATAATTGTCTATGACTATTTAATAATAAAAATAAAGGTATTATTTTTAGACTGTACCCATGTTATATTGTCTGACATAAATGCGCTTGGTAGTATATTTTTTTTGCGTTGAACAACTATTCTTGAAATAGTATTACCATCTGCCTTTGTCAGACAACAATAAACGGGTACGGTCTAAAAACATTTTTTTATTCTCTAATTATCGATACTGTCCAAAACTGCTAGTTGGTTAGGCCAAGTAAAAAAATAAAGCAGTTTCTCGTTCCCTCGCGCATCATTTTTCAGGAATTCTATAATGTTCTTTTTTTCTCTATTTTTTCCATAACATTTTTGTTAAAATATTTAAAAAGCTGACATCTTGGTAATAGATTTACTATAGACCAACAAGCATTTTAAAGCAGGTTTTGTGTTGACAAACCCCCAGAACCATGAAATATAAAGATTTAAAAAGGCCTCGTTCTCTTCAAGTAATGCAATCAATCATGCAATAACTACGTTGGAACTGGTGATTTTGCATAGTTTACTTAAAAAAAAGAAGAAAACCCCCCCCCCCATCCTCCTTTTTTCAAAAGTTAGGACGAGAAACTAGTTTTTATTTGGCCTTATACATATTAGTGACAGATAAAAATGTCTCAAACTTGCAATGATAACTGGTCAAATGTCAATTAAGTAAGACCTAGTGTTTGAGTGGGGCCAAAATTAGTAGGGTTGGTAGAATTTTGTTCTCTACCCCTCACTTTTTCAAACAATTTTTCCTCAAGGTGAAAAGTGACCTAAAAGATCGCCGCGACCCTCCCCCCCCCAGATTTGAACCAGAGACCACCAGCACACTGGACTTGGGATTTTTCATTACACTACGAGTGTCAAGGCTACTTGGCGCAGTATACTGTGCCTAGACTGGGTCCATTTTTTCAGTGAAAAACTTCCACGCCTGGTGATACCGACAAACTCTGTCATGGTATATTGTGGTATATGGTAGAGTTAGGGCTAATTCCACACATCACATTCTTACTTTCACTGTATAATAAAGATTCAAGCCACAAGAATCAAAATCAAGTCCAGCTATATGTAGTTTTATTTATTGTTAAGCATACAAAAAAACCAAGTTTGTTTCCCGTTGGCCGCGCATTTCGTTTTGGCGACGTAAATTACTGCATTTCATTTTTGTATTCCCATTTTTGAAAAAATAAAATAGCAAAAGCGATTTAAATACATATTACTGTAGAAAAGATTAAGATTTTGCATAAACAATTGAATCTGACTGCTATGGGAAGCCCAGTAACTATGAATGATATGGGGACACAGTAGGATACTGGCTGTGATTATTTGTGTCTTCAGGGTTTGCAGCATATGGTAAATTGCAAAAATTCCCTTTGGAAAGTCATCCCACTGCACTTCTCCCCCTCAAAAAAAAAAAAAAAAAAAAAAAAAAAAACCGCATCTCGCATCTTGGTTTTCAGACCACCTACCGGAAACAAACTTGTTTTGTTTTATTGCCTTGTCCTGCTTCAATGTATGTTTTCACAATTTACCAATTTTTTTTGTTAATGACTATTTCCGCACTACATTAATAGCAATAAATATAAGAGGACCTGACGTTTCGATTCTAACAGAATCTTTATCGAAGGTAAAAAAAATAAAAAATAAACCACACACAAAAAACCACACAAAAAAACCACACACATTAATAGCGCTAAAATCAGCACTTGCGAAAAATAGAAATGTGTGAATGTATTCATTTTGTATGTAGATGTATATATTATAAGGAAGCGCAAAATTGCCAAAAATAAAAGCAAGCCAAACTGTCCAAAATGTGCAAAGCACGAACATTTACACGCGCGAAAATGTACATGCGCGAAAATTTACATGTACGAAAATGTACACATGCAAAAATGTACACACGCGGAAATTTACACTTTTACACCACACTCTGCATTCCTAGTAATAGCGACCATTAACTCTGCTGAATATGTAATGAAATTGTCTGCATTATTCCATAATAATATCCAGGTCATCAGTTGTGTTGGCTATCGGCCAGGAATAAGAGAGCAAGAAACTTAAAACAAAGAGTCATTGTTTATTTTGAAAGATTTAATTGCAGAGCATATAGGAAGTTATTCCAAATGCACTCTTTGATACATGCTATTCACATACCACTAATAGAGAAATCCATTATTAACCCTTACCCTGCAGAACTACACACCAATAAAAAAACATTATTTAACCCTTAGCCTGCAGGACTACACACCACAGTTCAACATGGTTAGTGGTGCAGGGTCATTGACTCTTGTTTGATCTTAGTTTACTTGTCTGTAATGTGGTATAGGACTGTACACATTGTCCATGTTTTGGTTACAAATAGGGTTGGGGATTTATGCTATTTTGTGTGATTATTTTGGACACCTATATTCTATAGTGAGATTGAGAAACCCATGGAGCAAAATAACATGCACATGACGCGCGCGCGCGTGATGTTCAACATGTACTAATTTTAATTTTAAAGTCGCCGTGTGATTTTCGTGCATTAATGTTTTGCTGGCATACACACGTACCTTCTGAAGCGGTCAAAGAAATTGAGATTCGAACTATAGATGTTATTTCTCCACAAATATTTTGTTTTCAATGATGTCAATGTGAAAGATGAGTTAAATCGAAATATTGAGCAATATATTTATCACATTTGATGCCCTACATAAGAAAAGGAAAACAGTAATGGCTCTAATAAGGGAAGTGTCAACCCTTATATTTTGATGATCAATTTTTGCTTCCAAGTTTGAAAATATTGAATAAAAATATATAAAAGTATACATTTCTACAGGGTGAGTCAGAAAGAATGGGCACTTTTTTTTGCGAAAGCGCCACAGAAATAATAGGCCTGCATATTCAAAACTAAATACAGGGTTACAAAGAAAACATATTTGGCTTTCATTCAAAAAAAGAATTTTTGAATTCGAACATTGCATCATAAAGTTGCAACCATTTGAGTAGAACCTGGTATTTTAAAGCCAATCCACGAAACCCATAGTATTGTTGGTTGCCTGATTCAGAGATGCTGATGCAATGAAACTAGTGAAAAAACTGAAAAGGCACATGAATGTTTGTTACAATATTTTAAAATGACTGGAAATAAATAGATCTGTGTAATTATGAGTAATAAAATGCATGAAATCAAGATGGAAATGTAAAAGGAGGCATATCTACTGATTCAGGAGGTAAACCCCATTATAATACTTTTAGGGATGGCTGGATAATTTGACCATTCCATGGATTTGCTTAAGATTTTTGAGGCTATACTCAAATTAGTGTAACATGATAACGTAATGGTCGATTTTTAAAATTCCTCTTTCGAATGAAAGCCAAATTGTAGGTCTTGAAAGGGCTACCATTGATTTGGAATATGCATGCCTACATCTTTTGTGACGCTTTTGTGAAAAAAGTGCCCATTATTTCTGACTCACCCTGTAGAAAGGAAATTCAACGGGTAACCTGATTGTGCCATCAATTTAATACAATCAACTCTACATTTTGAGAAATGAACCAAAAAAGAAGTTTTTTGACCTACATTTTTCAGTAAGCATTTAACTAAAAAAATAAATTGTAATTTGTTATAATATTGATTTTTGTAAACAAGGCAATTTTTTTCTTTTTCAAAAAAAGGCTTAGTTTTTTAAATATTGCTAAAAACATCGAAAGTATGTAAAGTTAGCAATTTTTTTCACAAATTTCACTAGAAAAGGGTGAATATTTCGGGTTTGAATTGTAAACTTGTATATCACATTAATAGTTCAACAATTACAGCGCTTGATTAACTGCATGTAAAAAGGGTTATCACCTCTCCCCTTAAACCTGTTGCTTGACATTTGATATTATAAAAACTGGGAGATTTTATTGACATTGCATGCAATTGAAAACAGATCACATTCACAAGACAAGAACAAAATGAAAACAATGATGGCATTGTTCAAACGGATGAGCTACATCGTGATGCTATCATGTAAACAGTTTAATTATATAAGCATATCCTCTTCCTAAAGCAGTAAGTAACAGGGCTCAAAATACACGGGGGTCGGGGGACAAAGGGGCGATTAATAATAATAATAATATTTCTTTCTTATATAGCGCAATTACATAGTTCCTAGTTTTCACAAAAAAGCCAGCCCCCTGATAACATTTTGGCCATGGTAAAATGTACTAAAGGGGCTATTTTTGGCAGAATTTGCTTAAAATATAGCCCTCATAGCCCAAAAAGTATTTTAAACCCTGGTAAGTAACTGTTGCAATGGACATTTTTGTTATACAGTAATTGTTGTGCCATCCCTATTATACCCTCCCCTCCCTCAAGAAACAAAAACAAAAGAAAACAAAAATATAGCTTGCAAAATGCAAAATATTTTTTTTTACAAAAACAGTAAATGATAGAGGGATAATTTTTCAATTTTATTTGTGTGCGCATATTTTTTGGCAATCAACCAAAATGAGACGTAATTTTCTGAGTTAATCGATTAGGACAGAAATATACCCACCTAATTATTAATGATAATGCACTCAGCAATGACGTACATATTTAGCTCAAACACGACTGACTTCTTTGTGATGAAATACAATAGGATAGATTCCAATGGTTTTTTGAAACGGAGTCACGTTTTTATGCAATTAAAGCGATTAAATTGATACAGAGGCAACGCAGGCAGTTACAATGAATACATTTAATGACGTTTTGGGTGTTGGATTGGGGGTGAACAAACTGTGGCCCACAGTTCGTAGAATTAAAGGTGGACGTTCAGATCACTTTAGCTTTTTATTGCCCAATAACATATATTTTGATAACAGAAGAAGCACCACATTGTTTTCATTATTTATTTAAAATGTTTGGCACAATATAATATGTTCCATTTAGATGTTAAGACCAAAATGCAGTGAATTACTGCCAAAGGTAGTTAACTACCGTCCAGTTTGTGTACTACTCAATGGGCAAATTTCATGTCACCTTGTGCTTCTAAAATAAGAACCGATTGGAGTTATGCAACTTTGGAATACGACTACTTTAATGATGACCATTCGTGTAGAATTGAAAACATCAAGTTGAAAATCGGGCCAGCAATCGGAACACATATACCTTTAGCTAATTTCATTATTTTACCTAGTTGAATAATCAGTTAGAAAAACTTGCCCATGTTTGTTAGCAATTTACTCTCTCAATCAGTGAGGAAGTACTCCAGTCCGGACTTAGACTCGAGACCAGTCTCGAGTCCCTATTTTGAAGGCGGAGGTGAAGGACTCGGACTCGGGCACTAGGGACTCAAGAATTGTGCCCGAGTCCTGTCCGAGTCATGTTAATATTGGCTTATTTTGTTTCCAGTGATTAAATACTTATTTATAGTCATCCAATTTTCAACAGTTTAGAAATAATGTCATCAATCTTCATGAATACATCTGAACATCTGAAAATATGCCGTTGAAAATACCCATTGATAACCATTACAAGCATTATAACACAATTCGAGAGAACCTATAAATAATTAAATATTATACTGTTTAAAAAATTGATACAATTTCTAACAAAGGGGATATTTCATTGGCAATTTTCAGCTTCATAGAGCAGCTCTCTTAAAAAAATTGATGGAATTTAATAGGGATGAAATATTCAGTGAAAGAATTAGGTGAAACAGCAGGGGAAGGGTTGCTCTAAACAGCATATCACACCTTATAATCAAGTTTGTAATTTCTCAATCTATGAACTTCTGGACACTTTTTGAATATCTGAATCAATTCTTATGCCTATAATTCAAAATGGTATCAACATTTTTCCATGTATGGGGATGCGAAGGTTAAAAATGCATCATTATGTTGACATTACTGATATGTCGGCCTATTATAGATAGCAAAATTAATGACATGTGATCAGAACTTAAAATACATATAAGGACTCGGACTCGGACATGAAGGACTCGGACTCGGTCTCAGACTCCGACAATAAGGACTCAGTCGTGGACTCGAAAGGTAAGGACTCGGACTCGGGTACAGTGCTCAAGTAACTTAACCAGGTAATACATTTTAGGTTCATAACTCTAAAACTATTGCTCCTACGTGAAAATGTTAACAATATTACGTGATCTTTTTCAAAATTCTACACATATATTTCTCTCTCTTAGGCTATAATAAAAAATCTTTTGTCTCAAAGCTCTTCAGTTTTTCAAAACCTAATGCGGAATGCAAATTTTTTTAAATTTTATTTTTATAAATATAAAATATTGAAATCCTTGTAAAAGTGAACTTTAGTATTTAAAATGATGTGATCAATGAAAATCTGAAAATCGTTTTTTTTCTTCTTCTAACGCGCACCGATTAACTAACGCGCGCGGGAGCTTTGAGACAAATGATTTTTTTTAAATATAGCCTTATAATGAAGTTTGACTATCAGGAAAAACATTCCTGGACTCATAAATTGATCTTGGTTGTATATTCCATAACTTTAATAAATCACAATGGAAATCTGCAATTATTTAAGGAATTTTCAACATATTTTTTTCTTTAATTTTCATCATAAAAAGGATTCCATACTATAATTGTGTTCACGTGTTTAGTTGATTTTGTGTCGTAAACACTGTGAACAACAATAATACGGTGTCAAACCATGGAATTCTATTGACAAACCAAAAAACCATGCAGAAAATAAGTTGTCGTGGTTATAACCCCAACAGCTTATTTTAACCCATTCAAACCATGATTTTAAAATAATTAGGAAGCGTATTGCTCTATAACTTACAAGTTATTTTATGTTATGTTCATAAATCTAATTTGACAAATTAATTACATTTAGGGGTAAAACACAAAGATAGAGGCCGTTTCATGAAAAAAATTGCGTAATATGCCTTTAAACCATAAAATTTAGACGAAATCTCTTCTCTTAAATCACTCCATGATTTTATAATTTTATATTTTTAAGTTGGACCTATAGTTTTAGAGTTAGAAAATGTTTGCCCAGTATACAAAATGTATTTTGACAAATGTAGGTTTACTCTGGTAATCCCTAAAGCATGTCATCATGCAATTTTCAGTGTGAAAATAGCTGTAAGAAACTTACATATTTGTATTAATTAAGTATAATATGATGTTATAGGCTTACTGTGACTGTCTTCATCATTGATCTGAAGTCAAATTCAATGTAATAATATTGTATGTACTATATGCAGAAATGGAAATACCCACATGACTGTCAACCCGGGGTTGTCTAGGTATGAAATACACGCTTTGTGGACTTAGAATATTATTTCTAACCCTAACTTTGACAACAAAAAATAAATCAGTTAAAAAGTGGTCCTAGTGGGAATCAAACCATGGACCAGCATTGCAAAGCATGTCTCTCAACCACTAGACTAGTGCGGGGTGAACTTGCCAGGACATGATATGGAATAAAGCAATTACTTCTATTATGATCGATCAGTACACACAATATTATGAATAGAGCTGCGATACACATGAATGATCGTCTATCCCGGGGTTGTCATGTGGGTACTATTACTGCTTTAATTATTTGTATCTCTGTAGTTTCTGAAAATAAATATATTATAGGAAAACCAATCCGCTCTATTTTTGCTTGTTGGCATCTGTATCTCAAATATCCATTATATGGATACTAATATTTAAAATTATTTTTTTATTTTTTTATTTTCAATGTTCTTTAAATTTAGTATAGTGTTGAAATGCAGGTTTACTGGCAATTGAACACATTTTCCCACTTGAAAAGTTAAATTGTTCTGAATTATGTTTCATTTTAACAAAGTTTAATAAGAGAGAGAGAGAAATCTTAATTTTTTACTTGTGTTAAAATCTTAAAAACACCTTTTTTATTTTCGATGTTCTTCAAATTTAGTATAGTGTTAAAATGCAGGTTTACTGACAATTGAACACATTTTCTCACTTGAAAAGTAAAATTGTTACGAATTATGTTTCATTTGATTAACAAAGCCTTAATAAGAGAGAGAGAGAAATCTTAATTTTTTACTTGTGTTATAATCTTAAATACACCTTTTTATTTTTGATGTTCTTCAAATTTAGTATAGTGTTAAAATGCAGGTTTACTGACAATTGAACACATTTTCTCACTTGAAAAGTAAAATTGTAACAAATTATGTTTCATTAAACTGCGCAATGCAATCATTCTAGACATGACCTAATTATGGGATTAATTGTGGGAATTAATGTTTATGCAGTGTGATTGAGCTGACTGCCACTATTCAAAATATAAATGTGTCCACCTATACAACATTTTCCATCTTTTATTCTCTAAATGTTGAGTTTAAATTTGGATGTATTTTGGGTTGGGATTGCTGTGAAAGTGATGAGTAAGGGGCTCAGAGTCCCGATTGGGGGGGGGGACTCATGTGTAAAACTTGTAATCATCCGTGTGAATGCACTCTCAAAAACTACCCTTAACCCTAACCGCACTGAATCTCACTAAATCTCACTGCCAGAAACTATCTCCAGGCACGTGCTGCTGCATTGCCGCGATGACGTCACCTACCGCAGGCATATGTGGCCACGGAGTTTGTGGCCGCATAGCCGCTAGGGAGTTAGCTCAGTTGGTAGAGGGACAGACTTTGGTGCGGATGGTCCCGCGATTGAATCCCGGGGGGTGCTGGGTGATTTTTCGGATAAAAAAAATAGCACTTTTTCCCCCCTCCCCCCGATACGCACAAAAAAACTAGCTTTACTGGTTAGGGTTAAGGTTGTTCCTATGGTTAATTTTTTATTTGATATTTTAATAGAGCTTGCTGAGTTCCACAATAATCTGAAATTTGAGCTTGATCGGAGGTACGGTTTTCTAGATATGACAATTTAATTGTCAAAAATGAAGCCTTCATTTCTTGTTTTTTTTTGGTTTTTTTGACTCCCTAGCAAAATAATTAATCTATGCAAAATTGTTTAATTAATTTTTACAAGAAAAGTATAAATGCTACAAAGCTGGAATTTTGTGAGCGTGTTCATTTTAGTTTTTAGAAACTTTCCTGTGCTGCGGGAGGCTGTAAGACATCTGGATAATTAATTATACTTAATTATCTAAGGAAGCTTTAGGTCATGAAAAATGAGGCTAATTAATGCACTTAATTATTTTTTTCAAGTTCATGCTCGTTCTTAAATGTATTACCACTGTATATGTTGGTTATTCTACTCTCCTTATTTTCTGTGCTGCGGGAGTCTATAGGAGTTTTTAATAAATATTTAGAGCAAAAACAAAAAACTAAATTTTCATAGAAAATTTTACCTAGGGAGTCAAAAAACCAATAAAAAACAAAAGAAAATAGCCTGCCCTCTGTTGGCTAAAAAACAATACAAACAAAATAATTCAAAATGACTTCAAATGGCCATATCTGTTGAACCGTGCACCCGACTTACCTCCAGTAATTTTTTGTTGTTGTTGTACTCAACCAGCTCTACCTTATACTTGAATATCAAGATTTTTTTCTAGCCATAGGAACACCCTTAACATAGATTCTCAAAGATGGACGAATCATATACTCATAGCAAAGGATATAGGTCCTCATGGGATTCACATTTTAGTAGATTTGTCTTATAATTATGTCCAACCATTTTTAAAATGACAACATGTGACTTTCGGCCCAAGCCAGCCTTACAAGATATTGGCAAGATATGTTACGAAATTCCTGAGACAACGGTGCAAGTTTAAATGATGAACATAATTATGTGTGGGATGTACTTATTGAATACCCTGATTTAAGCATAAGGCCAAAAAAAAAAAATTGTTATATTGGCGTAACCCGCCCGACCCTAAAAATACGCCCGACCCTACACTTTTTTTTTTTTTTCAGTGAAAAAAAAACAAAAAAACCAACCGACCGACCCTAAAAAATAAAAAAATGAAAAAAATAAATGTTTTTTCTCGAACGAAATACGACGGTGCTCCTCGAATAAACGGAAATTCCTTCCGAAAATATGGTTTATTGTGTTTTATTTGTATATAGACTTGTACTGAGGGGTACTTCTAACAAACAATAGGGAATGTTTAAACTCGGTTAACATTGTTCAAAAACAGCTGCTAAAAAAAAAAAAAAAAAAAAAAAAAAAAAATCCCTACCTTCCTACCCTATTTTTGTTCAGCCCGTTACGCCAATATAACAATTTTTTTTTTTTGGCCTAACTTTAATTTGATCTTACTGGAAAGAAGTCATTGGTCCGGGGGGGGGGGGGGGGGGGGGCAGTCAGGTTTAATGTTGTAATCATCCGCATGAACGAAATGCGCTGAATAGGGTGCTTTTTCCGACCACAACACAGGCTCGTGCTTAAGGTATCAAAATTGCCAATTTCAGAGAATAAGGGTGTATTTTTGAACTTGAATCAGCGCCAAGGTTTGGAGGGTCAATTTATCCTTCTTTGAGAATCCGCGTTAAGGGGAGTTTTTGAGAGTGGATTCTTACGGATGATTACAACTTTTATACATGAGTGCACCCCCACGGGTCATTGGCCATAATCAATGTGTATTCAAAAGTTATTTGGTATCAAAGCCATAACCTCAGTTGTATTTTACCCAATGGGTAGTGGGTATTACTGGTAGTCAGTGTGGTGATCTTCAACTTTTTGTTGTTGTAGATACCCTCAGTTCTTTTTCACTTTACATGCTGTTCCCAAGTTTCGTATTTAATATACTATACTTAAATGTGCTGGAATTCTAATGCTGAAAGCCAATGCATCATGTATGGTATAAGGCTGAGCGGCATTATTCAATTCGAATTTGAGCCCAACTGACATATTTGGGAAAGGGTCATACATAATGTTACCACAGTGCCATAAAGCAGGGAGAGCATATTTTAAAAGTTTGATTCATTGAGCAAATGGTGTAAGGTCTATATTCCCAGATTACCATTGACATTTAAAAAAACCTCTGAAAAGACCATGATGCATAGCACTATCCCACAACTGGAATCATTGGAGAGTGAAAAAAGAAAAAAAAGAAAAAGCATATAAACTGTTCAAATATTAAAGTTTGGAAATTTGATTTCAATCGCCAAATTGTCAAATATTTTGTGATACAGTCATATTGTGTTTCATATCAATGAAAAGCTAATGTGTTCCTCTTTCCAAGACACCTCATTCGTAGCAATTGCTTGTTTCAGTGCTTAGCCATCTGCTTGTGAATGTGGGGAGGTCTCATTCAAAATGTGCCAAATTCACCACTATTTCGTGCTCAAAAGTCACATTTTCAATGAAGTGTTACATTGGCAGCTACACTGCAAAAATACCAATTGTTTAAGCAGGATACTTGAAGAACTGCTGTTGTTTAAAACTGTTACACATTATTTTTGCTATACAGGGTGAGTCAAAAAGACTGCAATAGTGGAAAGAAGCCATTTTGTTTTCAAAACCAAAATGAATTTTAAAACTGTTTAAACGTTGCAAGAATGATGTATTTAATCCTAACTTTGTGTGAAAAAATGAAGTCGATCGCATTTTTTGTTTGTCTTTGGTGACCCTCTTTGCTGCACAACCAAATTTACCTGTTTGTCCACGAGCACAGTGATTTTCATTGGAAATGGCACACATTGCATTTTCATATTTGAATATCCCGCCAACAAAAAAAATGGGAACATTTCAGTTTTTTATTAAAATTTAGAACATTATACGCTTTCATAGCATGGGTATAATTATAATTGATTATGCTAACTCACATGTAAACAAGAAAGGATGCATAAAATTCCAATAACATCACAAATGAACTCAAATTTCCAAATTTGAATGAGACACATTTTGCGATCTGATGCATATTTTGGGTATCTCATGGACAAACGTGTGAAATGGGTGCACTGGTCAAAAGGTTCACCAAAGGAAAACGAAAAATGTGATCGACTTCATCTTTTCACACAAAGTTAGGATTAAATACATCATTCTTGCAACGTTTAAAAAGTTTTAAAATTCATTTTGGTTTTGAAAACAATATGGCTTCTTTCCACTATTGCAGTCTTTTTGACTCACCCTGTATTGTAGAGAGATGCTCTATTGACTTTTGAGGACAAAATAGTGATGATTTTGGCATTTAGATTGAGACCACCAAGGCATGTGGCTGAGTTCTGAAACTAGTAATTGCTAGTAATTGCTGTAAAGTTGGTATCACTGGAAAGATGAACACATCAGCTTTCAATTGGTATGCAACACAATATAAACATGTTCCATAGCTCAGCCATTAAGTTTGAGAATATTGGGAGATCTCAACTTGAATGTGCCAAAATCATCACTATTTTGTCCTCAGAAGTCAAAAGAGCATCTCTTTACAGCACAGCTAAAATGTTGTTTAACAGTTTTAAACAACGAGGGTTCTTTAAAGGGGCATTGAGAGATACGTATGGGAGTGCGCCCTCAATTATCCTGGAAATCAGTTTTTTTGCATCAAAGTAATACTTAGGCATATACTAACTACCATCTGAAACAGTTTATCAACATTCGCCGTTTGTCATATAAAATTTCATGATTTTCTCAGGTGCTGAATTCGGAAGTTATGCATAACTTAAATGTTTTGAAAAATGTGTTGCTCATTTCCCAAAATAAAATCCCTAAAAAGAGAAACATTTCAAAGATATGTAAGCTTGTTACATTACTGGTCTAGAAAAGTTATTGCATTTAGCCTCATGGTTTTACCTAGCTCAACTGTTAGTAGAGCCTAGATTTTCCCATTTTCCCATTTTTACCAGCCTATAGGGTGGTTTTCCCTGTGCTTATCTTATATGAATCCCAAGTTCTAAAAACACCTATGTAGATCAACTACCTACCAACATTCTCTCTCTACGCAGTCACTCTGTTCTCCATACCGGTGTGTGCTGGTGTGTCTCTCCAGTTTGGCAGCCAAACTCGAACTTTATTAGTATACAAGCAATATTAGTACTGTAAAATAATTTAATTTCACGGCAACTTAATTTAGCGAATTAGCATTTAGTCAACTTTTTGCAGCAATTTAATTTCACTAAATTGTATCATCTTCGTATACAGGGTGAATCAAAAACATTGTGCACGATTTGAAACTACCATTTGACCTTGATGCGTGAATTGAGTCATGAAATGTGTGTTGCTTGTATAAAGCGTTGTTAATCTAGTTATCCTCCCAAAAAATGAAAGTAAAAATAAGCAAACTGCGACACATTTTGTAAACTGTCTGCGTTTTTCACCATTTCTGTTCGAGTTACACAGTTCAGACATGAATATTACTGCAGCTTGATGATATGGAGCACCGTTGCGACGCAGGGATATCACTTCGGCTCTGACACGTGCCTCCACTTCTTGAAGGTTGACTGGTGATGCAGCATCACCAGTCACTGATGCAGGTATTCAGATTTGTCTTTTTATTTGACACTTTGGTATGAGAAGATGAACTGCTTATCCAAGAGTTAAAGAATTAATATTTCAGGAACATTTTGATAATTGATGTGGTTATAATGATCATTTTAGCAAAACCAATTTACTGTGTGTAAATCCCATTGGAATGGCGAAAACGCAATCAGCTTACAAACTTATCACAGTTTGCTTATTTATCAGTCGATTACTTTCATCTTTTGGGAGAATAAACTAGATTTATAACGCATGATACTAATGACAAAATGGCATCAAGGTCAAATGGCCCTTTCAAATAGTGCGCAATGTTTTTTGATTCACCCTGTATGTAACCATTATAAATAATATAACTGCCAGCATTTTAATTTGGCAAATTGGATCTCCTAGCGAAATTAGCTAAATTAAATCGCTAGCGAAATTAAGTTGTTTTACAGTAATTTGAGCAGTTTGCCTCTGGTCTGGTCACTGGTGTCCATGTGATGGTCACCAATTTCAGTAGGGGTATATACAGGGTGAGTCAAGAAAAGGTGTACTCAAAATAAAACAAATATTTAAAATATTTCTTACCATAATATGAAGGCAACCAATGCTTGAATCAATAACTGCATTTATTTTCATTCATTATATGCAAAATAATGAATTCAGCAGAGCAAAGATAAAATCAGGCTTTTGTGATGATCGGATTAGAGTGTGTGCCATTATTCAAAAGTGAAATTCAAAAGAGCCTGTTAGAGAAATATCACAAATCTTGTTCGGTTTATAAAATGTACACTTTTATCTAAATAGGCATAATAAATGTTTTTCTCAACCAATTTTAACCAAATTAAATTCTTTTGAAAGCTAATGAGACAGCCTCTTTGATGCCAGAATGAATAATTTGAAAAATGTTTGCACAGACTTTTAGAAATAAAATCACAAAGTTTTTTTTTTTTTGACTTGCCCTGTATGTGATTGTTTTTTTTGACTCACCCTGTATGTGATTGGCTGATCCATGGTCTATAATGTATTAGTGTATAGTTGGTGAAGGATTGATTGATAAGGAAGAAAAAAAAGAAGTTGTGTTGCCCTCATCCGGCCGGGTCAAAATTCTGAGAATGTGGCCGGGTATTTTTTTATTTATTTATTTTTTTTAACGATTTTTGTTTCTTCTTTTTTTTTTCAAGGTATTTTTTTTTCCAAGGTTTTTTTTTATCAATATCTTCCAATCTGTGAAAAGAGACGGGCAAGAAACCAAAATATTCACCATTGGGTTGAAAATACATCCAAAAAAGGCCAAGCGTAAGCGTTTCCCTTAGTATCTTCACACATGTTGACTGAAATAATAGGTATAAAATCGTTGATTTGGTAAAATTTAAAATTTAAAATTAAAAAAAAATCAAAAGAAAAAAAAAATCTGGCCGGCTGTCCTTCCCGATTTTAGGCTTGTGAGGGCAACACAGCTTCTTTCTTTTTTGGCCTAAGGGGGGGGGGGGGGGGGGGGGGGGGGGAGGGGGGGGGGTGGCTGAAGAGAGGCTCTGAAGCAGGTTTTGACCACACTAGCCCTAATGATTGTCTGGATGAGGTTTACCATAACACATTTTTGTGGAAGAATAACATCCTTTATAACTGGTCTTCCTGATTACAGTAGGCATTACCCAGTTATTCTATCCTGCTAATAACTTCCTCTTAACTTGAAGGTTTCACTGTTTCTATGTGGCACAGATAAAACAAGATTTTATTGGAACGGAGGATGATCATGTCTCCATATGCTGCTATACAGTGTGGGTAGTACAGGGTGTATCAGAATGAACTGTACCGTGTTTCTAAAATACATAAAAAATACAAAATTAATTATTGTTTTAAATTCAAACACCTGCAATATAAAGGTGATCATGTTTGTTTGTTTAATCTTTCTTTATTGAGGGTAAACAGCTTCAGTGTCAAGCACTGCTTTCCAAGCAGGCCCTCATCATACAGAAAATAATACAGTATTTACAAAGAAATGTTCAACTATTTTCACATAATACATGAATCAAACAGAAATAGCAAAATAATATAATTAAGAAGTACTTTGCACACGATTAGAGTCCGTTAATCTTAGACTTAAATTGGTGCACGGTCATGTTCTCCAGTTCAATTCTGACTGCTGCTGGTCTGCAGGGGCGGAAATCCGGGGGGGGGGGGGGGGGGGGGGGGGGGGATGGGGGGGGGGGGGGGGATGGGGGGGGGGGATGGGGGGGGGGATGGGGGGGGGGGGATGGGGGGATTTATCCCCCCCCACCACTTTTTGACCTGGGGGGATGGTCAATGTAATCATCCCCCCCCCTGATTTTTCCCATCTACCAAAAAAAAAAGGAAAAAAGGGGGGGGGGGGGAAGGAGAAAAAGAAAGAAAAAAGGGGAAAAAGGAGGAAAAAAAGGGAAAAAGAGAGGGAGGGAGGGACATAAGAACGTTTGGAGTTTATTGTACGTTGGTTAGGATACATACGCGTATGTACGTTAAGAATCCATCTTTTGGAGGTAACTAATTCACTTCTTTCTGGTATAGGCCTGTCTGCCTATTTAAAAGCCAATATTGATCAGAAATATAGTGATTGCTTTTCAATAAAATATTGGTCAAAAGTATACCAGATCGCACGAAATGAGTTTGAAAATTGAAAAAAATGTCTACTTCGCAGGGGGGCATATCCCCCCACCCGACCCTCAGGGTGCACCCGACCCTCAGACGCACCCTGTTGGAGCTTTTAAACGATCTATACTAAAATCAAGAATATATCAGTATAAAAAATGCTCAACTTCTTTTGTTCATTGATAAAAAACAAAATATTTATTGAAAATGAAGCGATGGCTTTTCAATACAATATTGGTCAAAGGTATACACCAGATCGCACCACATGAGTTTGAAAATTGATTTTTTTTTCTACTTCTGAGGGGGGCACATCCCCCCTCAGTCTCCCCCTGTTGGAGCTTTTAAACCATCTATACTAAAATCAAGAATGTATCAGTATCAAAAATGCTCAACTTTCTTTTGTTCAAGTTGATAAAAATTTTTTTTTATTGAAAATGAAGCGATGGCTTCACTATACACTATTCGTCAAAAGTATACACCAGATCGCACCAAATGAGTTTGAAAATTGAATTTTTTTCTAATTCTGAGGGGGGCACATCCCCCCTCAGACTCCCCCCTGTCAGAGCATAGCTCGAAGTGCCCGCCTGGATGGTACCAACTAAATTTATTTTTTTAGGGGCAAAACTTATCATCCCCCCACACCTAACAAGAAATTTCCGCCCCTGGAGCCTGGTAGGCTATTCCAGGCATATGCTGCCCTAACATGAAATGTGCGCAAGCCTGAATTGGATTTAAATTTTGGCACAGCCAATGTATTACTGGTGTGATTTCTTGTAAGATGTGAATGGCTGTTATGAACAAATTCAAATTGGGCAGATATGTATGATGGACTTAAATTTCTCAAACATTTATACACAATAAGAGTTAAGTGATTATGCCATCTTTTATCAAGTTTTACCCATTTCAGTATATCCATCATATCATTTGTTGGTGTTCTAATATCAGCTGATAGAATTATCCTAGCTAAGTTATTATGAAGTACCTGTAATTTGTTATGAAACTCAGCAGAAAAGTTTGACCAAACAGTGCTTCCATAATCAAAGTGAGGAATAACAAGAGCATTTGATAGCATTACAATAGTCTGATATGGAAGAAAATGTTTCATACGTTTGATGATACCAGTTCTTTTACTGACATTTTTACATAAATAATCAACATGAGCCGACCAAGACAGGTTGCTGTCTAACTTTACACCCAGGTACTTAAATTCATCTACTCTTTCAATATTTAAATTATTGTAAGTTAGTTTATTCCTAGATTATATGTTAATTTCATTGAGATATCTCTTTTTTGTTCTCGTGTGGCAAGACATAATCGAAAATTGATGAAATACGTGTTTTCAATTTCAATCAATCCTCTCTACCACTACCTCATTTCAAACAATGTAGCCCACACCACATAAGCAATATTCAAAACTCCCGCCAAAGAAAGGAAAGTTAAAACCACTCCAGCAGCACAAATCCCATTTTATTTGCCGATTAAAAATCAAAATTTATCTCAAAATTTCACCCACAAAAGTATGCAAATAATAAATAGTTAATATACAAGTGATGTGAAAAGTTGAGATATAGACCCTGTCCTATGATCATGATAAACGGATGGAAATCTCAGGTAGGATTATAGTAATTTCACAGATTTTTTAATATTATCATTTCGACCAAAATTGAAATCTACCATATTTTACCAGAAAGTCTGTATTTTCCATCAGAAATGTCTGATTTTCCAAAAATGTGAAAAAAGTTTCAACAATATCAATCAAATGCATACTGTAATAAATCATATTGCCTCGGTACAGTTCTATTAGTTATCCACTGCATGTTCACACAATACGGAAAAATACCTATGGTTTGGCATGATATGGCACAAACCATAGGTATTTTTCTGTATTGTGTGAACATGCAGGGGATAACAAATTTATCGTTTAGTCCAAAGGCCCACAAAAGAAAAAGTATTTTTAAAACACTCGCGGAAAACGGAACTTCCTTTAACAAACAAGGCGCTGAATTCTCTTCCCTTCCTACCTCCGTAAAATCCCCCGAAGTAAACCACCCTTTAACAGGCTCTGCGCCGCACCTCTGTTTAAATCATCCGCCATTTTATTTGTTTATTATTTACGTCTCATATTTTAAGCAACTCTTCCACAGACACAAAGCAATCGCTTTACACGGTTAACTGGTAACGCGGTCCTGGGAACGCGGTTACTCAACGATATGGAATATATCGTGTGGTTTGACTTTCTTGTTTACACGATATGGATCAGATTTCATACGTGTTAACCAATGAGATTGAAGTATTTACACTTACTAAACGATAAAATTCTGATACACCATGTATACAGTGTAATTGAAAGATTAATTATGTAACACGGATCACTTAATTTCAATTTTAACTGATAATGTTGGCAGGAAAATTAGTAAGCCTAAGGCCAACAAAAAAAAATAAAGTTTCTCTCAGAAAAAACCTGAAAAAAGGCTATGCGAAATGCTTTTTTTTAAACATGAGACGACTTAAAAAACCAAACATGAGACAGGCTCTGTGAAATGTTTATTTGAACACTACCATAGGTAGAAACAAATCTCATTTTGTTGAAACATTGAACTGTATTTAACTTCTATTTGTATGTGGCTATTCTACTCTGGTAAGCAAAGAAAATGAAGCTGACATACATGGTACTTCACAATGTGAAGAAGCTTATTTCCAAAAGTTCAAGACAAAAGTGGGGGGGGGGGACAATGAAATGCACATTTTAATAGCTATGCAAGCATTCTTCTGAGACAAACTTGTATTTTTATTTTGCTTACACATAAGCTTTGTTGAGCTTGACGACATGCTGAGCACTCAGAGCCCTCACCCGCCCTTGGATCTATCAGAAATTCAAAATTTTAGATTTTTACTAGAAATGCAAAGGCTTGTTCTGAATTTGTGTTTGCCATGAGGAATATATCTAAAAAAAGCTCCCAAAAGGATAATTCGTGAATGGAGTGGAACGAAAGTATAACTGAAAATACTGAAAAAACACCCCAAAACAGTGTTAGTGTGTTAGTTAGTTAGTTAGTTAGTTCGTTAGTTAGTTAGTTAGTTAGTTAGTTAGTTAGTTAGTTAGTTAGTTAGTTAGTTAGTTAGTTAGTTAGTTGTTAGTAAATTAATTTCTTCTTTTAAATGATTGATTGCACCGATCTGTACCTTTACCCCTCTGCAAGAGCATCTGATTAAAAAAACACATCCCAAAACAAGTATATGATACGCTTTACAAACAACACTCATTTCAGTATACAGGCCTAATTGTATGCTTATCAAAACTTCCGGTTTGTCCTACTGATATCCAGTGTAACAGTTTTCCTTTCAATGTTAAACAGCCGTGCAGGCTTGCTTTCCAATCAAAGCAAACATTCATGCTTATGAGCATCCCCCTCTATTGTCTATTGCACTTACACGAGACAGTTATCTCACTGCATCATTCACTGATCGCGGCAAACACATGCGCGCAACCTCTCAAGTCGCTGGCCTATATACACACGTATAGAAAGACAGAATATACATACGTACGTGTGCGTAAACGCTGTGCCTATGAATTTACATCACTGTCCAACGGAAGACAAATAGCCTGTGGGGGTGGAGGGGGGGGGGGGGGCACTGACATTGGAAAGGGGTATATGTGCCGCCCTGCCCCTTTTATCCCCATTTTATTGAAACTTCAACAATCACAACAAATTCCATTCCAACAGCCCAAATATTTTGAAAAATTTACGTTTTAAAAACCAAATCGAAAATTGTGTTCTTACTAATTAAATTTGAAAAAACAAACCAATTCTTAAAACCTACTTTTTCAAGAAAATCAGTTAAGACCATATTTTTCCTTATAAAATTCTCTCAGTTCAGCTCTGAAGCCCCCCTTTTTGAGACCCTGGGTGGCACACCCTACCAAAAAAGAGAGTTGAGTGCCACCCCCCTGCCCCGGTACACATAGAGTATAGTCACCATCAATTTGTAAATTGCAAACAATTTAAGCAGCCTTTGTCTCATACTATGATCTCATTGTAGACAAAGTTACCATATTTGACATACTTAAGGAGACAAACAAGTGTAACCAATCACTAGCAGGGAGCAAAAACTTTGAACCAATTATCTCTTACAGTGGTACCCCCAACTTGCTGAAATATAGTAAGTGATTTGATAAAGCACTGTAATCCCCACTAAGCTAAACAAAGCATGACCTCTTCATGGGTGGCTGCTTCATAAGTTTGTTAATAGATGGAAACAATTGATACAAATATTGTTTGCCATAGTTGAGAATATTGGATCAAATATTGTGATATTGGATCACTTCTCATGATCATGACTTAGATGAGGATATCAAACCATTTCCAGGTAAGCCAACCTTAAATTTGTTCATGTTCACTATGTAATTACATGTTGTTGGTTTGTTTTGTTTATTTTTTGTGTGTGTGGAGGGGGGAGGATGCATATTTCTCTCAGGGATCCCTCCCCCTGTCAGATCTATCCAGTGGCGTAGCTCGGGGGGGGGGGGGGGGGGGGGCAGGGGAGGCAGTTTCCCCCCAGACAGAATTTGTTGTGCCCCTGCCCCCTTCGTGCTTACATGCGTTAGAACCATTTAAAAATGACCATTTTTCGCCCAGGTTTTGATAAATAAAGGAAAATGTTATAGAGAAAACTGATTAAAACCCGGTGGATTGGCCGTTATTTGTTGACTGTGCTGTTTTTTGGACTGTTCGATTTTTTTTGACCGTGCGAAATTTGTTGACCTCCCACTTACTTAAAATTCACGAGGTGACTAGCTGCAAAAAAAGTTGGCAACCTTTTACGAAAATTTCAAACGAGAAATATTGCCCCCCCCCCCCCCCCCCGAAAAAAATCCTAGCTACGCCACTGGATCTATCATCAGTTATTCAAGAATAACTAATATTTTACATGGTGGGGTTCAAGTATTCTTTCTGGCATTTTGAAAAGGAGTGGATGTTGTGCATTTCATGGTGATATATGTTAGCTTGACGATATCATGTGCAAAATTGATTTGTCCACAAATGTCTTCTCATCGCTATGTCCAATGAGTCATGACTGTAAACTGTGGTTTAGTGCAGGTTTAGGCCAAACAAAGAAGATAGTCTGTCTCAGAAACATTTGGCAAATAAGCTAAGTGCTGTGCAATTTTATTTTTTTTTAGAAAAG
>CM069445.1:8421021-8646129 GCA_035610835.1 Ophiura sarsii | reverse complement strand
AGTTAGTTAGTTGTTAGTAAATTAATTTCTTCTTTAAATGATTGATTGCACCGATCTGTACCTTTACCCCTCTGCAAGAGCATCTGATTAAAAAAACACATCCCAAAACATGTATATGATACGCTTTACAAACAACACTCATTTCAGTATACAGGCCTAATTGTATGCTTATCAAAACTTTCCGGTTTGTCCTACTGATATCCAGTGTAACCGTTTTCCTTTCAATGTTAAACAGCCGTGCAGGCTTGCTTTCCAATCAAAGCAAACATTCATGCTTATGAGCATCCCCCTCTATTGTCTATTGCACTTACATGAGACAGTTATCTCACTGCATCATTCACTGATCGCAAACACATGCGCGCACCTCTCAAGTCGCTGGCCTTTATACACACGAAGTGTAGAAAGACAGAAGAAATACATACGTACGTGTGCGTTAACGATGTGCCTATGAATTTACATCACGTCCAACGGAAGACAAATAGCCCTGGGGCACTTACATTGGTAAGGGGTATATGTGCCGCCCTGAAGACCCCCCTTTTCACTCTCTTCTTCTAACTCTTAAGACCCCCTCTTTTGAGCCTGCATCAGCTCTTAAGACCCCCATTATTATTGAAATTCAACAATCACAAAAATTGACGTTCTGAAAACCAAATCGTTAATTGCGTTCTTACTAGTTTAATTTGAATAACAAACTAGTTCTTAAAACCTACTTTTCGAGAAAATCAGTCAAGACCCTATTTTCGTCATAAAATTATCTCAGTTCAGTTCCAAAGCCCCCTTATTGAGACCCTGGGCGGCACACCCCTACCAAAAAACAAGTTGAGTGTCACCCCCCCCCCCCCCCCCCCCCCCCCCCCCCCCCCCCCCCCCCCCCCCCCCCCCCCCCCCGGAACACATAGAGTGTAGTCACCATCAATTTGTAAATTGCAAAAATTCAAGCAGCCTTTGTCTCATACTCTGATCTTATTGTAGACAAAGTTACTATATTTGACATACTTAAGGAGACAACACAATTGGTGTAACCAATCACTAGCAGGGAGCAAAAACTTTGAACCAATTATCTCTTACACTGGTACCCCAACTTGCTGAAATATAGTAAGTGATTTGATAAAGCGCTGTAATCCCCACTAAGCTAAACAAAGCATGACCTCTTCATGGGTGGCTGTTTCTTAAGTTTGTTAATAGATGGAAACAATTGATACCAATATTGTTTGCCATAGTTGAGAATATTGGATCAAATATTGTGATATGGGATCACTTCTCATGATCATGATGACCTGACTTGGATGAGGATATCAAACCATTTCAAGGTAAGCCAACCTTAAATTTGTTCATGTTCCTATGTAATTACATGTTGTTGGTTTGTTTTGTTTATTTTTGTGTGTGGTGGGGTGGAGGGGGGGGGGGGGGGGGGGGGGGCGGGGGAGGATGCATATTTCTCTCAGGGATCCCCTCCCCCTGTCAGATCTATCCAGTGGCATAGGTGTTTTTTTTTTTTGGGGGGGGGGGGGGCAGGGGAGGCAGTTTCCCCAGACAGAATTTGTTGTGCCCCTGCCCCCTTGGTGCCCCCGCCCCACTCTCCGGATGTAGTGCTTACATGCGTTAGAACCATTTAAAAATGACCATTTTTTGCCCAGGTTTTGATAAATAAAGGAAAATGTTAGAGAAAACTGATTAAAACCCGGTGGATTGGCCATTATTGGTTGACTGTGCTGTTTTTTGGACTGTTCAATTTTTTGACCGTGCGAAATTTGTTGACCTCCCACTTACTTAAAATTCACGAGGTGACTAGCTGCAAAAAAAGTTGGGCCAACCTTTTACGAAAATTTCAGAAACCTTGCCCCCCCCCCCTGAAAAATATCCTAGCTACGCCACTGGATCTATCATCAGTTATTCAAGAATAACTGATATTTTACATGGTGGGGATCATGAGTATTCTTTCTGGCATTTTGAAAAGGAGTGGATGTTGTGCATTTCATGGTGATATATGTTAGTTTGACAATATCTTGTGCAAAATTGATTTGTCCACAAATGTCTTCTCATCCCTATGTCCAATGAGTCATGACTGTAAACTGTGGTTTAGTGCAGGTTTAGGCCAAACAAAGAAGATAGTCTGTCTCAGAAACATTTGGCAACTAAGCTAAGTGCTGTGCGATTTTTTAAAAAAATTTTAGAAAAGAGGCTATGATAGGCTGTTTTTGTCTCGCCTGATGTAATCAGAAAGAGACTATGTTATCACTATTTCTATCCGGCGTCCGCCGTATGCCGTCCGCCGTATGCCGTCCGCCGTGTGCTAAGAAATACCTTTGTGACGCGATATCTGGAGATCCGTAAGGCCTATCGTGATGGGACTTGGTGGAGGGAAGGGGGGTGGTGCGTTCTGTTGCTGATTGATTTTTCAAGGTCATCGGGGGTCATACAAGGTCATCGGGGTCAAATATGCTTAAAACTTTTGAGACGCGTTGTGACGCGATATCTAGAGATCCGTAAGGCCTATCTTGATGGGACTTGATGTCAGGGAAGGGGGTGGGGTGTTCTTTTGCTGATTAGATTTTCAAGGTCATTGGAGGTCATTCAAGGTCATCGGGGTCAAATATGGGGTCAAATAAGATCCGTAAGGCCGATCTTGATGGGATTTGGTGGAGGGAAGGGGGTGGTGTATTCTTTTTGCTGATTAAATTTTCAAGGTCATCGGAGGTCATTCAAGGTCATCAGGGGTCAAATATGGGGTCAAATAGATCTGTAAGGCCTATCTTGATGGGATTTGGTGGAGGGAAGGGGGGTGGTGTGTTCTTTTTGCTGATTAAATTTTCAAGGTCACCAGAGGTCATCGGGGTCAAATATGGGGTCAAATAGATCAGTTAGGCCTATATTGATGAGATTTGGTGGAGGGAAGGGGAGTGGTGTGTTCTTTTTGCTGAATAAATTTTCAAGGTCATCAGAGGTCATTCAAGGTCATCGGGGGTCAAATAAGATCCATAAGGCCTATCTTGATTGGATTTGGTGGAGGGAAGGGGGATGGTGTGTTCTTTTTGTTCTTAATTTTTCGGGGTCATCAGGGGTCAAATATGGGGTCAACTAGATCAGTAAGGCCTATCTTGATGGGATTTGGTGGAGGGAAGGGGGGGTGGTGTGTTCTTTTTGTTGATTAATTTTTCGGGGTCATCGGGGGTCAAATATGGGGTCAAATAGATCAGTAAGGCCTATCTTGATGGGAATTGGTGGACGGAAGAGGGATGGGGTGTTCTTTTTGTTGATTATTTTTTCGGGGTCATCGGGGGTCAAATATGGGGTCAAATAGATCAGTAAGGCCTATCTTGATGGGATTTGGTGGACGGAAGAGGGATGGGGTGTTCTTTTTGTTGATTATTTTTTCGGGGTCATCGGGGGTCAAATATGGGGTCAAATAGATCAGTAGGGCCTATCTTGATGGGATTTGGTGGAGGGAAGGGGGGTGGTGTGTTCTTTTTGTTGATTAATTTTTCGGGGTCAAATATGGGGTCAAATAGATCAGTAAGGCCTATCTTGATGGGATTTGGTGGAGGGAAGGGGGGGGGTGGTGTGTTCTTTTTGTTGATTAATTTTTCGGGGTCATCGGGGGTCAAATATGGGGTCAAATAGATCAGTAAGGCCTATCTTGATGGGATTTGGTGGAGGGAAGGGGGGGGGGGTGGTGTGTTCTTTTTGTTGATTAATTTTTCGGGGTCATCGGGGGTCAAATATGGGGTCAAATAGATCAGTAAGGCCTATCTTGATGGGATTTGGTGGAGGGAAGGGGGGTGGTGTGTTCTTTTTGTTGATTAATTTTTCGGGGTCATCGGGGGTCAAATATGGGGTCAAATAGATCAGTAAGGCCTATCTTGATTGGATTTGGTGGAGGGAAGGGGGGGGGGGTGGTGTATTCTTTTTGCTGATTACATTTTCAAGGTCATCGGAGGTCATTCAAGGTCATCTGGGGTCAAATAAGATCCGTAAGGCATATCTTGATGGGATTTGGTGGGCGGAAGAGGGATGGTGTGTTCTTTTTGTTGATTACTTTTTCGAGGTCATCAGAGATCATCTGGGGTCAAATAAGATCCGTAAGGCCTATCTTGATGTGATATGTTGGAGGGAAGGGGGTTGGTGTGTTCTTTTTGATGATTAAATTTTCAAGGTCATCAGAGGTCATCTGGGGTCAAATAAGATCTGTAAGGCCTATCTTGATGTGATTTGGTGTAGGGAAGGGGGTTGGTGTGTTCTTTTTGTTGATTAAATTTTTCAAGGTATTACATCCCTTGCATTTACTACAATGCATACCTCTGTGACAGTGCTACATTGTATCATATGTTTCATCATCATTTCTTTCAAGTCACTTTGATGAACAGGCGAGACGCGCCGTTCGAGAACTGCCTTGTTTGTTGTTGTTGCTAATCCAAACTTCAGAGAAATTTTTAAAAACTTTTATTTCCAAAAAAAAAAAATCCCCCCCAAAAGGTTTTTAGGCCTCAGCGCATTCACAACCTTTGCCCCCCTTCCCCCAGTCAGCTCAAGTCCCATCCCATTTTGTCCCCCAAACAATCAAAAATGTTGAGTTTTAATGTCAAAGTTACTTAAAATTGTTCTAAAAAGTCCAATTCAGAAAAAAATATGCTAATTTCAGGCATTTTTAACATTGAAAGCCAACATTTTTTGTGAGCTCTGCGCTCATCCCCCTGAAACAATTTTCTTACCCCACCATCCGCTCATCCCCCTGAAACAATTTTCTTACCCCACCATTTTTTCTTCTCCCCTGTTTGCCCCCTCCCCAAAATGTTGATTCTGATGCCGTCACTGCTTATATGTACATACCATATTTTAGTTTTTCACCATCATCATCATCATCATCATCCAAATTTTTCAAAAAGAAAAAAGAAGTAATTATAATCTAAAATGGCTGTAAAAATGGTTAACTTTTTCTAATGTAGCTATTTTTCAGAAAATGTTGATATTTTATAATACGCATCCTAGTATTGTAACATATGAGTCATATATTCAGTGTTTCCCTCTTGAATAAAAAAAACCCAGATGTCCCATTTAACTTTCCGAGAACATTTTGTGATGACATTTCTATAGGCCTATACCGCAATGGGTGTTCTAATCTAATTGTGATGGAGTAAACACATTTGGGAAGTGAAACCAACCGACTGGGTGACTTGAGTGCAATGTTCTCAATCTTAATCCGCATTTGAATGAATTGGGGAATATTTGAGCATTATGAATGGGAAAACCTGGATGGTTGCCAGAAAAATGCCCGGGGGGGGGGGGGGGGGGGGGGGGTGGTTCTTCTACCAACATCACATGTGGATGTGCTTCCCAGACTTTGAAATTCTGACTTTTAATATACCTGCATAATGCAAAATTAACACCCGATCAGTATACCAAACTTGGTGAAATGTCTATACCGATCAATGTACCCTTGTTACACATGTATATACAATAAACAGAAGGTAAGTATAAAATTGTGTTCTCAAAAGTGTATATTAACCAAGATTAGGTTCTCAAAAGTGTATTTTAAATAGATAAACTTCGGATATTGGAAGTTCAGCGGTTATTGAATATGCCAGGCCTTTTTTAGGGGGGGGGGGGGGGGATTAATAAACAGAGAGAGAAGATGATAAAAAATGTATAACCTTGAAGCTGCATAATATCTTTGTTTCATGTTCAATTTCAATAAATAAGGTGTCATTTAAATATAAAGAATAATTTCGCAACTTGAATTTTAAATCTCAATTTCATTTCTGGATATAAACTGGTCAATTTTGATGTGATGGGTCACAAATATGTATTTAAATGTTCACCTTTATGATTGTTATAAAGTGAAATTTAGTAAATGTGATTAGAAATGTGTGGGTGTGTGGCCTATAAAGGTGAATGCACTCATCATACTATAATTTGCCGTATGTTGTATGTATGTATGTATCCATAAAGGCTCTCTCAGTTTGCAACTAAACGCCGTGAATGTTGCACTGATAAAAGATGATTATAATGCGGGTGTTATAAACTATAAATGGCTGAAAACCGTACAGAATTGACCGAGATATGAGCAAAAGAGTAAAATCCAGGGCCTTTTCAAACTGTTTCTACGGGCCATTTGTTGATTTTTGTGCGTACTGCAACCATGTAGTTGGCGCGTAACACATAACGCGTCGTAGTGCGCCATGCAAAATTAACGCTCACGCGCACTACACCCACGCACCCCTACACACGCGGGCGGGAAAATATTGGAGAAATACGCTGCGCTAAGGGACTTGGTTAATTTAGGCCTTGAAGGTTTATAAGCACGGGCGAGCGGGAACGGCGGAAGGGGCGGGGACTGCGGGCGAGGGACGGCAGGGGGGATGGCGAGGGGAGGCCATGAAGTAATGAGGTTTGGGAGGCAGGAGGATAATGAAGAACGCTACGGGAGTTAGTTAATTTAGGCCTTGAAGGCTTAGATAGGCCTAAGCACGCGGGGCGAGGGGAGGCCATGAAGTAATGAGGTTTGGGAGGCAGGGGGTTAATGAAGAAATGTGATACACTAACAGGGAGGGTCACGAGGTGGAAGGAAATACATGTAGTATGGTTAAAAGTATAAACCAGGGGATACAGCCTCGGCTTGGGGAGATGGTTTAGGTTTAGTTAGGCCGTGGGTGTTGAGATAAGCACGGTGCGGGGGCGGGGGCAGAACGGGGCGAGGTTTTTTTTAATGAAGTAATGAGATTTGGGTGGCAGTGGGTTAAAGAATGGTTATAAATCAACTTGATTGGGGGTGGGGGTTGTAGGGGTTTATATTGCCTTTAGGAGGGAAATGATTATAAAATCAACCTTTTAAAAACCAAATTGGGGGGGGGGGGTTGGGTTGTAGGAGGTTTATGTGGTTTCAAAGGTAGGTAATGTGGCGTAACCATCTAGCGGGGACCCGAGCGCAGCGAGGGTACGCCGCTAGTCAGACATAATAGGCAGATAGTGTAATGCTATTTGTACGTCATATATGCACTGCAAAAGTGGAACAATTTGCGCGAGTAATTTTTGCATTTTGCACATTTTGAACAATTTTACTTGTTTTTATTTTCGCGATTTTGAGCTTCCTTAGGCCAAAAAAAAGAAGAAGTTGACTTGCCCTTTCCGACCGACCTGAATTTTCGAAATCTAGGGTCGCTATTTTTTTTATTTTTTAATTTTTAAAAAAAAAAAAAATATTTTTTTTGAAAGAAGCACATAACAATAAAGAAAGATGAAAACATGTTTTTGAGTAGTATCTGCTTGTTTAAATTTTAAAAAAATAAAAAATAAAAAAATAAAAATAAAATAATAATAATAAAAATAAATAAAACTTCTTTAAAACATGTTTTTGTGTAGTGTCTAATTTTCAAAAATTAAAAAAAACACCAAAAACTGACCGTCCAACCCAGACTCTGGCCCTGAAAGGGCAAGTCAATTTTTTTTTTTTTGCCTTACGTAGACCTACCTACAAAATGAATATTCTGGCATTTTTATTTTCGCTTGCTGATTTTAGCGCAAAAAGTGCAAAAATAAATGTAGCGCGAAAATTGCCACTTTTAGTACAGTATATTCTGTACATGTACATGTTGTCCCAGAAAAAATATCAAGACCTGTAAATTAATTTCGACAACATCAGTGACTTGACTAGACTTTGGCTGTAGATATAACAGGAATTTTACTTTGACTTGACTTGACTTACTTCACTAAACTTGACTATAGTTTATAGATCAGTTCCAAATTGGTGAGAATTATTTGGTTTTTATCTCTCCGCGCGCAAAAGTAACCAGGTGACACACGGTTTTGGTCGTATGCACGTGGTTTCAGTCGCACGCACGTGTCACACATTATGCACAGTGTGCATGATGCCTTCACGCACGCCCGCATCCGTCTGTATTCATTCGCTGCTGTAAGGAGGCTTCACCAATTTGGAACTGATCATGAAAACTGATTAAGTCTTAATTTGACAAGAGTCGCATCTTTCTTTGACTTGACTTAGGCCAAAAAAGAAATTTGTTTGCTTGCCCTCCGCGACCGACCGAAAAAACACACACAAAACGGGTCGCGTTTATTGTTTGTTTTTTTAAAATATTTTTTAACTCCGAAAAATTTCATAATTTTGGAAAATATTTGGTTCCAAAGATGTAGAAATAAATTCTATGAAATGTTTTGAAGTCCAATTTATCAAATGTAAGTGAAAAATATTGCGTTTGTACATTACATGTGTAAATTGCACTTTTTGTCGAAGCCCAGTATAGGGAAAAAACAGAAAACAAAAACCTTACCTATTGACAAGAGTCGGAACTTTTCTTTGACTTGATTTAGGCCAAAAAAGAAATTTGGTATCTTGGGAAGGGGGGGTCATGTGTTTTTTGGTTGTTGCTTTCTTCCAGCTACCGGCCCCCCTCCGGTAGAAATAATGAACGGTCCCTTACTTATTGTGATGACTGTATATCAAGCATAATATGTGTATGGATGTTTATCATGTTTATACTGTTTAGAATGCTGTACTAAGGGACAGGATTTTTAATTATTCTGCAGGCATGGCAAACACAAAAAAAACGGGTCACGTTTATTGTTTTTTTTAAAAAATATTGTTGAACTCCGAAAATTTCATAATTTTGGACATATTTTGTCCCAAAGATGTAGAAATAAATTCTATGAAATGTTTTGAAGTCCAATTTATCAAATGTAAGTGAAAAATATTGCGTTTGTACATTACATGTGTAAATTGCACTTTTTGTCGAAGCCCGGTATAGGGAAAAAACAGAAAACAAAAACCTAACCTACCGACCGACCCATAATTTTGTTCTCTCTGGAGGGCAACCAAACATATTCTTTTTTTTGGCCTTATTACTGTATCTTTTAGTCACAACACTACCATATTAACCAAGAGGAGAAAACATGTCATTAAACAATGCATTGCACAAGCCAAAGAGCCCTTACCATAACCATCCCAACTGAACTTCTTTTTCTTAGGACGTACTATAACTGATTGTGTAGCTCATGTCCTGTATTGCAACACATCAACTAATTGGGTTCATGTGTCATTCCCTCAATTCACTTTACAGGTTCAATCTGTTATATGGTATACTAATCGCAAAATATGGGTAAAAAGTAACTAAGGCAGTATCATTCGTTCTACCAGGTTTAGTGAGTTTGGGATCTACTGCCCCGGGGGTAGGGGGTGCTTACTCTTTTGTAAGGATGTATAATCCTGAGTATCAAAAGCAAGGGCTTCCAAACTGATTTTTAATACACACAAATATCGAATTCAGCAGTTTATACACAAGTTGTGACTCGGGTACCTTTTTCACTCAGCTTTCCAGTTTGGCACAATTGAAACTTCACCAGACACCCCCCAACAACCCAATCACCTCTACTTATCAAACTTATCATTGGGAAAACAACCTGGGAACAAAGACTTGATCTATAGCCTACTGGATATAGCCTATACAGGGAGGACCATATCCTATATACTGCCAGGCATATACAGGGAGGACCATATCCTATATACCGCCAGGCATAAGGAACTGCTTTTTGTCGGAGGAGTTACTTACCGTGCAGTTGGATTCCATGCAGCCATGGTGATCTCTCTGCTTGTGTTGTGGGGTGTGTTTGGGGTAGCCTCGCCCCAGTTCTCCCCCTTCTTCTTTGTGTGTAACTACCATGGCGGTTTGGATCAAGGAGACTTGGACCAGGGAGAGGTGGCGTTATCGGTCGCTATAGAGGGCAGTCCAGCTTACTACGTGCCAGGACATATGTATCAAGGTACGATGAAGTGGGAGTTTTTGGGTGTGGTTTTTTTCTTGTTGTCCTTACAAAAATTTAAATCCATCTTTTCCAGAAATTACACAATTTGACATCTATTTTTCTCACTTCGTATATTTGACATAGTTTTGACATAGTATACCACTTTGTTTATGTCATTTTGAGTAACTTTCAATTTTTTGTTGACCAAACAGGCTAGATAGGCATTTAGATAATTCTTTTAGGCATAATTTGATACCAAATTTTCCCCCTAACGCGATAACAACAAAGATAAACCATGATTAGCACCATTTAATAAAAATATCCCATTTTCAAAAGTCTCATTTCCAATACACAGCACGAGAAGAAAGGACCAATTGGGGTCTCTCGGGGTGTGTGTATTAGCCAGGATTGACGGGTCTATCGATCGCACAGTATTGCGTTGGGTCTAACGACATTGTGTGTGTTAACAATTGGTCCTTTTTTCTTTTGCTGTGTATTGGAAATGCGACTTTTGAAAATGGGATATTTTTCTTTAAATGGTGCTAATCATGGTTTATTTTTGTTGTTAGGGGGCAAATTTGGTATCAAAGTATGCCTAAAAGATTCATCTAAATGCCCATCTAGCTTGTTTGGTCAAAACAAAATTGAATGTTACTCAAAATGACATAAACAAAGTGGTATACTTTCTTTTGTTGAACCCTTTATATCAAATTAAAGTTGAATTGTGACATAATTTTGACATACAAACTCATTATTTGACAAACATTTGACACAATCACATGTATGTCCAAACCTATTTAAAACAACTTTAATACATTTTTGATATCTATTTGACATGAACATTTCTGCAAGCTAGTGCAGCATAAGTTTGGAGGTAACTTCAGTGTGCAAGCTTGTGATCGCAATAATTCAAATGCCAGATGTCACATTGTAGTTGCACACGTAATATCATGATGCGTTCTGTAAAATATGCGCTGGCTGCGCCTCCAAACGATTCGATCCGTGGCGCATGCAGAGACTGATTTTCCCCTTCAAATTTGACCGGTTTTTCTCCCTTGATAGTTTAAATCATAACATAACATAACAATTAATATTTATATAGCGCTATTCCATCTAGATCATAGCATAGCGCATGATACACATTATACATTATACACTCTTAGCAGTGTCAAACCAATCAGAAAGCAAGAAACTAAAATATGTGGAGTGCATTGAAAGTGTCTAATGTACTCCACATGTGCGCTGTTCAACGCGCGATTTGTTTTGATTCGTTGTTCAGGAATCCGGGGTTCGCCTATTTTCACTGTGGGTGTTAGCAAACTTGTTAACATGTTTTATTTGTTTTTACGTAGATCAAAATTATGCTTAAAATTGTGAATTTTGATTTGTATAGTGTCTTTTATGAATTAGGTCAATACATGCATATGTTTTGTTTCTCGAAAAATTAGACAAATCAATGCACTTGCGCAAATGTTGATATGCTCACAATAGCACTCCTGTGCGGGTCTTGCCATTATTCACACATCAACGTCAGCGCGTGTGCATTGATTTGTCTAATTTCTCTTGATACAACACATACACATTTATTGACCTATAAATAACACGCCCGGAGAGTTAGGGTTAATATATTAATACACATTTTAAATGTTATATATTTTGTCATTACACCTTTCCAGTAAGCATTTCTACAAGTAGTGACTTCAATGGATTGCTCATCACTAGCCTGTCACAGTATTCCCCATTTGACTCCCAGCTCAACCCGGCCATGTCTTTCCATCTTGGTGGCCAGCAGGGGGTACCCACCCACTCCAACCTTGGGACTAATCACATGTGTTCCATAGTGCACCAACATATGGGTCTTATGCCAAGAAAGAGCTCAGAGTTCTACTGGATAGCACCCCCGGAAGGCAGCGAATGTGTAAACTTCTTGTAAGTGAATTTGTTCAGATTTTTCAGAGTTCCTTTAGTATACCTTACCACTGCATGTCTTCAATGGGGACTTTTAAAGAACGACCCATACACTTACACAGTGTGGAATACAAATGGTAGGGTATTCTAAAGCTTACCAGATTTTTCTCATGTTTAATAATTCAATATAAAAAATATAATTATAACGTGGGTAAAACCATCCGATGGAAGAGTGCTCAACCCTTTGCCTTTCGTAAACATAAATTTAAGATTTTATTTTACATAGTGCTTTACAGTACTGTTTCGTTGGGGCCTGAGAACAGACCCTCACTCCTCAGAAACAAGATGCATAAAGCAAAAAAAACCCAAAACAAAACAAAACTGTATTTTGAGAAGATGGACAGACCTTGGAAGTGGGGAGGGAAAAAATAATGTCATGGGTTTTTTTTCTTCCAAAAGATACTGACAAAATCACAAATTTTGATGAACAAAATGTTCACACATTTTTTATTTTTTGGTAGTTATGTTTTTACAAACTATTCTGGCAATATCAAACATTTTGAAGAACAAATTAAAAAGGGGATTTAATTTTAAATGTCAACAGATTTCAAATCTTTTTGAAAGTTTGACAATTAATTGAAATTGTGTCGATTTGAAAAAAAAAAGAAAAAAAATCAAATTTGCAAATTATGAGGTGGTAGGGCCCATAGAACTTGGTTTTATTTTAACTGTAACATGCCCGATGCATCCTCAATGGGATATATGCAAAACCTTTTGTAAGGTGTTGTTTATTTATGTACATGTGTAATGATGTTTAGATTCAGGATATTTTGTTGATAATTAAGCCTTAATATGTTTACATTAACACACAGCGTCTGTTTAATGTCACTTAGAGGGTGCACTATTGGTTTCCTGTCACAGTGAGTGTATAGGGGATTTGCCATTGCATTCTTCTTAGGGAAGACTGGCAGAGGGATGCACTATTAGACTTTTTTAGGGGGGGGGGGGTTGCTGGAAGTTTTTGGGAAATATCCTTGATGCACTATAATGTTAGCAGGAAAAAAACTTGACGCACTATACTATGAGCAGAAAAAACCCCTATATGAGCAAATTCTTTTTTGACACACTATATGAGTGAAAAAACCCAACTTGACTCTCTATATGAGGGAAAAACAACAACTTTGCCAATTCACTTTCCACACAAAAATAGAAAAATAAAAAGATGTGGATAGTTTATTCAAAATACATATATTCATGTCAAAGAAATCAATTTGTTTGGTGGTTGGTTTAAGGCTTGAGGAGTAAACCCTTTAGTCCACACATTGTTTTCAAGTAGAGTGGACACTCATCTCATATAGATAATCTGATTGTCTTTATGTGTCTTATTTCTCTGCAATGCTTCAGGCAGTGGCGGCACTACGGGAGGCATGAGGGGGGGAGATACCGAAGTCATGACCTTTTCCCCAAGTTCCAACCCTCCCCTCCATTTTGGGCCCAAACAATCGAAAATATTGAGTTTTAATGTCAAAATTACTGAAAATTTGTCTTAAATGTCTAATTCAGAACAAATTTAGCAAATTTCAGGCAATGTTTATAGAAGACTGGCAGGATTCACCATTAGATTTATGGAGGGGGGGGGGGGGGACAAAACCTTGACGCTTTATAATTTGACTCAGGAAAAAAACTTGACGCACTATATAAATATTTAGCAGAAAAACCCCTAAATGAGCGAGAGAATTTTGTTTTGACACACTCTGAGTGAAAAAAACCAACTTGACTCTCTATATGAGGGGAACACTCTCTATAATATATGAGGGGAAAACAACAACTTGGCCAATTTACTTTCCACACACAAAAAAAAAATATATATAAGATGTGGATAGTTTATTCAAAATAGTATCTTTTCATGTCAAAGAAATCAAATTGTTTGGTGGTTGGTTTTTAAACACCACCAAACAACTTGCAGAGTATAACCCATTAGTCCACACATTGTTTTCAAGCAGATAATAATATAATAATAATAATAATAATAACCATATTTGTATAGCGCCTAACATCGAGATCCCTAAGCGCTTTAACATAAAAAACATAATAACAAACAAATACATGGATATGGACTACAATTAAAAAGTCTTTGTGAACAAATGAGTCTTTAAGGATTTCTTAAACTGAAATATAGTCTCTGCATTTTTCACATGAAGTGGAATATTATTCCAGAGTTGTGCAGCTGACACAGAGAAGGAACGTTGACCATACTGAGTGGACGTTGAGTAGACATTCATCTCATATATGGATAATCTGATTGTCTTTATGTGTCTTATTTCTCTGCAATGCTTCAGGCTCAGTGGTGGCACTACGGGAGGCATGAGGGGGAGGGGAATGCCCCATGTCACTACATTTCCCCCCAAGTTCACCCCCCCCCCCCCCATTTTGGGCCTCCAAACAATCAAAAATATTGAGTTTTGATATCAAGATTACTGAAAATGTCCCTGAAATGTCTAATTCAGAACAAATGTAGCTCATTTCAGGCAATTTTACATTAAAGCCTCTTTTTAAGAGACAAGAACAAAAAACTTGCTGTAAAGAGGCAAGGAAGAACCCACCTTGATCTCACATTGTTCCTATTTGGACCGGTTTCTCGTACATATTTCTCTTTTATTATTTGATATTTCTAGAGCAACAGCTAGTCTTCAACAACAGGTGTTATTTAAGGATGCTTTGGCACTACAAATCTGTGAGGCTGGGATGCCAACTGAGGCCCCGTATAGACCACAGTTAGGTAAGAGGTGGTTTTATTTTATTTTATACTTACGCCTATACCCTCATCACAGAAGCTTTTGCTCAGGGATGTGCCGCCAGCAAAGTGAAAATTGACCCAAATATTTATCAATATTTTGGGGGAAATAGACCCATATATTTACCAAAATCCCATAATTTTCCTACAGATTTGACAGATTTTGCTACATTTCTGTGAACGACACCAAATTTAAGTATTTTAGACTCATACATTTATCAAAATGGCTATGAAAAGGGGTCATTCATTTTTACCAGAGGGGTGAAAAATGGGACCCTATTTTGCTGCACATCCCCTGTGACCTCATAAGTACACCCCCTACAGGAACTATGAGGGGAAATAATGGGTCATACAGGGTGACCAAGTATTATTTATACCACCATTCTGAAGGATCATGTCAGTTTGGCTCTGAAACCCAAGTTTTTTTGTCACCATATAATTGCCTGCCATGAATACATATTTAGATACACTGAATGAAGCAGGAAGAACAGTATAGGCCTTAGCTATAGAATTGCAAAGGTATTTTTAGGTTTTTGGCAAGTTTGAGGTTTAGACATTGGATTTGGTAGCTTCAGAACAAGATTTGAAAATGGGGTGCCCCTAAAACCTCCCTCGTGGGAGGGGGGGGGGGGGTGTCTCTGAAAAAGACCTCAACAATGGGTGCCACCAAAAACCTCTTGAGAGAAGTTTTCTTAGAAGACGACATCATAATTGGCGCCCCCCAGTCCATTTGTGGAATAATTTACCGCGTCACATCAGCAGGCATGCCTCATTACTGTTTCAATTAAGAAGATGTTAAAGGGACATTAAGTGGTGTTGAAAATTTTAAATGTTTAAAAATTTACTTCAGAATTCAAGAAGAACATTAAAAATTGCCATTATTGTTGTTTCTACTAACAAAAACACAGCAAAACTTGATTAAAACAATACATACATATATACATCATCGCTATTTATTAAAAAACGCCCTCTATGCAAATATCGTTCGCGTTATGTATCACGCGTACTGCAGGGGGATACTGTCGGACGTAAAATGCTCGTCCCGGCTGTACGAGCATTTTTGAATCGACGTTTTCTTGTACAAAGAGGGCTGATTTTTCTTAATCCTTATAGGTGTAAAAACCGTTCATATATGTAATACAATTATAAAAATATACTAATCCCAGTTTTTATCATAATTGAGGGCGCAGCCTCCAACACATCTCTGTGTCCCTTTAACAACTCACTTGTTCCACCATCATAGTGCACGTAATGTTTAACTCTGTTTTCTATAATGTAATGTTTTATTTTGTTAATGTGTAAGAGCGCTATATTAATGCTCATTGTTATTTATTATTTATTATTTATTGTCGAACAAGAAATGGTGTGACCAGAAATAAATGCACTTTTCAAAATCAATAATGCACCCCAAATAAGGCTATATTTAAAAAAAAACCATTTGTCTCAAAGCTCCCGCACGCGTTAGTTAATTGATGCGTGTTAGAAAGAAAGAAAAAAAAAAAAATATATATATATATATATTTTTTTTTTTTTCAAAAAAAAAAAAAAAAAATCCCAAAATGTCACAGATTTGTCAGATTTTCATTGATCACATCATTTTAAATACAAAAGGTCACTTTTACAAGGATTTCAATATTTTATATATATATATATATATATTTTTAAAAACTTTAAAAAAACGCATACAAAAACGCATTCCGCATTTAGTTTTGAAAAACTGAGAGCTTTGAGACAAAAGATTTTTTAATATAGCCTAATCATGAAACACAATTTAACATATCTAATAGGTTCTGGAGTATGGATATTTTCTGCACAGGCAAAAGATAGCCAAGTCTAAACACTAGCATTTTGTATTGACTTGCTTTGATATCTTTATATTTAAGGATGTACACATTTGTCAAGTATGGTGTGATCTTTGTTTATGTCATTAACAGTAGGAAAGAATGCAGAGAAGAATGTCAAACGCTTTGGCTTGATTACTATCAAAATTCTTAATCACAATAACAAAAGAATGGCCCAAAAGTAGCAATTTTTGAGACATTTATTGTTTGCGCTTTTTCAACAAATATTGTAAAAAATTAACAAAATATAGTATTTTAAAGATGTGTTCCATAACGAGAAGCTCATTATTTTATATGGAATTTTTTTTTTCAATTAGATATTGCTAAACAGAATTGTCAAAATAATGTTTTCAAATGTCATGTCACAAAAAAGTAAATATATCGTCTTCACAATTTATCAGTTTGCTCTTCAAGTACCTAACAGGGTTTACACCATATACTGTAAAAGTGGTAATTTTTCGTGTGATTAAATTTTCACGCTTTGCTGATTTTCATCCAATTTACTTGTTTTTAAATTCGCGATTTGTAATTTCATCACATAGACTTATACACAAAATAAATATGTTCGCATATTTTATTTTCGCGGTCTTGGAAATTGAAAAGCGCGAAAATGAATGATGTGCGAACATTTCCACGTTTACAGTAACTACCAGAGGATCCAGGTCAAGGACTGAATAAATTCCAGAGGGGAAAAAAAAAGATGCACCATTTTATTTTTTATTTTAATTTGCCATGGTTACTTACTTGAATAAGTTGTGGTTGGTTGTGCAAGTCGACACCTCAATGGCATTGTTCTTTGTCGTTTTGTTTATCGTAGCCATGGTGCACAGCGAGGGCGTGATATTGCGAGATGATTTTGATTCGTCGAGAGATCTGGATTACACCATATGGTAAGTTTCAAAAAGTTTCAGTGTTTATCGTTATCATGGCATGTATTCTGAATTCTGAAGGTGACAAATTGGCATGCACTTTGAGATTGTGTTAAGTATACATTCCTCAAAATAAGTAACTGGCCAGGTAATAAATATATTCTTAACTCCAAAACAAATGCTCCTACGTAACAATATCAAGTTATAAAGTTGTAAAGAAATGCCTTCACTTTAATTTGAGACATTGTTCACAAAGATCGGTTATTAATTAAGAACGCTACATTGAAAAGGTTAGAACAAAGTGCATTTTACATTTTCACACTTGGGTTTTGAACACGCTGGACAGTGTGGCAGGTATGTGTATGGGCTGCATTGATCAATTGAAGCATCCCCAATCCTCATCTTACAATCGACCTGTGAGTTGTCGCTACCAGTTAGTCAATAATCTGCCTGTTGCTAGTCTGAGGCTGCATGTATAGAAGAACAAAATGTTAAAATGAAAAACGAAACTTTGTTTTCTGGTTTTGGGCACATAACTGAGTGTGTAATATCTCAAATTAAGGAAAAGAAATGTCTTTACAACTTTATAATTTAATATTTTAAAGTAGGAGCTATAGTTTTTGAGGTGAGAGCATATTTATTACCTGGTCAGTTGCAGAGATAGCAGAGATAGGCCACATCACAAGAGAGCATTATAGCGGAAGCAATATAGTATGATCCGGGGGTGGGGGGGGGGGGGGGGTACTCGCCTAATACGGTATACAGGGATGATTTGTGCTGAAAAATTCCTGATAATGAGGTCACTTTTTACAAATGGGTCTATAATTATGATTATTACCCTTGTATAGGCCCTAGCTACTATGGGTAATACTTGTGGCAGGAGACTGGGAAACGTGATCGCTTAGGTTTGAATTTCAGATGCTTTACCATGCGAGGTCTTGTGGCCCTGCGAAATTGGCTCTATAATGAAGCAAAATCCTTAGATATGGGTACCATGTTTTCCAAAATCACCTTTAGAAATTGGTAGGGGTTTTGAATCTCCAGCGGCACACCCCGACCATACCAAATCCGAACATATTTTTGTTCTTATCATGTGCCAAACTGCAATAACGCAAATGGCACAACTATGTACTGTCAAGCAACAAACTTTCACTAGCATTTTAATTTCGCTAATTTCGCTCAGGTCTTCTATTCGTTAAATTAAAATGCCACTATATAATTAAGATTGTATTTGTAGGTTAATTATAGCAAGTTGATTCACATTAAGCCAAATTTTAATGAAATGTAAGTGTTTTATAGTATTTATTCATGCCTTTCATGACTCAACTCATCATGAAATATCCTTTTTGCTTGTTTTACCATTATTAAAGATCCAACATGTTTTATTACATTACATCAAGCAGTAGTGAAAGGCACTGTATATAGGTATTTTAGTCTCAGATTTGACCAGTGTGTTGTTAGGTGCTTTTTATATGGGGCAATATCCCTTTTAGGTTGTACTGACTGTACCAAGAGGGAGCTATAGCAACTCAGCTAGTAATGTTTCATCTGCATTAATAATCTACATGCTGCAAGGCAAGGAAAAACTCAATCCCATTCTATGGGCCTGACCGATCCATTTTTCTTAACACATTTTCAATGGTGTTTTTTTTTAGAAATTTGTTTTACAAAATTTAGAATTTTAGGTCGAAATGTTGAATTGTTTTTGAATTTTTTTGAATTTTTTAGAAATTATTTTGATTTTTTTCCTCTATATTCACCAAAGTGTTCACACATTTTTTGAAGACCACCACCTGCCCCCACAAGAAAAATGCTTACCCACCCTAAGAGGTCTGTTTGCCTGTAGAACAGAGTTGTTGTTTTCGTCGCCTAACAATAAAATAGTTTTTTAATTTTTTATTCATGGTATGATTTATTGTCATGGCAGCCAACCAGCTGAATTGGCACAATATAATTACAATAACAAGTATGCACATAAACATTAAAAATAAGTATGCACATAATATATCATTGAAAATGCAAGAATTACAAAAATATACATTTAAAATAAAAACACTTAAAATTTACAATTACATTTATGTCTCCAAGAAAATAATAAACGCTGCAGGGGACGTGTAAAATAATAAAAACATTATTGGTCACCAAAAGCAATTTAATGGGGTCTATAACTGCTTTCATAAAAGTTATGGCCCTTTAAACAAAGAGGTACAACCCCGGGTACAACAATGTGTAGGGAGTCATTATTGGTTCCCCCTAAGACATAACATTGTGTAATTGTTGTAGGGGAAATGATAAATTTTAAAACCTTTATTAGAAATGTTAGTGTTGCTTATTAACTCTTTCCATGTGGCTATTGGTTTTACCACATACAAGACATATTTTTCAGAAACCTTTCGGGACTTTCAAGGTCTATCTCAGGGATTACTTAAACAATTCTAGTCATGTTTGTACTTATTGTTAGGCATTTCTTATGCTGATCCCAAATATGCTAATGACATTCAATAGTTTTGACATTTTTGAAACATTTTGTGACATTTTGTAATGTCGTCTGCAGCGCCTGCCGCGTGGAAAGTGTTAATTATCCCTTTGCAATTAATACTTAGTTTTTTTGTCACATATTTGCTGATATCAAATGAGGGTAACCAAGCTTGCCATCATTCATCATTCATTATTCATTATTTTTGAAACTGTCATTATACTAATTGATGCTGGTGTATGGTGAACGTGGGGCTATCACACTGTTAATAGCGTGTAGAGATCTATACTAGTGTTCTACATTCCTATTATAGCTGCTACCAACTGGTGCACAGTATTTATTATATTTTTGGTGAAAGGGGCGGGGCACTGATGGATTACCGAGAAAAATGAAATTTGGAAACAATGAATTGTTTCAATAGAAAGGGTATATAGAAACTCTGAAGTGTAATAATTTATATTAAAAAGGGTTGAATGATGGAGTTAGATAGACATTTGTGACGCGATCAAGAGGAATGAGTCGGATGTCGACCCTGGTCGATAATGAGTTTTTAATACAGTTTTCAAGAAGACACCTAGAGCTTTCAGAAACTGAAAACCCCATGTCGATACAACGTTTTGCTCTAAAGTTATGTCAAATTGTATACATGAATTTCCTTCAAAACTTATGTAAGCCGCCATTTTGAAGTGGCCATATCTCAATTTGGGATTCCCCGACATCCGACTCATTCCTCTTGATCGCGTCACATTTGGTTTAACACTTACCACGCGACAGGCGTCTGCAGACGACATTCAAAAAGTTCACAAAATGTTTAAGAAATGTTACAATTATTAAAGTGAATTACCATATTTGGAATCACCATCAGAAATGCATTAAAATAAGTACAAACATTCCTAGTATTGGTTGAGTAATACTTGAGATAGACCTTAACAATTTGAGAAAGGTTTCTGAAAAAAACTGTTTTGTATTGGTAAAACTAATAGCCGCGTGGAAAGTGTTAAGTAATTTATGTGGTGAGTGGTGAAATTACCAAATTGATAAATTTTACACGATAGACAGCGAATTATGGTAAACGGTTTCAGATGGTAGTTAGTATATTGCTTAAAGGGACACAATGTCATGTTGAATTTTTTTAAATTTTAATTAATTTACTTCAGAATTCAAGATGAACATTAGAAATTGCCATTATTGTTGTTTCTACTAAAAAAACACCCAGCAAAACTTGATTAAAACAATGTTTTAAATATGTTGGACTACCACCCTTAACCATGTAAATGCTGGTTGCGGCTCTACCAGCATTTTTGAATCAACGTTTTGTTGTACAAAGAGGGCTGATTTTTCTTAATCCTTATAGGTGTAAGTTCATAAATGTAATACAATTGTAAAAATATACAAATCCCAGTTTTTATCATATATTTTTTTAATTGAGGGCGCTGCTGCCACCACATCTCTTAATGCCCCTTTAAGTATTACGTAGGTGCAAACAAACTGATTTCCAGGAAAAATGAGGGCGCACTTCAATACATATCTCTCAGTGCCTCTCTAAAATGCAAAAACTATGACATTTAATGCAAAAAACAGTGTTCATTGCTTTTTCAGTTTGAAAAATCACAATAATGAATTAAAATGCAGGTGCAACAAGGCAGTGCGGGCAGGTGAAAGGATGGTCTGCAAAAGGGCTTATAAATTGTTAAATTTGTCAGGTGCGGACCGGCCTGGAAAGATATGGGAAATTGGGAAGCTCCTTGCAGGGCAATTTGAGGGAAATTGGGGCATTTGGAGGGAAGGTTTTTTGCTCTTCCTTTAAAGAAATACATGTGAGAAATTGAGGGAAATTGTCCGTTTAGGAAGGACATTTGGGTTAGCTTGTCAGGAATTCAACATATTTTCTAGGCCTGGTTCACAAGATTTTGTGATCTTGTAATGTAAACTGTTAATTATTACCCTTGTGTTCACATGATCTACATATTAGGTCTGAGGTGTATGGAGGCAACATAAGTGACACATGTGGCACAGTGCTGCATGGTAACTCAATGGTGTTTTGTCAACCTGTTGGCATTAGAGAACTCACTACTGTGCATCTTAATACAACTACGGCGTCAGTGCTCCAATTTGCACTTAGTAAGTATATATTTAAAGGCCACATTGTTTTAGTAATATCAGGCATGAGAATTTTCAGGCTTAAACCTGAATTCAGTTTTTTTGCATTATCCAAATTTCTGCACTTTCTTTTAATTTCAGCCCATTTTTGGCCTTTTTAGCCCAATTTCACACACTTTTTTGTTTTCAATTATGTATATCATGCCTGTAATATTTACATGTGGCATTGTGCTCAATTGTTATTCAATGGTGTTTTGGCAGAATTTAAAAATAAAAAAAAGTTCAAAGGTGGAAATTGTTGTAGGGCTTGAACCCAAAGCTTTGTTTTGTAATTCACCACATATTTTCATACATAGGTTCAGGACAGTGTAGACTAGGGCATGGTGACTACAGCATTACAGTTTCCTATGCGGTAAATGATATGGTAGACTGGCATGTTATTGAAAAGATAAGGTAGGATACAGTAATAAAAGTTTAAATTTTTGCGTGTGTGAATTTTCGCGCTTTGCACATTTTGATCAAATAAGTTTGCTTCTTCTTATTTTCGCGATTTTGAGCTTCCTTACATAGACCTATATACATATACAAAAGGAATATATTCACAGGTTTTTATTTTCACGCTTGCTGATCTTAGCACGAAAAGCGTGAAAATAATGCAGCACGAAAATTTCGACTTTTACAGTAACCTACACAACTGAAGTAACCACTGCAAAAAGGAAAGTCTGCACTACTGTAAAAGTGTAATTTTTCATGTGTGTAATTTTTTGCGCTCTGCACATTTTGAACAATTGTAGATTAAGTGCCTTAGGGTGATTAAAAGTTTTTACACTAAAATGATTATTTAACAGAGTACCATCCGACACCAAGACAACCATCCACATCCTGCATCTGCCGCTAGAGGCCAGAAAAGAGGGCGCATGTCTACGCTTTCACCAGGACCTTGCCATGGATACCCATAGCTACCATGGTTGCTGGGCACTTGACAACATCCTCGTTAGCAACGCAGCATATCGTCCCAAAACCCTGGAGGAGGATTTTGACCCCATTGACCCTGGCAACTGGTTGTTTTTCCCTAATGGGGCAATCAAGGTAAGGACATTTAAGATGTTTTAAAAAATTGAAAGCCCTCACTTTGATAAAGATTTTGACCCCTTTGACCCTGGCAACTGGTTGTTTTTCCCTAATGGGGCGATCAAGGTAAGGACATTAAAGATGTTTTAAAAAATGAAAGCCCTCACTTTGATAGAGACCAAGTGCAGCATTTGTTGTGTGTGTGCTAACATTTTTCGGCAATGTCTGGCTAGACGTCCCGTAACTCAAGTGCGCATGCTCAAACCAATTAATGATACGTTGTAGCTATACGGTTTATTCCGTACGGGACGTGAGGCAAGATATAGCCCATTTTTCTTTGATCCAGTGGGTGTATATTGCATTGCATTGTATTGGAAATACAATATGTGATAAAAACGTGTGATCATTTGAATATATTCACTGATCTCAATTCTATAACCTATGTGGAAATTTGGTGTCTTTTATAGAGCCAGTAGATTGGCCAACTTGTTCGATCATAAAATAGATAAAAAGTTTGAACTGGTTCACCATAGGACAAGCAAAGAACTATCTCTTTAATATGTACTGAATGAATATATGATTCATTAATTTATGTGATGGGTTTTCCTATATTTGGATAAACAGGTTTTAATGGGTACACTGTTCTACTGGTTTGAACTATAGTTTAATCAGTTCCAAATTTAGATTTTTTAAAATCTTTCCGTGCGTAAAACTAATCCAAGTGTACGCTTGGCCACACGCATACGGTTTTGGTCGTACAAACTCATGGCACATATGATGTTTTTTGCATCCTTCTGTATTCATTCGCTGCTGTAAGGAGGCTTCACCAATTTGGAACTGATCAAACTATATATAGTTGCTATCAGCTTCTTGCTTTTGATTAAATAGTGATCTCTTAGGCCAACAAAATGTAATACTTTGTCTCAGCGGCCCACACACATCAATTTTTTCTTCTTATTTTATTCTTTTCTTTATTTTCATTTTATTTTTCCAATCTTTTTCCGATTAAAAAAACAAAACTAGTCAGTTTCGGTGATACTCAGCAACCTTGTGGCTGAGAACACACATTCAACTAAATTTGTGAAGTTAAGAGATAAAGAGAACACAAGCATACAATGTGCATTGATCATATGTGATTACCGTATTATCCCTATTAAGCGCCCAGGGCGGTTAGCTAAGTCATTTTGGGTGGGCGCTTAAATGTTACCTTTTTTAAACTTATTTATTGTGCTAAATAAAATGTACAATTGGTCATTTGAGGAGGCTGACCACTTGGCGGACTAACGAAAATGTACAATTGGTCATTTGAGGAGGCTGACCATTTCATGTACTAAATGAAGTATATGTACAAGTGGTCATTTGAGGATGCTGACCATTTGAAAAGGTGGGCGCTTATAAGGGATTGTTTGTTGGTAGTCATTGAGAGAAACAGGGGTGGGCGCTTATAAGGTCCTAGGCGCTTAATAGGGATAATACGGTACTTTTATTTAAAAACCATTGACTATATTATTATTTTTATAAAAAAAAGAAAAAAGAAAAGAACAATAGAGCGCATATATAGACCATAGCTTATTTTGGTTTAAATTTTTTTTTGCATAGAGCTTTTTAGCCAAAAGGTGCTGAAACAAAGTATTTAAGTTTGTTGGCCTTATACCTCTTCTGTGTACAGTCAAAGTGTCAGTCGGATGGAAATGCCCTGTTCTTTCATGGCCAAGACAGCGGAGATACGGACCATCAGTTTGCCAGCACACACGAACTCAATCTCTTTTTGGAAGGAGGCTTGGATGATGAAAGCTTATTTGAGGAACATTTCAGTGGGTCAACTCTTCCTTCAAAGTAAGGATGTGCAGTATGAGGAGATGGTTGGGGTGGAAGGCTCTGATATCTGTGTTTGATACAGAATATGCTTGGTGAATAATTAATTAAGGTCACTTGAATAGAGCCACAAACATGTAACCTTTGTATATACATGCAGTTCAACAAAAATAAGTTCCTCTTTAGATTATGCCTCATATTTTAAAGATTAGTTACTCCATCGAAACGAGTTTTGGCACACATAATGTATGTGTGCACAGCAACGCTAGAGCTGGCCTATAACTACGCAGGTGTTGTAATGCTTGAATGAGCACACATTGAATGGAGGAATACCTCAATTCAAAAGTTGCCAAATGATGTATTGAAGGAGGATGGTTGAGCAACTTGAACCACAGTCTTTGCTTTAACACCGCACAGTTGTTGTGCTGCTTGAATGAGCACACATTGACTGGAGGAATACCTCATTTTTAAAAGGTGAAAAACGTGGTGTTCAAGCAAAGACCCTGCTTCAAGACTGTGGTTCAAGCTGCTAACCACCCTCCTTCAATACATCATTTAGCAACTTTTGAATTCAGGTTTTTCTCCATTAAATGTGTGCTCATTCAAGCATTACAACACCTACGTAGTTGTAGCCCCGTTCTTATATTGCTGTGCACAAGTACATTATGTGCGCCGTTTCGATGGAGGAACTCATTTTAAAAATATTAGACATAATCTAAAGGGGAACTTATTTTTGTTGAACTGTGTATAACAAATTGACCCATCATGGATGATGAATACCTTTTAATAAACCAATTTTGTTTATACAGTGCTTGTAAAAAAACAAGTGTCACATGAGGCCACACAAAAAAACACCCTGTTCTACGGGCCCGACTGACCCCTTTTTTTTCTCTTTTTTTTTTTAGAAAATTTTGAAATTTTGTAAAATTTCTTAAATATTTGAAAATTACATTAAAGATAACCATGTTAATTCACATTAAACTCTTCTTTTTTTTGCACGCGCTTGTTTTGTGAACGCCACCAACTCCACTCCTCCCCCGCTCTCAAACTTCTGAATCGGCGGCACATTTCCCAACATTTTTGGGACAAAAAACCTACCGACCTACCTGAGAGCTTCATTTGCCCGAAGAACAGGGCATCTTTTTCCCGACCTGAGGGACACAAATAATTAAAAATGCATCCTATGTTTTTTGTTTTAAAAAAATAGACTGTAGCCCTATTAGTCTTCTTTCTAATACACTTTATCCTATTAAATTCCACTCCCTAACACTCGAGATATGATCAATTCAGTAACAAGAGTGTGAATCCAACTATAAAGCCACTTTATAACAGGAATTGGATTTTCAACTGAAAAAAGCTGCTTTGAGATGATAATTTATGGGATACATCAATGTATTGTTAAAATACATAAAATATTCAAATATTAGGTGGTTTGCTGTACATAATATGGATGGTAATATGGTTTTTTGCTCAAATTGAACTATCAACATTTAGATTATTATTGATTTGATTGATTATGTTGAATTACGTTTTACACACTGAATAGTGATTCTAATAAAAGAGTTCTCTGCGCATTAATAGTGGACAAAGCTGAATTTGATATGCCTGAGTAGATTTGCCATAATTTGATCGTGCGCGCTCCAAAATGGATAAAACAAAAAATTCTTATGACACATTATATTAAAGATTGCTGAACATGATTACTACTATTTCTCATGCAATTGTATTGCCGAAAATGTTTCACATGGGACACATTTTTGACACGTCCTGGATGCGAATTTATTAACCGTAAACAACATTTGGCCAAACACCGTATACATACAATCAGTCTCATCATGTATGTATACTATACGCTTTATTCCGTCAAGGTATCAAATGTTGTTTACGGTAAATAATATCGCGTCCTGGATCAGCAGTGGTAAGAGGAGAGCCCCAACTAAATTTGATTTTTAATTTTGAAAATTTCGAGAGGACCTTAAATTTGCGAAATTTAATCCTCTAAAAAAAACAATGGTAAAAGCATATAATCAGAGTCAAATATTGGAATCGCAAAATTAAATCCTCGCGAAAATGTTGGCTTTTGGTAATTTGCGAAATAAAGTACCCGCGAATTTAAGTGTTTTACAGTATGTTAAATACTATCTAGCAACACCCAGCTATTTTACCTTGTTCACAACTTCACACACTTACTCTACAAATACTCAATTTCTATTTTCATGCTTGATTAAGGCAAGTTGGTCTCATCAAAACCACGGGCCTGGAAATAGCACCCGCCCGCTTGCCCATAGCGGATAACTTTTGCGTCTGTGAAGATACAAAAGTACCCTGTCTGGCGAGTAAACAATTTCGAACTCACAGTGTAAATGTGTTACACTGGCAGGTGGAATTTCTGTTGGGCAAGTATTTTTTGTGAGTTACCTGCCCCAAATGGCTGGTTGAAAAAAACCCTGATGTTCCAGCCCTGATCAAAACATTGTGTGTTCTCTCTTTAGTTTTGATGTTCTTAGTATTTATACCAGCCTCCACTATTATTGGGTCAGTGACCTTTCACCTATGACGTTTATAAGATCTGATGTCTATCTATCTTGTAAACATATTTTCAATCTCTGCAGCTGGGAGTTTGCAGGCGCTACAATGGATAACCTATGTGGTGATATGCACTCTGGGGAGTCTGCTGTTTTCAGTGGTGCTGATGAACGTATGGCGTGTACACCCTTCCTAGACGCAAGAAAAGCTGGCAATCTAAGATTCTATTTCACAATGGGTAAGTGAGCATTTCACTAGGCCACAAAACAAAATTGTCCATAGATGCTCTCCAAAAGGTAGGGTCGGTCGGTCGGATTTGTTTTTGTTTTTGATTTTCCAAATTAGGTACCTGAATACCAGAAATAAAGTGGAAAAAATAGTGTCAAATACATTTGTTCATTTTCTAAGTCCAAAACAGGACTTTAGATGATCCATATGGGGGTCATATGGGTGTCAATGAAGGTCATATACATGACTTAAGTTAAAATGATTTTTTTTTTTTGAAGAAAAAAATTGTGAAAAAAAAACTTTTTTTTTGTAAAAAAAAAGGTTGAAAGTGACACGGTCGGGACTGTTTTACACGGTCGGTCGGACGAGGGCAAGCAAACAACTCTTTTTGGGGGGGGGGGGGGGGGGCTCTACTGTAAAACAATTTAATTTCGCTAGCAATTTGATTTCGCTAGGAGATCCAATTCGCCAAATTAAATTGCCACCAATTATATTATTGATAATGTTTATATAAGATAGGAAGATGATACAAATTAGTGAAATTAAATTGATGCAAAAAGTTGATTATTGCTTATTCGCTAAATTAAGTTGCCGTGAAATTAAGTTGTTTTACAGTATTTTGAATTGACATACTATTATACACAAAAATGAGAGTAGACGCTTTAAATATCAAATGAATATCTGCCTAACTTTCAGGCGTGTTTTGTACTTCAGAAATATGTTAGAAAAATGTGGCTTGTATTAGCTGAATTCTGGCATGGATATTATGTGACTTTAGAAATAATTGTCTGGCAAATTATTCTCTCTATATCAGTACAATAACTTTTGCCTTTTTCCGATAGTTTGTTCAATTCTCAAACTTTTCCCCTCATTTCCCGGTCTTGCCTTCATGTAAGCACTCACGAATCTTGAATTTCGAACTTTGAGATGAGGACGCCCTTTGCTGACAGGCTGTTGATGCTGTTCTCAATTAAAAATAATAGAGTGTTTATTTTAACAAAGAAAGGCTACAGATGGACTCGAACCACTAACCTCTGGCCTATAAGCCTAATTCCTAACCATTACGCTATGCAAGCCGATCTGCCGATAAGCCGTTCACTTTTAATACTGCATGGTCAATAACGGAATAAATCTATATTATTATTATATGTTAACGCCCCCTATAGCCGAAAGATATTTGCTATGTTATAGAGGGCGCTACCATTTTTATTTTCGTGATCGCTTACATGAAGGTTGAACCCATTTCCCGCTTTCATTCCTATTATACGATATACTGTTTCTTAAAAGAAAATCATGATTAAATGTATATTTCACCTTTTACCCATAACCTAGGTGGTGGCTCATGTGACCCTGGTGACTCAGAGGATGTAGAGGTCAGCGTATTTGCATATTTGGCCGAGGAACATGACCCAATCCTGTTGGAAAAGCTTGCTTACAACTCTTATAAGGTGAGCCATCTGATGAAATTGACATTGTTCAAATGGTAATACAGTCATAAAAAAGGTAACTATACAGGTTATAAATGGACTTTTAACTGTAAAAATATATACCCTACCTAGAAATATTAAATCATAAAGTTGTTGAGAAATTTATCTTCTTTAATATAAGATATTGCACGCTAGGATCAGTTGCATATTGAAGAAGTGACAATCCAAAATGTAAGGTAAAGTCACAATTTCATTTTCACATTTTACATCCCCTAATTGCACTACCGGTATTCGATAAGGTACCTGTAGATGGGTCCGCGTGTAGAAAATATAAATGTGAAAATGAAAGTCGGACTTCACCTTACATTTTGGAGTGCCACTTCCTCAATAATCACCCAATCCTAGCTTGCAATATCTCATATTAAAAACTGTGAATTTCTCAACAACTTTATAATTTAATATTTTTAGGTAGGCTATATATTTTTAGAACTAGAAGCCCATTTATTACTTGTATAGTTACTTTTTTGATGATTGTATATGTTATTCTCTTGATTCTCTATCAACCAAGCCAAGGCATAAGCTAAAGGGGGTCCAGGCTTCATATGGATGCCCTGTCATGAAAATGGATGCCCTAAAAATTCTAAAGCCATCCAATGGACGCCCTAAAAAAATATTTTAAAAAACGTCTTTGAATATTTGTTCACAATTTGAACCCAAAACGGTGGATATACTATTTTATGTAAAAAAAGCACTTTTTTGCGCAATATTTTAAATTTGGACCGAATATTATTTGTAATAATTCGGAGCTCACAGCTTCGGACACCACCTTTTTAATATCCGGGTCACCAAAAGATTTGATTTCATCCATAATGAACTCATTTGCAGCAATGACATAGCCAAAGATTTCTACTGTGTTAACATTTTCACTCAACAACCTCTCCTTTGGAAAATAATTGCAAATAAGACTCTTTTTTGGGGTCATTATGGTATCGTCTCACCCAAGGTCCCTTCTGTTTTGCCCATTCTCTGCCACCTTGAGTGGAAATGAAAGAATTATCTACAAATGTTGCACAACTCTGTAAACTAAACTTCAATTTGATAGTTGTGTGGGGTGCATCATTCATCAAAAGTCCCCATTGAGGGGGTTGGGTGTTAACCCCCTCAAAATGAAATTTATCAAGCGCTGTAACTTTTGAACTATTAATGTGATGTACATAAAAGTATACATTTTTGGAAAGGAAATAAGTCAAGAGAATCCATTTTTGGTATCAAATTTCACTAACAATTCTGAAACGTTGAAATTAAAAATATAAAAAAATAGTGAAATTTGATACCAAAAATGGATTCGCTGACTCACTTCCTTTCCAAAAATGTATACCTTAATATACATCACATTAATAGTTCAAAAGTTACAGCGCTTGATAATTTTCATATTGTTTTTGGTTAATTTAATACCCCTCTTAACTCCAAAAAATGTATGAAACCACCAACATGTCTGAGCAATCAGTAACTTGTTATATTCTTTGTTTTTTTAGAAAATTCAACAAGTCTCAGTAGTGGTTCCACCAAGCGTTCAGACCGCCTCCACCCGGTTCTGTCTGGTTCAACCCCACCATCAAGGTGTCAATCGCAATGTATGGGCCATAGACGAGGTGCAGTTATTGCCATGGTTACCTCAGAATATTACCCATCATGCACAGTTTAGTCTCAACCTAAAGTGCGGTTCTGATGATGATGCAGATAGTGAGGTATGTGATATTGTAAAAGTGGACATTTTCGCGCTACATTTATTTTCGCGGTTTTCGCGCTAAAACCAGTAAGCGCAAAAATAAAAGTCCAGGAATATATTCAATTTGTATGTAGTTCTAGATACGGAAGCTCAAAATCGCGAAAATAAAAACAAGTAAAAGTGTTCAAAATGTGTGAAGCGCGAAAATTTACTCACGCAAAAAATTCCACTTTTACAGTATATGTTCGGTATACATTAATAATGTATTAACACCCACGCTCATCTAATACACATACATGTGTATGGATAAGCAAATTATGTGTAATTCCAAGAAGTACTAAAATTGGGACAACGCAAAGTGTAACAACGCAAAAAGGAGTTGTAACAGTGACAAATGTATTATTTAAGCACTAAGCAGTACTTCCAGTACATCAAACGATCGCCTTCAAATGCTTCAAAGTATGAAAATCAAGGGGTTAGGCCACAGAAGAAAAACCTGTTGTGTATGGGCTCATTTTTGGAATTTCCCAAATATATATATATTTTTAGAAATGTTTTAAAAAGAAAAATGCTTAAAATATGTCAAAAATTACCTGAACATTAACCAAATTATAAAATAGTAGCGCACTGGTGGTTACTAAGCTCAATGAGCTAGTTTGCCCGTACAACAGGGTTTTTTCCCCGGTCTCCTTAAGCCGAGCATGTGCAACCTGCGGCCCGCCGGCCTCTAATCTGCGGCCCGCGAAGCAATCCCCAAATGCCCATTAATGCGGCCCATTTTAACAGGAACTCCCTACCGGTTTACACAAATGGCCGCGATTGATTTAGTAGTGTGCTCCTTATTAGTAGGGTGATGAGGAAAGAGGAAATTACACAAAGAGAAGCGGGTATTCAATGAGCAATGGACTGAGGATTTTTCTTCCTAAGCTTCCCCTTCCCTAGCTATTACTCCTCCTCCGGACGTGTTTTGGAATGTTTGACAATTATTGCGTCCCATGAATGGTTCTCAACATCACAATTAGGGCCGGGTGATAGAAAAGGTTGCACATGCTTGCCTTAGGCTATAAAGAATATAATTTTCTTTTGGGATCATTCAGCCGGTAGTTATCCTGATAATATAAGTGGGCCGGATAAAAGAGATTGGATTGTACTAAGTATCTAGCTTAAGATATGAGGACGATTAAATATATCCCAAATTCATCTGAAACCTTAGCTAGGTGTTTCTAGTATCTAATGTCTGAACATCTTTTAGAAATGAAACAGATATTCAAAAAGTGTCCAGAAATTCATATATTGAGAATTTACAAACTTGATTAAAAGGTGTGATATGCCGAAGAGCAACCATTCCCCTGACGTTTTACCTTTTTCTATTTCCGTGAAAATTTCAATTTCAATTTTTTAAGAGAGCTGCTCTAGGAAGTTAAAAATTGCCAGCGAAATATCCTCTTTGTAAGAAATGTTATCATTTTTTAAAACAGTATAAACAGTGACACAAAATCACAGAATGACCATTTACATCGTATATGAATACGCTTACGATTGCACATGATTATAATATTATCACTTTAATTATTTATAGGTTTCCTCAAATTGTGTTTTAATGCTTGTAATAGTTAGGCCAAAAAAGAAAAAAGTTTGTGTTGCCCTCAAGCCTAAAATCAGGAAGGTGAAATCACCATGTCTTACACAATGGAGTGAAACTTCAAATATGATAGAAAAACAATGGATCTAATCATACTGATTTTGATGATGAAAACAATTAATGAACTTTGAGCATTGATGGGTACTAATCATTTTGGGACAGCCTGTATAGGTAAAAATATAAAATTATATTTAAAAAAAACAAACATATCTTTAAAATTAAAAAAGAAATCTTTAAAAAAAGAAGAAGAAATCTTAAAAATAAAAATAAAAAAATGTTAAAAAAAACAGCAAAAAAACAACCCGGCAGATATTTTTCGGAATTTTGACCCGGCTGGATGAGGGCAACATAACCATTATTTTGGTGCCTTATTTATCAATAAGTATTTTTAACAGCATATTTTTAACTGTTCAGATGTATATGATTTATGACATTATTTCTAAACTGTTGAAGATTGGATGACTAAATAAGTATTTAATTTTGCTGCAAACAAAATAAGCCAATATTAACTGGACTCGGATAGGACTCGGGCTCAACTCCCGAGTCCCTAGTGCCCGAATCTGAATCCGAGACCGAGTCCTTCAACTCTGAGGCCGAGTCCGAGTCCTTCAAAATAGGGACTCGAGTCCGAGTCAGGACCCCAGTACTCCATCACTGGCCACCACCGCCCTGCGCCTAGTTAAAGTGACGTGTTACGCCTAATTTAAAAGTGTGCGCTCTATGACACGTTATGTGTTACGCACGCTGACTGCATGGTTACAGTACACATAAACATAAACAAACACGGCCCCAGCAACAGTCTGAAAAAGCCCTTGATTTCCCTTTTTTTGTGCTCATATCTTGGTATAGTACGTAAATTCTGTACGGTTTTCGGCCATTTATAGCTTTATAGCCTCAGATCATCTATTATCATTACAACGTTCACGACTTTTAGATGAAAAATGAGGGAGCCTTTAAAGGATAAAACACACACCTACATACAACATTACATCAATTATAGTAAGATTATAAATTCAGTTCTTGTTATTATCATGCTACAGGTTGCTTTTGAGTTCTCCACCAATCACGGCAAGACATGGTCCCCGTTGATGCAACAGTGCCTGCCTGGAGTGTGCTCAGGAGAGCCAAGGCCTGAATCTTCCACTTATACCATACTTGACATAGGAGAAAGGTAGGGCATGACAGTCGACCACCAGTTGCCCCTTTGATTACCATAAGGCCAACAAAAAAGAAAAAGAGTTGTGTTGTCCTCAGAGACCAACCCTAAAATCGCAAAAAATATTTTTCAAAAATATTTGTTCTTCATTTTTTTCATTTTTTAAATTTGTTAAGATTTAAATTTGTTCTATAAGTGTCTAAATGTTACTATTTCTTGCTAGAAGTGAATAAGTTAGCTTTACTAAATGTGTTTAGACTATTATCACACTAGAAACATTAGTTAAATTGACATATGGGCCTATACCAATTTTGTCTTGACATAAACCATATATTTTTTAGCCCAAAAGAAAAAAAAAGAAAAGAACAAAAGAAGATTTATGACCGACCGACCCAATTTTAAATTTTTAGCACTTGAGTGCAACAGGGGTTACTAGGGGTCGGGATTGTTTGTTCATTGTTTGTTTGTATGTCGCAACTTGACGCTGAATTAGCTGATGGCTGGTCGTCGCATTGTTTATTATATAATTATTGTACATCGCATTGGTTAATTTGGAAATGCACTATATAAAATCTCAAAATTATTAAAATTGATTAGATGACCATTGACTTACAATGGTGGTGATCAACCCAAATGCCTACCTTCATGACTAATATTAGAAAACATGTCTTCGAGCATGTACATGACTGGATCTCTTAGTACCTAAAATGATCATATTTGTTTTAAAATACAATTTCCCCCCAATTTAAACTAGCAAAATGTTATGATCCATGAAAATTTGACACAATTGGCTATTTGTTTTTCTTCTTTAGCATCCACCTTTATTACCTAACATACAAAACATATACAACAACAATAACAGAAAAACACAAAAAGCTCACACACACACATTATATCAGTACTATTACTTGTACATGTACTCATCAATCACGTTGTTGCACGTGAATGTTTACCTATAGACACAAGCGTTTTTCATACTCATTACATGTAGATTTGTAAACCACGCCACAACAATTGTGGAACCAACCCTATTAATTAGTCTATACATGAAGCATCAATCAAAATTATTACACTAAATAATGCATTCATAAAAGGTATGCAGTGTTGAAGTCTAGGTTTGAAGTCAAATCAGGGATGGTCTCAATATGAACAAAATAGAAATTACAAGAAGTTCTCCCACTCGTTAAAATGAGCCGATAATTTGGTTTGATTACAAGCAATCTTTTCATCAATCTTGATGAACATTTCAATATTTTGAATAAAGACTGACGACTTTGGAGTGTTTTTATAGTATTTGCATATAAATGAATTGTTTAGCAAGCAGTATAATCAAATTAATTGCCAAGGGTAGATTATTGACCTTAAAACCCATGAATTTATTTGTGTGTGTGCTACAAACATTATTTGATGGAATGGTTGCAATATGCCTAACTTTATGACTAGGGTGACTTGCATGACTTCCCTTGTAATGCCTAACATTTTCATGGGTTAAAACATGCACTTAGTGAGTGGTTGTGGTAATGCCTAACTCTATGTCTAGCAGACTTTTCAATTCATTATGGTAATTACTAACACATCAGTATTAATGGAAACCTGAAATCATGTCAAATCAGCTGTTTTTTGTCCCAAAATCTGTCTTGTTTTTTGTCTCAATTAAAAAATGGCAGATTTTGGCAGATTTTGGTGACATTTTAGGTACCCCCCCCCCCCCCCCCCCGACCGACCGCCGACTTGACAGGTCCGTCCGCCTATAAAACAGGGTGGTGTTTTTTCGTCGCTTTGACTGTTCCTTACAAATACCCATAATGCATTTCAAACCCGAGTTGTTGGTTTTTTTTTGGGGGGGGGGGGGGTAACATCAGCTTGAATCCACACTTAGATGCGACAGTTGCCCAGTAGTACCCGTCCAATACTAAGCTGCGATCACTTGATTACTATACTGATGTTACTCCAAACCTGAGTGGAATCACAAGTATACATTTGACAATTGTAACAATTCACCTTAATTGTGACTGGTCTTGATATGCCTAATTTAACCCTAACCATCCTCAATGCCCGAAATGTGCACGGTAAAGTCTGTCTGTGCCAGCTGGCGTGGCACTTTTTCGATGAAATAATGGCCCCAGGCTACATGGTCGGGCCAATACACTGGCCCGAGTATGGTTGGCCCCCATGGCGCACTGGTAGAGCGTTCGTCTGACAACCGAGAGGTTGTGGGTTTCGAGCCCCGGTGGCGGCGCCACTCTTTTTGTCCGCGTTTTTGTCGTTGAAAAAAAAAATTCTTAAAAATGTGACTTAAGAGGTTAGGGTTAACGGAATTTTTTTTTCTCTTTTTTTTCTTTTTGTTCAACATTTTCCATGTATGATTTTATTAACCCTAACCATCCTCAATGCCGCAAATGTGCACGGTAAAGTCTGTCTGTGCCAGCTGGCGTGGCACCTTTTTAGATGAAATAATGGCCCCATCAGGCTACATAGTCGGGCCAATACACTGGCCCGAGTATGGTTGGCCCCCGTGGCGCACTGGTAGAGCGTTCGTCTGACAACCGAGAGGTTGTGGGTTCGAGCCCCGGCGGCGGCACCACTCTTTTTGTCCACATGTTTGTCGTTGAAAAAAAAAATCTTCAAAATGTGACTTTGGGAGGTTAGGGTTAATGACAACGGGACTGGCATGTTATTCTGAAAATTGATTGCATTTACCTATCGATAATACTGGCGAATATTAAACTGGATGAAACAAACACCCAGTATGATGACTGGTTTATACTTAGTTTAAGTGTTTACAAATCGTTACAATTGGTCAGTTGCCTTCGGTATTTGCCTAACTTTTAAATTTTTTGTAACATTTGCCTAACTTTATCCATTAAAACTATATACTTTGGTCCAATTTGGACTGTTCCATTACACTCGGCAAACTCTCAGGCATTCAATATTTACATACCAAGCACTGCCATTTCTTTTATACCATGTCCATGCCCCTTACCGTTTACGTACTGATTCCTCATTTTGATGTAAATTTGATATTAAATACCCTTTTCTTGTATGCTCACTATCTTCAGCTGGTCTCGCAAAACAGTACCTATACCATTCGCAGCACTCACATCCAAGGCAAGATTTCGGTGGAGACAGCAGAATGAGATCTCTACCACTACCACCCAATGGGCCATTGATAATGGTAAGTTTACTTCATCATATTGGGTAGAAAATGAATTTTACTTCATCATATAGGGTATAAAAATATTTGTTTTGGAAATGGCGGTTAGGCCAACAAACAAACAAAATGTTGGATTGCCCTTTCCTGACCGACCGTAAAAATCGGGAAAACTCCATCTCTTTTTTAAAAAAGGTTATATAAAAACAATCTTAGAACTTTTTTTAAACATTTTTTTTAGAAATTTGTCACATAAACGACCTCAATTGACCCCAATGTGACTCCACTCTGAAGTATTTATTTTCCATGCCACCAGACTTTGTCTTTTTAATATCAAAATTTAGTTAAATTTTAAACCTCAGTGTATTCCAGTGTGATTTGGTCATTCTTTGGATTCTAAAAAAAAAAAAAAAAAAAAAGGACTTATAGCTACCGACCCAAAATAAAATTGAGGTGAAAGGGCAATCCAACTTTTTTTAGGCCTAATTACAGCTCAACGCTAGAAGTAGTCTTGGAGTGGTCATGCAGCTGATTTTTAACCATCCTCCAGTTGTTAATACTGTTAAAGTGAACTTTTTCGAGCTACATTTATTAAAAATAGCAAGCGCGAAAATAAAAATGCGCAAATATATTCATTGTGTATGTAGGTCAATGTAAGGAAGCTTAAAAAAACCCGAAAATATAACAAAGCAAAATTGTTCAATATGTGCAAAGCGCGAAAAATTACACGAGCAAAAATGTTCACTTTTACAGTACTAGATTGTTGAAAATGCGAGCGAGGTGGTATTGTTCTCTGTTAATCGCAGTACTCAGTTTTTTGCAGATCTCGATAGCCTATTGACTTATTTACCAAAAATGTATTGCATGGTCTCCATACCTATGCCTTACACATGATGACATGTTTGGTTATAACTGGTTTAATTAACAGTGGATACTATGCCGTTCTCTGCACTTCATTCATCTAGGTAACTGTTGCTCAATTACATCAGAATGTGTTTTAGTTAGGCAACTTCAAATTAACTATTAGATTCTTGTAGCACTGGCCGTCGAAAAGTGACGAGGGAGGTTTTTATTATTGTTTTTTACTAAATTGACATATAAATATGGCTGTTTTCATACGAAATTCATAGTGCCATCACCTTTCAGCAGTATCAGGAAAATGGAGAGGCTTTTGTTTATGTTTAAGTTTATAAAAGGGTTAAACCCCGAGAGTTCTATACAAATATTTGAAAGTGACTTTTAGTTGATAAATACATAATTAGGCCTATCGACCATTGCAATTTCAGTATTAGAAACTCAATAATGTTTGAAAATTGAAGAAGAAAAAAGTTCCATTATCCCAGAAAATGAGGAGGGAGGGCTGCAAGAATTAAATCCCGGTGGTTTCAGTCAACATTGACTTTGGGTACGCATGATCGTTCCAAAAATCACGAAAAAGGGGGGTTTTCCGTACCATGTCCGCGGACTTTCCACGGACATTTATGCCCGCGATTTCCCAAAATTAGGGGTGTTTTTTTAAACTATGTCCGCGATTTCCAATATTAAGGGGTCGTTTTGGAAGCTATGTCCGCGATTTCAACAAATTAGGGGTGTTTTTTTGAGAGGATGTCCGCGAGGAAGAAAAACAAATAGAATGAGCTTTGTGTCATATCAAATTGTCCTGGGAATAGGAAAAAGGGGTATTTTGAACCAGATGTGTCCGCGTTTTTGCGCAAAAAGGGGGGATATTTAGAAAGTGTCCTTGAAATAGTGAAAAAAGGGGGGTTATTTTCAGACAAAATGTCCGCGTTTTTGTGCGAAAAAGGGGGTCAAATTAGCAAAATTGTCCGCGAAACGCCGTAAATAGGGGGGTATTTGAAGATCCTGGAACGATCATGTGTTACCCCTCTGAATACGAAGAGAGAACACCGGGAATTAAATAATTATTTTTAAGTGGCCTTATCAACCTGGGGAGTAGAGGGATTCGTCTTTGATTGGGGGTACACTAGAGCATTACCACCATATGCGATAATAGGGTGTTATCATTGATATATGCTCTGATGTCACTGCATAGAGTTAGACGAACAAAGAGATTGGTCTGTTGTTCATCGTCTCTGCTTCTTTGATGTGTTCTTTTATAGTGTGATTCCAAATGTTCTCAACTTTTTATCAACAAAAATCTCATCAGAGACTTTGGATTGGTTATATATGCACCTTCTAATAGTTACTTGATGGTAGATTTTAAAACATTATTTATTTGAAAAAAAATAGTCTTATAAACTAATTATTCTATCTCGTTGCTTATCCTATACAGTGTACATAGGAGATGATTGTGGACCTGTCACGTGCTCAGGACATGGGCAATGTTCTACTAATGGATGCAGGTAAGATCTATTATTAGTTACAGGTCCGTAAAAAAAGAAAGAATTTTTAACGAAATTCTCAAATATTTCACTTTTTTTTTTAATGGGTCAGTCAGGCCCGTAGAACAGGGTTTGTTTCGTGGCCTAATTAAAGACAATAAATGTGGCAGTGGAAATTGCATGTATGGAGGTTTTGTGCAGACAGACAGATAGTGGAATAAATGATGGCTATAATTAAAAGTGTAATATTTGTAGTGCATGGATTTTTCGTGATTGTTTGCTATTCATAAAATATGGAACTAGGTATTCAACACTTTTTGCCATTCACATGTTGAGCTAGTTATTGTGTATGACAAAGTGTTAATGGCAGAAAGTGTTGTATAAGAACAATGTGTCATCCATTCTGTCAATATCATTAATTTTATGTTGTATGTTTCGTGCCATATAGTTCATGGTAATGGATACAAATGGAATCAATGTAATTGTGATTTGGACTGTGTTCAAGATTTGCCAACATGAAAATGATTAGCAGGAATGGTACTGGATTGAATTGCATTGATTAAATAGTATGTTTTCTCCCTTTTTGAATTTAAGTCATATTTGTTTTCTTCCCACAGCTGTGATTCCGGATTCACTGGCTCCTCGTGTGAGATAGCATTGACACCACTACCAACAAACCTCACAGAGAGCTTCCAGAACTTCAGCATTCAAGGTGATGCCAAGTTTAAAACCATCAAAGGAGTGGAGTTAGGCTTTAAATGTGGTGTGTTGGCAACTGGCAAAGCTCTGGTGTTTAATGGAGAAAGAAGGAGGGAACTGATTACCAGAGAACTGAACACCACCCAGGCAAAGTAAGGCTGCTGGCACAGTGTTGCAAAGCACTCTGTTGCTATGGTTAAACATGGTTAAATGTGTAAACTATTCTTCTATAGTTTGATCAGCTCCAATTTGGCGAAGCCTCATTGCAGCAGCAAATGAATACAGCACATGTTAGGGCGCATGAAGGCAACAAGTGCACTGTGCAACATATGCGTGACGCGTAGCAATAATCGCCCGTTTACATCACTTGGATTACTTTGCGCGCGGAAAGATAACAACCAATTTATTCTCGCCAATTTGGAACTGATCAAACTATAGCCACCTCAAGTAGAAGGTGTGATACTCCCACATATTCTATTCATTACAAAGTATACTTGGCAAGTCTAACTTGAATATTCAATGACATGTAAGTCTGCAAGATCAAAAAATGTTATAGCTCTGTCTTGGAAATGACGCACCTACATGTATGATTAGATAACGAGGTCATTCCCGACTTGAGGTAGCACAGAGTATACACTATATATACTAGGTTTGCAGTTTAAACATGTAACTTGTTCTCTAACTCATTAATGTCATATTAAAGATTCAAGACATATTTCAGAATTGCCAAATGTGATTTTTTGTTGTTGTGGGATTGGTATATTTCAAACCACCCAACATGATCTGACGTCAGAGTGTATTTCTAATGTGCTGAACGTGCAAATGAAAAACGAATCTTGGCATTATAGCAAACAAATGCTGTGTCACTTAACTGATAGGGGCAAATCAGATTGAATATAGTATATATATTAATTTTGCATAAGAACATCTAAATCCGCTTCGGTCATCGCATAGAGTTCATTTTAGAGTCATTGACTGTATAACATTTCAATTTCAGGTACTTGCAGTTCACCATAAGAATAGGCAGCCACTCCTCCATCGGCAGTTGCCCTGCACCGACACAGACTGAAGAGGGCGTGCTTCTCATGTACACCTGCAATAATGGCATCACATGGAATATGCTGAAACATCTCGGATATGACCAGTATCAAACATCGAGGTAAGATGTTCTTATTAGGGGTTCAATAAGGTTTCGGAGTTGTTTATCTTGAATCGACAACGGTAAGACGGGTTTATTTTGCGAGGGCAGCTTTAGCTGCCCGAGCAAAATAAACCCGTCTTACCGTTGTCGATTCAAGATAAACAACGACGAAGACCTTGTTGAACCCCGTTCAACAACGACCAAACATATTTACATAATTCAAATGTGAATATCGTTTTGGATAATTAATGAAAACAAGTACAAAACTTGTTTTAATAGGCTTAATTTGACATAAAAAATAGCTGCTCTTTAAAAATCGAGAAAAAAAAGTTTACGTTTATTATAATTAGGCCCTTATTTGGACATCGTCCGTTCCCCGTAAATGGGCGATGGAACTTCAGAATGGGTTGGGTTACAAAAGGTAAACATGAGAGAAGACAAATTATTTTGCAAGTAATTGTGAAATTAAAAATATTTTGTAAATAGCATTTTATTCACACACCACCTTAATAACATTCAGAGAAAAATTAAATCAAGAATGCGTTTAATTTACACAACACATTTTGATACATGTTTATAGAATATTTGTATAAAATCAAAACACACCCCTCCATTTCAATAGTGATACGGTCCTGTAGATCAAAGCGAACACATTTTTCCGCGATGATGCAAAAAAGGCGATTCTCTTGTGCTCAGGTAGCGACGGTTCGGCTAAAATTGTGGCTTTAGAAGTGATCCTTTACATATGGCCCTCGCCAAAAATATTTTCCTCAGGGATATAGCTACATTTCGGTATATAAAGTTATTTGCTAACTTTAAGGATTGCATGGCGAAATGCATTTATACGCCGACAAAATGAACACATTTTGCGAACATTTTCCCCGACATTCTTGTTTGTTTACAATTTTGCGGTTTCCAAATAAGGTTCGCTATCCTAGTAATTTGCATATGAACAGTGAGTTTATCTCAAATCAACAACGCTTTGTTACTGTACTTAAGGTATGGGGGAGTTGTTGAATTAGGAAATAGCACACTTTATAGGCCTATAACTTCAGATATGTTGATTATAGGTCAATAAATGCGTATGTTTTGTTTCGAGAGAAATAAGACAAATCGATGCAAGCGCGATGATGTTAATGTGTGAATAATCGCACAACCCCTGCAAGGAGAGTGCTATTGTGAGCATATCAACATTTGCGCAAGTGCATTGATTTGTCTATTTTTTCAGAAACTAAACATATGCATGTATTGACCTAATTCATACACAACACTAAACAAATAAAAATTCACAATTTGAGCATAATAATGATCTATGTAAAAATGATTTAAAAAATGTTATTAAGTTTGCTAACACCCGCAGTGAAAATCGGTGAACCCGCTATGCCTGAACAACGAATTAAAACAAAGTGCGCGGTGCGCGCATATAGGACGCACACACGGAGTGCATTAGACACTTTCAATGCATTTCGCGTATTTTAGTTTCTTGCTTTCTGATTGGTTCAACGCTACTTATTAGAGTGTATGAATCAGAGTTACATGGTGCTAGCTTGGGTAGAGGAATGATTGATTAGGAATTAAAATTGTACTTGTAGCGGGGTTGACTTAAATACATAAATGATACTGGGAGAGTGGGGGATACATTGGTTATCCTCTTGTCCTTGGTTTGGATGGACTTTGATAACTTTTTACCAATAATATTTGCCAAATGTTTTTCCTTATATCACAGAACTGAATTAATCCACCTCCCCGTCGAGGCCCGTCAGGAATGTTGCCGGTATCGTTGGTGGCAACCATCCCATTCATCGGAAGCCAACAAGGATGTCTGGGCATTGGATGACATCACCATAGGGGACACACTGTACAATACTATATGGGTGGACTTTAGCAATGACAAAGATATCAAGCAGTCTGTCAGCTTCCATCTGGGAGAGGTTGATGATGTGTGCGGTCGGACGGATGTGTTGGTGTAAGTGTATCAAAATTCCGAGGGGAATCTGCAGGGTTGTAAAACTTCCGGAAATTTTCTGAATTTTCTGAATTGAGGCCATAAAAAAATCCGGAAATGGATTTCCTTTTTATTTAACATTTTCGGAATTGGATGATGATATTTCAGTATAAAAAGTGGTAAACGATTTTATTAGGGAGGTGATACCCTAGCCTATTCTCTGGATGAACCCCCATAAATGTTAAATGCTGCGCACAAGCTTAGGCCTAAAAAAAGAGAGGTTTGATTGGCGTAACATAGAAAGAAAAAAATAGGGTAGGTAGGTCAGATTTTTTATTTTATTTTTAAATCTATAAAACACATCTATGAAATTTTATATACCAGCACATATACCATACACACATAAACAAACGGCAGAAATACACCTTTTCACTGTGTTTTTTCTTTTTCTCACAAACAAAAAAATATTTAAAAAAAATAGAAAAAATAAAAAAAATAGAAAAAATAAAAATAAAATAAAATAAGAAAAAAAATGTTTAGGGTCGGCGGTCAAAATAGGGTCGGTCGGGTTACGCCAATAAAATCTTTTTTTTGTAGGCCTTAGTGCACGGGCCATCTGGCCAAGCTCATGTATAAAGATCAGGAAAGGGATCAATCACCCATTTACATCCCTGAATCTGTATGACCTGTACTTGCTTGTAACATGCCCCATCCTGTATACATATGATAGAAATAATATGAGATTTGTTGTTAACTTTTGTGAGAAGGATACAAGAAAACAAATGTAGTTGCCCTTCTCGGCTATGCTCAGGAGATGGAGCATATATGTGACCCAACGCGAGTAAATGAGGCACAAGGGAAATATGAATATTGAGTTATTTATATCATGTAATATGAACAAGTTAAAAAGGGACATTCTGGTATCCATGTCATATTACATTCCTAACCAAAATATTAGATTATTGAACATTGTCTCAAACATCACATTCTAATTGTCAAGGTATATATGGGTATTTGAAGTTTTGGCTTTGTTAACAAATCAATGGAGTAAATGAAAATGAAAAACCTCAAAATGTAGTTTAACTATAAGAAATATACTTTTTATGAATTTGACATTTTCTGACCTTGTCTCACATTTATGCTATTAAATCAAATTAACTCGGTCAAATATGGTTTTGATTTGAATTTGTCACTTTCCATTGAATACACATCATCTGACCTGATGCAAGTCCATATATGTTATATGCAAAGCGTATATCTCATATGATTTCCTTTGATATTTACTACATCTGCAGGTTTTCGGGTCATGCGAACAATGGCATGGAACGCTTCATCGAGACTCATTCCATACAAGTGGGGGCATCCTACATGATACAATTTGACTTGGTCATGGGATGCGGGCAGCCATATGATCAGCCACAAAGGGAAGGTGAGACCATTTTTTTAAAAGTTTTTTAAACCTCTGTTTTGTTTTAGTGTAAATAGGCCTAGGCTTCCTGGAATTTCAATTGGACCAATCAGGTGTTTTTTAATGTCGTTGTTGGGCACAAATGCGTATGCTAATTACTTGTGGAATTCCATGAGTAACCACACACTTTTTGGACGTATTATTTTCCCAGTCCCTCTTTTTGGTCCGCCATTTATAAAGATGACAGCCATATAGAAGGATGTAGGGACCCAGTCTAATGTATGGCCATGTAGCAGGCATAATGAGTACTGAGTATTTCATTGTCAATCATTCATGTTGAGGGCCAATAATATGTGACATGGCCACCATGAAACAGGCGGAAAGTCGCGGCGAAGATGTTGCTGAATTGAGCTAGGATAGCATGTTATTGATGTTTGCCGTTTGTTGTTAGTATGGACCAAACCCTTTTATTATAGCGGGATTATAAAGTAAATAGCTGGTAATACTCTTAACATAACAATACATACTGCTGTTTTAGAATTCCCCTATAATAGAAGGGACCATATGGGTCCATACCAACAACAATTTAAAAGGCAAATCAATAATATGCTATGCTGCCTCAATTCAGCAACATCTTCGCCGCGACTTTCCGCCTGTTTCGTGGTGCCATGTCACATATTGTATAGTATGGTCAATTCAAAAAGAAGTTGTACAGGAATGAATATTTGTTTCCAAAATGGGTTCTATTATTAAAACAGGCATAACTCATGATAGCAAGGATCAATGTCATGCAGTGATTCTTCTTTTTTTCATATGAGTGGGAGAATATGCTCTTTAAATACGTTCTTCATTGGTTCGTCAAATTTGTTTGGTCTTTTTTTTGGGGAAATATGGAACCTGGTACAACTCCTTTGTGACTCACACTGTATGGTACGGTTTTCTAATGGGATATTTAATTTGTGTGGGTTATTGTCATATCATGCATGATTTAAAATATACATTTTGGAACAAAATATGTATTTAACAACAAGAAGCTATTAACATTTTTCAGATTATTAAAAATAATCTGTTTATTGCACAACATATAGGTCACTTTGGCAGAAGAACATGTTTTTGTCCTTCAAGCACATCACTTAACCAATTGTATAAGTGATAAGTTTCTGATATCTTCTCTAATCAAAATTTGCAATGATTATATGAAAACTAATTAAATAAAGCCATATGTTTTAATATACATGTGTTGTTCTTTCATTATATTTCTTTAAGACAAGAAAGTGCTCTTGGAATATTCAAAAGATCATGGATTGTCATGGCGGCATGTACAAGAGAAGTGTTTCCCTGGTCAGATTGGTTGCCTTGGTTACCAAGAAGCATCCATCTTTGATGACACCAAATATGGGGAATGGACCAGAATCACTCTTATTTTACCCTCGAGTCTCAGGTTGGTTATATGTCATTTTATACATTTTTTTGTAACTTTTTGTAATTTCAACTAGGTAATTTGAACTATTCAGTGAATACCGTGCTTGGTTTTTTAGATGGATTCCAATGGACGCACGTCACATGAGGTTGAACTCTCGTAAAGTACGCGAATTCAACCTCCCCCAAAACGGTGCAACGGTCATCCGTGGTGCGCACTACATAATCTCGACCTCACGGCTCTGATTGGTTGGTGCTCAAACATGATGAGAACTGAAAAACTCGTGAATAAACATGAGCTTATTCATGCACTATCACGCCCCACTGCATCGGTGCTTACTGCGCAGCGGGACCACTGCGTTGGTGGTTACAACACAGCGTGACGACCGTTTAAAAGGTTACTGTTTAAATTTGATCAATCAGGTGCTTTGGTGTTGTTGGTGTGCGTAATTTTGTGCGTATTCAAGCATGCACAGGCAGTGCGGAGTGAGCTGATCTGATGGCGCCCGCATATGTTGGACTGTGGTCAGAGGGATATGTGCCGTAGGTTCATTGGAGACCTACAGGGTACTGTGATTTCTAGACTTTCCTAAAACTGAGCTTGGGATGTGAAGATTTTTGAATTCATATTTTTGGGGTCGGTTCGGATATGATAATTCAAGACATGATCACAGTATATATTAATTTCCTCAATTCAAGCTTATAAAGAAATACTGTATATGTATGGGAAAATCCTGGTGACGTGGGGCAATCGAGTTTGATTCCTACTATTAGTCTTCTGGTCTAGGATGAGCAATTCCTATGGCAGCTGATCTGGAGCACATTTCATACAAAAATAAATGGGGCAGTTGGTATTAATTTGTGAGGTCAGAAATATTGGAAAAGTAATTTTAAAACATATTTGCCAAAAAGTATTAAAACCCAGGCGTGACACAACTTTGTTGTCGTAAGTCGTGGTTAGTGGTTACTTTAAAAGTAAAAGTATCCATTCAATTTTATGAAGGAGGTATCAAACTACAGAAAAGAAATTTGCTCATTGAATGTTTATTTCAGTTTTTTAGTAGGGATTATTATTGATTTTGGATTAGCCAACATCAAAGCGCCTGGTCCGGGACTTTTGTGTTAGGTGTAAATGCCATATTCATGTGTTTGGCTGGGTTGGGGTTTTGGTAAATGTAATTGCAAAATAATGGATAGCAAGGGGTGTCAACATATCTCCCGGATCTTTTATCCGTTCTAAAGATTGTTAACTGTACTTTATTATAGATCTCCATCTGTTCGGTTCCGTTGGCGTCAGACAGTCTTCGCCCCATCAGACACTTGGGCCCTGGATAATATCTACATCGGAGAGCAATGTCCACTGATGTGCCATGGCCATGGTGGATGTGTCAATGGGATATGTAGGTAAGGGAAAGATATATGTAACACAACCATGGTCTATATGTACAGGGTGTCCCCAAATTTCGATACCTGTTTGTAGCTTTTTACAATTACAGCTATTTGTGTTGCCGAAAGTACAGAAGAACGTTTTCCGTACTGTAAAACTGCACTTTCATAATATGTAAAGTGTAAGGCGCCAAACCTCCACCCCCCCTGTTGTTACGGGCCCGACCGACCCACTTTTTGCATTTTTTCAAGAATTCTTTTATTAGAATATTTTTTCTCAAATCATGTAAAATCAGCCGTTTTTTTAGCCGAAAATCTGTCGAAAAATTTGTTTCACCAATTTTGTAAAAATAATTGGCCGAAAATCTGTCGCAAAATTGTTTCAAAATTCCTGATTTTTGCCGATTTTGTTGACATTTCAGGTTTAAAAAAGAAAAAATCCCGACCGACCGACCCTCCTTGACAGGTCCGTCCGCCCGTAAAACAGGGCGGATTTTTTTCGCCGCCTTATGGATTAAATGGATTAAATTGATAGAAATGGAGCGAGAGAAAAGTGTAAAGAGAGGTTTTTCCAAATTTTTTTCAGATTAAAATAATCCTTTTTTGACGTCTCTTTGAAAGGTAATACAAAGCTTTTTAATGTTGTGCACAAAATGTAAGAAGTGAAATGTTTAAAGCTATGCACGCCTGTCATCCTGCAGGTTGAACAATGTATGGTATTGTGAGTTATGTGACCAATCCTAGCCGTTTTGTCAATGATAGGCACTAAAACTTGATACATTTTAATATGATGGGTTGAGCTCTTCAATTTCTGCCATACATTAGACCGAGAAAGTGACAAATTCTTTGTCATTTCAATTGAATAACTGTAACCCTGCAATTTATTCACATTGTCTTTCAAATCAGGTGTGATTCCGGTTACAAAGGGAAGACATGCATCCCAGAGTTCCCCCTGTCCTCATCCATCCAATCAGACTTTGAGGAATCCGGTCTGCTGCAATCCGATTGGCTGGCGGTGCATGGCGGAGACATTGTGCACGACGGAGACAGTGCGTGTGGCATCATCACATCGGGGGCCTCTCTGTACTTCTCTAAAGTAAGTTCTGCCTCGGGAAACATAGGCATGACATGACATTATATTTAACACTTTCCACAGGGCAGGCGTTTGCAGACGACATTTCAAAATTACAAAATGTTTCAAAAATGACAAAATTATTAAAATTGATTACCATATTTGGTGTCACCATGTGAAATGCATTAAAACAAGTACAAACATGCCTAATATTGGTTAAGTAATTCTTGAGACTTTGAAAGTTGGGAAAGGTTTCTAAAAAATCTCTTTTGTATATGGATAAAACCAATAGCTGTGTGGAAAGTGTGAAATGGTTTGTTAACTCAGTCATGCTCATATATCTCACACCATCAGAGAGAGTGGCAGTTTTATAACATTGAAACATATAGGAAAAATGTATGCTTCGCAAATATATATTCAGTATTTGAACTAAAAGGTACAGAAATTGAATTTATTCAAGCTTAAAGCTGGCCTACTGCTTTGGCAGTTCACCACAGACGAACTGGTCATACACCTGTTCACTTGGTGACAGACAGTACAGAGTTAACATGGAGAAATTGTAACCATGCCAAATCCCCAAGAGACCTGGATGTGGCTAGAAACCCAGAGTAGTAGCTTGCCTTTTAAATGGATGAAATATTGAAGAAATGTGCGCGAAGCACACACAAATTGGCTATTTTAACTTTATAATATGGTTCAGATGATGTTTAAAAAAAATGGGGGGGGGGGGTGGGCATGACCCTCCTGACCCCCGCTTACCCCACCTATGATCACAGATGATGATCTGGAGGGAGGAGGAATAACTACCAACAGAGATAAAACTTTCAGGCTAAATTTATCTCTGTTATAGGAAGCTTAAACATAGAACATTTTATTTGACAATTTTGTACCCATCAGTAATTATATAGCTCACTTTATTTCTGCCAACTTTCATTTCTTTTAATTTTAGTCTGGTGTTCGAACATTAGTCAGCCATGACCTGAACACACAACTAGTCAACTTTGTGCAGTTCTACATTCGTATTGGCGGTGAAGGAAGTGAGGCAACGTGCCGCAACGCCAACGCAACACGAGGAGAGGGCGTCCTGTTGCAGTATTCCAATGATGGTGGTATTACATGGAGTCTATTGCTGGAGCTCTATTACGAGGGCTACCGACAACCCAAGTGAGTAGAATGTTGATATTTTCCAACTAAAAACATTGTTGCATGCATATATATATTTCATATAATCATCGCTGTTCTGTCAAAACCTTGTATCGCCATGTGGCTCTTCAGTATCTATAAAGTAATACTTCATATATATAATAATTTGGGCAGTCTGCTCTAAACATGTTCAAGGGCCAAAACACGTCTATCAAAAACTTGTAAGAGCTCTTGCCCTGAACATGTATAAAGCAACACTTCCTATGCATATCCGTTGGGCAGTGTTACTTTATACATGCTGAAGGGCTGGAAAAAACATACAAGGTTTTGACTGAAAAGCGACGATATATTTTAATGCATACAGCATTTATGTTAGGCCTAATTTTTTCCCCCCAAACAAGAGGGAAAAAAGTGGGTTGATCGGTCTTTTATCTTTTTTCTTCTATTTTTGTTTTTGTTGCTATAGACACTTTTAGAGAAGAAAAAGACTGTTCTTTAACCCTAACCTTTCTAGACCCTACGATTCACTATGGCAAAATACAATGTCCACACGCATGCTACAGCATTCGATTTGATGAAGTCATCATTTTAGCTAATAATTATGTGTGCACAAAATCGCTGGGTCAAAATCCCAGGGGTTTCGGTACGATTTGTTGGGTAAAGAATTCATACTTTATCCTCCTCCCCCGGTTTCCAAACAAAAATATAGCCTGGCTGGTTAGGGTTAATACATGTATTTTGTTTTAATCCATACAGAAAATGTGAACAGTTGAAAATCTCAGTGAAATCACACACAATGTGTAAAATGAGACCAAAATATCAGTTAAAGCACTTGTTAAGGGTGAATATGTGGGAATAAGTACATTTCAGGGCAGTTTTGTTGATTAGTTTGGCAAATTAAGATGAAAATTTCATTTGATACATATATTTTTCAACATAAAACTTCTTATAAATATTTTTAAACAGGTTCGCCGTCGAGATATATGCCTATTATTTTTATATAAAACTTCTTTTTTTTAAATCTCAAAAAAAGAAAGAAAAAAAGGCATGGTGTTTTTAGATTTTATGGGTCGATCGATCGCATATGGGCAAGCAAACCTTCTTTTTTTTAGGCCTTATTGTATCCACTAAGATTTAATTCTTGTAAGTACTGATATCATTCTCCTTACACCTAGATTTGTCCACCAGCCTCTGCCAGACCACGCCCGCACACCAAGCACAAGGATACGATGGTGGCAACCTGTGCATTCAGGGGCCAATGAGGATCAGTGGGCCCTGGACCAGGTATACATTGGAAGTCATAACAGCGTACAGGTATCCCCTGCTGACTTTCAGGTGAGGTATATGTAATTGATAGTAATAACAATGTGTGTTATGTTAACAAAGAACGTCGCTATTCTATTAATACTGAGTTCTTTCCTGCCAAACTCTCATAGTATTTTACGTACTTGTCTTGGGTTAGCAAGCATTTTATGGGAGTGTGATTTAATCAAATCAATTTACAGTCTTTTAAAAGTTGTGTAACCCAATTTTGTCATGAGGGGATTTTTATTCTACATGGTATGAGCATCATTAAAACACATTTGTGTACAATTACTGCAGTGGTTCTATAGAAGCAAAAATTCACTTGAATGTTTTTCCACATAACAGTACACATCTAGTGTGGCTCACAGCTGCAATCAAGGAAAAAAGGTTGATACACTTTGTCCGAATTATGGAAAGAAGTGCCCCCCTTCCCCCGCGGCACTTGGCAGTTCCCCCAGCATTGATTGATGGGGATGGACTTCTGCTTTCTATTAAACAGTGCTATGTCCCAAGTCTGATCTCTATTGCGACCACAGGGATGTTGTAATAAGTTGCATCAAGTGTTCCAACTTTTTTTTCCTCCATGATTGTGGTTTTGGACAATTTGTTTCTCTAATGAAAGTTCTAACAAACTTTGTTCTGTACTTTGGCAACACAGATATCTGTAACTGTAACCTTTTGGTTGTTAAATGGTTAACTTGGGGGACACTCTGGACTTATTCTCTGTAATTTCTATACTCGTACACACAGAATGATGATCCTGTTGGTCATATATGGTTAACCGTAAGCAATGGTCACATAGGCAGTCACTGTGGCTCTGCTGGTGAGTCTGCTACGGTGTTTTCAGGCACCTCTGGGGATAGGTTTGCCGTTACAAAAGCCATGGATGTCAGGCACGGGGATGTTATACAATTCAAGGCAAGTGTGGAACGGTATAATGTATAAGCAATGGTAACCAGGGATGGAAATTAGACCCGCCCGCCCGCCCATAGTGGGTAACTTTCGTGTCGGGCGGGTGAAGATTCAAAGGTACCCGTCCGACTGGCGGGTAACATTTTTGAAGCTCAAAGTGTAAGTAACAGTAAGTTCAGGGTAATTTCATCATCAGATGATCGTGTGTCCTGATGATAGAGGAGATCAGGTTGATAGGAGATTAAAGAGAGTAATGGATTGATGAACATGATGAATACGAGGAGCTGTTACGGGCTAGGTTTACAGTGGAACATCGTACAATAAAGACAAAAACATGTAAATGTAGTTTAAAAGTAGTCTTGATGCATTGTTTGCTGCAAAATGTTATGAAAAAACCTTGGACTGGTAGAATTTTTGTCGGGCAGGTAGATTCTGTGAGTTACCTGCCCGACTGGCTAGTTGAAAAAATTCTGAAGTTCCATCCCTGATGGTAACAGCTGAGGAATAAATATATAAAATGTAAAAAGATGAATCCAACAGAACAAGGAACAAAACACATCAATGATCAGAAAACTGATACTAGAGGATATCTCGAAAATGTAAAATGCAAAGATTAAAAGCAAGATATAAAATGCAAAGAAGAAAAGCAAGATTTTCTTGCTTTTACTCTTTACAGGGAATAAATAGCTAAAATGTAAAGAACAGAAATAAAAGAAGACTCCTAACTTGTGGAAAAAATGAAAACTAAATAACCCAAAGGCTCCTACTATTGTGAACATTTAGCAAATTTCTCACCTAAGACCACCCACCCTGTTGTCCTCGTATTGTTTGCCCATTCTCCATCATCAAATGCTCCAGGGTTTGAAACTGCAATTCATTTTTGCATATATGCTCAATTCCCAAACATTAGCAACAAATCAAACACTGTGTATTAAATGTGAGTTCAACTTGATACAGGATGTGCCTCATGTATGACTTTATGCATTTACATCCACAAAATGTCTTCTCCAGATTGTCGTAGGATGTGGGTCGAGCTTCACACACTTTTCCCCAGTGCACCTGGAATTCTCGCAAGATGGCGGCATGCAGTGGGAGAAGGTCGTGACCCCTTGTTACCCATCCAATGAGGGACAGTGCACCAATGGTCTACAAAGTAACTATGGGGGTGGTACTGTGTACCACATGGGGCAGTATTCAAATTGGAGGCTTATGGTCATAGAGGTGCCTGATAAGCTGACAAGAGGGTAAGATATTGTTATACACCCCCATATTTGCACCAAGGCCATAATCAAAGACTAAACGGATACTTAATCTTAAACTGCAATCATAGAATAAAGGTGTTCGAACACTGACCCTAATTGTCATGCTTATTGGACCATAACAGGCACGCTTTTTGAGGCACGTGAAAATCAATACTTGTTTCTTGTAGCCTGAAGTATCCCCTTTCTCATATCCCTCCCCCTTCCCCACCGATCAATGTTGCGAGGCCCTGTGCTGATGGTGGGCAACTTGTGGGATTCAACATTGATCAGGGGGGAAGGGGGAATACTTTACATTACACCTACAAAGTGTTCGAACACTTTTTTCTAACATTGTGTGTCTTTAACCCTAACTCCCCATAACCATGTTTTTGTGTGGATCAGGGGAGGACAAAGTATGATTTTATTACCCAACAAACCGCCGTTAACCCACCTATATTTTTCCCCTGGACCATCCGCACACCACCTCCGCGTCCTGAACTACTGAGCAAAAAACCTTTTTCACCATAACAAAATATCTGAAACCACCCCCCCCCCCCCAACAAAAAAAAGAAGAAGGTTTTCTTGAGAGTTTATGGGTTGGTCGTGTTTGGGCAATCAAACCTCTTTTGTTTTAGCCTTAGAGTTAAAGGGTGATTTCCAGAAGAAAACAAAAATTACAAAGATAATTTCTACAGGAATGCAAATGCAAGCCATTTGTCTTTATAAGTGCTGAACTGGTGAACATTTTGTGTTGTATCACAATCACAGTTAATATGAATGTTGCTAAATGACAGAATGTACGAAAATGGTACATTGGCAAGGAGTCCAAGTCAAAAATAACCCATACACAAGAAGTTTGGGCATGTTCTAAATTGACTTACAATTACCAATTCATGAATGGACAGGGGAGACAAGATGATTTTTTTAAAATCTGAAGCAATACAACAAAAGCCGTTACATTTTAGTATTACAGACCAAAGACCCTGAAGTGTCTATTTTTCAGACTGTTATTTTACTGTCATTGGTGACTATAACATTGCCATGTGTGGGATTGACATCAAAACGGTGCTTTAGGGAATGACCACTGGCCTGCCAAATCTGGGAATTGGAGAATTTATGACCGACCAATAGCTAAATCGGCGGTATAAAAGGGATTCATCAGTTGAACAAAACGACAGCAAGAGAACAAGAGCTTCAAGCATGTGAATAATGCTCTGATTGGATTGGACTTTGATATGTATTTACTAAATTAAACACTTTAATTAACACTTTCCACAGAGCAGGCGTCTGCAGACGACATTCCAAAATTGCACAAAATGTTTCAAAATTGTCAAAATTATTGAATTTTATTACCATATTTAAAATCACCATGATAAATGCATTGAAATAAGTACAAACATGCCTAGTATTGGTTCAGTAATCCTTGAGATAGACTTTGAAAATTGGGAAAGGTTTCTGAAAAATCTGTGTTTTATATGGTAAAAATAATAGCCGCATGGAAAGTGTTAATATCAAAATTTCAATCCAACTATTTCTGCTCCACAGGAAAATCCAGTTCCGTTGGTGGCAGGAAGGCAATAAGTTTGCCCCAGTTTTTGCTTTGGATGATGTCTACATAGGACCAGGGTGTCCACATAACTGTAATGGCCATGGGGTGTGTGAGGATGGACAGTGTGTATGTGATCATGGCTATGAAGGTATAGGATTTGTTTTGTTGATTTGCTGGTGAAGCGTTACATGTAATTAAATTATCACTATAATGTCAACTGGGTCCTGCATTGGAGTCCTGAACCCTGATAAAATGCTAACCACATTAGTCTATGGATGGCATGAACTATCATTCCAAAAGGTGTGTAATCTAGTTACTATATAGCGTTATATAATCACTTCACTGATGTAATATATTATGACGTGATCAGTAATACTTTCTATAGTTTAATCAGTTCCAAATTGGTGAGAAATATAAATACACGCGCAATATTGCCACACGCACACGGTTTTGGCCGCACACATGCATCACCACACATGATGCATAGGGCGCTTGTTGCCTTCATGGGCGTTCCCGTTCTTCTGTTTTCATTCACTACTGTAAGGAGGCTTAATCACCAATTTGGAACTGATCAAACTATAGTATATGGTAGTCTCATCAACAATAGTAATGAATAGGTAGGTCTCTGCCATGGCAGAAGTGAGTGGAAATATGGACCTAACACGTGCGGACAATATGATGTTTGCATTCATAGATGCCTATATAGATAAAGTTAATTGATAAAAAGATCAAATGCATATTTGGTACTGATCACTTATTGTGTGATTGACTAGACTAATTAATTAAGCATTCACTATGTTGTCTTAATTCACCATTCCACGCGACAGGCAACTGTAAATGACATTCCAAAATATCTCAAAAAATGTCAAAATATTAAAATTTCATTACCATATTTGGAATCACCCTGAGAAATGTATAAGTACAAACATTCCTAGTATTGTTTCAGTAATTATTGAAATAGGCTTTGAAAATTGGGAACGGTTTCTTACAAATTTGTTAAAGTGTTAAGCCTCGATATAAACCATTTTGTATATTACTATGTATTTCAGGTGACATTTGTGAACCAAGAACAGCAACCACAGTTGGTCTGAATGATCGATTTGAAGAAGCCAACCCTAGTCCACAATGGGCTGCTACTTCTGGAGGCAATGTGGGCCAAGAATGCGGAGTCATCAAAATGGCAGACTCGCTCTACTTTGGGTCTGTTGGGCCAAGAGAGGCACGCACTGTAGGTCTAAATACAACCTCTATCAAGTAAGTGTGATGGTTTGGCTTGTGACTATTTTTACATTTCTAATACATGTGGTTCTTCACTATGTTTTAATCAGGCCTGGAAAAAGCACCCGCTAACCTGCCCTTAGCGGGTAACTTTTGTGTGGGCAGGTGAAGATGCAAAAGTACCTGACCAACTATGGCAGGTAAATTTTGCAATTTCACAGTGTAATAAGTGAGTTACACTGGCTGGTGGGATTTCTGTTGGGCAAGTATTCTTGTGAGATACCCGCCCGACAGGCTGGCTGAAAAACAATTTGAATTTCCTGCCCTGGTTTTAATTGCCTATAACTTAATTGAATTCATCAAGTATCAAGTTAGGTGATGCTTAAATCAAATGTGGAACACATGATTTATATATTTGACTCATGCCGACGTAGCCACAACAACATTTCTATCCAAGTTAGGTGCTTGTGCTACATCCTACCCCTTTGTTCTGTGTATGATATTTTCTTTTCTTGCACTAGCTCAATATGTTAGGATGTTATGGGGGAGGGTTTCCACTTTCTATCAAACTCCCAATCCACATCAGAAATACCGATACTTTATTCTTCTTCCACTGGGCAGTGATGCCAGAGTGTATTTCAGTGAGACTAACTAATTATAGAGCTTGTTATTCTAATTTGCTGGCATTTTTTCCATGTAATTTAAATCAAATTGAGCTACTTGCATGTAAACAATCATGCAATTACTATCAATACACTCTGTCGTAAGGAGAAAAGGATGTATACTATAGTCCATTTATCCATCACAAGACAGGGACGTAACTGCGTATTCTACTAATTGCAGCACATATAACGGGCACACCTACTCGAGGCGCTGGCGTATACACACGAGCGTTGAAAGAAGGAAGATACATATGCGCGCGTAAAAGCTGCATCTGTTAAGTTACGTCACTGTCCAGAGGAAGACAAATAGAGTATATAGATGATCAAGAATTACTGTAAAACAGTTTAATTTCACGGCATCTTAATTTAGCTGATTAGCATTTAGTCAACTTTTTGCGGCAATTTAATTTCACTAATTGGTATCATCTTCCTATATAACCATAATAAATAATTTAATTGGCGGCAATTTAATTTGGCGAATTAGATCTCCGAGCGAAATTAGCAAAATCTTGCTAGCGAAATTAAGTTGTTTTACAGTATCTCAGTTTAATATTGTTGTTATGGTCAATATTAGTTTGTGCAGTAATCTAATCATTGATGATTTGGTTATTTCTCAATTTTAAATTTCATATAGGATCGTTCAGTTCTACATTCGAATCGGAAGCAGTTCCCTAGGATCTCTCTGCGTGCCAGCAACCAATCATAAAGAGGTTGTAATCGTTCAGTTCTCAATAGATAATGGCATCAGGTGGAATACACTACGTGTCCTTGACCCTGTGTCAACCCTGCAGGATCAACCAATCAAAGTCACCATAAAATTACCGGCCGGTGCTAAGACTCATGATACTGTGTTCAGGTGGTGGCAACCGTTGATATCACAAAGTAAGTTGGTGTGATTAAACACATTGACCCCTGAACACCATGTGACCCATTTGAAAACAATTTTGCCACCTCCCCCCCCCCTCATCAATCTTTCTCCCTGGGCGATCATAATGGGCAATACGCACAGAGAATTTGTTTACAGGTAGTACAACCCCCTTGCACAGCGGAGGGCACAAATTCCCATGCTGGGTATTAGAATCATCTGGTAAATTAATTTTTTATTTTACATTATACAGTCACTTAATGACCTCAGATACAAGAATGCAAGGTGAAACCTCACCTGTAATGTTTCAGAAATGTCAAAAATCTTCTTTGAGCGGCAACACTTTCCACGATCTAGATATAGCAGTGCTATATAAGTATTAATATGTATGTAGGTAGGTGGGAGGGGAGGGTGTATATGTATGTAATTGATGCATACTTGGGACTCCCCCCCCCCCCCCCCCCCTCCCCTCCCACCTACATACATACATATTAATACTTATATAGCACCTCTACATCTAGATCGAAGCGCTTTATGTAAAGAAAAAGTAATTATCAAAGAAGCACCAAGAACAAATAGCAAACAATTGAAACAAAGAAAATCAAAGGCTTATGGGTATAGATGAGTTTTAAGAATGTTAGAATGAAGTGTCAGAATGAATTGATACTGTTGATACATACCAGAAACCCAAAGTGCACTATTTACCCTTGTACTAAAATCTGTCTCCATTACAGATGTGCCACGTGCCCAGTGGGCTTTAGACAATGTCCTGATAGGAGCTAACAACACACAGTCTTATGGATTTGAGGATCACTTTGAGGCCGGCTCAAGCACTGACAGCTGGTATATGGTGATGGGAGGTCATGCCAAGCAGTTCTGTAGCTCTTCATCTAATACGCTAGTGTTTGATAGCGAACAAGGTGGGTAGTAACGGAATTCAGAAAAGCATTGGGCATGCAAAACGCTCACATTCCGCAACATGGCGCATTGTGAATGGTATGTGATGCGTGCGTATACCAAAAAAACATAGGATGCTTGAATTAGTTTTGTGCGTCAAGCGATAAGAAATGCTTATTTTATGTTCGCCAATTTGGAATTGATTAAACTATAGAATTGAAATCGGGGATTGAGTTTGGTCATGTTCATGTGCCTGAAGCTGATCAGATGTTCTTGACCTTAAGGAATATGTCGTGAGATGTTGTTGACGTATCAATCAACTTTAGCCCTCCCTCATGATGGATGAAAGCCTGGAGGGATCCAGTGCATGTACATGGCTCTTAGAGATTCTTTTTCAGTATGGGAACCCTTTAAAAAAACTTGTTCTCCATCCTCAGGTGCATTCTCTGGGTCAGGGTTGTTATGTCAATTGAACTTCCCATTTCCAGGCTCTGTCAAAGGGGCTGTCATTTCTATCCCATTGTCAAAGTATAGGGAGATGCTTTTACTGAATTTTCTTTGGCATGAAACAAAACAGGGGCAACATTTTTTTATGATGGTATGTGACAGATGATCATTGCTCTACAAAATACTGTAAACGTGGAACTGTTCCCGCTACATTCATTTTCACGCTTTTAACGCCCTAAGCAACTACCGCGAAAATAAAAACACACAAACATATTTATTTTGTGTATAAGGCTATGTAATGAATTTTGAAATTGCGAATTTAAAAACAAGTGAAATGGCTGAAAGTTGGCAAAGTGCGAAAATTGAATTGCATTAAAATTACGACATTTACAGTACTAAAAATGTTAACAATCTTGTGGGAAAAAAAGAGAGTTGTGACGTCCCATTTTGTCATTTCCCCATTAACGACTATTAACCTTTCCCCTTTGAGTCAGAGGAGAAATTGTTGAAGTCATTTAATACCGATCTAATCTTGCTGAAGATATTCACAATTTTACACAAACATATCAGTTTAAGTCAATCAAAATCTTTTTCCGGTGTATCCTTGGTGTAAGACATTTGTATAAGTTAGACTAGTGTTAGACACCCATTATGGAATAAAGCTGTTTAATCCAATAATCCATCAATAGAAGATTTTTTGCTAGGATAATTTTGTGATATCTTACACTAAGGATAAACCCTTTGTCCCCCCTATCCGTATATAGGCATGCCAAGGTACGCAGAGACCTGGGACTACCATATCACCATGTCCACGTTCCTGCAATTCAGTCTAGTCGTAGGCGGCAGCCAATGGTCCCAGGTTGCCGCATCCCACTCCATCTCTCTAGAGTATTCACTGGACATGGGAAAGACGTGGGCGTTGGTGACGGAGGATTGCGCACCACCGGATATGGGATGCGGAGAGTACGAGATGGAAAGCATGTACAGTGCAGAGATGCATAGAAATTGGACTAGGGTGACGATGTATCTCCCAGAGGGAACCATGTAAGTATATGGTTTATTTCAATGTGAAATTCCACTTGCATGGAATTATCATATACAGGGTGTCTAAAATAAATAGGACTCTCGTTCAGGATGGATTAAATTTAACCCTGGTTAAAATCACGGGACAATGACCAATTTGATTTAATTGCAATGATAAAATCTTGAAAAGATGTGAACAATCCATCATTAATAATTAAGGAAAGTATGACCAATTGAGGCAAGTCAACCGAAATTGCGTAGGGTATATAATGGTGCATTGCGGACCTGCCTGGTTGAAAATAATATTGTCACCAGAGCCACCATCTCTGTTCAGTGGACAAGTGGCAGTCCACCTGAACAGCTCTTTTCAAATCCAACATTAATTCTCAAGTAGGAAATGGGCACCTACTTTCCAATCAACCTATTTTTAAAAGCTCTTTTCAGAGTCACTTATTTCACAAGTAGGAAAGGGCACCTACAATTGGTATGATTTCAATTATTTTAAAAAAACCATTAAGATTTGTCATTAAAACAATTTTACACACTGATGGATGTTTCAGATCTGAGTCGACTCGGTTTCGTTGGAGTCAACCTACTTTCACCGCTGATGCAGACATCTGGGCCATTGATGATGTTTACCTTGGTAACGGTTGCCCGTGGATGTGTTCGGGTCATGGTAGCTGTGTACAGGACCAGTGTGTGTAAGTGATGGGATAAGAGTTGAACTCAATAAAATACCTGTTGTTGTTACTTGGCATATCAAATCAAGCTTAATATTGTGAAATTGTTGTGTTCGTTTGCGTACACATGCACATTGTCTTTAATTAAAGGCATATTATGTGATCTTTTCCAAGTAGCGCCCTCTATCATTGATTTTTACTATGAAAGCAGATTTTCTTGCAGATTTGCATTTTTGATCATAAATCATAAAGATCTTCTAAATTACAGATTCGATACGATTCCTAATTACTTCAAAATCATGGTTCAAGCGGTACAATCTACTTTTTCAAATTTTACTCTAAATTCACTCTAAAACTATGATTTTGAGGTTATTAGGAATCGTATCGCTCTGTAACTTGGAATATATTTATGATTTATGATCAGAAAAGTAAATCTGCAAGAAAATCTGCTTCCAATTGTTTTTCGAGGATTGAGGGCTCCCCCTGGAAAAGATCACATAATATACCTTTAATTAAGGCATACATTGTTTTTGCTTGGTGGGATGTTGACCAAATTAAAATCCATTATAGATTATAGGTATGACTGTCGTTTATAACTTTCTACTTCTTTGTTTTTACATTATTTAAAACACAATTTAAAAAAATTGAAAGCAGAAAAGTCACTCTCAGTTAGAAGATTTTGTAATTGAAATAGGAAAGTGGATCGAGTATGTAGATTTTAGTGTCTGTCTTAGTTACACCAATCAACTACAATATTTTTCTTTAACATATAAAGCTATCATTTAATTTTGTATGAAATGTAGGTGTGACCTTGGATACAGCGAGCCGTTCTGTGTACCCAAACTGCCACTGGCTAAGGAACTCAAGGACACATTGGATGGGGCTGAATTCTCCTCAGTCAATTGGATCTCAAGCTATGGGGGAAGTATCGCCAACATGTGTGGTATTCTTGTATCTGACACTGCGGCTGTTTTCAATCAGGTAATTTCAGCTAGTAAATCAAAAAATGAATATTAACATTACAATAGGAGTATTCAGATGAGGGGTATATAATAACTTAGAGATAAGCTTCAAATTCGCTAATCTCGAGAGTAAACTCTCAGTAAACGGCCGTGTGAATCGTGTCATGGTTAACTAACCTTGAGTCTAAAGCTGGATTGTTAACACTAAAAGATCTTACGGTTACCTAATCCCGAAGCACTTACCAAGAGTTAACCGATAGTGTGTCTGCCGTGGGAATCCTTAAGTTAACCACAAGTGAGATTAGCAGAGGGTCAACGCATTACTTTAGGCAATCGGAGAATTGCGCAACCTTGAGATGGTCTCGAAGTTACGGCAGTGGTATCGCTAGGCTCAAGGCTAAGATTGACGTCTGGACAGGCGCCTTGGATTAACAGTAAAAAATGTTAAAGCTCGAGACTAACTAGGTCTCAAGACTAGTGACCATCTTATCAGGCTTATTCAAACCCTACAGATTACTATAGACTTAGTTTGACACTTCCATAACATCTGAACCCATTTCAGATATATGCATTTGAACCTTACTGGGGTCTATCCTGAATTAAAACACTGCCTAAGTATTCTGAAGCAATTTGTCCGCCTTTTATACTTTTTTACTTGGAGCCAACGACTACATTTTTGGTGGACGATGTATGTGTCATGTCTTAATTATTCAATTATCAGGAACACAGGTTGAAATGCAATCTGTAATTGGTCATTAAATTCATAAACTTGTGAGTGATCAAATTGATCATATTGATCAGCAGTTTTGTTTGATGATAATTTATTTATTTGACATCACACAGCTTGGCTTGAGAATGCTTACAAGCCATGACTTTGACTGCACCATGATGGAGTACATTCAGTTCACATTCCAATATGGCTGCCCTAGCAACGCCCACGATAGAAGCCTGTCGTCCAGTCGCTCCAGCTCTATATTGCTGCAGTATTCCAACAATGGCGGTATATCGTGGACTCTACTGGAAGAACTTTACTATGTGTCTGCGCTGCCTCCAAAGTTCATCAATATCGAGCTGCCTATGGGGGTTAAGACAAACGCGACAAGGTTTCGATTTTGGCAACCAACTAGCAATGGAGGTGGGTGGTTGTGATAAATATATACTGTAAAAGTGGACATTTTCGTGTGTGTAAATGTTCGCGCTTCGCACATTTTTAACAAGTTTGCTTGTTTTTATTTCCGCGATTTTGCGCTTCCTTTACATAGACCTACATACAAAAAGGAATATATTTGTGCGTTTTTATTTTCGCGCTTGCTGATCTTAGCTCGAAAAACGCAAACATAAATGTAGCGCGAAAATGTCCACGTTTACAATATCACATACGTTTTACTCAGTTTGTGATAAAGTGATTTTGTGCTTTTTACAATGTTTTGTATTTAAAGGATATCCTGTCTTGGCAACAGTGAAGCTGACTTTTAACCAAAAAAGCCCATGGTGTTCACTTATTTATTAAAACAGTGTGTAAGAGGGTTTATTTGATGAGATCCCCTCCTACATGGTAACGTAGAGCCGAGGGTTATTAAACTAATACGATTAAAAAAAAAGGGTGCACAGGAGAATTTATTAGATGTCTGAACAGAAAGTTTATTCACTTCACAAAATCATATCGGTGGTCATGTCATAAATAATAGCTATACTGGAGAACATAATTGGTAGAGATGTTGTCGTGTCAGAAGCAAAGTCGAGAGAGAGAGAGAGAGAGAGAGAGAGAGAGAGAGAGAGAGAGAGAAATCGAGCGTTGGCCTTTTTGGCTGCCTCATGGATCAGGAGGTGGTGGTGATATTTGCGCCAATTGCGAAACCCCAAATGAGACGTACAAGGGGTATCAAAAAGTTCTTGAAATCACCAAGAAGTGAAGAAGCCAGAAACTTTTTTTTGTTATGTGACCCTTCAGACATCTTTAAAAGTCACTGTGCAAAGTCACACATTTCTTCCACTTTTTATTATCTGTCCACAGACCGCCATTGTAGAGATCTTCAGATTGACCGCCAATAATTGATCCTCAGATTGCCACAGATTGCGTTATTCCCAAAACAGCAATAAATGATTTAAAGTGTTGACAGAAAGGGGTTAAAGGTCATCTAGGGTCATTAGAGGTCAATCTGTGTACACCCCATGTTACCCATAAGATTATTGTCACCAAGCTGGTTTGTAATGACCTTTGACCCCTTTCTGTCAAAACTTTAAACTATTTATTGCTGTTTTGGTGAATAACGCAATCTGAGGCAATCTGAGGATCAATTAATGGCGGTCAATCTGAGGATCTCTACAATGGCAGTCTGTGGACAGGTAATAAAAAGTGGGAGAAATGTGTGACTTTGCACAGTGACTTTTTAAAGATATCTGAAGGGTCACATATAAATTTAAAAAAAAGGTTTCTGGCCCTTTACTTCTTGGTGATGTCAAGAACTTTTTGATACCCCCTCATATGTGATTGGCCAATTATAATTGTATTTAAATATATGCACGATACATTCTTGGGTGCAAACCACCTGGATGAGAATCTGGGAAAGTTTTGGGAGTATTAACTCGTAAACACATTACGTAATAGAATTTTTGATTGTATTAAAGTGGCTGCCAAAAATGGGTTACCTTTTTATGAACCACCTTGTATAATAACTTTAGGGGATAAACTATTGGAAGTTTCCATTCCACTTAACGAGATGATGTATGTCAATTTCCCAAACACAGGTGTTCCATGGGCGTTGGATAACATCTTAATCGGAGGTAACTCAAAGAATCGTGGATGGTTCTATGATGACTTTTCCAATCCAACTCCATCTAATTACAACTGGCTGTTTCACCCTGGAGGAAAAGTTGGAGCTTTCTGTACAACTGGGAACCAAGTTGGTGTTTCCATAGTAACACCAGGCGGCAGGTTTGTTGCATTAAATTTTGGGGAAAATAGTGTTATTTGTTTATGCATCCAATTTGTGGGAGGAGGTCAAATTCGATGACCTGACTTCAACACGTTGTTTTAATTTCAATAAAGCCACTACATCAATTCAGTTGTTCTCTGCAACGGTAATACTAATGCAGCCTTATTGGGTATTTTTTACCAATTTTCAGGATTTTCAAAAATTTCCCAAAACTGTTCTTTTTTCTTTTTTGTATTTAAAAAAAAAAAATCCTGCACATATTCAAAACATTTGTGGAAAAAAATAAGTTGATCGGGCCCGTAAACATGGTTTATTTTCTGATGCCTTATTGGGAAAATGTTATATGTCATGGGTTTGTTATCTGTGCGTTTTAATTTTCTTGCTTAATCCTGTTCTTATACACTAGCAACCAAAAGTATTAGGACACTTGGTTATGGTGTCAAAATCATCCGATATATTCAATTTGGAGTGTAATATTTTACTGCGAGTTGAACAAATGTGTTTTTGAATCTCTTCTCATTAATAAATTCATGTGTCCTACAACATTTGCTAATTCATTTCCATGCAATTGAAGAAAACATGTGCCTTCTTGAAATGTCCATACAAATTTCCCATTGGAAATAGCTCATGAATAATTCATCAACCTCATTATAGCCAATATAATCCTATGGTGGGTAGTCTGACAGTTTTGACTTAGCTTTCAAAAACCTTTCTCAATTGTTTGTCAATGGATTCACTCAAGTAAAACTAATCCCAATATTGTCACTAGTCTTTAATCGTCTCTAAATTCATCTTCAATATAAGATATTTGGGAGGGAAATTTAGTTTCATTTTGACACCTTTACTTTCATATTTTAAATGGAAACCAACCAAATTCTCTGTACTTTCTCATAGCACCCACATAATCTGAACACACTTCACAGGGCTATCATTTCATCATGACAGTTTTCCTTTGTTTTCTCATATTTGCGTTCAACAGATTTACTAGGTTTTTCCAGATTACAGGAGACTTGTTGATGATGTTGTGGAGGAATATTATATATAATTATTTTTTATTTTTTTGTATAGTCCAACCTTAGATCACAATTCTGCTTTGGTATACACTCATAGTACTGGTGAGAGATCCATCACCACAAGGGATATCGATGTGGATGAGTATACAGTGGTTCAGTTTGAGGTAAAATATATATGAACTCCTAATAAAAGTTCCGATCTTTTTTCATTTGCCTATATTTTGTATATTTCGTTATAAGTTCATATTGTTTGCACATCACTGAAATGGTGCCTGGGGATTAATTTGTTTTGTCCCTGTTAAGGATCTAAACTCCTCATATAAAAAGTTCTGAAATTGTTTGCAATCAAATTGGATATTTCGAGATATAGCCATATTGTGTTACATACCAATGGAAAGTGTTCCGATGTTACCTTTGTAGCAATCACTTCTTCCATTGCTCGCTTTTAGCTACTTGCATGAGAATATGGAGAGGTCTTAATCAAAATGTACCAAATTCACAACTATTTTGCGCTCAAAAGAACAACTCTGTCATCTGTTCGATGAAGGGTAACATTGACAACTACAGTGTAGAGTGATGCACTATTGATTTGTGTTCACGAAAGAGTGACGATTATGGCACATTCAGATTAACACCTCCCCATATTCTCAAGAAAGTTGCTGCGCGTTAAAGCGAGTGTATACTACGGATTTGGTATCATTAAAAAGATAAACATCTAAATTTAGACTTGGTCTAATGGTAGTCAATTGTACAAAAGGGACCCTTTTCCTTGATACTGTTTCCCTCCTGTATTCAAACCATTGCCCAAAACTTTAACCACAAACTATTCCGGGACCATAAGGACTGTTTTGAATTCAAATTAAAATTCATCTCAAAATCATAATGAATGAGTGTTATAAGACTTTTTCTGACATTTAGTTGCTGAATCATGCAGTACTTTCTCTCAACTTGCCAGATTCTATTGATAACAAGGTACCCCCACCCTTGGATACTTGAATGGCTATTGTTGCCACAGGACTAATCTATAGTTAGTCAGTCTCAAATTGGCGAGTCTCTTTACAGCAGCAAATTAATATAGAAGAGCGTTTGTGTGCATGAATGCAACATGCTTGCAATAGACGCACTGCATCATATGCGTGCTGCGTGTGCACGTACTCACCCTTGGATTACTTTTGCAGAGAGTTAAAAAAATGCAAATTTCTTGACAATTTTGAACTGACTTAACCATAGGATATACTTTCATTAGGTCACCTGTGGTATGGTAATAAATATATTACCTCAGAAGCCATTTGCAAAATATTAATTTCATATCAAACATTTTCCATGTTTCTTCTATACAAGATCAATGTTGGATGTGCTGACCAAACCGTATCCTCTGACCCGGTACATCTCCAGTACTCTAGAGACCAGGGATCCAGCTGGGACTTGTTATTACCGGATTGTTTCAGCGTAAACCAGTCCAGTGGGGTATGCACCAGTCACCTTGGACCGGCCACTGTGTATTACAGTGGAGAGAGGCAGGGCTGGTATAGGGTGGTCATTCCAATGGCAGGGCTACATATTTGTGGGTAAGATGACAAACATTTTATTTAGAAGCAATTGGACCCCTCCTACTAGCTCTATGTGAGAGCTATGGAATGAAAGCATATGAGTCGGCATCGAATATTTTCATCAATATTTTCAACTTTTCTGAATAAAATTAGTCAAACATTTGCTTCAGATATCATGTTTAATGTTCAAATATTGAATACCTTGGGTTGTCTGATGACCGCACAAGCGTGAAACTCTGAGTAGCAACTACCATTTCAAATGGTTTAACTTATATACCTTGGTTATATATCTCAACCTGTTTCTATTTCCAAGAAATACTGGCTTTAATTTGGATCACCCTATTCCTGTTACAGTGGAAATACGATGCAGACTGTCTATGTTTGTTTTCGTAGCTTCCCTCCTACCAAATCCCAAGAATATTTAACACTATGCAAGCTCTACTGGAAGTCAGCCATGAATATATAGGACACCTGCATGGATCTTGTTTTGTAATTAATTCTGGGACTAGTTTTAAATCATTTTTTTTAATGTGTAAATGGTATGATCTAAATTTACATTTTGTTTTATGAATTGTCAGAACTAACATGAGCCAAACGAAGAACATTTGTTCATTTTGCTTCCTTGGAATAGTGATATAATAATTGTGTCTTTGCATCATCATTGTTATAAGCCATCATGTCTTGTAGGGGTGTGTGTTTAGGGCTGTATCTTCATTTCGTTCCTAACTGTAACTTTATTGCATAAATAATGGATCAAAGCAGTACTAACACACACAGGGCTGTACTGTGTACCCGCCCGAAGTGAGTAAATTCTGTGTCGGGCTGGTAACTTCTTAAACATACCTGCCCAGTTAGGCAGTAAGAATTGCCTGGCTTAACACCACTCAAAGGCTCCAAAATCTTGAATTATAGCACATTTTTAATCAAACGTTATATCAAGTAATCTTTTTTTTAAAAACTTTATAACTCATTTCATGGCATATCTATCTCATACTGAATACATAGACTGCACTTTTGACAATATTCATAAACATCGGGGGGGGGGGGGGGGGGGGGGGGTTATGTGGCGCTTTTGTTTTTGGTGGCCAACATTAACATTATGTTAATGTCAGGTATGTTTCAAAAGTAATCGGGTATGTTTCAAAAGTTACCAGCCCGACGCAAAATTTACCCGCCTCAGGCGGGTATTAAGTACAGCCCTGTGTGTATTAATTATTACTGCTTTAATCCATTTTTTATGCAATAAATGCAATCAAGTTATAGTTGGGATGAAAAGAAATATACAGAATAATTTGTAAACTATAAATAAAAGTCATCTTTTATTGCTTTTTTTACGTCCTTCAAAGCACTGTCCGGTTTCGCTGGTACCAAGGATTCTACTCCCAGCATGACAGCCCCAAATCTTGGGCACTTGACAATGTATACATTGGTTCCCAGTGTCCCAATCATTGCAATGGGCATGGTGTATGTCTGGATGGGATGCATTGTAGATGTGATGATGGGTATGGAGGCCATAGCTGCTACCTGACTAGGGCTAATAGTAACTTCCTGAAAGAGGCTTTTGAGGGTAGGTAAAAAAAAGTAAAATATATAAATGTTTTAGCTATATCTGCATGCTCCAATTCGACTTATATCTGCGCCGTTAGGCACGGATTTAGTTAACCTCCACGGTTATAGTTTTGAACGTGGTAGGCCTATGATTATCTATATACATAAGTTACTGTATATAGGACATTCTCAGTTGAGAATTTCAGTCTCAGTTTCTACATTATTTTATAGTTTATACAACTATTTTATAAAGCACTTTTCCAGATTTAATTTCGGAGGCACGTTGGGCCTTCGTTTCACCAGTATGTTATTCATAGTTTTGAATATCTGAGCTATCTTCGCGTGTTTTTGTTTCTTTACGGAATAAACACATCTTTCCCTCTCTCCAGAATATTCTCTTATAGGTGGCAAGCAGCCACCTGATATTGTTCATAGTCTTGAATAATTGCCTTTTATTTGTTCTTTTTAAGAACGACACATGCCTTCGATTTTCTATAATAGTCTTTATAGTCATTCCGCCTTTATAATCTCATATAAGTTATATATGAATGCGAGATATTATAGTCATGAATATCTAATTGTGTGTTTTTAAGGTCCTTACGGCCGGCACTCACACAATCTTACACAACTATCAACCAGACATTTGTACTTGTCAACGTCTTCATTATTAGAGTTTTCTAGTTTGAAAATTTTAATTCTTTGTTTATGTCGGATGTTTTACATAGAGCTTGAGTTTTAGCCGAAGTTTGTTTCATGAGAGCAAGTTTATACCGTTCTTATGTCCAGAAGCAGGTTCCGCCTAGTGCCCTCCGCTTTTTCATTAAAAAAAGTAAAATATATAAATGTTATAGTTTGATCAAATCTAAATTGGCGAGCCTCCTTAGAGCAGTGAATTAATACAGAATGGAGTAGGCGCACATGACACGATAAACGTGCTGTGTGTCAAATGCGTCGATGTGCCCGTTGGGTGAAAATTGCATGCGTATGGCCAAATTGTGTGTGTTCACTTGGATTGCTTTTGTGTGCGGAGAGATAAAAACTGCATATTTTTCGCCAATTTGGAACTGATTGAACTATATTAATATGCAGCGATGGAAATACCCACATGACTTTCCACCCGGGGTAGAGCGACCCGGGGTTGATCAACCCTAAATCGACCAACCCTGGGTGGACTACAATAGCGCCCTCACGGAATAAACCATAATACTGTTTAAAAAACACCTTGGAAACTATATTCATTCTAAATTATATGTTAAAAAACTCAGGGGGTTGGTCGGGGAGGTAAAAACAAGGACGGATCATTCTAAAACAACCCCGGGACTGTCCAGCCCCGGGACTGTCCACCCAGGGACTGTTTCTAATCCTAAACCTAACCCTAACCCTAACCCTAGTCCACCCAGGGTTGGTCGACTTAGGGTTGGTCGACTTAGGGTTGGTCTACCCCGGGTCGCTCTACCCCGGGTGGAAAGTCATGTGGGTATTTCCATTGCTGCATATTAATATGTAGTATCTTCTCCAACAACAAAAGGATATGGAGGATTATTTGTTTAAATAAGGAAGTAATAAGATTATAATAAAAAATGCAATCAATTAATTGAATGAATAGAATAGAATAAGATAAAACATTGTATGCAGATTTTGACTAGGGTCCATTTTAAACAATGATATGATTTACTCTTGATTTTATCTTATATTCTTAACACTTTCCACACAGCAGTCGTCTGCAGAAGACAGTTCCAAAATGTCACAAAATATTTCAAAAATGTCAACATTATATAATTTCATCACCATATTTGGAATCACCATGAGAATTGCATTGAAATAAATACAAACATGCCTGGTATTAGATCAGTAATTTTTGAGATAGACTTTGAAAGTTGGGAGAGGTTTCTGGCAAATCTGTTTTGAATATGGTAAAACTAATTGCCGCGTGGAAACGTGTTGAACACTTGAGATACTCACTTTGATATCTTTCCTTATAATCAGCTTTGATCTTGCATTGACCAGCTAATCTCTTACTATGGAGGGGTTCTTCCATGGCGTATGAAGGCCAAGTATTAGGGCATTGTACTTACAATGCACCACATGATCATGAAATGAAGGGCAGTCAGACACATTTACATGTCTGCGTAATGAATGGAAATTATCTTCACGTAATATACAAAACTAGCGAAATGATGAAAGATTGCAGGCTATGGTACACCATTAATAGTAAGTAGATAGGTATTTAATGTCTCAAAAATGAAACACACATATTGCGGCAAGTTTTTGGTTTTGCGTTTAGAAGCTTTTTGCAATTTATATAATTTCAAACTTAATTGCAACAGGGACAAATGTGGATTCCAGAAAGTTTGTGGAGTGGAGCGGTGCAGAGATCACAGACAAATGCGGTACACTTATTACAGGCAAGAGTCTGCACTTCACAGGGAATGGTAAACGTATGCTAGTCACGGATGATATGGATCTTACCACAGCAAGGTATGTAACTGATAAGGCGACAGAGGTGGGGGGACAAATTTAAAATTAAAAAAATTGACGGGAAAAAAGTAAGTCGGTTGAGCCCGTGGAACAGCGTGGTTTTTTGTCGCCTAAGGAGCATTTGATACTTCAACATTGGTGTATATCTTTTAAAAAGATATAGTACCTAAAGTTCACTATTGTCACAATGGAAGTAAATTACTCTTGCCTACTCTGATGAAAGAGATAGAGTAAGACCTGGATATTGCTAATGTGCCCAAGGGATAGGCATATATAGTTTGATCAGTTCCAAATTGGCGAAAAATTCGGTTTTTATCACTCCGTGTGCAAAAGTAATTCAAGTTTACGTGCGCGATTAAGGCAACACGCACACGGTTTTGGCTGCACTCACACGGTATTGTCTGTGAATGCTGTCTTTATCCGCGCCCGCGTCCTTATGTTTTCATTCGCCGCTGATCAATTGATATCAATCCGAAAGTGTTAGAGAACTGTGGGTACTGGGTAAAATTCATGACTGCTCATTATAGGCATTAAGCATTAATGTTTATCTAGATTTGTATCTGTACAAATATGATTGCAGTCAATTTTATGCTATATTATCTTATCAGCGTAATATTGAATTGTGTTACAGCCAGATTGCAGATTGCAGATCTCGGAGAAGGATTTTGATTTGAAATTGTGTTAAAAATGTATTGAACTAATATAAAGATGATACGCTTTTCTGACAGTGCTCTGCAGTTTTACATCAGGCTAGGCTGCCAGCGGCAGTCTCCAAGCAAGAAAAACCAGCCTGTCCTTCTGCAGTTCTCAACGGATGGCGGTATAACATGGCACACAATGGAGACCATGGCATTCAACGAAGGCAGCAACACACCCATGTATGTTGCATTGGAGGTACCATTCAAAGCCAGGACCAATGCTACTCTGGTGCGATGGTGGCAGCCATCCAATGAGGGCGCTTTCCTTGATGAGTGGGCTATAGATCAGGTAGATTATATCGGTATACAGCACATCAACAGGGGGACTTTGCAGGAGAAGCCAATTTTAAGTTTATTATGCGGGCTCTCAGAGCATTTCCTAAGCTTTAAAATGACACGAAATTGATCAAAATTGATCAAGGCATTCAGATTTTACGAGTGAAAATGACTCCTATATTCTTATTATTTTCTTTATTTTGTTCTGTTCCTTTTCGTTCATCTATACATGTATCTTGTAAACACAGAGCTGCAAAGTCCCCCCTTTTGATGTGCTGCATCGCGTACACTATAGATAAGCAAGCGAAAGTTATCGTAGTACACTGCCCTGTGGAAATGCTGTTCCTTACGACGCCGTAGCAGTGCACGTGTGGGAAAACTAGCATTAACAGCATCTTAAAATAATGCAACTGAAAAACAGGCGTCAGTGCACCTATTGGTTGTCAGTACAAATAACATAATAACATAATTATTTTGCCTGTCTCACATAATTCTGAGTTGCTCCATGCACTTTAGGATTGCCAATGCATTTTCTGTCTTTATAACAGACAGCCTTTTGTTAGGATATTTTGGACCAATCATAAGTCTGGATTCACCAGCCCACGATTTTGATTTTTGTTTTGTTGACCAGCCGCGGTTATTCTGGTCAATTATAGACCTCTTTCCTTTCACGGGTCGTATCGTAATCTGCGTCATTACAACAACTTTGTGCACAGTTTGGACATTTATTAATTAGGTGTGACGTAAAGCCACTACCATGCGTCATTAGCATATCAATACAGACCAACCATTCAAAGTTAGCGTACCGTGAAAGGTCCACACAGAAATCACGCGCTGACCTGTACACTCGTGCATGACCTCAATTAACTTGCATAGGACAAGCCAGGCATTCATGGTTTTCGACCAAACTGCTTTCGATCATGTAGGAAAAATCATGAATATTAGAAATGACTAAGGGTCAAGGAAACATTTGGTCGATGACCTTTAGATGATACTGTGCCTTATGATCGTTGTAACAAATAAAATTAGGTTGATTTTATGAATGGGGGACTGCCGCGGAGATACACTATGATCTAGCACCGGGAATTCTCGGTTGTCGGAAGTTGATCACAGCGGGTGTTATGAATGGTAAATCAACCGATTTTTGAGTCCGTGGTATGAAAAGAACTGCCAAAGATGTGTTAATTAACGGTAGTGCAAAGTTAGTATTTATGATAAAAGTATGTATGATATGAAAGAAGAGATGTTAAGCTTTGTAAATATATAGGTTGATTAAAGCAAAGGTATAACGTGAATGAGTTGTGAGTTCACAAACGCTGGCATACGTACAAAGCCCCTATACCACGTTAGTGTGATGATGTGCGTGTATGCTCGTATACGTGCAGGATGTCCTCAACTTATTGTAATGTTCATACCAGAAGGATCATAGAAAATGACCAATAATGGTCTGAAATTATCACAATATAATTCTATGTGTCACTATGAACTCTAAGAACTCTAAATTTATAGACACAATAGAATAGAGTGACCTTTAAGGTCCGGTTTTTAATGTTATTGGTCAAATACATTTTAAAACTTGATCAGAATGACCAATTTAAGGAATCTGATCGGAACATCTACATTAAAGTTCCAAGGTATCCATCAATTACATGGTAGAATAAATTGCATAACTTAAGTTACGAATGATAACACTTATTCTACATAATGTTCATATGTGCACGGCAAAATGGTCCAATTCTTTGTGACAATAAGGATAATTGTTTTTGTATATAAAGAACAAATGTGAACAATAGCCCAACAGATATTAACAAAGTTAATGAACTGAGTGATTACAAATCAGACTGGTAACTCTCCACAGAGAGCTCTACTTGAAAGCGAGATCATACTGAAATGTAAAAAGGAATCAGTGATGGATTTAATGAAAACATTCAAAAACAATCAATGCAAATATCATCTCCTAGAAAAATAGATTCGGCCTATATTGGATCATAACAACAAATAACTGACGACACCAATACCACTAGTTTGATCAGTTCCAAATTGGCAAGAAATATGCGTTTTTTATCTATCCATGCGCAAAAGTAATCTGTGCGACTTTAGCATACGCAAGTGTTGCGCATACGATAGTACTGCGCAATGTTGCGTCATGCGAAAGTCTGAATACATTCGCAGCTGTAAACAGGTTTGCCAATTTGGAACTGACTGAACTAGAATAGTGCTCTAAGAATAGTAAGAAAGGCAAGTGTTTCTAACCGAAATGTTTTGCACTCTTAGACAAAATACTAATCCATGAGATGAGATTGGTATATCTGTTATCTGTCTATCTATCTATCTGTTTTCTATTTTGTATGACAGATTTTCATTGGTGGCCATATCTATGGTCAGTCTGTCTTAGAGGATGACTTTGCATCATCGCTTCAGAGGGACAGCAATAACATCTTCTCTTTGCATGAACAGAACTGGCTTCTCTCTCCAGGCAGTACCATGCAACAGGTAGGATAAGTGTGAGAGGAGGAGTGTTGGGAAGGTAGACTGGGTCCCCCACGTCCCTCTATATAGCCACCATCTTAAAAAATAGCGGACCAAAAAGAGGGACTGGGAAAATAATACATCCAAAAATGGTACGGTTTCTCTTGGCTTTCCACAAGTATTTAACATATATGAATATTCAAACGATCCACCGAGCATGCGCATTTGTGCCCAGCAACATCAGAAATACGACCTGATTGGTTCAATTCAAATGCAGTTCGTAGAACGAACGCAGAATGAAACTACTGGCGCCGCTGTAGCGTGAATAAGCTCATGTTTATTCACGAGTTTATCAGCGCACACATTTGGGACTCTAGTTTTTCCGGTCTTCACATTTAAGCATCCTCGCAGGGGCCATGTGTAAAATAGAGAAGACATGAAGGATTGAGTCTATTGGGAAGGTAGGGGAGACAGGGCACAAGTTGGAACAGGGAAAGAGGATTCTAGTTGGTGAGGGATAGATAGAGGAGGGAAGGGAAGGGAAGGGATGAGAAGTTAAGGAAAGGGAAAGGAGGGAAGGAGATGGGGAGAGAGGGAGCAAGATGGTAAGAGAGGGTAGCAATAATATCTTCTCTATGCATGAACTGGTTTATCTTTCCAGGCAGTACCATGCAGCAGATCGGACAATTTTGAGGGGAGGGTGTGGGTTAGAGGAGAGGGTATGGGTTTGAGGGGAGGGTGTTGGTTTGAGGGGAGGGGTGGGTTTGAGGGGAGGGTATGAGTTTGAGGGGAGGGTAATAAGAGGTAATAAAAGACACTGCTTTTGATAATATTTTCAAAAATTGTCATTGAAGTTTTCAAAATGAAAGACTATTATATGAAAGCTAATAACATAAGAATAAGAATCATTATTGATGAATGAATAAAAACCACATTGCTATATTCTGCATTTTGCAATGAAAGTCTTCATTGCATACATACTCTGTATATTCAACTTACTTTTTGTAGGTTTGTGGATCTGGGGTCAATGCACTTTACTTCTCTGGCAACGATCTGATGCGATACACCATCACCGCCGATGTTATGGTTACGGAGCAGAGTTTCTTACAATTTGAGCTGGCTATGGGCTGTCAGGATACGCAGAGGTGTTATGGTAAGAGAGCTTTTGAAATTGGGTGTTTTCCAAATTCAGCAAAAATGGATCATCAAACTGGTTGTTTTTGACCATTCATAGCTTTGTATGTAGTTTTACAACTGGAACCAGAATGTGTGTGGGCACCATTTTGATGATGACCCTGTGTGCTAAACTATCCGGATATTGAATAGAATAGTATATTAGAAACAAACTGTTATTAAGATCATATGGAATATCTGTAAGCACATGGAAGGCAGCACCGTTAACCCTAATCTCCTAAGTACTACAAAATACTACTTGTCTGAAAGTGCATGTGCGGACGGTTTTTGATGACATAATCAACCGAGCCTATAGTGAGCGCGGTATACTGTGTGAACGAGAGTAGCTTAGGGTCGTGGCTTGAGTGGGTGGGAGTGGGTCGAAGTCCGGAGGGTCCCTGGATTTAATCCTGGCCGGTCCCCGGGTGTTTATTAGTTGGTGTGTTTTTTCTCCAAAATTGTGATCCCGGTTAAAAACCCTAAACCGCAGGGTTAGGTTTAACTGCACAAATTTACCTATCTGATTAAAGATCAAGTTATTCATATGAATTGAAACATTACAGCTCAGCTCTCATAATAAAATTGTGACTGTCTCAAAAGTAAATATTTTTATGTAAGAAATCAATAATTCACTGTTACTAGATGGCTCTTACGATAAGCTCGTATTTATCCATGGGAACAGACAGGTCTTTCAAGTAGGGTTGGTCTGTACTTATATTATTTTATTTACTTTTAATTGCCAAAATTGTGAATTTGGAAGAAAAACAAAGGTTTGAAAACATATTTTTAAGTTAAAAATGGTAAAAATTGAGATGAACAAAATGATAAACTTCCAAAATTATGGTTTCTTTTTCCTTCTCTTTTTTCAATAGAGGTGGAATTGGAGTACTCTCTAAACATGGGCAAGCATTGGAAGCAGCTGTATGATTGGTGCTTGCCCTCCGACCTGGACTGCCTAAGTTACCATGGTAACAGTAGATTCTCTTCCGATGTGTTCTATGGATGGAATAGAATTATGATTCCTCTGCCTGCTTACACCAGGTAAGTTAAATTCAGGGGGGGGGGGGACTTCCGACTCATTCTGCTTGATTGTGCACAAGTGATTGTTGTTCCTTGGCCATTTTAGGGGTTTCATGACACATAGAGCATGCGCATGCTGTTTTCACCTGGTTTTCAACAACTTGAAAATGCTAGCGTATTCCGCCGTATGTGATTGAAAACACACGCATTTTGACGAGCGTACTTTTAACGCAAGCTGTCACATTTAAAAATTTAACAACGCACGCATTAAATGCACAAAAAAATCAGTCGTGCGCGGCGACAAGACAATTTATCCTTCGGCTCCTTGACGGTTGCAAATGTGATCAAAAACTAGCCTTGGTGCGCTGTACACAAACTAAACAGTGGCATAACCAGAGGGGGCAAGGGGGGGGGGGGGGGGGATGCCCCCCCAGAACCCAGAAGGCTCCCCCCCTGATACCCCCCCCCCCCCAAATGAAATGAAAAACTCTATGTATACATAGAGACCCTTAAAATTTGGGTTTTGGACCTCTGACCACACTTATACAGATACTGTAAAACAAGTAAATTTTGCGGCATCTTTTTTTCGCGAATTGCTAATCATCACTAGTATCGCAGTAACTTAATTTTCGCGAATCTAAAATTTCTACCACTACTGTCATCTTCACGCACATTAATTCGCGGCAATATAATTTCGCGAATTTAAGCCTCTCGCGAAATTCGCGAAATTAACTTGTTTTACAGTAACCCCATATTCTCTTATAAATGCTAAATGGGGGATATGTGAACCATCTACTGCAGAAAGAGGGAAAGGGTTGGGGTATGGGGATCACTTTTACTGTGTAGTGGCAATCTTCCCTCAAGATCCACTGATATGATGTCATTCTTCGTTTACATGAAGTCTGCACTTTATAGGGAGAAAGAAAGAAAGAAAGAACAAGCCCATTGGAACCCCTTGTTTTTCAGCACCCCCTGATATTTTGGGGAAAATGTGATGTGCATACCACCAATTGACTTGGGTTCAAATATTTTCTTCTGATTCTTGTAAGAGCATTAATTTGCAGCCCTTGATTCATCAAGGGATAAATATGAGATGAATATGAACTGTTTGTATCTCTAAAATCTAACAGCTTCTGGAGGGCCCTACCCCTAAACCCTATGCCACATTCATTTACATGGGTTAAAGATGTAACATGCATGGGAACCTTCATATGTTAATGAGGTTATCAAAGGTCATATATTCAAGGTCAAAGGTCGTCTCAAGTTCAGTTATAAAATAGGCCATTTTGAAAAATGTTGTCCAATTTGCACTTGAAACCATCTGACAGAAGGCTAAACTGTATATCGAAAAAAAACATCGCGGAAATCATTTGGACATCAATTACACATTGCATAATTTCTGATATCACTTGTTGTTGTTGTTGTTTTTGTTTTGTCTGAAAGAGAATTGTAGCAAATAAATCAAAAAAAATTAAATGGGTGTGCCTGTTATAGAGCAGGCTTGTTTTCTTTGCCACCTTAGGCCATATTAAAAAAATATTTTGTCTCAAAGCGCCGCGTGCGTTAGTTAATTGGTGCGCGTACAAGAAAAAAAATCCAAAAATGTCACAGATTTTTCAGATTTTCATGTTAAATACAAAAGGACAGTCAATATTTTATTTTTATAACAAAAATTACAAAAAACTTTAAAAAACTGCATTCTGCATTAGGTTTTGAAAAACTGAAGAGCTTTGAGACAATAGTTTTTTTTAATATAGCCTTATCAAATAATTATTGAATTAGTTCCAAAATGAAATATGTTCACAACAGGAAACAATTTTTTTTGAGCCATATTTAATTGATCACACATGAAAGTAACTCTTTTATGGAGACATTTGATTGGATGAGTTTTTCACACTTCACTCTATTTATAAGGAGGTACTCTGTGCAGACAAGCATATGAATTGTTCTTGATGTATAGTTTTGCATATGAACTGTCTTTGATAATGCTAGTTTTGCATAAATCATGAATGCATTGTAGTTTTTAACCAATCACATCATTGGTCTGAGTAGAGGCAGACAGTGTTGCCAATCTATGTGCCTTAATGTGACTCACAATAGTTGGATTCATTAGCTTATTGGGCTACTCTGAAGGCTACAAGCTGACATAATTGCCAAATATAGTCACCTTTTGGGCTACTTTAGGCCCCACATTTCTCACATTGTGTGTTGTAATGTCCAATATGTTGGAAATCAAAGTTGGTGTTGAGAGAATATATATCTCTCAGGCCTATTATTTGTGTATAGATTGGTTAGTTTCAACCCATGATCTAACGGGCTTGGTTTGGTGTGATGGTAGCTTTCTCAGAGAAGCTTTGGTGTGTAATTTCATGGCCACGGTAATGTTCAAAAACTATATTCATCAAAAGTGCTGCTGAGTTTATGGTGTGTGTGAGCATGCCAGAATACTTCTATTTCTCTGTCGTTTTACATTGGTAATATGCCCCTGTAACATACGCAAGCTCGAAACAGTACAAAAAAGGGCCGCCCGGTTCATCACTAACGGCAACAAGACACATACTCCGAGCTGCGCAACCCAAATGGTCAAAGAACTCAAGCTAGACCCCCTAAACATCAGAAGAAATACCAGACGCCTCTGCATTTTCCACCAAGCGAGACTCGGCAACCTGTCACTGCCCATTGATGACCTCCTGCAGCCTGCCCAACGACAATCACGACATTCTCATCTGCTGGCATACTCCACTCTCTCCACAAACAAAGACTGTTACAAACACTCTTTTTAAAATAGCCAACACGTGTGATCTAGTTATGAGCATGTGTGGGCGGGAGACATTCATGATCCATAGATATGATTGTCCAATCGGATTACAGATCACCGCAACGCATCGAACTGCTCAAGATAACGCTGTAAAAATTGTGACGCTTTCTACAACGCACTTCCCTGTTCACGCTTGTACGCAGTTGTCACAGAAAAAGTCCTGAACTTCTCCTGACGCCGACTATAGGCGATTTGGATAGTATACAACATGTATTCCTTCCAGAACCAGAAAAGCAAAAGTTGTGCACCTCTTCCTATGTATAAACTTTGGTTGATTACCGGATGCTATTTGAAGAACAATTCCATAATCGTGACTACATTTGGGATGATGATGCATCTGTCAAAGTTGGGGTAGTCCGATGATAATCCAGTTGAAATATGGTGGAGTTTTAGCGGTTTTGGGTAAGTGTTTGTGTTTTGAAGTTATTTATCTTTTAGTCATGCTCAACACCCATTGTTGATGGGTTAAAGGGAACAGGTTTACGGTAAATTACGGTTTTGGTACCACCAATTTATTGAGATCGCATGTGGAATGATGTCATGCTGGCGCTTGATTGATGAATGAAAGCAAACTTTCTTTGCGGCGTAACAAAAGTCAAAACAGACGAAATTAATTGGAATAAAATGAAAATTATGAGATCTCTCTACTAGGGATAAATTTCATAATTAATATGTTGTCGTGCAGAGAAGAAAATTGGACTAAACAGTAAGCTTATTTACTTACCTCCTTCTCCAGACAAAACATAATTTCATAATTACAGAAAGGAAAAGCAATGAATTTCTAGTTCATGGATACTGTGCGCCAAGACGTTTGAAGCTATGTGTGTTTCCGACCAAGATATAAAGAATGTGTAGTATTTAGCCCTGAGTTGAAATAACTCAACAGCAAGTCATTAATACATATTCACTCTCATTCCCTGAACAATTGCATCTATTATTAGTATCGATCTAAACAATATGCACACATTATTCAGTGTGAGCGTGGGTTCGAGTATATTCTATACGGTGAATGAATGTGATAATTTAATATGTTGAAATAAATTTTTAGAAGTATTTACACTTTCACCGTGCCATCTCGTTTTTAACGTTAGTTTTGTGTCACAACAGCCACTACAAGGGACATGCTGTTGTTGCAAGAGACTACCAATGCCCATACTAGTCACCACTCTATTTAAACATGCCATGTCATACAGGTGTTATGAAACACACATGTATCAGTTTTTAACAACATTTCAATAGAGATAATAATCCCTGCATGCTAGAAAATATTTGAGAAAAGTCTCCTTACTTTTGATGTGGTTTAAGTTATCACTTTTAGGGGGTAGGTTTTGTAAGTAAAGCATCAGCATTGGGCAATCCCGTGAAAAAGATTGAAGATGGAGATTGAGACAACGGCAAATCTATGGTAACTGTTTTTGTCATTGTAGCAGGCTCTTATTATTATTTTAAGAGCCTTATAGCAAGCAACCCACTAGATTTGTTTGGCTAGATTCTACTGGTTCAGTGTGTGTGCTATATTAGACTTGTGGAACCTATATATAGTCTACTTAGATGAACAAAGTACTGATAAAGGTCGCATTCGAATCATGAAACTAACTCATGAACATTGTAGAAGAACCTACTTAACACTTTCCACGCGGCTATTAGTTTTACCATATATACAAAACAGATTTTTCAGAAACTTTCCCCAACTTTCAAGGTCTATCTCAAGAATTACTGAACCAATTAAATAGGCATGTTTGTATTTATGTTAATTCCAAATATGGTGATGAAATTCAATAATCTTGAAATGTTTGAAACATTTTGTGACATTTAGGAGTGTCGTCTGAAGACGTCTGCTGCGTAGAAAGCGTTAGGATGTACTTTTTTTTGTTTATATTGTTTTTTTGGTTTTGTCTAGGGTCGTCTCTTCACTGCATTCCGGTTATTAAGTTCGTTCAAGACATTCACAGCTGCATCTGAGTATCCCGAAGCAGCGTTTGCATCACATCTCACCAAGTGCTCTACACTCTATTTGGCTTCCTCTGGACAGTGACGTAACTTAACAGATGCAGCTTTTACGCATACGTATGTATCTTCCGTCTATCAACGCTCGTGTGTATACGCCAGCGCCTCAAGTTCATCAAGAGGGAGAACAAGTACAGGGTGAGTAAAAAAAACTGCAATAATGGAAAGAAGCCATCTTGTTTTCAAAACCAATTTGAAGTTTGAAACTTTTTAATGTTGCAAGATTGATATATTTGTTCCTAACTTTATGTGAAAAAATGGAAGTAAATCGCAATTTTCATTTGTCTTTGGTGAACCTGTTTGCTGCACAGCCCAGTTTACTTGTTTGTCCACAAGCATATATAGTTATTTTCAATTGAAATTGCACACATTTCATGTTCACATTTGATTATCCCGCCAACAAAAATTTGGAATAAAATCATTTTTTATTCAAATCTAGAGCATAATAAGGTATTCATAGCATGGGTTATGTAAATTGATTATTTTATCTTCTATGTGAACAAGAAATGAAGCATTAAATTCCAATTACGTCACATATTTACTCGAATTTTCAATTGATAAATGAGAGACCTATTTTGCAATCTTATGCCTGTTTTGGGTGTTTTGTGGACAAGCGTGTAAAATGGGTGCATGGGTAAAAAGGTTCACCAAAGGCAAACGAAAAATGCAATTGACTTCATTTTTTCGCATGAAATTAGTAACAAATATGTTATTCGTATAACGTTGGCAAAATTTCAAACATCAACTTGGATTTGAAAACAAGATGGCCTCTTTCCACTATTGCAGTTTTTTGACTCACCCTGTACTGACTGCATACAGGGGACACAGTGACGGTAATAGTTCTCTACTGTAATACATATCCTGACTTTTACATAGGATTGGAATAATTAGACCCATCTGTGACAATCAACTTCAGCAACATTCTACAATATTGGCGATGGGGCTCTTCTTGTGGTGTATCCACCTTAATAATATGCTCTCTAACGTTTAGTTTAGTGGAAAAAACATTTTTATGTTAATTTCTATCTAACATGTCAAAGATGGTTAACCACCATCCAGTTTGTGTACTACTCAATGGGTAAATTTCATTTCAACTTGTGCTTCTAAAAGAAGAACCATTGGAGTTACAACTATTTTAAGGATGCCCTTTCATGTAGAATAGAAAAACATAAAGTTGAAAATCAGGGCCAGCAATCAGCACACCTACCTTTCATTAATTAAGCTTTTTCGTATTTGGTTAGTTATTCAATACCAATCGTGGACATGTTTAGGCCAAACAAAGAAGAAAGTCTGTCTCAGAAACATTTTAGAAAATAGGATATGAGGTATGCAATTTTTTGTTGTTGCTTATCCAAGCTTACAGAGAACTTTTTAATTTATTTTTTTAAAAATTAAAAAAACAAAACAAAACAAATCCAAAAAAAATAAAAAAAATAAAAAAGAGAATTTTTTATCCCCCAGCGCATAGACCTACGCGCCGTAGCTCATTTCACATACCGATGCGGGCGGGCTTCATAGATGGACCTTCTTCTTTGTTTGGCCTTACCAGACAAAAAAGTCTAGAAAGTAATGTCATGGGAATATGGATGAAAAATGCATCATAGTTGACTGAAGCTCGGATTAAACTGATGACATTATGACAGCAACAGCTCTATGTCTTAACAGTACATTACAAAATAGACATGGTATACTCCGTCAACATGAGTCACATCAGTATTTTTATATTACAACATTTACATTTTGTGCAAGTAAATTCTGCATAGGGGTGCTATTTTGGGGTGAATAGCAAAATGTGTTTTTTTTTTTGGGGGGGGGGGGGTGAATAACAACATGTTTATAATTTTATCAGTAAGTGAAAAGTTTCATCCCAAAAGAAGAATTATTGGTGCCGATTGAGATTGTGGCAAATATAAGTGGTCAAAAATTGAAGAAACTTGAAAAAGTTGTGCTCTTATGATCGTCAAAAGTTTACATAGAAAGTGAGGTATCAACTAAAAAGCAAGTGAAACAGTAAATTTGATCTGTTAGGCCACAAAGAAAAAAAACCCTGCTCTACAGGTAGACTCGATCCTCATGTCTTCCAATTTTAAACACGGCCTCTGCGAGGGTGCTCAAATGTGAAGACTAGAAAAAATACAGTTCCAAAAGTGTGCGCTGATAAACTCGCACCATCACGCCACAGTGCGCCAAGTTTCACACGGCTTTGTACACTGCGTGATGCGTTAGGGCGCACGATCATGCGTCCCCGTGGCGCAGCGTTACGATCGTTCAATACACTAATTGCCTTTGAATTAGACCAATCGGGTGGTATTTCTGTTGTTGCTGTGTACAAATGCGCATGTTCGGTATTTGTAAAGTTCACGTGGAATTCCAAGTGAAACCGCACACTTTTTGGACGTACTATTTTCCCAGTCCCTACATTTGGTCTGCCATTTTTAAAGATGGCGGCCATACAGAGGGACGCAGGGACCTAGTCTAGCTCTACAGGCCCGACCCACCATTTTTTGTGAATGTCTTCTTCTTTTCCTTATAACATTTTTGAACCACCCCACCCCACCCGCTCTCAAAATTGTCTGACCTAAGAGGTCTGTTTAGGGTTTTTTCCTGTCACATTGGTGAATGATTGCTTTTATTTCAAATGATTGTCTTTTTTTACAAACATCTAATCTGCCAAGGGAATATCAAATATAACGTCAACATGTGCTTAAATTTGCCAATGAATAGAATGGGTTGGTATAAAATGGTTAATTATGTATTATCTGAATTACTAGTATCTTATATCACCTTAAAAACAAGATCCTCTTTTTGAAGGATTGTGTATACCCCTATGCAGAACTATTAACAGTGGACCCTCCACCATAAAGGTGTTTGTGTTCACCCCCCCCCCCCCCCCCCCCTGATGTTGTGTGATTATTTATACAAGTCTGGTGGTCATTTACTCATTTGTATATACTGTAAAAGTGGTAATTTTCGCGATTATATTTTTATGCTTTGCCGATTTTCATCCATTTCGCTGGTTTTTAATGCGATTTGAAAGATCATTAGGGACCGTTCATAAATACTTTGGTGGGGGGGGGTCTGGATAATTTCAATTTTGGTATATCAACACTTTTTTGACCCCCCCCCCCCCCCCTCTCGCCATGCCACAAACTTTTTTGACCCCCCCCCTGTATTACTGCCTGCACCTGAAACTTTCTTGCCCCCCCCCCCCACCGTTCACTGTTATCAAGTTCAGAGAACATCTAATATCTTTTATGGGATTGTTTACAGAATTTGACCGTGTATCATATTCTATTTTGATGGACGCATCACATCTAGGAGGGCAGGTTTTAGAATCTAGAGTGAATCAGAACTCCCACTGCAGGTATCTTTGGCCATGGTCTTTAATTCCCTGAATAATTTCACATATTTATGCACGGATCTCTCTCTGTTCATGAAACCAATTAGGATGCTCCCTCCAATTATATATCCTGGCTTTGAATACGATGTGCTCGCAATTGTCGTTTGCTACTGATATGAATTTGCCCTTAATTCTTTTTTAGCTGGGAGGTAGTACATGAACATAGGTCCATGGACATATTCGCGCGTAGCGCGCCAAAAATGAGCTATTTTTATGTTGATTTATGAACGTTCCGTAAATAATGTGCATACAGGTAAAGCAGGGGTTTGGGGGCGAAGCCCCAGAAAATGTTGGAAACTAATAAGTGTTTAAACTTTTTTGACCCCCCCTCTGTTGTGGTTCTCAAAAACTTTTTTGACCCCCCCTTTGCAGAGTATCAACACTTTTTTGCAGCCCCCCCCCCCCTATAATTATCCAGCCCCCCACCAAAGTATTTATGAACGCTCCCTTACATAGACCTATACAAAAAGTGTGAAAATTAATGTAGCGCGAAAATGTCCACTTTAACACTATACAGTATATTGTGAACAAAGCATCAGTTGACATGAGTTTATAAAACTGTAACATAAAATGATGAATCAACAGTGTTTTAGATAAGGCTATATGAAAAAAATCATTTGTCTCAAAGCGCCCGCACGCGTTAGTTAATTGATGCGCGTTAGAAAAAAATATATATGAAAAATAAAAACATAATTTAAAAAAACCAAAAAAAAACCACTGATTTTTTAGATTTTCATTGATCACATCATTTTAAATACAAAAGTTCACTTTTACAAGGATTTCAATATTTTATATTTATAAACATTTTTAAATTTTTTAAAAGAAATCGCATTCCGCATTAGGTTTTGAAAAACTGAAGAGCTTTGAGACAAAAGATTTTTTTAATATAGCCTTACATAACTTGGTCAAACATCAAGTTGAAAGTCGGCCCAGCAATCAGAACATCTACCTTTAATACATAAAGCTGGGATTCTTTTCTGTGTAATGATAAACGCACACAAAAGAAGTGATGTTGCTGTTTTATGTTGATGATGCTTTGATCACAATATTTACAAGTTTATGATTTACAAGTTTATGATGTTTATAATACATTTATCAAGAATCATTTTCATAATATATGATTATTCTTTTTGTTTAAGATATCTGCATTAGTGATGCTTGCATGTAAGACCAATTGGCAAGGGTGAATGGCACCACTCCATCTCAGAAACTGTATTTTATCACCGACATTAGAGGATTTGTTTGAACCAGGGGGTGGGGGGGGGGGGGGGGGGGGGGGTCAACATTTTGTTTCTATTTCTGAAGGGGATGAGGGTCCAAAAAAAAAAAGGTTGTAAAGGGCGGGGGGGGGGGGGGGGGGGGGGGGGTGGTCAATGAGTTTTGAATAATTTGCGTTACAAATACTCCAGCACAATCAGTAGTGACACCAACATCAAAAGTTTCTTTTGTGGGAAATCAAAAATGGGGAAGGGGGGCAAAATGCGGGCGAGGAAACTTGTGCAAAGTTTGCTTTAATTGTATAAATTACATGAAATTCACTTAATTTGTTCTGATTTAGACATTTCGAAACCAATTTAAAGCTCATTTTAAGCAGTGATGGTTAACTGGACACCGTTTTAAGTAATTGTGACAACTCAACATATTCGATTGTTTGGGGGACAAAATGGGTTGAGGCTTTAAATACTATCATAACTTGGAACACCCTGTACATTACACATAAATATCAACTTGAATCCTATTGCTATCGGATGGGACTGGATGAAATTCAAATAACATGAGCGATGTTTATCACGTCAATGGATTTACATGAAGAGAATGGGCCAAGATTGATTTGTTTTCATTCTTCCAATAGTAAACTTACTGCAATTCGCATTATGCATTGATATTACAATCATGTTTAACCTGTCATATTAAATGATTTGCATAATGTATTTTAATTATCAATAAACAAATAAGTGCATTATGACTATCGAGAACCTGATTCATATTGGTTTGTAATTCTTAATTGATGGTAAAGGTTGTCAATGGCTATTCAGGAATAATTTGATGAAGTGTCATTTTGTTCTCAACTGGATTGATATTAATTAAGAGCAAACAATATGCATAGGTACTGGATCATAATGTATACAATATATCATCAGAAACAATAATGAATATTCGTTAAAGGCATATTACGTGATCTTTTCCAGGGAACGCCATCAATCCTCGAGAAAAAATGTGAAAAGCAGATTTTCTTGCGTATTTACATTTCTGATCATAAATCGTACATAAAATCCAAGTTACAGGGCGATACGATTCTTAATTACTTCAAAATCTTGGTTTCAGAGTGAAAATAAACTGTCGGAGTCTGCGCTGACAAATTTGCTCTAAATTCACTCTAAAACCATTGAGGTAATTAGGAATCGTATCGATCTGTAACTTGGAATATATTCATGATTTATGATCCGAAATGTAAGCTGCAAGAAATCTACTTTCTAAAAAAAATCATGAATAGAGGGCGCTCCCTGGAAAAGATCACATAATATGCCTTTAAGTACATGATGTACATGATGAATATTCTTGAAGTACATGATGAATATTCATGAGGTGCATATTGAATATTCATGAGGTACATTTTGAATATTCACGAGGTACATTTTGAATATTCATGATTATTCATGAGGTACATATCGAATATTCATGAGGTACATATCGAATATTCATGATGTACATATTGAATATTCATGAGGTACATATTGAATATTCATGAGGTACATATTGAATATTCATGAGGTACATATTGAATATTCATGAGGTACATATTGAATATTCATGAGGTACATATTGAATATTCATGAGGTACATATTGAATATTCATGAGGTACATATTGAATATTCATGAGGTACATATTGAATATTCATGAGGTACATATTGAATATTCATGAGGTACATATTGAATATTCATGAGGCACATATTGAATATTCATGAGGCACATATTGAATATTCATGAGGTACATATTGAATATTCATACGGTACATATTGAATATTCATACGGTACATATTGAATATTCATGAGGCACATTTTGAATATTCATGAGGTGCATATTGAATATTCATGAGTTGTATTTTGAATATTCATGAGGTGCATTTTGAATATTCATGAGGTACATATTGAATATTCATGAGGCACATATTGAATATTCATGAGGCGCATTTTGAATATTCATGAGGCGCATTTTGAATATTCATGAGGCGCATTTTGAATATTTATGAGGTACGTATCGAACATTCGCGAGGTACGTATCGAACATTCGCGAGGTACGTATCGAACATTCGCGAGGTACGTATCGAACATTCGCGAGGTACGTATCGAACATTCGCGAGGACGTATCGAACATTCGCGAGGTACGTATCGAACATTCGCGAGGTACGTATCGAACATTCGCGAGGTACGTATCGAACATTCGCGAGGTACGTATCGAACATTCGCGAGGTACGTATCGAACATTCGCGAGGTACGTATCGAACATTCGCGAGGTACGTATCGAACATTCGCGAGTTACGTATCGAACATTCGCGAGGTACGTATCGAACATTCGCGAGGTACGTATCGAACATTCGCGAGTTACGTATCGAACATTCGCGAGGTACGTATCGAACATTCGCGAGGTACGTATCGAACATTCGCGAGGTACGTATCGAACATTCGCGAGGACGTATCGAACATTCGCGAGGTACGTATCGAACATTCGCGAGGTACGTATCGAATATTCGCGAGGTACGTATCGAATATTCGCGAGGTACGTATCGAATATTCGCGAGTTACGTATCGAATATTCGCGAGGTACGTATCGAATATTCGCGAGGTACGTATCGAATATTCGCGAGGTACGTATCGAATATACGTATATTTTCTCCGGGATCTCCGGTTTCCTCCTGCTTTCAAAATCTGTGATTAGTTGTTTCGGTTATCAAAAACTTCCTTGACCCAATGGTATTTGGGGAGCTGCATTGAGAAATGGTGGATGTTGTTCATGTGTGTTTATATGTCGCAACTTGGCGCTGATTTAGCTGCTGCCTGGACGTTGCATTGTTTAGTATGATTCACCAGCAGCGAAATTACAGCGCTTTGAACCTTTGGAAAAGGCGCTATATAAATACTGATTATTATTATTATTATTATTATTAAAGCTATCACAAATTAGCCTAGTCATAAGTCTTCACACTTAAAAACTGTGTATGGAAGTCTTGCACTAAACTAATTTGTGATAGAACCAAAAACTGGCTCGCTGGTGCCAGGAATCGAACCTGGGTCACCTGTTTTGGTTATATATGTATAAGCAAGCAATGGAGTCAGCTTTGAATATCTTAAGATTTTCTTGTGCATATAGCAACCCGCCGTGATGATGCCATGAGACTGTGGGAGCGTACACTGCAAGCACAGCATCACGTAAAAATAGTGACCAACAAGTCAAGTCAATTCTTGACTTATATCGTGGACGTATCACATCCTTAGCTATGCAATGCTGAGTTGATTCTGAATCCGACTATACAGCTGGATATGAAATTGAAATGACCTCAAAGAAATAATAACATTGAAATTGTATTTTTTATGTAAATCATACAGGGCGCATGATATCAAAGTTCGTATTAAAGGTGTATCACCTTTTTTTGGCTATGATTTTTTTTTCACATCAAGATATCAGAATAATCCCCATATTTTTTCTCATTATGTCTGTAAAATCTTAGGGGCCAGAAATGTTTCATTTATAAATTATAGGCTAAAATGTTGTGAATTACTGCCAAAAGTGATTAACCACCTGCCAGTTTGTGTACTTTTCGATGGGCAAAATTCATGTGACCTTAAGCTTGTGCTTCTAAAATAAGAACCATTGGAGTTATTCAACTCAATGCGACAATTTTAAGGATGACCTTTCATGTAAAATAGAAAACATCAAGTTCAAAATTGGGTCATCAATCGGAACATCTACCTTTAAAGGGGCATTGAGCGATACGTATGGGAGTGCGCCCTCAATTGTCCTGGAAATCAGTTATTTTGCATCAAAGTAATACTTAGGCATATACTAACTACCATCTAAAGCAGTTTACCAACATTCGCCGTATATCATATAACATTTTATAATTTTCTTAGTTTCGATATGATCATATCGAAACTAAGGTGCCGAATTCGGAAGCTTTGCTAAGTTTTACTCGCAGACTTTCGCGGCAAATTTCAACCCGGAAGTGTCGTTATTTGCTTAGTTTGGCATGAAGGCGATGTCGGAATTGTATGATATTTTTGATTTGGGCAATGTTGATGATTATCTTTACGTTATTTGCTCATAGTATGTCGATACATATCTCTCAATGCCCCTTTAATATGTCTATTGAATGTTCAGTATCTTAGTGGATCCCTCTTTGTACACCATGCTGCTAAGGCCAAAAAAAAAAAATTGTTATATTGGCGTAACCCGCCCGACCCTAAAAATACGCCCGACCCTACACTTTTCTTTTTTTTTTTCAGTGAAAAAACAAACAAAAAAACAACCGACCGACCCTAAAAAATAAAAAAATGAAAAAAATAAATGTTTTTTCTCGAACGAAATACGACGGTGCTCTAACAAACAATAGGGAATGTTTAAACTCGGTTAACATTGTTCAAAAACAGCTGCTAAAAAAAAAAAAAAAAAAAAAAAATCCCTACCTACCTACCCTATTTTTGTTCAGCCCGTTACGCCAATATAACCCAAAATTTTTTTTTGCCTAAGTGTGATTGTATTATGTTCTTTGCATAGTTTACAAAGTTTAAGCATGTATAAAAAGATATCTTTTATTTTGAACTTTGGCAGGTCCAAAGCTACCCGATTTCGATGGCGTCAACCCCTTGGCTTCACTCCGTACGATTCCTGGGCCCTGAGTTATGTCTACATAGGATCAGAGTGTATAGGAATGTGCACAGGACACGGCAGATGCAATGTGGGCTTATGTGTGTAAGTTTTCCATCCTAGATTTATCTGATTAGACTATTGGTGTCACACCACTATCACATCTCCCTATACTTTATGTGGTTAATTAACACTTTCCACGCGGCTATTGGTTTTACCAAATACAAAACAAATTTTTCAGAAACATTTCCCATTTTTCAAGGTCCATCTCAAGTATTACAGAACCAATACTAGGCATGTTTGTACTTATTTCAATGCATATCTCATGGTGATTCCAAATATGGGACTGAAATTCAATCATTTTGACATTTTTGAAACATTTTGTGAAGTTTTGGAATGTCGTCTGCAGACGCCTGCCGCGTGGAAAGTGTTAAGAGATCAAATTAAAGTGTGATTTACTCAGCTATCGAGCGACTGGTTTGTTCAAATCATTGTTTTCTTTGAAAATACTTATGTCTTCTATAATAAAAAACACACATTTTTTGGTGTTTGACCTGCATTTTTTCCCGCGACTGAATGTCGAAGACCAGTCCACTCTCTGCAAATCGCTGTTGCTAGCTGGGTTTGGTGCATTTGTTCTAGAAGAGGTGAAAAAGGAAAAGTTGTGCCTAATCTTATTGTCAAATACCAGGGTTATTTGGTTAAATATTGAGGTTATAGTCTACAAATCACAAATAACACAAATTTCTTTCATATTAAGAGCACTTACACATGTTTAAGGTGGGGTCTATTTTGAATTAAAAACACCGATAGTGATGGACGCAAGCACAAATTTATTTGGTGGTGTGGAACAATATAGGCTGTGATGTTTCCTAAGGACTGCCCATAATTTGATGCAGTGTGATCTCCTGGGCATTTAAGCAACAAGCAACTGACAAGAAGTTCCCCATAAAAGTGAAGGCATCTCACCAAGTTAGCATCCTACAACCCTTAATAAATCATTATTAACAAACTACAAACTCAGAGGTTTGTCTGAAGCATGGACAAAATAAAAACTGGAGGGTCGTTTTGTACTTTTACACTTAACCATTTCAAAGTCTAATCGCCTCATGAACTCGATCTAATCATGTTTTTTATGTGGCATCACTTCTACAGGTGCGACATTGGCTGGCAAGGTATGGATTGTGCAACCCCTTCTCGCCAACTTTCTAAACAACTGAGGGCGACATTTACACAGACACCTCGTGTAGAAAGAGGTCAATGGAGTCGGGTCACAGGAGCGGTTGTGTCAGCTAGCTGTGGACCAGTAGCATCCGGCAAATATCTACTCTTTAACGGGGTATGTAAAGTGTTCCTGGAAAACCACCAGAAATAAGTTATATATTTTGTTGAAAATTTAGTTTATTTTCAATTAGGCGACGAAAAAACACCACCCTGTTCTACGGGCAAACGGACCTCAGGTAGGGTCCGTCTGATGGACGTTTAAAAAAAAGTAGAGCGGGGGGGGGGGGGGGAATTCCAAATTTGAGAGCGATGGCCCAAACCGGAGCGCAAAAAAATGAGCTCTATGACAGACAGTATGGGTTATTTTTATTTTAAAATTGTTTTTCAGACAATTTTCAAAATATTTCACAAATTTTAAACAATTTCAAGATTTTACAAAAAACAAAAAAATCTTCTTCTTTTGTGGCCTTAAAGTGGATAATTTCATACAGCAACATTCATTTTTTATGCTCTAAAACAGTATATATTATGCCTATGTGTGGAATATGCATAGGGGTTTCGTGAAAATTGGTTTATCATAGAATGAAAAATAAATGCACATTTATCTGATTTTGCTGGAATTGATTATATATGATAAAAAACATCAGGGTAATAGCGAATCATGTAAAATCAGCAGTTTTTTGGCCAAAAATATGTCAAAACCAGTTTTTCTCAAATAAAAAAAAAATCCTGATTTTTGCCGATTTTTGTGACATTTTAGGTTATTAAAAAAAAAAATCGCCCGGCCGACCGGCCCTACTTGACAGGTCCGTCTGCCTGTAAAACAGGGTTCTGCCTGTAAACCAGGTTCTTGTTTATCGTCACCTAATAACAAATTGTCCTAACTGTAATCCAAAATCACACATTATTTTGCGGCAGAGTGTATTTGAGAACCGTTTGTCTTCTGGTTTACAAACCCCAGATATGCGTATAGGAATTGGGTATAGTGTAAATTTCAATAGAATTAGTAAATAATACTTTACTAAGAAACATTCCAATCATAATCAAGAATAGCCTGACTGTTTCAACCACTTTGTACGCTCTATAGTCATCATAATGCTATTCCACAAACATGCGTGCATGCTTATGTGCTTAAAAGCAAGCATTCATAAATTCCTACATGCATGCATGCATAGTTGTTTGCAAGTATTATGCATTTATACACAAACTTGGGAACAACAACAACTCACGATTGCATAAAATAGCTTGAATTTGGTCCATATATATAGCAATATGATAGTGATACTGCAGTACCAAGTATCTGAGCGATTACACAGTAACAATTATCATATCTTATAGGACCAGGACCTTATTTCATAAAACTTTGAAATGGTCTTAAGTTAGATTTAAGAAGAATTGGTTTCTTCTGAAATCCTGAAAATTATTGTTAACATTTTGAACTCTTCTTAAGTTAAGAAGATTCTTATAGGCATTACATACTAGATGGATCTTAACTTTACTAAGGAATTCTTCTGAAGTTATGAGGTAATATTCTTCTCATCATAAGGGAGCAGTTCCATTTGTACGCGATAAAAATTGCGAGAATGTTCCGGGCCCCGATGAGTTTTTTATCAGGCCCCGATGAGATTTTTATCGCGTACAGTTGCGAGTAGCAAAGGATTATTTATCGAGTAGCGTATTACCGCTTGTTTAAATATAACGAAAGATAAGTGGTCGGTATGTAAATAGAGCTTCGGGCTATTTATTCTAGTTGTAAGGTACAAATTCAGCATTTCATGTTTTTAGAGATAATGTTATTGATTATGGATGTTTAACGTAAATTGTATTATCCTCGTGTATTTGCTAAACAATGTCCCGCTCTATTTGCTAAACATACCCCAGGGTATGGCAGAGGCCTCGTATCGGGCCCCGATGTCTATTTTATCGGGGCCTGATGACTATTTTATCGCGTATCAACTTGAAAAACATCGGGTCCAAAACATATCAGGCCCCAATACAGTCGCGATAAATTTATCGCGTACAAATGGAACTGTTCCCTAAGAAGAGTTTTTTTATTCTTAATTATTTTAAGGAGAATCTAATAGGAACTCTTCTTAACTAATCTTAAGTTGATCTATATGAAATAAGCCCAGGCTAATGACTGTGAACAATCTTTGACCAATGTAACCATTAACAGATGTTTCTCATCTTGATATAATAAACCATTTCTCTAGGCTTGTAGCAGACAGTTGATAACAGATGACCTAGACCTAAGCCAGGTAGACCACATACAATTCTATTTCCGATACGGCTGTGAAAGTGTCCCTACGAGTCGTGATGAAGGAGTCTTGTTGCAATACTCCATCAATGGAGGCATTAGCTGGAGTCTCATCATTGAGCTCTTTCATTCAGAGTACTCAGTATCCAAGTAAGTCTTAGGCCAAAAAAAAAAAAGTTGTGTTGCCCTCACAAGCCTAAAATCGGGAGGGACGGCCGGCCGGATTTTTTATTTTTATTTTTTATTTTTTTTTATTTTAAATTTTACCAAATCAACGATTTTATACCTATTATTTCAGTCAACATGTGTGAAGATACTAAGGAAAACGCTTACTGGATGTATTTTCAACCCAATGGTGAATATTTTGGTTTCTTGCCCATCTCTTTTCACAGATTGGAAGATCTTGAGAAAAAAAATCTTGAAAAAAAATCTTGAAAAAAAAAATCTTGAAAAAAAATCTTGAAAAAAAGAAAGAAAAAAAATAAATCTTAAAAAAAAGAGATAAAAAAAAAAAAATACCCGGCCCACATTCTCAGAATTTTGACCCGGCCGGATGAGGGCAACACAACTTTTTTGGCCTTACCAAATAGGTTCATAATCATCTTTGATTATAATCTGATATGGAATCTGGTTCATTACTGATCCAGTGTACAGGTACACAAGATGGATCTTGACGACTCATGACGCTTTTAGCAGTCTTGCAGTTGCCAGTTGATTTATATCATCTGGGGATTAGTTGCCGGCCTGATGACAAAGACCATCAAAAACGTGAGTGAGGTTGTACTGCCCCTAATCTCGATTCATCGTGGAGATCCCCCTTTTTCTGATCTCTATAGCCTTTCGAATCCATCTCTTATATCTGTCTTATATAAGTCTTATGTAGATTGCGCTATTCAATTCAATAACCTTTTCAAAGTTTTAATGTCAGGGTTATATGCAACAATTTATAAATACAAATAACCTACAATTATCCATCTGTTGTGTGAGCCATTTTTTTTGTACTGGTGAGTTGTGGAAAAGTTGTACAATTTCAGTCTAAAATGTCTGTAGAAACATCTATGGAGAATGCATTATTTAACGTAAACTTTGAACCTCTTTTCATACTCGTACATATAGATTCCTGTCAGTCAAGCTACCAAGCGAAACTCGTCATAATGGTACCAGGATTAAATGGTGGCAGCCTAAACACCCCGGATTCAACCAAGCCAATTGGGCCATAGATAACATCATCATAGGAGGTAAAAAGAGATATTCCTGATCTTTTTTTCTTTTTTTTATATACAAGAGAATTAACACTTTCCATGCAGACGACGTTCCAACATTTCACAAAATGTTTCAAAAATGCCAAAATTATTAAATTTCATTACCATATTTAGAATCACCATGAAAAATGTATTGAAATAAGGCCAAACAATGCCAATTGATTCAGTAATCCTTGAGAAATTTAAGGAAATGTTTCTGAAAAATCTGATTTGTATATATGGTAAAACTAATAGCCGCGTGGAAAGTGTTAACATACTAAGTAGGGGTGATTCGCTACCATTAGTCCAGATCACTGCAGATTCAACGCCACTAAATTATATGTTCCCTATACTTTTACATATAATATTATTGTACTTCACCAAAGACCTTAACATACTAAATTACCAAATTAAAATAAGAGTCAATTTCCTTTTGTTTCAAAAGGTTGGGTTTTTTTCACTTTTTTTTTAATTATTCATTATTATTTTTATTAATTTATTATAGTCACTGTCATAATTCCATGGACGTAACTCAAGCTATTTCACACGAGCATGTGTGATGTTGTTTGCGGAAGTGCATCCAGATGCATGAAATGTGCGAACAACTATGTAACGATTTCACGATTGACCAATCAGGATGCATGATCAATTATCAAAGCATCTGGTACGCACATCTGGGTTTACGCACATCTGGGTTTACGCACACACGCACATATGCATGCAAAAAAGTTGATATAATCAGTATGTGCATGATCATTGTGAAACAAAAACACAAGTGTGTCTGCAATAATATAGTGAGTAAAGGCCTAGATCGGCTTACTGCAAAGAAGATTTATTGATGCACCCCAGCATGCTTAGTGCCACTACAGTACCAACAGGGCTTTTTCACCAAAACAAACAGTGCCACACATGTGCTGAAGTAATTAACAGTTGGGGGTTGTCTACACTTCCACCTTTCTGTTACATGGTGGATATAGGCATAACTTGGCCAAATATATGAAAAAGAAGTTGAATCCCAACTAACACATCCATAATGTGTTATTAGAAAAATAAGGGTCTTTAAGAAAAACAAGATAGGACTGAATTGAAGTTACATCAATTGTACTACTTGCAGAAGGATTTTCTTAAAGACCCTCGTTTGACAACATTATAAGCCTTTCATTGCCATGTAATGTCAATGAGAACCAGTAGACATTGGTGACAGAAATCAGTGGTCTTGTGATGAAAATGAAGCATGCTGGTGTTGCTCAAGAAATCTTCTTTGGGCTTGCTGCATGGTACCATAACAGCATGGGTAAGATTCAAATTCACAAGTCTTTGCTACTGAAGGTACGTCATGGGGAGTTCAAGGAAAGTATATCTTGGGAAATATCGTCTCAACACTAACAATTCAATGGTTTTATTTGGTTTTGTATCATTCTATCCAACTAAAGGGTCGGCGAGTCTTCCTGCATCGCTTAACGACAACTTTGAGAATGGCCACCTTGGCTACAATTGGATGTTTACAGATAACGCAATCCTGGGTAGCTTTTGTGAGGCAGAATGGACGATGGATAGGACCATGCATGGGGTGACAAATAGGGTGTCACTAGTGGGTGGGGTGGACCCAAGGGAAAACGCTACAATCACTAGCACGGACCTAAGGCTGCAGAAGGACTCCGTCCTGGAGTTTAAGGTTAGATTTATAGAATAGGAGTCCTTGTAGAATAGGTAGGACGAGAGATTAGTTCTAAACAGAAACACAGCTTGTTTTTAATTCTAAAAATGTCCGTTTAATTTAAACTTGGGAGAAAAAGTCTTTCCATGATTTTCAAATTTAGTGCCTTAAATATTTGGAAAAATGTCACTAGTCAAAAAATCTGGAAGAACTGAGGTAATATTTTGGCCATTTTACATGAATGGAAATACCTGTTTGTTCAAAAAAGTATTCTGAAAAATGTTGTATTTAACCCAACCATATTCTGCAATGTACACCCTAATAATGGGTCAACTAACACCTATACTATGTGTGGCTTCTTTAATTCAACTAGATAAGCGTTGGTTGCAACCCGACTTGGGACAGCCCCATGGAACCGATCCATGTGTTGTACTCCACCGACTACGGCGTGACCTGGGATGACGTGCTACCGCTATGTCTACCAGGAGACCCACAATGCAATGGGGTTGTCAGCCCTGCCAGTGTGTATTACCCTATGATTGGATGGACGCGAGTCATTGTACCACTACCAGAGAAATTGGCATCAAGGTAATATGCAAGGTTTTGGGGGTTTTTGTGTGTTTTTTTCTTCAAAATGTTCAAATGTTTTAAAAAATGTAACAATGTTAAACATTGAGCTGGTCTTGACATGACTTGTAGGTCAAGATCATTACATATTCTGAGAGCCACTATTTAAAGGGGCACTAAGAGATGTGTTGGAGGCTGCGCCCTCAATTATGATAAAAACTGGGATTAGTATATTTTTAGAATTGTATTACATGTATGAACTTACACCTATAAGGATTAAGAAAAATCAGCCCTCTTTGTACAAGAAAACGTCGATTCAAAAATGCTCGTAACGAGCATTTTACGTCCGACAGTATCCCCCTGCAGTACGCGTGATACATAACGCGAACCATATTTGCATAGAGGGCGTTTTTCAATAAATAGCGATGATATTGTTTTAATCAAGTTTTGCTGTGTTTTTGTTAGTAGAAACAACAATAATGGCAATTTTTAATGTTCATCTTGAATTCTGAAGTAAATTTTTAAACATTTAAGATTTTCAACACCACTTAATGTCCCTTTAATGTGTAAGAGAATTGGTTTTATATTCCACACGACTAAATGGTTTCCCATGTTAAAGGGGCGTTACAAAAAGCCCATTTTCTCGCTTATAAAGCGACTGGATTTTTCAACTTGACATTTTCCTTAAATTTCATGATATCTTTGAACATTTAATCACAACAATTATATATGGTAAACCTGAAAGTTCCGAGAAATGAACCACCAGAGTTGGACAACTGGTGTAGCGCTCTCGTTTATCAGAAAAAGTTGAGAAATGTTACCAGAACATTTTCAATCAAAATTCATCCAAAAAACCTACAAAATGCATTGATTTTTTTTTGCACTGTGGTATACTATAAATTATAGGTAATAGTCCTAAAATCAGGATTAAATTAAAACTTTAATCATTTGGCATCAAAAAGTACCTTTCTTGATTACTTAATATTATCTGACTAAAAGAATGTTGTCAGCAAGGACTGAAATTATTTACTGTGTGGAATCTTTAGCCTCTGATGGTGTATCTGTCATGACATATCACACAGATGGCAGTATTTCAGTAAGACAATAAGGTGTGTACACGCCTTAAACAGCTTGGGTTAAAAACAGTGGCTTTATTTTTATTCTTGAACACTTGTATTTGAATCTTTAATCTGTAAATGTGAGATAAATTTAATCGACAAACCACTTTTTTTATGGTAAGTAAATGTATTATAACCAATTTAATCAACCCAACCTACAATATTTTATCTGATTGGTGAAATCATTTTCCGGGTTATTGTTTGCCATACAAAGAAAGTTTGATTTACTGCGCATACATCTTTAGTGTGGCTAACTTTTTTGTTTGAGTGTTTATGCGACAAATTGTGTTATTGGTTGTTGGTTAGAATCAAACCATAGCAACTGATCACCTTCTTTTGGCAAGAGATCAAAGCTGTGTGATATCATGACATATCCCACTGCCAGAACTAAATATTGCAGCAAGTTTCTAAAGTGTTCTTAAGGGGGCTGTCAAGTGTCAGAAATAGCTTCCGTAAAACTGCCGTAACTACGTAATTATTCATATATTCCATATACAAGTATACATTTTTTTGAAGGAAAGGGTTCAATAAATCTAACCATGAACATAAAATTGCTCTAAAAAGAACCATTTTGGAGAAAATCATAAAAAACGAGAATTTTGACCAGTCTTCAATTCGGACAAGGTAACCAAAAAAAACAATTCTGAAAATCTGTCCTTTTACGATTTTTGTAATCTTAAGAAAATTACCCGGGTTCCATTTTTTTTGTTTTTTGATATCTGAGATATTTTTTTATTTATTGACCAAATAAGGCAACAAATTGGGATTTTTAAATACAACAAACGTGAATTTCCACAAAATGATCCGAAAAATCGGGAAATAGGCCTAAAACAAAAAACAAAAAAAATGGAACCTGGGGAAGATCATGGTTGTTGCGTTTAACTTACTTGCTGTCCATCAGATGCAGTTTGTATTGAGTTATCGTGTCTGTAAATCGTATTTTTACTCAAAAATGAACATAAAGAAATCAACCGATGAATGTGAAAAGTGACAATACCGCCGTTTGATCATGGTTTACGGGGAAATACACGTATTTCAAATCCTGTTCTTTAGATATTGTGGGAAACATATAAATCCCCAACTTCGTGCAAAGTTTCATTACAAACCGTTCTTTTCTTGGTATCAAAATAACCTCAAATGTGTGTTAAAAAACACCTTTTTCATGATGTCGAGTTTGAAAAAGAAGCCATACCATTTTATGCGCATTCGAAGTGCGTTCACAATTTCCGGGAAGCGTACGCATTCAAGCACGTGCGTTAATCGACAATAAGCGCAGACGCGCGCGGAATGTTTTGAGTTGGCAAAATAAATGGTGACGCGTGCGCGTTGAACCGGTTGACAAAGATTTAGACGCTCGTGTATTAATTTCTGTGCGCAACACTCTGCGGCTAATCATCAGAGTTTATCATTATAGGCCAGTGTAGTCGAGTCTTTATCAATGTGATCATTTAAAAATGCACCGTGGCGGAATTAGTGAGTAGTCTGGGTGTAAAAATCAACACCTATCCTAGATAAAGGACTTAGTAAGGAGAGAGAGAAATTGGAAACAGAGAGAAAGCAAGAAATGGGATGAAGATTTAATTTAAGACCTGTCGTTTGGTAGGCTCTAGGCCTACATGTTTTCTCTTCTTCTACCTCAGATATTTAAAGAGACGGAATCGGGTGAGCTTCTGATTAACATGATTAATATGAGTCACGTCACGAATTGTAATTTCATCATAAATAGTAAAAGGCCACAACATGCCACCTGAACTTGATCCTCGTTATGCCAGCGCCACCGAAAAAGAAACTGAAATATATGTCCGATAGGTCTAATGTTTAATGAAGCAGGAAAATAAATTTAACGGTTTGTAAAATGACTATATGAATTGTCTATGGGTAAACTGTCAAGCGAACGAGTAACAGTAGAGTATCAGCAGAGTGTCCCCCCCCCCCCCCCCCCCCCTCGACGGATTTGACCGGGTAGAACAGCTCAAACTACCGAGCTAAAAGGTTTTATTTTCTGTAAATACAGTGGGTTGGGGGAGCAAGGGCCCCAATTTGAATCGGATGGGGTGGATCCCGTTTGAGAACACCCCACCCTCCCCGTTTTCAAATGTCGGACTCGGCGGCGGCGGCAATCAAAGGTGCAACCACACATTTAATTAATCAGGCCTATATTGTTTACATCTCATAACTTCGTGATAAACCAAACCGATGTTACCCTATTTTTTATTGGGGTGGGTCCGAGGGGCAGAAATATAGAGCATCCTCTCCCACCATAATCCCATCCCTTCCACCTTTGCTTTCAGTCTAGAACATTCGGACGTTTCATTGATTCAAAATATGAATGATGGGCATTTAGCGATCGAAATGGGAAGATCTCTGTTCTTTGTTCAGTCCGAATTTCATTTGGAATGTTCCAGAATTTTATATTATTCAATTTAACTATGACATTTTAGGAGGATTTTATAGAAACATGACTTGTTTGGCCGTATAGGCCTACTTCTGGTTATCTTGGAACTTATTTTGTCTTATATGGCATGTCACCAACCAAACCGTAGGCCTAACAGCGGGGCCTTAGACCCGAACGCAACTGAATAAATGAGCTTATAATGGATAGTATATATTAAAATACATGCCAGGAGAGGCTGTCCATCCCTGCTCTCCATGGCCCTATACACCCCCCCCCCCCCCCCCCCCCAACTCCACATGTCGTGTGTTTGATTGCCGCGTGTGCAAATACATAAACTATACAAAGTTAGACTATTATGAGATAACCATGTGAACCATTTGATAGCATCGGCTCATCGGCCCGAGGATGCTTCTCCGATCATGCCCATGTAGGCCTAGGTAAAACGGCACTTATAATTGATATTATGTTTGATATAACTGAATGACAAATTAGTACACCGAGTTGAACTAACTGAGAACTAGCTAACTTAACAACGATACGAAGTAATAGGCCTACCATATTCAGTAATGACAATAAATAGATAAACAGGTAGGCCTATTGGATGGACGGGCGGGTGGAACGGACTTGTACAACATCGAAAGGCCAAACAAAAACAAAACATTAACGTCTTCGGATAAAACCCGGTGTAAGTCTTTTGATCTCCTTACAATGTTTCACTCCGATCATGGATTCAAAATCTTTTTCTGTCCTTTATTTTTTATCTTTTTTCCTTCTCTCTTTCCAAACTCATTGACACTAACGCTTGGGCTAAAGCCTTGTTTTACTAATAGGCCTACTTGCTTTCAGGCTCAGCCACACCCCGGCAAAAATGACGGTTTGATAAGTCGGGCCTCCGATGTGTAAACAATGCGTATGAACAAGCCCTCAAACGCGGCAAAAACATAGCGGGTAACGCAGCACGCACTGAGGGCTTTCGAAATAACAGCGTCGTGTATCAGTTTAAGCGAACTGGCGCGTGCCAATTTGCGTGAAAAACAAAACACGGGATACGCGGCGCATGGGAGTTTCGCTGATCCCCTGCGGGCAGACTTTTCCATTCTACTTTGTCAATGATCACAATAAGGGATTTAAATCCTTCTAAATAGGCTTTTGGAATTTCAAAATTGAAAATTTCTTTGCATGTACTGATAGATAACACTCTGAAGTTTTGAAAAATTAAGAAAAGTGAAATTCCTGGAAAATACGAAATGACACTTGACAGCCCCCTTAACACTCTCCACACAGCTATAGTATTAGTTTTTACCATATAAACCAACATATTTTTCAGAAACCTTTCCCAACTTTTAAAGTCTTATCTCAAGAATTATTGAACCAATACTAGACATGTTTGTACTTAGGTTAATGCATTTCCCATGGTGATTCCAAATATGGTATTGAAATTCAATAATTTTGACATTTTTGAAACATTTTGGTGACATTTTGGAACCGTCGTCTGCAGACGACTGCCGCATGGAAGTGTTAAAAGACGTATCATTAAATCAACGTATATATTTGTGTTCTCTATAGGACAGTACGTTTCCGTTGGTTCCAGCTTGCCACCAGTCTACCTGACCTCAACCAGCCTTGGACCATAGATGACATCAGTATCGGTCCAAAATGTACGCACATGTGCAGTGGCCATGGGTCATGTGACTACCCACAATGCAACTGTGATGAAGGTTTTGATGGGTTGGCATGTGAACACATTGTGGAAGCATTACCAGTAAGTCTACTCAGACAATTTGGTTCTGAATATTTTTAATTTGTTTAGTGATATTTTTACACCAATTGCTGTTGTTTCTTTTTTTTCAGACTATTGATTTGATTCCCAATATATTTTGTTTTTGTATCTCATATTTGAAAATACAATGAACTTCATTTTTGGAGAGTCTTGAATTGACTCTTACCTCAAATTTCAATGTGATAGGGTGCGTAGACTTTCCACATGGCTATTCGTTTTATCATATACAAAACAGATTTTTCAGAAACCTCTCCCAATTTTCAAAGTTTATCTCAAGGATTACTGAACCAATACTTGGCATGTTTGTACTTATTTCAATGCATTTCTCGTGGCGATTCCAAATATGGTAATGAAAATCAATAATTTTGACATTTTTGAAACATTTTGTGAAATGTTGGAATGTTGTCTGCAGACGCCTGCCGCGTGGAAAATGTTGAAAGGGATGTCAAATGACATATAGTATGTTACCAGAAACTTGCTATTCTGCCCTTGTGCAGCTGCAATGAGCTATGATATCGTGATAGAATAAATCAAATAAACATTTGCTTTTTTCTAATTTCAAGACCTTTATGAAGGAACGCATCACAGATGGAGAGTATGATACAGCCATGTGGAGTAGTGTGCAAGGAGGAACCATTGCCACGTCAACAGAAGGCTGCGGAGTGGTCAGCGAGGATTGGTCTTTGTATTTCAGTGGTCAAGGATTGAGAATGTCTGAAACAGTGGACATGGATCTCAGAGATTCAAGGTAAGCAATACATACGTTTATCAGTATCGTGATTGCCTTACCGCAGTGCCTCAGAGCTTGGTGCTGTATATGGAGAGGAGGCCTAGTACAAGGTACACTAGGCCTGTTATATTAAAACAAAAGAAATCACTGTCACTTACCCGACTTGAAGTGTACATTATCGTTTATTTGAAATACTTGAAAGGGAATTCGTACCTCAACTTGGACGTTCTCCTGTAAAAGCGGAAACTGGTTCGAATGTACAGGAAACATAATCTTTTCTGAAATTTACCAGTAAACTGAAGTGAACAAACTGACTCCCTAACTACACCACTCCGGTGCATAATCGATACTCGATTTATACGTTTTGATGACTGCATTCATCCAATCTTTATCAGGCCTGTATGCCTCATTAGAAAATTCATTTAATCGCTATGCTCTTAAGCATGATTAAAATATTTTCAGACACGCTTGCCCTGAAAAGCAAAACATAATTAACCCTAACCATAGAAACATAGTAGTGGGGATGGACCAAAGAACCGTCGGAGGGGGTTAAATGGGAGGACCAACAGAATTATATCCGCCGCCCCTGGGAATTGAACCCGGGTCGCCAGGGTGACAGGTGAGTCACTCAACCACCACACCACATGCGCTGGGCATGCCAGACTAAATTTATACAGACCATATATACCTGGGGTTTAGTGCACCATGAGATAAAAGTTGTGCGTGTGTGCCTAGAAAGGCAGCTATCCGTGTGGTTCTGATAGTGTAGTAGTGTAAGGGTTAACCCTTATGCTCTTGAGTACTCCAAGATACTACGCCCAAGCCTATTTCCATACGTATGAGTGGATGGCTTTCAATGACGTAATCAACCGAGCCTATATGTAGTGAGAGCAGTATACTGCGTGAACGAGTAGCTAGCCGTGGCTTGCCTATGAGGGCCAGGGTTTTTGGTCTGGAGGGTCCCCAGGTTGATCCCCAGTCTGGGATAGCAATTTATGTGTTGATTTCTCTTCCAAAATTGCGACCCTGGTTAAAAATCCGGTTTGGGGATTAGGGTTACACTGATTATAACATATTATCAGTGATTTATAGTTTCAGTATAAGTTTCAATATCCATATGTATCCATATTAATAGAAGTACTGCATATATTTTCGCGTCTTTGTGCTATAATCAACAAGCGTGAAAATAAAAATGCGCAAATATATTCATTCTGTATGTAGGTCTATGTTTAAGGAAGCTCAAAATCGCAAAAAATAAAAACAAGCAAAATTGTTCAAAATGGGCCGGCAAAGCGTGAACAATTACACGCGCGAAAATATCCACTTTTACTGTATTTGTATTATTTTCATTATATATTTCGATGTCGGTATCAATAAGCCTTTTCACACTGCCCCGACATTCGATCTTTGGATGATCGATCATCACCTCTTGTTGATGCAATCAAAGTCGCTATGACGATCGGTCGCCAACAAAAGAGCCGTTTCTCTGTGTGAATCCAATGACCAATGGATTTCTGAAATGTTTTTAACCCCCTGAGAACTACCAGCCAATTGGTCAGAAAGATGGATACATCATTTATTGCACCAATGAGAGACATTGTTAGAATAATTGTATCCATGCTAAAGACTGGAGTGAACTATTTTAGAAGCAGTATTTCAATTGGTTATTCTAATGAGTATATCAGGAAATTAACCAATCATAAACATTGTTAAATAGGCAGGTAGTGCCCAGGGGGTTAAATGGCTGAATTTGTCTCAACCTATAGTGTCATCATAAGATCAATTGTCAGGCCGGTGTGAAAAAGTTAGATGGAGAAACAAGGTTTTGACAGAATAGCTACAAATTATAACACATGGCAAATATTGCAGATAGATGCCTTTTCACACCACAAAGACCATGCATGTACAAATTTTAGCATCAATTTTAAATTCCTGATTTCCATAGGCATTGGTTTGAAAGTTCACATTTCATTTGCATTTTTTTACTTATAAAACAAAACATACAAAATAATTTATTAATCTTTTGCTCTTGCAGTTTTGTTCAGTATCATGCAGTGATTGGTGGTGACGATAATCTAGCAAGCTGTCGCCAAGCAACAAGAAGAGATGAGGATGTCATCTTGCAGTTTTCAATAGATGGAGGTGAGAACGCTAAATTTTGTTAGTTTTTTAAACACTTTTAAGTGTTTAAAAAACTAACAAAACAATTAAAATTGTGAATACTGTAAAAGCTGAAATTTTCGCGTTGGTTTTATTTTTTCGCGGTTTTCGCACAAAATATTTTCCGCAAAAATTATAACACACAAAAATATTGTTTTCAACATTCATGCAGTGCATCCAGAAGGTCGCCTGCGAACAAAACAATTCGCGAAATGTCTATGATATCAAAATGCGCGAAAATATTGGCTTTTACAGTATGTATTTTGATTGAATGTCACAGAAAATTTGACCCAAGTCGTATCAAAGAGGCGTTAGTTATGAAAGTGAAGTAAAATGTGTGCTGCGTTTATTTACACATTCAAAAATAAATCTTTGATTTTGGTGTTGACATAAGGTTCATGCACCAACATTTTTTTTCTCCAAAATACTATGATAAATGGCTGCATCACATATTGCATTGAGAACAAAAATTCTTTATTATACACTTTTAACACTTTCCACGCGGTAGGCGGCTGCAGACGACATTCCAAAATTTCACAAAATGTTTAAAAAATGTCAAAACTATTGAATTTCATTACCATATTTAGAATCACCATGAGAAATGCATTGAAATAAGTACAAACATGCCTATGCCTAGTGTTTGGTCAGTAATCTTTGAGATAGACTTTGAAAAGTATGAAAGGTTTCTGAAAAATCAGTTCTGTGTATGGTAAAAATAATAGCCGCGTGGAAAGTGTTAAGGTAGCATTGGCAAGCTTACCATAAATATTCATGAATACATAACAGAATGATAATGAATATGATCATGCTAACACTTGCCACCCGGCTATTGGTTTTACTATTATACAAAACAGATTTTTCAGAAACCTTTCCCAAATTTCAAAGTCTATCTCAAAAATTATTGAACTAATACTAGGCATGTTTAAACTTAATTCAATGCATTTCTCATGGTGATTCCAAATATGGTAATGAATTTCAATAATTTTGACCTTTTTTTGAAACATTTTGTGAAATTTTGGAATGTCGTCTGCTGTTGTTGCCGCGTGGAAAGTATTAAGTTAACATACCAATAATTGATGTTATACTTGCAATCTTTTAGAGGTGTTATACGGATTTTTGTTTTTGTCTACCATTTATGCATTGCAGACATATGCAGGGCACAAAATGTTACACTTTGACGAGCAAAATCCTGAAAGCTTTTAAACCATCCCAAAACCGGACAGAAAACATACTATTTTGCCCTGATCCCATGTTCACTTCAGACTGGCCTGGACATGCGCGACCTATATCAACCACAAAAATACCACCTCATCCCGTATATACAGTGCCAAGAAATGACCATTCATATAATGCGTTGGCAGAATATGTGCTGATCGCATATACAATGAATCGGACTGCAGTCGGCAAAAGGATGCAGCTGTCTCTCTCAAAAAAAGTTGAGATCTTAATACCAACAAAATGAGCTTTTTGAATACTTCAAAATAACACCTTTGTGGTTAAGATTAGATACAACATTCTGATTTTATGAAGGAAAATTACAGTAAAATTGTCTTTATTTTCTTTGTATTTCCATTCCTAATACTTCCATCAATATCTCAAAATGTATTTTACCGACAACTGCACCCTTTTGCCGCGGCAGTTCACATATGCTATAACACACAAGTTTTGATTCCTTTGCTCACGTCTAGGCCTTCACAACCATAGCCATTATAGTCATTATCAAGAAATGAGAAACATTTTGTATTTACAATTAAAGGTAGATGACCCGATCACATTTTCGTAACACAGAATTATTTCAAACATACGAAGATTTTCATATCAAATGAAAGCTCGTATTTTTTTCATCATCATACTGAAATTTGACGGCCTAAATCGGTATAATTACGGAGAAATCGATGAAAGAACGTCAAATTACCGCGAATGGTGGTAACCACCGATATAGTTTGTGTACTACTCAATGGGTACAGTTCACAGCATCTTGTGCGTCTAAAATAAGAACCATTAGAGCTATGCAACTCAAACTTTGGAACACAACTTTTTTAAGGATGACCTTTCATGTAGAATAGAAAACTTCAAGTTGAAAATCGGAATGTGATCGGGTCATCTACCTTTAACACTCAACACAGGCATAACTTGGCACACTTTGGCTGCATTAGACCATGAGCGGTACCGTCTAGCTAGACATGACTACCTTACACTCCCCACCATGGCAAGAACACAGGCTACCAGGCTCCGATGGTGGCAACCAGTGGGAACCATCCAAGCACCGTGGGCACTTGATGATATCTACATTGGTAAGAATAGTAATGTTATGGATTGGTTTCATAAAATATTGTTAACACTTTCCTCGCGGCTATTGGTTTTACCATATACAAAACAGATTTTTCGGAAACTTTTCAAACTTTCAAGGATTACTGAACCAATACTAGGCACGTTTGTACTTATTTCAATGCATTTCTCATGGTGATTCAAAATATGGTAATGAAATTCAATTATTTTGACATTTTTGAAACATTTTGAGACATTTTTGAATGTTGTCTGCAGATGCCTGCCGCGTGGAAAGTATTAATGATAGTGCTCTGTACAAAATAAATTCACAAGGCAGAGACGGTGCTATAAGTTTGAACATGTTGTTAAAAATAGTTGTACAAATATATCCCATGAGGTATTTAAAATTTGTGAGTAAAGGGCAGCAGGCATTAGTAAATGCTGTACTACAACATGATCTAGAAATGAAATACTGAGCTGCTTTGGGATGTCTTAAGAAGGGACTCAAGGAATTTTTTTATTTGAATTTTTGAGTTTTGTGAGTGCTGTTATTATTGAACTATTAATCAAATGCATAAAGTATACAGTTTTGGAAAGGAAATGCATCAGAAAGTCCATATTTGGCACATAAGTGCAACCAAAAAAAATCCATTTTTTTCCTCACTTTGTTGGCACTTTTTTTGTCAAAATTTCAAAAAATATTAGATAAAGTTAAAAAATGAGAAATTTGTCCCTAAGTTAGTGTCTTTGCATCATAATCAAGCAATTGGGGCTTATTTTACTCAACATTATTTTTGTTAGCTTTGTTCAAAAAAATGTGGGTCAAAAAAGTGAATTTTGTGATATTTGGTCAAAATTGATGCCACATTTGGATTCTCTGATCCATTTCCTTTCCAAAAATGTATACTTTTATATACATTTGAGTCATAGTTCAATAATTACAGCAAAATTCAAAGAGTGACTTCCTTGATCAGTCCCCCCTTAATTACAAAGTTCGTTTCGAGTGCATTGTGGTAGAAACACCTGTTTGATACCTTTGGGTGATGATAGTAAATTGAGCTACGAAAAGCAACTTGTGACTTGACACTAATTTAACTTCTCTGCATAAAAATAACAATTATGTGACCCAACATGAGTAAATGAGGCACAATGAGGGAAATATGAATATTCACTTATTTCATGATATAACATGTACAAGTTAACAGACATGTTAGTGTCAATGTTATACCATATTCCTAACCAAAGTTACATATGATTGAAAATTACTTTGTTGTCAAGCATGAAAAACGAATTGAGATGCCGTGTCCTCATATAGGGTCATGACCGTCATACACCACACACTTATCATTCATGGCAATGACATGTATATTTAGTAACTGTTTCAATATATGGATATTTTGACAAAACATAACTACACCCTAGGCTCTTTCCTGTCAGACTGAGCTCCCAAAACACCAACCGCTGACCTGCAACCAAACTTTCTGGCCTATCAGTGATGGGTAATAACAGGTGGATACTGGATGGGGTAAAATCATTGCCTGGTATAAAGTGTGAACTACTGTTGCAATATTAATGTTATTGTTTTGGAAAGTGAAATGGTTTTACAAATAAGAAGGCCTTGATGGCAAGGCTAGAGATTAATAAGCATCAATTCCATTTTGACGGCAAAATGGTTCACTTTACTGTTGAACAGGAATATTCATCTTCAAGTCATCCATTCACAACGTTGGTACTATTTTAACATATCTTACCCCTTTGTTCCAAAATAATGACCCCTTTGTTCCAAATTTAATAGTGGCTGTTTAATTAACTGTTAACTCATTTGATTGGTAAGAAATTGCCATCTGACAGTTGGCTTAAAATTATATACGTTTGCAGTGTTCTCAATATTGAAAAATCGTGATCCCAAGAAGTGAAGAAAGTAGTGGACTACATATGTTAAATGATATAAGTCACTGTCATAATGCTATGGATGAAATTCAAGCTATTTCAGGCGAGCGTGTTTTGTTGTTGTTCAGGGAGATGCATCCAGCAAGCAGATGCATGAAATTTGTTCTCATTTTTTGAAAGCGCCCCGGTACACACTTCCGGGTTTACGCATGTACACTCGTAAGCATGTACATACGTACGTTAGAATTGTTGGAATTATGTCCATAGCATTATGACGCTGACTATAAGTACCTGTACTGTTATTGTCAGATTTCCCTCCTTCCCCAGCTTGAAGGGTACAAACCATTAAATAGAGGCCCATAGGGATATGTACAAAATAAGTGATATAAAACCTTATTTTAGACCACTACATTTTGAATTAGGTCCTTTTAGAGTGAATTTTGCTCGAAGATGATTACTTTTTCTCACCAAAAAAGTGAAACATTAGGTAGGGTGGCCTGCTAGATTATGTAAACGACCGCCCTGAAGAGAATACATGTCCGATGAGCTTGGAAATGTCACTGTAATCGCCCTTGTTTCTAGTTAAATGTCAAATTTAAAAGATCTCTCAAAATTTACCTAGATGACATGCAAATGTTATAATCAGTGTGCATGGAGGTGATGTCCCATTAATCATAATTAATAAAAAATCCTAGGCATATTTACGCAATTGTTCTTACTGTCAAGTTTTTTTAAATTGAGGATTTTGTCATGCATACTTTCCGATTCTAGTTTAGCAACACTTCTTAAGGGTAGGGGAAACCCTAAATAGTGTAGTGCACCCGTAATGCCTCCCTCCTTCTTTTTAGAATCAATCTCAACTTCATCATGAAACTGATTGCTTTAACCCATTTCATCAAGGTGGTTCTGACATCAACCCTACTGCATTGATTGATGACTTTGACAACGCACTTGATGAAACTCTTTGGGAGTTCCATCCGTTTGGCTCACTGGAACAAGAGGTTTGCGGGAATGCGGAGGGCGCCCTCTACTGGTCTGGTCAAATAGGATCGCAAATGACAAGGCATGATGGATATGTCACGACACAGCAACTTATTGTCGACAAAAACTACATGGTGCAATTCAAGGTACATTGTTGATTTCAAATCTGCTGAATTCTATCATTTTCCCCTGATAGCTGTTGACAATACATTGAAGAATTCCTTGACAGTTAAGGGGAGAAACATTAAAGCTACAGCCAACATGTGGGGTGTCTGTCTGTCATATATTTAGGACACACATTTTGTGTTGTCCCCTTTTTCATTCAATGTGCATTTGCAACTAAACTTGGGAAAGCCACGTACCAAAGTCAAAGGTCAGCTAAGATCACATTGTAACATAGGCTACAATTGATCATTGCACATTATCTGCCTTTAACAGTTCATTTATTGGTGTACTCTTCATAATGTCAAGCCATTTATTAAAAGCAGATGGCAGATTGATGAAATTGTCACAGCAATTTGTATATTATTGTCAAAACATATTCACCGGCACACCTTGTATGACCCTTACTCTTTGACCAATAAGCCTGAAAAGGCATCCTAGATATGAAATGAGTTGAAATCCATTGTAAATTGCACTATTCCATTTGAAATCCATACACACCCTGTGGAAGACATTACCTTAGTATTCCCCACAAGGATTGTAGATTCCAAATGGGGCTACCTGCATGGGTGACTCCATTTAAAATCAACACTCCCTGTGTGGAATATTAAGGTGATGTCTTCCATAGGGGGTGTATGGATATCAGACGGAATAGCCCATTACAGATGACTAGGTTGAGATACTTGTCTTATTTATTAACGAGAAACCTTGCTCATTGCTTAATATTTACAACAGATCAATGTCGGGTGTCAAGATGCGTCTCATCTGTGTACAATCGACCACCCAGTCCGTCTTGAGTTCAACACTGACCCGTCCAATGACCAGTGGACCCTCCTACGTCCATCTTGCTTGCCAGGGGATGCCTTTAGCACAAGATGTGAGGCGAATCAGTATCACGCAGCCAGTGTGTTTACAGCAAATGGATATCCTGATTGGCAGAGAGTGACCTTTGAACTTCCACTAGAGGCTCAATCAAGGTCAGTTTCAAAGCGCGTAACTCAACGATGATAATTAGTTGATCGTTAATAAATTTGGCAACAACTTAGGGACGCACCATTAGATACTGGGGGGGGGGGGCATGGAAGTTTAAAAAAAAAAACTTTGCCCACTATCCAGGGGAAAAAAACAACTTTGCCCACCAACCAGGAAAGAAGAAAAAAAAGATGACCCACTGCTGAGTAAAAAAAAGAAAGATGACTCACCCAACTCAATGTAAAGAAAAAAAGTAAAAACGAGAAGAAAAAAATTGTTGCCTACTTCGGTGGCAAAAAAAATAAAATCCACCCGACCCCAACTTCCATGCCCCCCCCCTGAAAATCAAATGGTTATTATGCAAGGCATGATTGAAGGGAGGAGAAAGAAAGACAGACCTTGGTCCCGATGGATCGATCTTAATCGATTACTGGACTCCCTCTCCGTGATTGTTACTCCTTTGCTTGAAATCGTCATTAAATGATCGCCACAAATTTTGTGGCGCAGTATCTGCAAGGTCACGAGCTGTCAGTCATGACAGGAACCAACCAACCAACCAACCCTTGTGCACATGTAAAAAGTGTAATCATTTGGTACTACAAGTATTTATAACCTTTGGGATTGCTAAGGTTGCATGCTGATTCTGTGATCTTTTGATGGACTATAATACAGTGGAACCTCGTTAACCACAAAGTTGCCAGGGCCTTGTGTTTTAGTTCGTGCTAACAGGAATTTGTGTTATCCAGTCATATTATAATGGTAAAATATCATTTTTGGTAGCGTGTCTTATAGGAGATGTCAGAATGCCTTCTAGAGATTCAGTTTATTCAGCTTAGATCTTAGAGTACAACAACAAGAATGGAGACAAATTATAAAACAGTATTGACACAAGTTTTAAAGTGTAAATTAATATTTCCATACCCATCTAATGGGTTTCTCTTTTTAACATCATAATACAACTCTCATTTCATCAATATTCTTGGTAATCACAAAATTATTAAAACAATTACATAAAATCATCTTGTAATCTCGAAAAATCTAGCTTGTTCCTTTCATTTTTTTATGCAATTTGGGACTCATGCAATAGAGTTTGTTTACAAACAAACCAATCAGCTGGTTAAACGCAGACCAACGCAGGCGCAAAATCATGGTTTGTTTCGACGTAAATAATGCTAGACTAACGTCAAGACTTCAATAATTGGCTATTTGCAATGATTTGATCGTGTTAATGCATGCAGAGTGCGGAACGTTCCGTAATTCAATTGCTTCACCAGAATTATCCTGAGCGTCTGGTGCACAAAATTACATTGGAAAACGTCACGCTTTATAGTATGAAAATGCCATGGTAGTCGAGCATTCTCTGCTTGATTGCTATAGAATCTTATGTAGATCCAAAAACACATAAATATCCAGAAAAATAATGGCGAATTCCATTTCTGGATTATAAATATTATCGGAACTATCTTTGTTTACAAATCACATTTACACTGTATAAATGAACAGGCCTGACTGTACTGGGCAAAACGGTGTTCCCTCTCACTTATACTTGGAAGTTTTTCAGTCTGCTTAGTCTTTTTTTTTGTTTTACACCCTTTTACATTTTAAAGCTATTCAAATAATTGGGTCTTGACTCATGCATTTTTAATTACAATTTAAAGAGGCCAAATATCATAGCTTTATGACAAATTATAATGGTGTCAGTTCCTTTGTGTCACTCCAAACCTTTCCTGTCTTACATCTTTATACATTTTAAAGATATTCCAATTCTTGGGGCCAGGGCTGGATCTACCATTGGTCCTGATAAACACTGGTCAAATTAGGAAAGCACAGTAAAATTTCTTAAAAAGCGCAACAGCATCCACATATTAGTATCATTATGTTCCCATCTCTTAAGAGTGACTTTTTTCTAGATTGACAAACTTTTGGACACACATTTTTTAGATTTTGCCTAAAGTTTGGGAAGTGAAAGACATTTAGTAGTTATGTAAAAATATGGTATTAAAAAAATCAGCAACCCTCTGTTGCCATGGTAACGAGCCTATCTTGTTTTAGGTCATTTTAGGGGGAAATTCTCCTAATTATACTGATTTCAGCAACAAAAAAAGTCAAAGTTTGGCAGAACCCTACACCAAGGTGGTACATTTTTTGCCCAAACTAACTTCATGAATGAGTTGCCCTATCTCTGGTCTAACAACCAACTGATTTAAATAAGTCAGTGTTGCCATATTGATACCCTGTTGCCATGTTCAAATATCACATTTTGGGGAAGTTGAAAAAGTCAGATATTACTAACCGACTTCGGGTTGCTACAGTTCCCCTCGAGGTGATTTGTTTTTCTTTGTACTTTGTTTTTATAACAAAGACCTCATACCCTTTGAGTTAATTCAAGAAAAAAAATGGGGAAACCCGGCACTTACGAATCACGTGACATGAAGTCACATGATCCACTTTACGGGAAATTGCATAACCGGGTATATATGGGGGTAACCGTGCACCCCCAGGACTCCCCCAAACAACTTTTTTTTACTTCCTTCATTGTCCTAAAACATATTCAGTATGTTACCAACATGATTTTTGAATGCTAAGGGGTTATTCAACATGGCGTCAAAAATGGCCGCCAAAAGGTCAAATTTCCTAAAATGACATTGTATCAATCATAATCGGGATCAAAATGTATGGTGAAAGTATATTTTTAATAGTGGAACGTATGTATTAGACCACTAGGAACTCATATCGAGTACTTTTGCTTTGTTAACATACCTAAATCCAAGATGGCCGCCAACATGGCTGCCAAAAATGCTAAAATTCCATACATTTGGCATATATCAGCCCAACATGTATGATCAGAGTATAGTTTTAACAATGAGATGTATGTGTTAGACCCCTAGAAGCTCACATGCGGCATTTTTGCTTTGTTTACAAATCTAAAAACCAAAATGGCCGCCAGAATGATGGCCAAAATTGGTCAAAAGTCCATAAAATGACATAATACTATCAAAATGAATGATGAAAATATCGTTTTTAACAATGGGATGTATTGATTATAGCACTAGTAACTCATATTCAGTTCTTTTGCTTTGTTAACATATTTGAAATCCAAAATGGCTGCCAATGAGTCCCAAAATGGCTGCTAAAATTGTCAAATTCCATATATTATAAGGATAATAACAACCAGAATGTATGATGAAAATATAGTTTTAACAATGGGATGTATGTATTGTATTAGACCACAAATAACTCATATCCAGTATTTTTGTTTTGTTAACATACTTAAATCCAAAATGGCTGCCAAAATGGGTTACAAAATGGCTGCAAAAATTGTCAAATTCAATAAGATAGGATACTATCAACCAGAATGTACGATGAAACTATAGTTTTAACAACGGGATGTATGTATAAGACCACTATTAACTACTATCCAGTATTTTTGCTATGTAATAACATACTTTAAATCCAAAATGGCCGCCAGAATGATGGTCAAAATTTCCTAAATTGACATAATATTAACCAAGATGTATGATGAAGAAAAAAAAAGGTTTTTAACAATGAGATGTATGTATTATTTCACTAGTAACTCATATCCAGTATTTATGCTTTGTTAACATAAAATATGTTATTACAAAGTTATACTTAAAATACATAATGGTTGCCAAAATGGGTCCCAAAATGACTGCCAAAATGGGTCCCAAAATGGCTGCAATTTGACAAAATGCCCTAAATTGACATAATATTAACCAAGATGTATGATGAAAATATGGTTTTTAACAATGAGATGTATGTATTATTTCACTAGTAACTGATATCCAGTATTTATGCTTTGTTAACATACTTAAAATACAAAATGGCCGCCAAAATGGGTCCTTAAATGACTGCCAAAATGGGTCCCAGCATGACTGCAAAAATTGTCAAATTTCATATAATAGGATGATATCAACCAGAATGTACGATGAAAATATAGTTTTAACAATAGGATGGATGTATTAGACCACTAGTTACTACTATCCAGTATTTTTGCTTTGTATTACTTCAAATCCAAACCTGCCGCCAAAATGGTCGTTGTAAATGTAAAAATAGTCTATAAGTGTGTATTTTGTATCACATTCACCAAATGATATGTTCTATAATGACACTATCAATAAATTAATACTGCTTCTCAGGTATTTTGGCCGACATCTTACAGCCCCTAGGCTTTATCATATAGTATAGTGAATGTTGTACCATTAGGGGTATTGGTATTACATATTATGGTCATTTACAATACAACACAATTTGTTTAGGTCATTTAACATCAACTTAACCATCTTGCAGCCATTTTGGAAACTGAAACAGAATAAAAATTGTCACAGAGGTGGGTCTTATATCTAAATGCAATAGCTTAGCAGTTTAGAACATACTATTTGGCGAATGTGATGCAAAATACACACTCATTTTGGAAACCATTTTGGATTTTAAGTATGTTATCAAAGCATAAATACTGGATATGAGTTACTTGTGGTCTAATACATTCATATACATTCCATTGTTAAAACTATATTGTCGTCATACATTCTGGTCGTTATTATCCTTATTTTATGGAATTTGACAATTTTAGCAGCCATTCTGGGACTCATATTGGCAGCCATTTTGGATTTCAAGTATGTTAACAAAGCAAAGAAACTGGATATGAGTAGTGATATAATAAATACATCCCATTGTTAAAAAACTATATTTTCATCATTTATTTTATTAAAATTATGTCATTTTACCAATTTTGGCCATCATTCTGGCGGCCATTTTGGATTTAAGATTTGTAAACAAAGCAAAAATGCAGCATATGAGCTTCTAGGGGTCTAACACATACATCTCATTGTTAAAACTATACTCTGATCATACATGCTGGGCTGATATATGCCAAATGTATGTAATTTTAGCATTTTTGGCAGCCATTTTGGCGGCCATTTTGGATTTAGATATGTTAACAAAGCAAATGTAATCGATATAAGATAAGTGTCTAGTGGTCTAATACATACGTCCCACTGTGAAAACTATACTTTCACCATATATTTTGCTCCCGATTTTGATTGATATGATGTCATTTCAGGACTTTTGACCTTTTGGCGGCCATTTTCGACGCCATCTTGAATAACCCCTTAGCATACCCAAATCATTTTTGGTAACATACTGAATATGTTTTAGGACAATGAAAGAAAGTTAAAAAAAAGTTGTTTGGGGGAGTCCTGGGGATGCACGGTAACCCCCCATATATACCCGGCTATGCAATTTCACGTAAATTGGATCATGTGACTTCAGGTCACGTGATACGTAAGTGCCGGGTTTCCCCATTTTTTTTCTTGAATTAACTCAAAGGGTATGAGGTCTTTGTTATAAGTACAAAGAAAAACAAATCACCTCGAGGGGAACTGTAGCAACCCGAAGTCGGGTAGTAATATCTGACTTTTTCAACTTCCTCAAAATGTGATATTTGAACATGGCAACAGGGTATCAATATGGCAACACTGACTTATTTAAATCGGTTGGTTGTTAGAACAAAGATAGGGCAACTCATTCATGAAGTTAGTTTGGGCAAAAACTGTACCACCTAAGTGTAGGGTTCTGCCAAACTTTGACTTTTTTTGTTGCTGAAATCAGTATAATTAGGAGAATTTCCCCCTAAAATGACCTAAAACAAGATAGGCTCGTTACCATGGCAACAGAGGGTTGCTGAATTTTTTAATACCATATTTTTACATAACTACTAAATGTCTTTCACCTCCCAAACTTTAGGCAAAATCTAAAAAATGTGTGTCCAAAAGTTTGTCAATCTAGAAAAAATTCACTCTTAACACTTTAGAACGGTGATTTTGACATTTCGCCAGTAATAAATCATCTAAGATTTTGTCAACCGCTGACTATGTGGTCCATTTTCAGGGTTATGAAGGTTAATTTATGACCTTGGGGCATAAGTATGTCCTTTGCAGGCTTTTAATTGTACCACATAGTGGGAAATAGACACATCCTTAGATGATTTATTACCGGCGAAATGTCAAATCACCGGTCCAAAAGTGTTAAGGGACTGGAAACATAATGATGACCATAAAGAAAGACCCTGGCCGAAGTGAAAAAATGCCTCTCCAAAGACTGCATGATGTTCACAAATGTATTAGCCCAAGGTGGCATTTACAGTTTACACACACATAGCCTACACTTTTCTTCGTATTATTTTCCCTCTAACATTGCTTTTTTCCCCGCTTCTTATCCCTTTTTATGTTTGTTTAGGGTTCTGCTTTCCTGATTTTTCCTTTACATTTTCCTGATTTTACTTTTGTTCCCACTGTATAAATATAGTCCTGTTCGCCATTTTCGCTTCTTCAATCAACTATCGTACTTGCATCTCAATATTCTGCTGGGCATTTCGTTTATTTTTTATTTTTTCAAGGCGATCGGATATGTATCTCGAAAGTGTGTATAGAAATGGGTTGATAGAGGAATTGATGGGTAGAATAAGGCCCACTGTCCATACATACATAGCTGGGGAAACTTGTATAACTTTACACTGAGCAAGAATACATACAACACATAACGGTACCCAACAACAGAAATCTGTAAAGACTATTACAAACACTTTTCCTGCCATTCGCAATTCTTCGTGTCGAGCCTGTGTTCTAGCTGATGTTTTTGCCGATTTCATAGCACTTGCAATGATTTGGATGTAACAAAATGCTACTATGATAAAACAGGACAGATTTAGTCCAATGAATATCACTATGGATAAAGGAGTGGCTAGCTCACTACCGGTATTTGTTGTAATGACATATGTAACATTTTTAACAGTATCTGCAGTTTCAACCCTAATATCGTTACAGAATATGCGATAGGAATCTTCATCCATACGACAACTTTGTGGAGTTATTTCAGTATGATAACTGTTTATTTGTATTGATTTGTTTTTGATTGTTGATATGTGTTGTCTTACCATTGGAATTCCTATGCAGACTTCAGAAATACTGAATACATCATTTTGGTAATCTGACAAGAGAATTGGTATGACACTTATCAATAAAGAAAATAGCCAAGCTAGTCCAATACATTTATAAGTAGATTTTGTGCGTAAGCGGCGGCTACTAAATGGATATTTTACTCCAAGAAAACGATCAATAGAGATCAATGTTATAAATAATACCGATCCCTCGCTCGATAACATTGATAAAATTCCTGTAAGTTTGCAGACAAATCCCTTCCTCCACCAATGAGAATATGATGGGAAATATTCAGCATAATATGCATCACCACATGCTAATAGTAACATGCTGATACCCATGAGTAAATCTGACAATGAAAGCTGTGATATGAGTAAATTTTGAACTTTGTTTGTTTGTCTTGCAGATATACGGGCATAAACTGCAATTCCATTGAATAAAATGGCAGATAATCCAATAACCCATATACATATTCTAAGCCCGATATTTGGTAACATTCTATTGCATGTCAAATATGCAGGTTGTGGTTCCTCAGAAATACATTGCGGTTCAGAAATGAAACAACATGTTGAAAATCTGTCGACTAAAATGGTTAAATTCTGTGAACCCTGGAAAGAATCAGGTGTTACTTGAAACATTTCATTCCCTCTCAGGTCAACTGTTTGAAGACTAGTTCTATCACTAAAAATACCAGGGTTAATCATTTTAATGGAGTTATTGGAGAGATTTAAAACTTTGATATGGTCTAAACCATCCAATATATTACTCGACAAGACACTTAATTTATTATTGGAAGCATCTAAACTTCTAAGATTATCCAATCCTGCTAAAGAATCATTTTTTATATTTTTAAGAAAATTATTATCAAATTTGAGGCTGAGAAGGTTTTCTTGATTCTGAAATAATCTACCTTGCAATTTGGTTAACCCATTATGGCTTAACTCCAATATAAGTAACTGGTCTATTTGAACAAATAGTTCAAGGGGTAGTTCTTTCAAACTATTTTTTTTGATGGATAGAAATTCCAAGCGTTTTAATACATGAAAGGAGCTTGTTTCTATTGTGTTTAATTTATTCTGACCAATATCCAAAACTCGAAGATTGACTTGTGTGCGAAAAAGGGGCAGTGAAGACAACATATTCCCACTAATATTGAGATATATTAATTCACTTAATAATTCAAATGTATCAAAAGGAATGTAGTTCAAGTTATTATCAGACAAATCTAAACTTTGAAGTCTTGTTGTATTTAACTTGTAGCATAATCTTGAAAGATTGTTATGGCTTAGGTCAAGTAATTCCAGCTGTCTTAGGGAATTGTAAATGGTGGATGTATGGATTGCTCTAGTATCATTGCATTTGTGGTCAAGATATTTCAGGTCATTGTTACTCAGATTAAGAAGTATTAACGTATACAATGAGGCAAACAGGTCAGCTGGTAATGTGGACAGGTTATTGTCATTCAGGTAGAGGTATTTCAATCTACCCAAAGAGTCAAATACACCAGCAGGTAGTGTGGACAGGTCATTGTCATTCAGGGAGAGATAATACAAACTACCCAAAGAGTCAAATACACCAGCAGGTAGTGTGGACAGGTTATTGTCATTCAGGTAGAGGAAATGCAATCCACCCAAAGAGTCAAATACACCAGCAGGTAGTGTGGACAGGTTATTGTCATTCAGGTAGAGGAGACCCAATCTACCCAAAGAGTCAAATACACCAGCAGGTAGTGTGGACAGGTCATTGTCATTCAGGTTGAGTTGACTCAACATATACAAAGAGTCAAATACACCAGCAGGTAGTGTGGACAGGTCATTGTCATTCAGGTTGAGTTGACTCAACATATACAAAGAGTCAAATACACCAGCTGGTAGTGTGGACAGGTCATTGTCACTCAGGTTGAGTTGACTCAACATATACAAAGAGTCAAATACACCAGCAGGTAGTGTGGACAGGTCATTGTCATTCAGGTAGAGGAAATCCAAACTACCCAAAGAGTCAAATAAACCAGCAGGTAGGGTGGACAAGTCATTGTCATTCAGGTAGAGGATATACAATCCACCCAAAGAGTCAAATAAACCAGCTGATAACATTGTCACTCCGTCTGTCCATTCATGTCTTAGATTAGTCAGGTAGTTGTCACTCAGGTCAAGTACTCTTAACTGTTTCGCGCATCCTCCTTCAAATGTGCCAAAAGTTAGATTTCTTAAACGATTATTGTTAAGTTTTAATATTTGTAATTTTGGCAAGTCATCACATATTGTTTTGGATAGCACCTGTATATTGTTCTGTGTCAGTATTAAAGCCTGTACTTGATCAAGTCCTTTAAATGCATGATGTTGCACTGAGCCTAAATCACTATTTTGAAATGACAATCCTTCAATATCTTGTTGATATACTATTACATGTGCACTGGTATCATAGCATGTCGATATCCATTTTCTGTAACCTAGGCTGCATGAACATAATGCAGGACATTTTGCTAAATATTTAGTCATAGTGAATGTCTTGTAACGAGGGGAAAAAAAAGGTTCTTTATAAATGTTATATTCAACTTGACCAACATAACTAGTGAAACTACACTGTGCCATACTTGTACCATTTTTCACCTGCTGTACCGGAATAGGGTGTGTTTGAGAACAATTTGTATTCTGAATATCGGTAGCATGGATTTCCAGCATGAATTCAGTATTAAGAAAGTGTAATCTAAATTTGTTTCCCTGGATTTTAGTCATACAAGGGGCATCATTTATTTCCACTAACACATGATTTATAGAATTTGGACAATCAATGCTATTTGGTTCTTTAATAATGTTGACATAGAAATAAGTGAAAGCGTTACTCATGTTAGAATCCAACAGTTGAACTGATATTCCCGTGTGGTTTTGTATAGTAACATCTATGTGACAATGTGTATTATTGCTAAATGCTTCCAACTGAATAGGACCAGTTAAGAATAGAACATCACCATTGTTGCCATGGTTACATGCATTTATTTTTACAAGTGGAGAGAACAATGTCACAGGAGCATCAGTCACAGTTGACATTGAATTGGAATACAAATGGTCACTTTTTAGATTCATGTTAGTTGTCACATATTGGTTCTTTTTTGGACTCATGTCAGTTGTCACATATTGGTCACTTTTTGTACTCATGTTAGTTGTCGCATAATGGTCACTTTTTGGACTTATGTCAGTCGTCGCAGAATGGTCACTTTTTGGATTCATTTCAGTCGTCGCATAATGGTCACTTTTTGGACTCATGTTAGTTGTCGCAACATGGTCACTTTTTGGACTCATGTTAGTTGTTGCAATCATCGTTAGTAAATCATTGTTTGTCTGAGTATCTTGAATAGATTTAATAGTAGTGAAATCAGTTTCATTTTGTGATCCCTGTTTTGAATCCGTATTTCGGGGTATCAAATCACAATCAGCAATCAATGCCATAGTAATCAACAGGACCAGGATAATTGGTTTGATAGCCTGAAGTAAGATAAGCATTGCAGGGCGTGTTTGCTGCACTCTGATCCAAGCGTGGCCTGTCATATTTAATGTGTAGGAATCTTAAAATATCGCATGAAATGAAAACACAATCAGGTATCAGTGTTGTATCAGTGCATCTGTATATAACCAAGTTTGACAGGCTGTAAAGTATGCTTTTGACAAATTATGGTGCTAAACTGGGACCCTTACCTTAGACCTTTATGGTTATTTGATTGTTACTGTTATAATGCTTATAATGATAGTATCTAATGAAGTACAATATTAATAATAATTATTATAACACAAGTTAATAGTGACTAGTTTTTATCTTTAGTAAAAGAAAAATAAGAATCCTTGTTTGGCAGTGTTAGGATCCCAATGTGAAAGATAAATTTTGTAGTACTTTTGGTTATACAAATTAATTGTTGAGATTGGGGTGTCACACTAAACCAAACAAGTTTCCTTCTTTGATAGCCTTAATAGATAACTTGAAATGGCAGAGAATCTTAGATATCAACAGTTGGTCTACTGGTATGTCCAGTCATGCACGTCTGTTGGGCGGCGTCTGTTGGGCGGCGTCTGTTGGTGATGATCCGGGATGAGCTGTAAAATAGACAAAAGAATGAGAAATAGTTCAAGCAACCAATTTTGAACAATACAAACAATATTGTATTGAGATGTACATTGTTGTTGCTGCTTTAGAAACCTTCAGCAGCATATCGTCAGCCTGCTTCGATAATTGCCTAACTCATTTTTTCTAGTTCTTAGAAAACAACAAAAGTATGAAAAGTGAGTTAGGCAATTATCGAAACAGGCTGACGATATGTTGAATAACAACATGAATAGTGCAGGTGAATTCCAACAGGAGCAGTAACTGTTGGATAGAATTAGGTTGGGGATATACCTTTAAGTGAAATATGGCTTGTTATATGCCTAATACGAGTTAATATGACCCATTTTAAACACTTTTCATCATCAGTACAATCTGCCTAACTCACAATGCTGACTTAGGCAGAATTGCAATTGTGCATTTATCAACACTTTTGATTGGTCAATGACTTAGGTATTATAAACAGCATGTGTATAATGTAATAAAGTCATGATTTAAGCAAAAAACTCAATATCGTTGAAAAGTGAGTTAGGCAATTATCGAAGCAGGCTGACGATATTATACATGTAAGCATTAGGCCAACAAAAAAAAATTGTTTGGTTGCCCTTTCACCTCAATTTTTTTTGGGGTCGGTAGGTCGATTTTTTAATTTTTTTTTTTAAATGTCAAAGAATGCCAAAAATACACTTTCAAGTTAATTAGATATGTTTTTATTTCGAAATATAAGTGTTTTTACAAATGTAAAATGGAAGATGAAAGGGATTTTACATGATTTTTGCATACATTACCAATCTTTTCTTACACAAACAATTCACACTCAGACAAATCAGATATCTATAAACTTGATGTAGTGCATATGGTGTTTTATTAAAATTCTTAGAAACGTTCATGCCCAATAGAATAGAAACACACCAAGGTGATCGAGCGAAACATGTGAGGTGAAATGTTATGTTTACGATTGTCGTGTACCTGCTCGTTTAGCATCAGCCTAGAAGCTCCTAGAGAGGAATAAAATATGTATGGCCTAAGAATATGTGTCTGCAATACATTTTAAATGAACAGCAACCGTAATTCACCATCTCGTAAGCATTTATATTCATGAAATCGACTTTTCTTTTTCTTTTAAAAAAAATAAATTAGACTTTTTTTTCTTTTTTTTGGAAAAAAAAAAGAAGAAAAAAAAGCGACCGAGATTGTTCAATATTTACGGTCGGTCGGGAAAAGGCAACCAAACATCCCTCCCCTGCTTTTTAGCATGGGTGGGATCCGGTACCCATAAGTATACAGGGTGAGTAAAAACAAAATGCACTCAACTTTGGGAATTTATATCATAAAATCTGTGCAAACATTTCACAGATTATTGAGGCAGACGGGTTAGGCCTAAAAAAAAAAGTTTGATTGGCGTAACCCGACCGACCCTAAATACATCGCCGACCCTGAATAATTTATTATTTTGAGGGGGAAAAAAAATATATATATATATATATTTATAGAAATTGAACAAAGTATTAAAGTTTTTGACTGTTTGCTTTCAATTTCGGCTATTTTAAGTCCCCATCGAAATGATATATTGTTGAACACAACGATACATTTTTGCCCGGCAATTAAATACGCTAGAGCTATGATTTGTGTGTACTGCTGTCTTTCAAGTGTTCAAAAGTAGGTGATTTGAAAAATAAAAAAAATAATTAAAAAAAAAAAAAAATCCCGACCGACCTACCCTATTTGTTTTGGTCATGTTACGCCAATCAAACTTCTTTTTTTTTAGGCCTTATCTCAATAGCTTTCTAAATAATTTTAGTTGGTTGAGATTGGTTGCGGTAAACATGTTTTATGCTCATTTGCGTAAATGTGAACATTTTATACACCGAACAAAAGTTGCGATATTTTCTCTTATAAAATCTATGGAATTCCACTATTGAAAACGGTCCACACTCTAGTCCGAGCTGAGTACGCTTATCACAAAAGCCAAAAAGTTTGTTGTTACTAAATAAGTGTAATAATGACATTGTTTTGTCACGGTTTCGCATTTAATGTTTGAAAAAATAACAGAGAATGTTTAATTTGTCTTTATAAGTTAGCTATTGTGTACCATACATGAATCCACTTGTTCATTAATTATTATCAAGCATTATTGAGTAAAATATCCAATTGTTCAAAATGTAGTAACTTACCAAAATAGTCATCTGGTAAACGATATCATGAAATGTCACGATTCATTTTGATGATGATAGTGCATAAATACATATATTGCCCCATACATTGGTTGCCTTCATATTCTGATAACAAATAATTATTATTTTACTTTGAGTACACATTTTTATTTTACTCACCGTGTAGGCTTTTGTTTTTGTTTTAATTTAAATTAAAACTTTTAATGGGGATATATATATAAGCCTAGTGTCAACAGTGTTAAGACACCTATCAATGATGGTGAGGGGTGGTGGAAGTTACATGACTTGGTTGAAAGGGTGTTGAGGCATTGTTAGAAGGTTCTTTGCCCTTTAGGTTTTTTTTTCATAAAGCAGTTACGGTAATGAAGCAGTTATTTTAGGGAGCGTTCATAAATACTTTGATGGGGGGATTGGCATCCAGCTGACCTGTATTGATCCCCCCCACCCCCTTTTGGGGTCTGAAATTTATTGTGACCCCCCCTCCCCCCCCCCCCCCCTCCCCCCCCCCCCCCCCCCCCCCCCCCCCACCCTTGTGTCATACAGACAAAAAAACACTGGTAGGATATCAGTGGCATGTCCAAATGGAGGGGAGGGGGAGAGTGCTGGCTGATATGATATAATCCAAAAGCTTGGAGGGGGCACCCTTTAACCTACAGAGATTGACAGATAGACATGACATGAGCAGTAGCGTGTCGAAAGGACCCTTGACTATCATTCGGGGAAATACACCCATTCGGGGGAATAAGAAGGACTGTCAGAGGATCCCGACCCGAATGACTTTATATATAGTACTGCCCATAGCAAAATATAGCAGCGTTCCTGGAGATAATCAGGAGAGTACCTGGAGCGCTCCAACTTATTTCACATGCAAATTTATGCAAATTAGGTGTCTCCATTAAGGTACCAAGAACAGTAATTATACTTAATAGAGGTCTCCTGGAGATCTCCGGTAACCTTATTGGATACCTCTCGACACTAGCTCCATTAAGTATCCAGGAACAGCAATGGTTATTGGATACTTACTGGCACTAGCTCCAGTAAGTATCCAAGAACAACTATAGTTCTTGGATACTTCTTGGCACTAGCTCCTGGAGAGAACCTGGAGAGCACCGGGAGCGCTCCGACTTATTTCACATGCAAATTAGGTATCCAGGAAGTATCCAATAAGGTTTATGGATATCTCCAGGAGACTCCCATGAACCGCTGCTGTGCACTAGTGCCAAAAGGTATCCAATAATTAAGTTCTTGGATACTTCTTGGCACTTAGCTTCTGGAGAGAACCTGGAGATAATAAATATAAGTACATTAAATCAGACAGATATTGCTCAATAGCTTCAAATGACATTGCAGTTTTATAATAATTTTAGGCATGCATTTCACAGCACTTTGTACACACAAACTCACCTCATCCTAACCCTACATCATGCTCATACATAAAACACAGTCCCACTTTTCCTTCCTCCTCTAAATCTTTAAGTGTCCGAGGTTTCAAACAATAATATAATATTAATATGGTCTATATAAGCTTTATTAAGCTTACTTTATCTATTGACTGTATAACAGTCCATGCAATATTCAGTTTTAAACGTATTTCAGCCACACCTGAATGCAGTACAACTAGAGTTACATCCACATAACTGTTCTGTAGACATAAGGGATTTACAATTTACATACAAATGTTAAATACCTTTGAAAGAAACCAAAATATCCATCATTATGCTCCACATCATAACTGCCATGATCACAGCTAGCAGACAACAGCAGATTTGAAATTGGCAGTTGGTGATCATGTGACATGCATGTTGATATGGTTGTTGGATACCTCCTGGATACTCTTTATTGGATACTAAGTATCCAATAAAAGTGCTATGGTTGTTGGATACTTCCTGGATACTCTTTATTGGATACCAAGTATCCAATAAAAGTGCTATGGTTGTTGGATACTTCTCGGTTACTATTTATTGGATACTAAGTATCCAAGGAAAGTGTTATTGGTTGTTGGATACTTCTTGGATACTTTTTATTGGATACTGAGTATCCAAGAACAACACTTGCACTTCTTGGATACTTGCTGGCATCTCTATTCAGTCTCCAGAGAGTACTACCTTTTCTTGGATACTTACTGGAGATAACCGGGAGACCTCCTGGAACATGGCATTAGTAAAATTGGAAGCAAAAATACATGGATACTCCTGGATACTACAAGATTTGGCTGAAAAGTGTCCAGGAGCTCTCCAGTGCGTCTCCAGAGTGTCTCCGGGAGCCTATGTTTTTTGCTATGGGTGGGTTACCTGTTTCGTGCAAACATACGCCCGTAGCGCGGGATTGTTTTCTTCTATATACTCAATTCTGGCTATAATTAATACATTTTTTGGTTTGAAATAGGCTTTTAGAATGATATTTCTGGACATATGCGCGCATAGCGCGTGAAAATAAATTGTTCATACTTTTTTCATACTATTTGTATACAAATTTGGTTTCGATTCCTTCGACTAACGCCTTGAAATTTGGTGTAGAATAAAGTGTACAAAAACCCTTCAATTCCCCCGAATAGGTGTAATCCACTACTTTCACGATTTTTTTTTTGCTGCTTTTGACACCCTAAAAAGATAGAAAAGTATGGTAAAAAGCTATGCTTTTAACATATTTCTTGTCCAGAATGATATTATTATCATAATAACATTTGATTTTGAATCAATCTCCCCCCCCCCCCCCCCCCCTTATCACCAACCGCTTAGCTTGAGAAGTGTTTGTGAGGATGTCAGAACACAATGATATAAATGAAATAAATGAAATAAATGAAATAAATTATCCCCCTTATCGGCAACTTTTTTTTTTATCCCCCCCCCCCCCCCCCCGAATTGCCCACCCCCACCAAAATATTTATGAACGCTCCCTTAACAACACAGGTTTCCACTTTTCCAAACTTACCAGAATGTTAGTTTTTCTTTTGTCAAGCACTGCTGTGAATCTTGGAAATCTTCAGTTGGTCTACGAGTACATCTAGTCGTGTACGTCTGTCTGTTGGTGATGACACTTTGATGAGCTGCAAAATTAGACAAAAGTAGATAACAAAACCAAAATGAGTAAAAGCTTATGTGAGAAATACACGTTAACATTACAAGCATTTGTAGGTATCAGATTTTATTTTTTTTGCTGCTTTTGACACCCTAAAAAAGATGGAAAAGTATGGTAAAAAGCTATGCTTTTAACATATTTTTTGTCCAGAATGATATTATTATCATAATAACATTTGATTTTGAATCAATCTCCCCCCCCCCCCCCCCCCCCCCCTATCACCAACCGCTTAGCTTGAGTAAGTGTTTGTGAGGTTGGGATGTTAGAACACAATGAAATAAATGAAATAAATGATCCCCCTTATCGGCAACTTCTTTTTTATATCCCCCTTTTTGAGGCTTACTTTTATTTTTGATCCCCCCTGAATTGCCCACCCCCACCAAAGTATTTATGAACGCTCCCTTAACAACACAGATTTCCACTTTTCCAAACTTACCAGAATGTTAGTTTTTCTTTTGTCAAGCACTGCTGTGAATCTTGGAAATCTTCAGTTGGTCTACGAGTACATCCAGTCGTGTACGTTTGTCTATTGTTGATGACACTTTGATGAGCTGCAAAATTAGACAAAAGTAGATAACAAAACCACAATGAGTAAAAGCTTATGTGAGAAATACATGTTAACATTACAAGCATTTGTAGGTATCAGATTTTTTTTTTAGCTGCTTTTGACACCCTAAAAAAGATAGAAAAGTATGGTACACAGCTATGCTTTTAACATATTTTTGATCCGAAACGAAATAAATGTAATAAACTAAATAAAACGAAATAAATGCAATAAAATAAATGAAATACATACATATAGATAGGTCCAGTTTCATAAATGAAATAAATGAAATAAATGATCCCCCTTATCGGCAACTTCTTTTTTTTATCCCCCTTTTTGAGGCTTACTTTTATTTTTGATCCCCCCTGAATTGCCCACCCCCAACAAAGTATTTATGAACGCTCCCTTAACAACACAGATTTCCACTTTTCCAAACTTACCAGAATGTTAGTTTTTCTTTTGTCAAGCACTGCTGTGAATCTTGGAAATCTTCAGTTGGTCTACGAGTACATCTAGTCGTGTACGTCTGTCTGTTGGTGATGACACTTTGATGAGCTGCAAAATTAGACAAAAGTAGATAACAAAACCACAATGAGTAAAAGCTTATGTGAGAAATACACGTTAACATTACAAGCATTTGTAGGTATCAGATTTTTTTTTAGCTGCTTTTGACACCCTAAAAAAGATAGAAAAGTATGGTACAAAGCTATGCTTTTAACATATTTTTGGTCCGAAACGAAATAAATGTAATAAACTAAATAAATGAAATAAATGCAATAAAATAAATGAAATACATACATGAAGAGGTATTTTGCAAAAGGGCCTACATCCACTTTGGCTCTTATTGAGAAAAAGTCAAAAAACTGTTTCTAAATATTCAAGTTGAGCAATTGAAAAACTGAATGGATTATGAAAGAGGTACACTACATACTAATTGAAATTGAAATACATTTTAAATGTGCTAGTTTTAATTTTTTTTAAATCATGTTTACATTTTTTGAAAATTTGGATGTAGGCCCTTTTGCAACAAAACTCCATCTGTTAGTACATAAAGAAAAAATACCACACACAAAAAATCATTTATTTTAATCATTTAAAATAAATAAGTTTGATATTGAAATGTATAGGTCACAATCATATGTTTCAAGGAAATAAAGTCATTTTTTTCAAAAATACCTACATCTCATTGTAAACAGCCATTGAAGTTGTTGTTTGTTGCAAAAGGGCCTGTATCCCGATTTAATTCTGGATACAGGCCCTTTTGCAACAAAACAACAATTTCAATGGCTGTTTACAATGAGATGTAGGTCTTGTTGAAAAAAATGACTTTGTTTCCTTAAAACATATGATTTTTCCCTATAAATTTCTATATCCAACTCATTTTTTGAAAAAATGCACCATAGCCCTTTTGCAACAAAGCTCTTCACATATAGATAGGTCCAAATGAAATAAATGAAATAAATGAAATAAATGAAATAAATGAAATAAATGAAATAAATGAAATAAATGAAATAAATGAAATAAATGAAATAAATGAAATAAATGAAATAAATGAAATAAATGAAATAAATGAAATAAATGAAATAAATGAAATAAATGAAATAAATGAAATAAATGAAATAAATGAAATAAATGAAATAAATGAAATAAATGAAATAAAGGAAATAAAGGAAATAAAGGAAATAAAGGAAATAAAGGAAATAAAGGAAATAAAGGAAATAAAGGAAATAAAGGAAATAAAGGAAATAAAGGAAATAAAGGAAATAAAGGAAATAAAGGAAATAAAGGAAATAAAGGAAATAAAGGAAATAAAGGAAATAAAGGAAATAAAGGAAATAAAGGAAATAAAGGAAATAAAGGAAATAAAGGAAATAAAGGAAATAAAGGAAATAAAGGAAATAAATGATATAAAGGAAATAAAGGAAATAAAGGAAATAAAGGAAATAAAGGAAATTAAGGAAATTAAGGAAATTAAGGAAATTAAGGAAATAAAGGAAATAAAGGAAATAAAGGAAATAAAGGAAATAAAGGAAATAAAGGAAATAAAGGAAATAAAGGAAATAAAGGAAATAAAGGAAATAAAGGAAATAAAGGAAATAAAGGAAATAAAGGAAATAAAGGAAATAAAGGAAATAAAGGAAATAAAGGAAATAAAGGAAATAAAGGAAATAAAGGAAATAAAGGAAATAAAGGAAATAAAGGAAATAAAGGAAATAAAGGAAATAAAGGAAATAAAGGAAATAAAGGAAATAAAGGAAATAAAGGAAATAAAGGAAACAAATGAAATAAATGAAAAACATGACATAATTAAACAAAAGAAATAAATGAAATAAAATTAAACAAAAGAAATAAATGAAATAAAAGAAATAAACGCAATACGAGAAATACATGAAACAAATGAAATACATGAAATAAATGAAATAAAGGAAATAAAGGAAATAGATGAAACAAAGGAAACAAAGGAAATAAATGAAATACATGAATAATTAAACAAAAGAAATAAATGAAATAAAATTAAACAAAAGAAATAAATGAAATAAAAGAAATAAACGCAATACGAGAAATACATGAAACAAATGAAATACATGAAATAAAGGAAATAAAGGAAATAAAGGAAACCAAAGGAAACAAAGGAAACAAATGAAACAAATGAAATAAATGAAATACATGAAATAATTAAACAAAAGAAATAAATGAAATAAAATTAAACAAAAGAAATAAATGAAATAAAAGAAATAAACGCAATACACGAAATACATGAAACAAATGAAATACATGAAATAAATGAAATAAAGGAAACCAAAGGAAACAAAGGAAACAAATGAAACAAATGAAATAAATGAAATACATGAAATAATTAAACAAAAGAAATAAATGAAATAAAATTAAACAAAAGAAATAAATGAAATAAAAGAAATAAACGCAATACACGAAATACATGAAACAAATGAAATACATGAAATACATGAAATAAAGGAAACAAATGAAATAAATGAAATAAATGAAATAAATGAAATAAATGAAATAAATGAAATAAATGAAATAAAGGAAATAAATGAAAAACATGAAATAATTAAACAAAAGAAATAAATGAAATTAAATTAAACAAAATAAATAAATGAAATAAAAGAAATAAACGCAATACATGAAATACATGAAACAAATGAAATACATGAAATAAAGGAAATAAAGGAAATAAAGGAAATAGATGAAACAAAGGAAACAAAGGAAATAAATGAAATACATGAATAATTAAACAAAAGAAATAAATGAAATAAAATTAAAAAAAAGAAATAAATGAAATAAAAAAATAAAATAAAAATAAATGAAATAAAAGAAATAAACGCAATACACGAAATACATGAAACAAATGAAATACATGAAATAAATGAAACAAATGAAATACATGAAATAAATGAAATAAAGGAAACAAATGAAATAAAGGAAATAACGGAAATAAAGGAAATAAATGAAAAACATGAAATAATTAAACAAAAGAAATAAATGAAATAAAATTAAACAAAATAAATAAATGAAATAAACGCAATACACGAAATACATGAAACAAATGAAATACATGAAATAAAGGAAATAAAGGAAATAGAGGAAACAAAGGAAACAAAGGAAATAAATGAAATACATGAATAATTAAACAAAAGAAATAAATGAAATAAAATTAAACAAAAGAAATAAATGAAATAAAATTTAAAAAAAGAAATAAATGAAATAAAAGAAATAAACGCAATACACGAAATACATGAAACAAATGAAATACATGAAATAAGATAAATAAATGAAACAAATGAAAAAAAGAAATGAAATACATGAAAGAAATGAAACAAATGAAAGTATAAGAAAATAAATAAATAAACTAAACTATGGGTTAAGAACACGATGAAAGTATAAGAAAAGAAATTAATTAAATAATCTATGGGTTAAAAAGATGATCTTCGTGTTCTTTGATGTTATGCAGAGAGAAGGATATAAGTGTAGATAGGCATCTGATCTAAATGTTATCAAAGTAAATAGATAAATATATAAGTTGATGATTTGATAAATAAGTATATAGATAAATAAATAAATAAATAACTAGTAAAGAAGCAATCTTCTTGCAGTGTGCTCAATGCGATGCACAGCGTAAAATATAAGTTAGACCATTGGGAACGGTAGTTGCTACTCCAGTTTCACCCTTGTGCGATTGTACATCTATACTAAAAATGCATTGTGTAGCCCCACCTATGTTTGGTGCTTCGTGCCACACATCTATACTAAAAAACGAACCTTTAAGCCCCCACCCATTTTTGGTACTTTGTGCCGCACACCTATACTAAAATGAACATTGAGTACTCCCTCCTCCAGACAAGTGAAAACAAACACTTGCAAATAAAAAAAAATCAAATAAATACCATGTATGTCCCACCACCACCACCACTACAACAAACAAAAAAAGCTCAGAAGTTCTTCCACGTATCAGACAAGTGGTGTTAGTTGAACAACTCCCCCATACCTATTAAGTACAGTTTAGCAAAGCGTTGTCAATTTGAGTTAAACAGCGCTGCTATGGGCAACCAGCGCGCCGATCGATCTGTACCACACGGATATGTTTTCATGTGATACGCGATCAAAGCTGCAGTGTGTTGTTTTTGGAATGATTGTGCCAGCTGTTTCTAGCGAGTTTTGAAACTTACAGGAACTTCATTATTATGTTAGTTTGGTCATTTCAGTTTTTATGTTTTTTGAAAATTGAATGAAATTGTGTTAATAATGAAGTAGGCCTACATGTACATTAACATATATTCTTATTTGTATTGTCTATTTATGAAATGGCGTTCAAATCCCTGGTCGTTGTTAAACGGGATTAAATCATGTTTCAGCATATGTGCATCACCAATCAACAAGTTGCATTCTGGGTGTGCTGCGTGTTTATTTCTCTCGGGCGTTGCCCTTGTGAAATAAAACATGCAGACACGCGAAAACTGTTGTCGATTGGTGATGTATGGCCATGTGTTTTGAACTCGCCACCCTTCCCGTTGCATGTCCAGATTTTTACATTTTTACACCATCTGAGATTCAAATTAGCATATCGCAATAATTATTTGTTCTACTCCATAAAAATATATATTTCCTGAACGGTAATCTCACAAGGATTCCAAATATGCTATTGGACTTAAGATAGGACATAATGGTAACATGTTGTGATTAAGAATGTTAAAAAGATATCGATTTTTTTTCTTCTTCATATTTTGATTAAAAGCTCAATAATATTTTTATACCTATCCCAATCATAATTTTACTGTGCATATTAGTTCCTCATGCAATTATACCCATCAGAACACATGGTTGTCAATGGTAACTTGTTGAAATATACTACAGGGTGAGTCAAAAAAAAGTGTACCCTAATTGAAAGAATCAAAAAAAATATATCTGACCACAAAATCAAGGCAAACAAAACTTTAAATGATTGCGCCATTTCTTTGCTACCATCTGGAAAAAAAATCACGCTATTTGATGATACCGTTAAAAGTAAATATGACTATTTCTGTACAGGAGCTGTTTTTTCACCAAAAACACGGTTTTTAATTTCAAGCTTATGAGCTTAATAATGTTTACTATGATTATGATGTAAAGCATTACACATCTTGTTTATTAAAAGAATTAAGTAGACAGTACACTTGTTCAAAATTGTCTCCTAATAGATTAAAACAATAGACAACTTTAAGGCCTATTTATGACACAATTACCACACTTTAATCATTTCATAACAAAGGAATTGATCCTTTCGCTGTCGGTATTGTAATTTTTTATTTGTCGTATCTTATGAAATTTAATGGTCAAGATCTGGAAGCGTGTTCGGACGTTAAATTGGTCACTTTTATTCAAAACAGCGTAAAATAAGTTTCCCTCAACAAATCTAAACCAGATCAAATTCATATTAAAGCTAATTGATTTGTCTTTATACCGTAGTATATTGTTCTGAAAACAAACGAATACTTTTTTCTAAAAAAAAATCGCTGAAGTTGAGTACACTTTTTTTTGACTCACCCTGTATATCGAGAAGTAAATGAGCACAAACATTTAAATGTCATACTTATTAAAGTTTACAAGTATATTTGATTGGGTATGCACCCTAGCCTGATTTAAATGGCATTTTTGAATTCCCTTATTTAAGAGCTTTCCAAAAATGTATAATTTTGCTATCATCGGTTGAATTTTGTTGTTGTTGTTATATGTATGTAAAACTGATGAATTAGGGCAAGTTCACTGTGTAGCGAATAGGGAGAGAGCCAAATACAATGCAATCGATCCATGATTACAATTGTTACGTAATAGTTGTCACGTTTGTTGAAACAGAATCTTATATAGAATATAAAATAATCTATAAAATGAGAGCATGTTTGTACCTACAGGGGTGATGAGTTATTGTAAATTGAACGTAGAATTGGGAACATTTTCTAAATTCCCCATAGAGATTGTACACAGCGCCACCGCCACCACCCCTGACTTTCACAATATAATCAATCATATCTCAGCCAAACAGTTGTAGAAATACCTGATATATTCACACAATGTAGCTAGATAAATAGGCTTTCAAATGACATCTCAACCATTACTCTACCACAATTATTTGTTCGGAGTGAGAGATGGATGATTCGTCACCAAAAATGCAACGCCACCACCCTTTTTGGGCGGTGAGTTCAAAACACATGGCCGTATATACGCTGAAACATGATTTAATATCTTGCTATACAGGCTGTAACAAAAAAAGTTATACAGTTTTGAAAAAAATATTAAAAATATCTCCCGTAAAATTTCTGTTTCGAGCTTTATTGGCATGCAAGGGGGATTTTCTTAGCTTTCGAATAACCTTTGTTTCATGACAATCGATGATCGGTAAGCAGAGATATGATCAATTGTATAAAGTATAGTCATGAAATCACCTGGGCCACTTTGGTTTAATCAATGGTAAAACCACTGGGATGAATATGAATGGAATCGAACCAGGAACATAGCAGTAGAGCGCTCTTGTTAGACAACAATGGTTCATTTCAAGTGGTTAAAAGTATTACAAAGAAGGTTAATAGGTCTTTACAAATATTATTTATTTATTTTATGAATTTATTTATTCAAATGAAATAAAACTATTTGAAAAAGAATTATATTGTTCTCTTATGCTCCTTGCATGATACCCTAACCATTTAATTTATACAAGATATAAGCTTGTATGATATTGTGAAAGTGGCCCAACCCGATTTCTAGACGACTTAGTAGATTAGTCATATATTTCAAACGCAAGTAGTTAAAAAGACCAAATAAAATGATTCTGGTAGCCAAAACGGAACTTAACACAGAGTGTAAAAGATTTTGACATTGCATGATTTTAACATTAAATTAAAAATAAAATTGCGATTGTATAACTTTTTTTGTTACAGTCTGTATGACACATATTCTTTTTCGCTAGAGCATCATTAGTTTGTAAAATGTTTGTACTAGTTCTGATATGTTATAACTTTGCAAAAGTACTAAATATTTGATAGGATAAATACAATAGTGTTACTTACCGATTTTGAATATGTAGCGGTTGTATAGCTTTTAATGACTGTAAATGTCTCCCACAATCGAGCACTCGGAGCTACATGTACTTGCAGGCAAAAATGTCACTACTTTGCAGTGTATATAAAGCAAATGTTCGTAGGTCGGATACAATTGTCAATATCTTATGGCGCAAAAGCCACAACAAGCCAGCAGACAAACTATGTAAATGTTTTGCAGTGCGAATTAAAATGAACTCTTCAAGACGGACTCTGTGAATGTCTTTCAGTACAATTCAAAATCTGTTTGTAGTCCAACTCTGTAAATGTCTTGTAGTTTGAATTAAAACACGCTAACTCAACTCTGTGAATGTCTTTCAGTTAATTTCAAAGTCTGTTTGTAGTCCAACCCTGTAAATGTCTTCTTGTAGTTTGAATTTAAACAAAAGCTAACTCAACTCTGTGAATATCTTTCAGTTAATTTCAAAATCTGCTTGTAGACCAACTCTGTAAATGTCTTGTAGTTCGAATCAAAACATGCTAACTCAACTCTGTGAACGTCTTTCAGTACAATTCAAAATCTGCTTGTAGATCAACTCTGTAAATGTCTTGTAGTTCGAATTAAAACATGCTAACTCAAATCTGTGAATGTCTTTCAGTACAATTCAAAATCTGATTGTAGATCAACTCTGTAAATCTCTTATAGTTCGAAATAAAACACACTTGTATAGACAAACTCTGGAAAAGTTGAATTAAAACGCCCTTGATGATCCACTCTTCAAAAGTCCTTGGAATTGGTACAAACTTATAGACTCATTCGTATTCAAACTCTATAGTAAATGCAACTTGTTGTGCCGATTAAAACACAGTATCATAAGCTACACAAATAGCTTTATAGCTTGAATCAGGAGACAAATTGAAACAGGTCCAGCCTCGGTGAAAGACGAAAATTGACTGAACACCACGCCCTGGATAATTTTAATGCTGGGGTTGAATGCTAGTGGTAGCGACATTGATACCGTTATACAATACGATTAATTTGGTATAAAAGCCAAGGGCTTGACGCACTTGGTAATAGATATGACAATGATGTTCTTCTTCAATAACACCTGCTACGTAGATAACTATAATTAATGGTTGCACATTTCAAAATAAGGCTATGCAATATGATCGCATTATTTATACCAAGTAGTTCAATCTGTTAATATGAAAAGTGTCATTTGATTTATCTTTCAACTAGCCCTGATTGTCTTCTTCAATTACAACTCTTACGTACGCAGACAACTAATAGTTTTAATTTCCTAAAACTAGGTAGAATTACTACATCACCCACAAATCTAATCTCTTAATGGAAAAGTGTCTCTGCATAAATCCTGCTCCATTTTAATGAACAGTTTTCATGGAAAAATATCACATGCTGCTTTACCAATGGATTAAAGTTTGGCCGACACGTTTAAAGGTAGATGTTCCGATTTTCAACTTGAAGTTTTCTATTCTACATGAAAGGTCATCCTTAAAAAAGTCGTGTTCCAAAGTTTGAGTTGCATAGCTCTAATAGTTCTTATTTTAGACGCACAAGATGCTGTGAACTGTATCCATTGAGTAGTACACAAACTATATCGGTGGTTACCACCATTCGTGGTAATTCGACGTTATTTCATCGATTTCTCCGTAATTATACCGATTTAGGCCGTCAAATTTCAGTATGATGATGAGAAAAATACGAGCTTTCATATGATATGAAAATCTCCGTATGTTTGAAATAATTCTGTGTCACGAAAATGTGATCGGGTCATCTATCTTTAACCAATGTAGTACAAGTCTATCGCCAGGGCTAGAATTTAAAAAAAAAATCAACCACAGCCAATCGGGCAGGTAACTGGCCCGTAAAAAATACCTGCCAACAGTAATTCCACCAGCCATTGAACGCATATACACTGTGAGTACAACAAAAATTACCTGCCAGTTGGGCAGGTACTTTTGAATATTCACCCGCCCGACGCAAAGGTTACCAGCTATGGCAGGTGGATGGGTGCTATTTCTAGGCCTGTCTATCACATCTAATGTAAAATTATCCTTTTTTAAATAAAAAAAGAGCAGTTCAAGTTTTAATCAAATGAGATCCCTTAATTATAATCATACCGTATAATAACAGACCTGAAACATTATAGACTTTTAGACAGATTTCTAAAAAAGAGGCCTGGATAACGGATATAACAGCAAATTTGAGTACAATTGGGAACAATGTCTTTTTATAGACAATTTCGGTATGCTGATTCCAAAAATCAATGTTCCCAAAAATAATGTTTAGAGTTTTGACCCTTAGATCTATATTGCATAAAACAAAAGTTGTGTCTAAAATTATGAGTTTCAGTAGGACACAAATAGCCTGACCATGCGTGCGCAGGATTTTCTTTTAAAAAATCTTTAAAAATATTATTTTTATTTTTTATTTTTTTATTATTTTTATTTTACCTATAATCCCTAGTTCACATTTTGCGACATCCGACGGGTTTTCACAGATCGCATCACATTTATCATCATCACAGAGTGAGTCATTGAATTTCCAGTAAGATGGGCCACTTTTAACAGTTTGGTTATAATCAAGATTTAAGTTGATTAAGGAGTGATCTGTACTGATAGCTGGATAAATGTCAGTATTCCTTACCCAATCTTGTAAGTTATCAGAAATCAATCAAAAATCGAGCCTACTTTGAATGAGCTGGTTGCCTTGACGCCATGTATATTTCTTAAGATGTGGGTTGCGAACACGCCAAATATCAACTAAATCCATGCTATCCATCATGTCATTAACCTTTTTCAGCACCTTGGCATTATGTTTAGAATTGCCCCCATATGTATATTTACTTTAGAGTGTATAGTAAGTAACCAACTGTCCATTTTGCTTTGAAAATTAGATCTCATTCATATTTGCGACATCTACCTTCATGTAAGGACGAGTCATGAAACTACAATCAAGGAAAATAATAGTTGGCACAATTGACGTAACTTATTACAACTATCCCTGTGCTCGCAATTGAGATCAGACTAAGGACATAGCACTGTTTAATAGAAAGCAAAATTCTCCCCCGTCTTAAATTCTTCCCCACCCCCATCAATCAATGTTGGGGGAACTGCCAAGGCTTCTGATAACATGACTCGGATCAACATTGCCTCCGGGGAGAGGGGGCGGGGTTTTTCCGTAATAAGAACAAAGTGTGCCAACCTTTTTTCCTTGATTGCAGTCTAGCGTGGCAACTTCATTCAGATATTATAAGCTAATTGATTCGGTATAATTCCTCAGTGCATGAAGTTTTTACCCTAGACTAACTCTGCCTCCCTCCCGTGAAGGTAACACCACAAGATGGTCTATTCTTTTTAACGGTGATTTGTGTATATATTTTGAAAGTTTCAGGATGCCTACAGCTGGTAACCGTGATATTCTGGTTAAAGGCTAAAGTTGTTTCATTATATCTGAATGCATATTTTCCAAAGAGTTTTAGGATGCATGATAAATATGGGAATTGCTCACATTACTCCATAAGTCTCGCACTTGTACAAGCACTTCCCTTTTTAAAGGGTTTTTATTCTCTCGATGTCTCTGCCACTCTCTCTCCCCATAGTTCCACACATTTGCGCTCACATAATACTCCATAAGTCCCGTACTTGTACAAGCACTTCCCTTTTTAAAGGTTTTTTTATTCTCTCTATCTCTCTGTCCCTCTCTCTCCCCATAGTTCCACACAGTTGCGCTGGATGCAGAATGCAACACCAGGACATACCATCCCAAGCTGGGCAATAGATGACTTGAACAAGCACTTCCCTTTTTAAAGGTTTTTTTATTCTCTCTATCTCTGTCACTATCTCTCCCCATAGTTCCACACAGTTACGCTGGATGCAGAATGCCACACCAGGACATACCATCCCAAGCTGGGCAATAGATGACTTGAACAAGCACTTCCCTTTTTAAAGGTTTTTTTATTCTCTCTATCTCTGTCACTCTCTCTCCCCATAGTTCCACACAGTTACGTTGGATGCAGAATGCCACAACAGGACATACCATCCCAAGTTGGGCAATAGATGACGTTTACATCGGAGAGAAGTGCCCTCATATGTGTCGTGGACATGGCCAGTGTACAAGCAATGGCAGGTGCCAGTGTGATCAGGGATTCATTGGTAAGAATGGACTTGGTTGGTTGGGGCAGGTAAATTCTACTTAATCCATTTTTTCTTTTTCCATATTGTATGTGTGATGCAGGGGAACAAAGCTTAGATAATTGTTCTACTATTAGGCACAAAAAAAAGAAGTTGTGTTGCCCTCACAAGCCTGAAATCGGGAAGTTCGGCTGGCCGGATTTTTTTTGAATTTTTTTAAAAAAATTACCAGATCAACGATTTTATACCTATTATTTCAGTCAACATGGTGAATATTTTGGTTTCTTGCCATCTCTGTGCAATTTTCACAGATTAGAAGATCTTGAAGGAAAAAAAATCTTGAAAAAAAATCTTGAAAAAAAAAGAAAGAAAATCTTTAAAAAAAATCTTAAAGAAAAAAAAATCTTTAAAAAAATTATAATAATAAAAAAATTCCCGGCCCACATTCTCGGAATTTTGACCCAGCCGGATGAGATCAACACAACTAATTTTGTTTTTTGGGGGGGGGGGCCTTAAAGTGTATGTGTTGTGTACTAAATATATTGTGCGACTTATGCCAGTCATTGACCCACTTTCTATTCCATGTAGTTCAATCACAAATCTAGAACTCCAGAATTGAACAACGCATCAAATACGATTTGGTCATATAGCATTCAAATTATTCCTTTCTGAACAAAGACAATCAGACTTCTGATTGCTAACTTATCAATTGAGAACGTGTATTTTGCTTTCCATTGACCAGACAGTTCACTTACTTTTTGGCTTAAAACTAATTTGTATAGAATACTTCTGTGTAATTATAACTTATGGTTGTGTAAGAGGGTGCACCTGTACATGTAGTGACTTACAGTTTGTCACTGTGAAAGGTGAAGATATTTCTTGTAATGTCACACTTATTTGAAAGTAAGTGAGGCGTAACAAGTCAGTTGCTCTCCTTTCATGGTAACACAGTGCAAATCTGAGCCTCAGGGGTTAAAGCAGGTGTCCCGCAAGCATAAAAGTGTGCATTATACGTTAGAAAAATAACAATCGAGCCCAACTTTTGTAATTATATAGAACAAAACACCACACAATATGACAAAAACAAATAAAAACCGCAATCTCTCAACATGCACTTTTTAAAATTCGCGGCGATGATGTCATAGTTATACAATGCACATGCGCAAATTTTAGCACCGATACCCATGACGTCATCGACACCGGGACTTTCGATCGCCGCGAATTTTAAAAATTGCATGTTGAGTGATGGCAGTTTATATTCTTTTTTGTGACTAGTATGGTGTTTTGTTCTATATAATTACGTAATTTCGGCTCGATAATTATTTTTCTAACAAATAATGCTCAATGTTGTGCTTGTGGGACACTTCCTTTAACTACTTCATGTCTACCCACCCCCCCCCCCCCCCCCCCCCCCATCATTGTCATTCACAACCACAGGCTGAAAAAGTAGGCAATACGGAAAGCTCCTTGCAGGGAAATTTGAGCATTTGGAGGGAAATTTTGGCATTTGGAGGGAAATGTTACTCTTTCATTAAGAAATGCATACCATTTTGGAGGGAAATTTGGAATCGCTTGCCGGGAAAAAAACATTTTTTCAGGCCATGTTCACAACATACACAGTTTGATTGCATACACATATAAATGTGCAAAAATGTCATTAGTTGTAATTGTTAACACTTTCCACGTGGCAGGCGTCTGCAGACGACATTCCAAAATTTTACAAAATGTTTCAAAAATGACAAAACTATTGAATTTCATTACCATATTTGGAATCACCATGGGAAATGCATTGAAATAAGTACAAACGTGCCTAGTAATTGTTCGGTAATCCTTGAGATAGACTTTGGAAGTTGGAAAAGGTTTCTGAAAAATCTGTTTTGTACATGGTAAAACTAATTAAATAGCCACATGGAAAGTGTTAATATTTGCAACTGAACCATATTTATTATCAATTGATTTATTAATTTATTCATATCTAATTATTTTGCAAAAGGTGACAACTGCACACCGGCTGTACCCCTTTCGCATCAACTCAATGATAACTTTGAGGGCGGTGTTTCATCAACATTGTGGCAAGTCGTACGTGGAGGTCGTCTTGGTAATGGTTGTGGCGGACTTGTGCCTCATGCTCATGGAAAATCATTGTATTTCAGTCAGTGCGGGGTTAGGGAAACAATTACTGCTGAATTTGACACCACTGTGGCCAGGTAATTGATTACACTTGTTTCATCAACTATACCATAAGGCCAAATTTTTGTTTGTTTGTTATGTTGTCCTCCACAGCTTTCAGAGAGGAAGGGCGGGCGGGCGGATTTTCTTTTTTTTATTTATTTTTTTTTAAAATTTTTATTTTACCAGCAGAAGCTCAAAGTTCAGCCAACAAGAAGTTAAAATCACTCTAAGAGCCGCACATATATGTTATAAACACTTAATTTAATATTAATTCCATTTAAACTGTTTAAAAAAAAAATCTGAAAAAAATCTGGAAAAAAAAAAATCTGAAAAGAAGAAAAAAAATCTGATTTTTTAAAAATTAAAAAAATCTGATTTTTTAAAAATTAAAAAAATCTGATTTTTTAAAAATTAAAAAAATCTGATTTTTTAAAAATAAAAAAAATATGATTTAAAAAAAATCAGAGCGGCCCTAAAATGATGAGCGGGCGGTCGAGGACAACATAACAATTTATTTTTGGGGGCCTAAGTACAGTATAGCAAAGCCGTGTCAATGGAAACCAGCACGCCGATCAAACCGCACCACATGGATAGTGTTTATGTGCTATGGCTCAGACGCAATGTGTGTTGTTTTTGGAATGGTTGTGCCAACTGTTGACATCGACTTTTGAAACTTGGTTATTATTTTTATTTGGTCATTTCAGTTTTATGTTTTTTTTAATTAAATGAAATTGTTTATAATGAAGTATAATTAAAGGTAGATGTTCTGATTTCTGGCCCGATTTTCAACTTGATGTTTTCTATTTTATATGAAAGGTCATCCTTAAAATTGACGCATTCCAAAGTTTGAGTTGCATAAATCTAATGGTTCTGATTTTAGAAGCACAGGGTCACAATACATTTGCCAATTGAGTAGTACACAAACTGACTGGTGGTTAACCACCTTTGTCAGTAATTCACCTCATTTTAGCCTATAATTTCTAAATTGAATATTTCTGTTCCCTAAGATTTTACAGACATAATGAATAAAAATATGAGGATTCTTCTGATATCAAAATATCTTGATGTGAAAAAAAATTCATAGCCAAAAAAAGTGATCGGAACACACACTTTTAAACTATGTTCTTATTTGCATTGTCTATTTATGAAATGGTGTTCAAATCCCTGGTCGTTGTTGAAGGGGATTAAATCATGTTTGCGTTCTGCGCGTGCCGCCGACACGCAAACACCGTTGTCGATTGGTGATGCACATACGCTGAAACATGATTTATACCCTAAATATCTCATAGGAATGTTAATAGGGTTACTTGTCATTCATCAATTCTATTCAGAGGGTTAATTTTTTAAATTTCACTAAAAATTCAGTTTTTTTAAAATGTTGATCAAAATATCACTCTTTTAACCATTTTTGGTCAACATTTTAAAAACAGAGATGTGTCTTTAGATGATTTTGGTGCAATTTTGGAATTTTTTACCAAAACTGATATAGTTGTTCGAAAAATGATGATCCAAAAAAGTGATTTTTTTGGTCAAAATTTTAAAATCTGCATTTTTAGTGAAATTTGATCGCAGAATTGGATTCTCTGACTCATTTCCTTTCCTAAATATGTAAATGTTTATATGCATCACATTAATAGTTCAAAAGTTACAGCGCTTGATAAACTTCATGTAAAAAGGGTGTAACACCCCCTGAAAAAGGGCTAAATTAGCCAAGGGAGGCCAGCAGTCAACTGCTACAATGTATAAACATGCATGACCAAAAAAATGTGTAATAAATCTTACCATTTACAAGAAAATTCTGGGTTTTTTTTCTTCAAAATCCTGTCAATTTTCATTCATTGAGGGGAGTCTGATTGGGGAGGAAAACATGCAAAAAACTCTTTTTATCGCAAATTCTAGCTTCAGAGGTAATACGTAAATGCGTGTAGGAGTTGTTCTGAAAATTATTGGTCACACATGTTACAGACAGCATGGTGTTTGACTGCCCACCCTGGGTACTGTAAAACCAGAAATATTCGCATGCATTTAAATTTGACTCATTTCTTGAGGAGCACTTATTCAGGGACATTTGATGCCACAAATATTTCCCATTTATCTTGTTGCAGTGCGTTACAAAGTTTACATTTGTGACATTTTCATGCCGTGAACTAGGCCAGTATTGCGGATTTGGGATATTTTAAACTCGCGACCATTTCTGGTTTTACAGTAATTTAGCACAATTGTTTCTGCCGAGTCCCATCCATCAGGAGGGGTATTGTACTCAGATTTGGTTTGGTCGGGGGGGGGGGGGGGGGGGGGGGGGGGGTGGGGGTGCTGCTGGAGATTCAAAACCCCTACTCATTTCTAAGGGTGATTTTGGGGAAAACGGTACCCATTTCTAGGGGTGATTTTTGGGGAAACGGTACCCATTTCTAAGGATTTTGCTTCATTATAGACCCAATTTTAGCAAATTATCCTTTTCCTGACCGACCGACCCAACTTTTGAAAGTGATCTATGGACGATCAAACAATTTATTTGTAGATTCATAAAAACAAGGAATATAATTGATGATATCTATATCCTTGTAAAATGTTAACGAAATTTGTATGTGCGTAGTAATGTTTAAATTCAGTAACACCACCATTGTCTCTATTTATTGATTCCTCCTTCCAGTGAGCTAATGTTTGTGCTACAGATAGGTAGCAGCAGGAACAACCCCCTGTGCACAGTAAACCTCACCTCCAGTAATTTGGAGAACAAAGGTGTGCTTCTTCACTACACCAACAACAATGGCATCCATTGGCATCTGATCCAGTCACATGACCCAGAGGACTTCATGCGCGCTCAGAGAGTTTCGTATTTGCTGCCAACCGGTGCTAGAGGGCGCACTGTCAGATTCCGTTGGTGGCAGCCAGAGCATGATGGAAGCAACAGAGACCAGTGGGCCATTGATCATGTTCAACTTATCATGTAAGTACCCTTACCGAAGTGAAGACCTTCATTAAGCAGTCGCACAAGCAGTCATTTAAGTAGTCAATTTAGGCAGTCAAAATGAATGTCTTCCTATTTCTCAACATGTATGATTTAGGTCTTCGAAGACCTATTCGCAGTCGCTAAGCAGTCGCTAAGCCTTCCCACAGCAAAGTTAATATGCAAATGAGCTAGCCGACTGCCTATTTGAAGATATATTTAAGCAGTCGAAGACCTATTCATCTTCGTCTTTGAAGACTTATCCATCTTCGTCTTTGAAGACCTATACCTATTTATCTTCGAAGACCTCTTCATCTTCATCTTCGAAGACCTATTCGTCTTCGAATAGGTCTTCGTCTTCGCTTAGCAGTCGACCGAAGCCCTATTAGAAGTCGCTAAGCAGTCGCTAAGCCTTCCCACAGCAAACTTAATATGCAAATGAGCTAGAGCTTCATTTGTCGACTGCTTAAATGATGATCTATGAAAAGTCATCAACTTCATAAAATAAGCAGTCGACTGCTTATTTCAGGATGATTGGTCGACTGCCTATTTTGATTCATTACATAATTGGAAGCTGCAATACAATTAAGGAAAAAATGGTTGCCACACTTTGTCAGTCATGCATATCAGAAGCCTAACATTGATTGGTGGGGATGGGGCAAGAATATAAAGGGGGAGACTTCTGCTTTCTATGTCCCACGTCTGAACTCAATTGCGATCACAGGATGTAATGAGTTGCGTCAAGTGCACCAACTATTTTTTCCTTGATTGTGGCTGCATACATCTGGCAAGTCCTGGTTAGTGCAGAAAATTTCCCCACGAATGACAAAGTTGGCACAAACGGAGGCTGTATTTCAAGTGGTTTTTGCTTATTGGGTTTATTCATCTAAGCATGCAATGATTAGGCTGCCGTGCAGTCGTCTAAAACACCCTGTAGTCACTTCACAAAATCACACATATCAAACATGATGCACAAATGGCAAAATTGAAAACAATTTTGCCTATTGGAAATTTGCGTCATACCTGAATGACACTGAGCATTTTAGGCGTTTTGTATGGCACACCTAGCAGAATAAATATATATCATGCCACAGATACATTAGTGCTCATGTGGTACAGTATGCATGCACACCCCCCCCCCCCTATCCTACTCCCCAACTCAACACCCTCCCTCCAACTCAACAATCCCCCAACTCAAATACCCCCCTCCCCCTCCTATTAACTCACTCCATCATTGCATCCACATCTGTACATTTCATACAGGCACACTTTAATTTGCCTCCATCACCCACATGTCCCACACCAGATCAAATCTCCATAGAGCCTTTATATATTACGATCTATAAGCTTTACTAACTATATAAGCTTATGGATTTAACTAGTATAAGTTAAAGCTAATTACTATATTTTACACATTTCAGCTATCTGAATGTAAGTGCAGTTCTATATATATCCACATACCTGCTCTGCAAACAATAGTGATTCAAAATTCACATAGATATATCAAATACCTCTGCAAGAAACCAAAATATTCATCATTTATGCTCCACAACCCAACTGCCATGCATCGCAGCTAGACAACAACAGCAAATTTGAATTGGCAGTTGGGATCATGTGACATGTATGCAAATTAGATTTTGACTGCTTATTAGGTCTTCAAAACAAAATAAGTCTTCATAGAAAAATATCTAAGTATTAAGTCTTCATTTGCTGTCATCAATTTTTTCTAAGTGTTTGTCTTCAATTTTACTGACTGCCTAATTTCAAATGATATGTCTTCTTCAGGCTTTTGACTGCCTAATAGGTCTTCATTTCGTTTGTCTTCAATTCTGACTGCCTATTATGTCTTCATTTTGTTTGTCTTCAATTGTCGACTGCTCATGAAAATGTCTTCGACTGCAATGTCTTCGACTGCTTAATAAGTCTTCGACTGCTTATGGGTTGTCTTCGACTGCCTAACGACTGCCTATTAGGCAGTCTTTTATGGTAAGGGTAGGGACATGTGCATAATTTTGAAGACGTTATTTGACATTAACACTTTCCATCCACGCGGCAGCGTCTGCAGACGACATTCCAATATTTCACAAACTGTTTCAAAAATGTCAAAATTATTGAATTTCATTACCATATTTGGAATCACCATGAGGAATGCATTGAAATAAGTACAAAGATGCTTAGTATTGGGTCAGTAATCTTTGAGATAGAACTTGAAAATTATGAAAGGTTTCTGAAAAATCTGTCTTGTGTATGGTAAAAATAACAGCCGCGTGGAAAGTGTTAAGGGCCGTATTCTCGAATTAAATGCGGTTTTAGCCTAAAACCGTCGCTAACTAAACTCATATTTAAGTTAAACGCAAGTGTATCTTTTAGACAAGATGTTTAACAAAATACGTTGTTAGAGACTATGAATATTGTCCCCAGAAAAGTCGTTAAATCATGCCATTGTATGGAAAGGTATTTATTTAATAATCGGCTATTCAAATTGGTTACCGTAGAAATAACGGGAATGCATCAAATATATGTCTATCATTGTTCGACTCAACATATGCACCATGGTGTTGCAAAAGGAAATTCACGACGTGCGCAAGGTGCAAATGTTTAGTTAAACGCAAGTTAAACTACCCCCTTAACATCGTTTGAAATGAAACATTTTCCAGCGAGTTAGACACACATTTAAGTTAAGTACATTTTTGAGAATTGCATTTAGTTAAACGATGCATTTAAATATGTACTAGAATACAGCCCTAAGAGTTTGAAGTCATAACAGAATATATACCGATTTAGTCTGATTGTATTCTTCTATAATTGACTCTAATAACACCTCAAATCAATTATATTGTGTGCATTACTTTAGGGGGTGTGCACAAGGAGCTTTTTTAACATTAAGATTGCTTTCAGGCATATTAAATTGATTCATAAAGGATATATTAAACAAAACATTTGTCTCAAAGCTCCCGCATGAGTTAATATTAAACAAATCATTTGTCTCAAAGCTCCCACGCGTTAGTTAATTGATGCGCGTTATAATTTTTTTTTTTATTTAAAAAAAAAAGATCATTCAATTTCACAGATTTTTCAGATTTTCATTATCACATCATTTTAAATACAAAGGTCACTTTTACAAGGATTTCAATATTTTATATTTAAAAAAACACACTTTGAGACGAAATATTTTTTTAATATAGCCTAAAATGTTACCCCCCCCCCCCCCCCAAAGTCAGTATACAAGTTGCCATCCACCAATGGCAACTGCTTGTAGGTACACTCGGGTGGTAGTATTTTTAAAAATAACTATATGCCTAAAAAGAATCTTCAATGTTCCAACTTACCTAATGTTTCAACTAACCCTGCATATATCATTAGTTTGATGTACATGCTATTGTTATTTGTTATTACGCCAAGTAACAAAAATTGTGTGTTTCACGTCCCCGCACCAATTTTTGACGCCGCTCCAATATTTTTGTTATTTTTTATTTTCAAAAATTCCTTCAAAATTCCAAAAAAAGTTCGAAAAAAATCATACCTGTCTTTGTTGTGTGTGAGTGTGTCCATCATTTTCAACTATATTTCAATGAAAAAGACGCAAGAAACACTCGTTGACATAGATAGTGATAAAAATATCGAAACAATTCTTGCAAAAAGCTTGTAATTTGGCTTCTGAAAAATAACAACAAATCCAAAAATAACAAAAAGTAAGGGCCGCCCTCATTGATTTTTTAAAAAGTCCGGACGAGAAACACATTATTTTTGTTACCTGGCCTTAAAGAAAGTGTAACATCTATGAAATACATTTTTCTTTCATGACAAAATCAATTCAAAAGTTGTGTAATTATTTCAACTGTTTGGGAGTTATAGTCAGATTTATAATTAAAGGAACACACATTGAAGCAGCGTTTTGCATACTTTTTGTGAAGCGCGCACAACTATGAGCGTGAACATTTTGGGCACGTTCATCTTTGTGCTGCGTGCATGGTGTTCGTTAATTTTTAATCATACTATAGTTAATAGTTTATTAAATCAAGACAACATTTAATGATTTTATTTCTACCTTTTGTTTTTTCCATACAGGTCCAGAAGAAATAACATTCTGTTTCCAAGGAGAACATACGGAAATAAATGAACAACATTTGCTAGAGAGAAATAGCTAGAAATACTAGAAACAATCACTGAGCATCAACCTATTAATATGAATTAGGCCTAAAAAAAAGTTTGATTGGACTAACCCGACCGACCCTAAATACATCGCCGACCCTGAATATCTTTTATTATTTTGAAGGAGAAAAAATAAATAAATAAACAAAATGTTTAAAAAAAAATTTAAAAAAAAAAATAAAAAAAAAAAAAAATCAAAATTGAACAAAGTATTACATTTTCTGACTGTTTGCTTTCATTTTCGGCTATTTAAGACCCCCCATCGAGATGAAAAGTAGGTGATTTAAAAAAGAAGAAAAAAATCCCGACCGACCTACCCTATTTGTTTTTGTCATGTTAGACCAATCAAACGCTTTCTTTTTTTTAGGCCTTATGCTGATAACATACTACGGTTGCTTTGCGATTGACATAGTTTACGTCACATGTTGTTTAATCGAATGCAATCAAGTCAGCGACGACCTCACACGACCTTCCAAAAGTCGCACCAGTAGGTCGCACGGCCCGAATCGCTGCAGTTGACTTCAATTCAACTCATGAGCCACTGGTCGCTCGATCTGTCGAGTTGCTGTGGGCGATTTGTATTTTATAGTCCATCGAGCGACTCCCAATCGCCACAATCTACGACTGGCTAGTATGTAACGAGCATTAGTTCTTCAAATTCATGCCACCTTGTCTTCCAATATACTAACCATGAAGTTTACAGCAAGTCTTTTTTCTACAGACAGCAGCAAGGATCACTAGGATTAAATTACTCTGGCCCTTCAGCATGTATAATGTAAAACTTCCCATGTATAACCTTTAGGCAGTCGGCTCTTAACAGGTTCAAGAGCCAAAAAACAAAGTGCTCTTGCATCTCCATACAGCAAGGATTAAGTTACTCTGGCCCTTCAGCATGTATAATGTAATACTTCCTACCTTTGGGCAGCTCTAAACATGTTCAAGGGCCAACATCTATCAAAACTTTGTAAGTGCTAAGTGCTCTTGCCCCTGAACATGTATACAAAGCAACAAATTTTGTGTGTGTCTAAGTGGGATTTTGAAAGACCACATTCACTTTGATTTAAAAACAGTTCCAAATCCTGAACCTCCCCTTATATTTTTTCACACACTTTTTTTTGAAAATGTACATTCCTTCACTAGATGGAATTGCAACGGATAGATAACAATACCATATATATCCATATGGATGATAATAAATGAAACACACAATAATTTCTGTGTTATGTAGCAGCATGGAGATTTGTTGATTCCATAAAAAAGATGCCTTTTAAATAATTGAATGCAGCGAATCATATATCTTCAATAGAAGGATAATCACCTCTATTGAAATGTTGAGTTGAACTGATACTATACCCGTTTTGCTCACAACTGTATAGCTAGCATGTTTGAAAAGCGTGGTAATCAATATGGGTATTGATAGTCTATTGCGGCATTTATAATAGCTAGCTGATGGGATGATAAAAATAGTTAAAAGGAGCAACGTGAAAGTTTAACCCTTTGAACCCGCAGTTATTATAAGGGTTCGGTACACCCACCCTGACTTCTCCGGGGGTAAAATGCTAAATATAGTACACCTATATCATCCGTAATATATGTTACCGATGATAGAGGGCAGTATGCCATTGTACTACACGTATAACGTAACCTATTTATAACATAAAAACGTCCGTTTTTATCGCCAAAATTGCCAATCATGACCGTAAAACAATGCATCCCTGTCTACCTGAGAATCATCTGGGCCATATTGGGTTGCATATTCATCAAATTTCGCGCTATTTCTGACTGTTTTCTTCAGCTAAATGACATCAAATCACAACGAAAACCTTGTGAAACAATGTATTTCACATCGGGTGAACATCACATGACTTTCAAGTCACATGACCACTCAGTCATATGATCAATGTGTCACCTGTTTGCTCAGGCCGATTTATTGGCCTATCGGGTCACAGCGCGTTCTTAAATAGGCCAATTTTTCGGCCTTTCGGGTTCAAAGGGTTAAATACTGTTCTTTTTTTAAACATATTGAATTAATACACATATTCACCGATGGTATTGATGTAACACTTTTTAATAGACACTTTTGAATGTAAGTTATTTCTTGATAGTGCAAAAGACTATGCAGGCTTTTTTGTGTTGAGCAATCTTGATCCAAAACACAACATAGCTTCAAAAGAAAATAGACACTTGTCTATCCCCATCTTGATAATCTATGAGCGAAAACATGTTTCCTGTAATCTGGAAAGACCTAGTAAGTCAATTTTGGTGAAAATTGAGACTTATATTTGGACTTAATACCAGGTTTTTCCTTTTCAGTTTATAAAGTTTAAGTGTGTGAAACTCTTCCCTGTCGGCAGTTTTTCATCTGGAAGAACCTGGCATGGAAAAACCTAATCTGGACAAAATATGGGAACAGTTTTCCTTTTGTTTTCTTTAATTTGCATTCAACATACTTACTAGGTTTCTCCAGATTACAGGAGACGTGTTGCAACATTTTTATACAGGACTGTAAATGTTATTATTGGAACTGTGAGTTCCATTCCTAACATGATAAGTGATATTGGCAAGGCCATTTACCATATTATTATTCTACCAAAACCCAAGGTTAAAAGACTCTCAATATTTGATGGGAATTAAGTAAATCAGATAAGCTGCATGGTAGGAGTGGCAATAGAGACATTCCATGTTTTGGATTAGCGGCCATTTGCAGGGAACTATAAAACGCTGAGTAACTCTTCGCTAAAAAAAATGCATGTTATTTTTGTATCAAGTAATCTTAACTCTTTCCACGTGGCTATTAGTTTCCCAAATACAAAACAGATTTTTCAGAAACCTTTCCAAAATTTCACGGTCTATCTCAAGGATTACTAAACCAATACTAGCCATGGTTGTACTTATTTTGATGCATTTCTCATGGCAACTTCAACAATTTTGAAACATTTTGTGAAATATTGGAACTGTCGTCTGCAGACGTCTGCTGGTTGGAAAGCGTTAACATTTCAAGTACTTGGTATACTTATTTGAAAGTCATTAACAGGTTGTATTGAATGAGGAAGGGCCATGTGTCAGAACCATGTTGCGAACACTTTTGTGTTGGCAGCTAATCCATAACACAGAATATCTCTATTACTGATACCCTGTACACAGCAATATGACATGACATTGAGAAAATCCAGCTGGAACACCAAGAAAGAGATGCAAGCTAACAGCTTGATGCACCAGTCTCTACTTTACTTCTTAAAATTACATGTATTTAAAAATATGTATACTTCATCTTTGACCTTCTTGTATTGTATTACTTTTTCTTTTGTATAATAAATTGTAAATATTACATAGAAATGTATTCCGGTCTTGATGTGTGTGCATATATACCAAGTTCTTTAATGGTAAGGACATTAGAAACCACTCAAAAAAAATTCAGATTAATTTTTTTTCAATCGTCTATATTTCATATAAATGTGACCAGTCGCGTCAAAAAGGACATGTTGTCGGCAAACACAGTTTTGAGATAGAAGGCAATATATTTGGTGAAATATAAAGAAAATAATAGAAAAAAAACATGCTTCTTCAATTCATATCTTGTGATTACAAAGTCCGATTACATTCAACATTGTATCATTTCAAAGCTTATAATGTTCTCTTTTGTGTCATACCAATAACTCAGAATTGACTCTGGCCTCCAACATGTCCATTTTGATGTGACGGGTCACTTATGTGACACGATCAAGCGGAATGAGTCGTATGTCAGGAATATTGATTTTGGGTTACAGGTAAAAAGAAGTGACAAATTCTTATGTTTTCTCAGTTGGTAAACTGTTTGTAACTAAAAACTAGAAGTTCAATTTCAGTGGTGTTTGGACTATACTGTAGCATTTTTCACCTGCTTTAAAATGATGGACAAATATCAAAATTCAAAACTGCCGATATGTTACTCATTTCGCTTGTTCACGTCACATATTTTGTGCTATGTTTATATTGTGTTGCATATCAATGGAAAGCTGATGTCTTTATCTTTCCAATGATACCACATTTGAAGCAATCACTTGTTTCAATGCTCAGCCCCTTGCTTGAGAATATGGAACGGTCTCAATCTGAATGTGCTAATATCACCACTTTTTTTTGTCCGGAAACGTCTCTCTATACAGCACAGCAAAAAACGGTGTTGACATGGTTTTATTAAACCAGGATCATTCAAATACCATACTTAAACAACTTGTGTGTATGTTAAATTGATTTTCAAAATGTAAACACCATTTTTATACTGTAGTTGTCAATGTAACATTACATTGAGCAGATGACAGTGTTGTTCTTTTGAGCACAAAATAGTGGTACATTTGGCACACTGAAATTGAAACCTCCCCATATTCTCAAGCAACTGTCTGAGCTCTGTGTCTGAGCTCTGAAACAAGTAATGGACCTACGGCACATAATCTCCTGGCCACAGTTCGACATACGTGGGCGCACTTCGATCAGGCTGCGTACGCATGCTTGAACTCACAAAATACTGCCAACCAACAACACCAAAGCACCTGATTGGTCAAATTTAAACTGACGCCTTTTTAACGATCGTCACGGTGCGCCGTATCCACCAACGCAGTGCTCCCGCTGCGCCATAACCACCGACGCAGTGGGGCGCGATGGTGCGTGGAAAAGCTCATGAGTTTTTCAGTTCTCATGTTTGAACACCAACCAATCAGAGCCTTGAGGTCGAGATGACGTAGTGTGCACAACAGAGATTCCGGGGACCGTTTTGGGGTGAGGTTGAGCAGGCGTACTTTACGCGAGCTCAACCTCATGTGAAGTGGGTCCATTGCTAAGAATGTGGTACCATTGAAAAGAAAAACACATCGCATCTTTCCATTGATATGTAACAATAGGAATATATCACAAAACAACCATAATGTTGGCGATTGAAAATATATTCTGAACTTTTTTTGAGGAGTTTATGTTTATATTATTGCCATTAGATTAATTTTGAAATGATTATAGAAACACAAAAATTAGACTAAAAGTTGAGATTTGGGCAATATTTTATTGTTTGATATAAACACAACACCAAAAGTAAGTCCCCCCCTAAACAATTCGTCATAACATCGTAAGATGAAACATTTTACCAATAAAACTTAGTTCAAAATAATCCTGTGACTGTTTCTTAAGTGATGTTTGAAAATGAAAGATTTCCATTACTTCATGGCTGAATGAGCTCAAATGGAAGACAAAAACTGCCCTTCTCAAAAGTCACAAAAGTTTATGAAACATAAACAGTCATAGGATTATTTCTAACTAAGTTTTATTGGTAAAATGTTTTATCTTACGATGTTATGACGAATTGTTTAGGGGGGACTTACTTTTGGTGTTGTGTTTATAACTATAACCACATCATGGTATTTTATTACTTGCAGATATGAAGCTTTAAATGCAGGGTGTTTTTTCGCTTACCGCTCACAAGGCTAAACTTTTAATTTAAAAATGCGTTTTTTGGTTTACACGAACACCCTAAATGTGATTAAAGATTTTTTTAGAAAATTAATTTGTCATCTTTTTTGAAATTTCACCTTCAAAAACTTACTTAAGGAATTTGTTGATTTGATTTTTTGAATTTTGTGAGTGCTGTAATTATTGAACTATTCATGAAATGCATATTACATTTTTGCAAAAGGAAATGGATTGGAGAATCCAAATTTTGCATCAATTTTGACTAAAAATGATGAAAATCACAAAATTGACCCAACATTTTTTTGAACAAAGCTAACAAAAATATTATAGTGTATATTCGGAAAGAAGAATTCTGGAAGAAAAAAAAAATCTGGAATTTCCAAAATTAAACCATTTTTTTGTCAGTTTTCAAAATTAGGGTATGTCAACAAACAATTATAAATCATTACTGATGAGACATTTCAAAGACACACACACAAACATGGTGGGGAGGGAAAGAGCAAACCGTTTTTCCTGTCATGTTCTGATACTTTTTCACTGCTCTCAGTTTCCCTTTCTCTCTCTCCCCTCACCTCCCACTGAATTGAAGACAATACCCTGAATAAATAAAATTCATGATTCATTATAAACACAACATAATCTGTCAAACCACAGATAGGCACCAAATTTATTAAATCACCACCTTTCTTATTTTAACAATCCATATAACTTGTTAAAGAATCCTAGTATTATTACATTTGATAAGTCAATAATATTTTTATCCAAATTAAAAAGAGTTAACTCACAAATAATTTTAATTGTACTTTTCACATTACAAAGGGCGCGCGAGTGTAAGGTTGGCAATATCTCATACAGGGCGAGTCAGAAAGAATGGGCACTTTTTTGGCGAAAGCGCCACAGAAATATTAAGCCTGCATATTCAAAACCAAATAAAGTGTTACAAAAGAACACATATTTGGCTTTCATTCAAAAAAAGACATTTTGAATTTGAACATTGCGTCATAAAGTTGCAACCATTTGAGTAGAACCCGGCGTGTTAAAGCCAATCCATGGAATAATGGCAATAACTGATATGCTGATCAATGAAACTAGCAAAAAAACTGAAAAGGCACATGAATGTTGGATACAATATTTTCAAATGACTGGAAATAAATAGATCTGTGTAATTATGAGTAATAAAAAGCCTGAAATCAAGAAGGAAAAGTAAAAGGAGGCATATCTACTGATTCAGGAGGTAAACCCCATTAGAATACTTTTAGGAATGGCTTGATAATTTGACCATTCCGTGGATTTGCTTCAGATTTTTGGGGCTTTACTCAAATTAGTGTAACATGATAACGAAATGATCGATTTTTAAAATTCTTATTTCGTATGAAATCCAAATTGTAGGTCTTGAAAGTGCTACCATTGATTTGAAATATACATGCCTACATCTTTTGTGACGCTTTTGTGAAAAAAGTGCCCGTTCTTTCTGACTCCCCCTGTAGTTGGCCCTATTTCATAAAAGTTAAGATTCTGCTTTTATAACTAGAGTGATTCTTGAACTCTTCATAAGGCAAAAAAAATGAAGGTAATGTTGTCCTCCATAGCTCTCAGAGAGGAAGTGTGGGAAGCTCAAAGTTCAGCCAACAAGAAGTTGAAATCACACAAAAAGTCGCACATATTATGTTATAAACACTCATTAATATCCAATGCTATTTAAACTAAAAACTAAAAAAAAAAAATTGGAGCGGCCCTAAATCTGACAAGCGGGCGGTCGAGGACAACATATCAATTGTGTGTGTTTTTTGCCTAAGCCTCATTAAACAATTAAATAATAATAAATTTGACTTTATGAAGCAGGACCCAGGTCTAAAGTTTAACATGGGTCCTTTGTCATCGACACTTTCCATGCAGTAGGCGTTTGCAGACGACATTTCAAAATTTCACAAAATGTTTCAAAAATGCCAAAATTATTGAATCGCATCACCATATTTGGAATCACCATGCATGAGAAATGCACTCAAATAAGTACAAACATGTAGAATTGGTTCAGTAATTCTTGAGATAAGACTTTGAAAGTTGGGAAAGGTTTCTGAAAAATATGTTTTGTATGGCAAAACTAATAGCTGCCTCAAAAGCGTTTTAAAATAAAATCATGAATTCCTAAGTATTATTCATAAAAGAATTAAACTCACTTTAGATCAATCTTTACTTATATGAAATAGGGCCCAGATAGGCTATATTGGCAACAACTGCATAGATGAGTCTTTCTCGCACTGAACCTTAAATAATATAATGCACTTTTCCAACTATTTCTCATCACATCCCAGTCCAGCAAAGTTGGGACATAATTAATTATTAGGGGTCGTCCAAAATTATCGCCATTTGTATATAAGTACAGAGCGTATGTAACTTTTAACCCCCCCCCCCCCTCCCCCCTCGAGTTACGTACGCAATAAATGGCGAAAATGTCATGGCTTGATAAAAAAAATGCCCGTCCTCTCGAGATCACTTAGAGTATATATGTACCCTCTCCCCCCTGTGAATGGCGAAAATTATAGACGACCCCTTATTGTGCTCCAACACATTCAAAAGGGGATTAAATGTTTGGTGCGTGGTGCAAGAGGGGTAGGGCAAGGATATGTGTAATTTGTACCGCCCCCCCCCCCCCCCCCCCCCCCCCCCTTGTAGTCAGTAGATTTGATGGCATGAAGGGGCAATCCTCAGTGACCCACCTAAAGCATGGAATATTGTTATGCAGGTTCAACAGGGGATTTAGTATTAGTGCCCATTTGGTGAGAACAGGTACATGCTTTGGGTAATCCAGAGGTCAGGAAATGCAATAAAATATACCATGTTCCAAACTTACCCACAAAATCATATCAATACTTTCCTTGGACTGAGTGCGGAAGTTCTTTAAAAATACATGTAATAATTTTACAAAAAGGCCAATACATTATCATATTATATTATATTTACACAGATGAAATGTATTGCACTTGTTCTTCAGTACTTTTGTCCTTATTAGGCAAACAAAAAGGTATGTCTCATCAAGCTCTGCCTTAAATCCTAAGTGCTGTGTGGATTTATTGGTTTGGAAACAGGGCCTTAGCCAGAATTTTGAAAGTTGGGTGTCCAAATTGGAACCAAAATACAGTGGAGTGAGCAGCGCGAGCGGAGCGTCCATGTTCCTGGGTAAACTGACTGCATCAGAAGCTGTGAGCTCCATATTATTATAAATAAAAATTGGTCCAAATTAAGAATATTGCGCTAAAAACAGTGGTTTTTTGACATTAAATAGTATATACCCACCTTTTGGGGTTCAAATTGTGAACAAATATTCAAAGACTTGAAAATAAGGTGTAAGAGGTCACTTTGATTCCAATGTGGATACCTTGCTATAGTTTGATCAGCTCCCAAATTGGCGAAGCTTTCTTACAGCGTCGAATAAATACAGAAGGACGCGGGCGCGCTAAAGGCACAAGCGCCCTGTACATCATATGGGTGAAGCGTGAATGTGGCCAAAATTGTGTGCGTATGCTTGGATTACTTTTGCGCCCGTAGATATAAAAACGAATATTTCTCGCCAATTTTGAACTGATTAAACTATAGTCACACAAAGACCAGACTGCATAGGCACTGTGCACTCTTATTCAAAGGAGGGCGTCAGTCTGCGTGGTACACTGACACGGAGTGGCTAGCACACTTACAAACCTATTATGAGACAATACTTGGCAACATGTAGTAAAAACACACTTGCACATGCCTAGTATGGGGACATCCAGGGTTAGCGGCAGCTTGGATGTTTGCATCAAATTTACTTACAGGTATGATGATCAAGGGATTTGTCCTGACAAAAGAAGATATAAAGAATACTTTTCATACTGTATTATTGCTTTAAATGTAATGAACTTCATAGGAATGTAAACTAATCCAAACAAACTGAAACAAGTTAAAACATACATCGGAATTAAATGACCAATGCGTACAGGTCACTATTTTAAACTCCACAGGGGCATTCCCTTTGAGACATACCCTTTTTTGGCCTATTAACTACTTCTCAGTACTGCTATAGTATATCTATCTACTTTGTTTCGACATAGGCATAGTTTTACACTTTGCGATGACAAACTCTTCAGTGTAAGGGTTGATTGAGTGATGTTAAGTTGTTAACGTTTGAAATCTAGTGTTAATTAAATGACAGTGGGCTAAATGGATGGTGGGTAATGCTTTTTTATACCGCCGCTGTTACAGCTTGTAATTTTGATCTCAGACTTATCATTTTATGATCTACATGGCTGGAATATGCCAACATTTATTGGAACAAACAAATCTTAGTTAAAAACCAACAACATAACATTAAAAGAATACAGAAAAGATGACTTAAAGTATTACTAAAAATATAGTTTTGACAACAATGAAAAATAATATTTAATATTTCTCCCTTGCATAAACCTATCCCATGTGCCATTTAATTTATATACAATTGGTCAAAATAAATATTTGCTCCCATTTATTCCTGTACAACAATTACTCATCACAACCCAATGAAAATTGAGAGAAATAAATAATTTCCCCAAAAACGTTAATACAAAACATTAAACGGTTTAAGCTCCTACACGGATTAAAGGTAGATGACCCGATCACATTTTCATAACACAGATTTTTCTCAAACTTATGGAGATTTTCATATCATATTTTTCTGATTAACATACTGAAATCAGTATGATTACGAAGAAATCGGTGAAATAACATCGAATTACCGCGAAAAGTGGTTAACCACCAATATAGTTTGTGTACAACTCAATGGGCACATGTCACGGCATCTTGTGCGTCTAAAATAAGAACCATTAGAGTTATGCAACTCAAACTTTGGAATACGACTTTTTTGAGGATGACCTTTCATGTCGAATAGAAAACTTCAAGTTGAAAATCGGAACATCTACCTTTAAAAGTCAACACAAATAGTGCTGATAATTTTCCTCTGATTGTAATATGGATAAGAAACTCATTATTTGCAATAAATTGTTTCAAATGTTCATTCACAGAATCAATGTTCTAGAAAAAATGTAGGGATATATTTAAATATTACACCCTTTAAGATAATTAAGGGCTATCAGCTTAAAACCGTCCTTAAAGGAGAACAGTGCTTCATGAAACCAAGCATTATACGGTAGGAAAATAATTATCTTATGTATATTGACCAGTTTAATTTAACACAGAACTATAATATCCAATAAAATGAATTTTAACTGCACATCCTCAACCTGTGATTATTTGAAGTTCGCGCCCAGTTGTCAGTGTCGAAAGTGCTGATGGGATAGCCATACCCAATATTGTGACGTCATCATTTCCTAAAACTGCTAAGGTCCAATAAACACGCCAAAAAACAATAGAAAACAAAGGAATTTTGCATCTTCAATTGGAATTTTGACAGGGAAAGCATTGAGCAATAATGACGTGTTGCATAACGTTTTAAAGCTTCTTTTCTTGCACATTTTGAATCTGGACAAACCCAAAAATAAAATTGTCTGACTTCACTCTCATTTTGTAATGACAGGTCTCATATAGTAGTCCCAGAGTCACTTAGCGAAAATTATTAAACATAAATAAGCCTACCAAACCTTGTGTCTCATAACCTTAGACCTGTTCATGTTTTTATATTGCCTTTGCTTAGGACTGCAAACAAAGTATGCTACTATATATATATCCCTGAAATACACCCAACCCCACTTGCATGAACACCCTATGGCTTACAGATATTATGTTAATAATAGTAGTGAAGTTGTCGTTTGTGCGATTAAAATGTCATGTAGTTCAAAAGTTTATCACAACATTTGAGGCAATATAATGAATATCATAATAAAGTGTCGGAATTTCACATACAACTTGTTCCATCGAGATATTGACAGAGGGGTGAATACACAACATCAAAATACCTACTTGTAACACTTATGTGTTTTTTCGTAGCAAAAATTGGGGGTATGAAAATTAAACACAGGTATATCATCATCCCAAATTTAGATCCCGATTATCAAGATTCTCAAGTCCGTGCTTTCGTCACACTAAGACAACAAAACCCGACTCTGTTCTACAGTCAAACAGACCTCTCTGGTTGGGTCGGTTGTTTTGGCTTTTTTTTTATCTCTTCCCCCCCCCCCCCCCCTAAAAAAACCTGTTTTTTGTCAAGAAAACAATTTTTTTGAAGGTAGGTATTCATTTGCTTGTGAAAATGTTGTTCACAATTGTTTAAAAAATAGGGACAGCGGTCCCAAATAGGTCGTCCGTTTATAGGGTAGATTAAAAACAAGGTGGATCTCAAACCACAGGCATCTAGAAAGAAAGAGGTTAGACCACTAGCGGATCCAGGATATAAAAAATAAAATAAACATCCTGGAGTTTGGTTGCAATTGTACTTCACCTGTTTAAATGTAATTAATTTTACATATGCAGCTAATTTTACATCTTGACCTCATATGACCTTTGACCTTGGTATGTGACCTTTGACCTAATTAACATATGAATGTTTCCTTGTTGCATCCGTGACCCAAGTTTGGTTGCAATTGGTCATTGTACGGAAAAATGAACAAGAGACAAAAAAAAAATGAACAAGAGACAAAAAAAAAGTGTACTAATTTTTACATCTTGACCTCAGATGACCTTTGACCTTTCTATGCGACCTTTGACCTCATTAACATATGCGGGTGTCCATGTTGTATCTATGACTGAAGTTTGGTTGCAATTGGTCATTGTATGGAAAAGAAATGGAAAAATGTAATCAATTTTACATATGCAGCCATTTCTACATTTACATCTTGACCTCAGATGACCTTTGACCTTGGTATGTGACCTTTGACCTCATTAACATATGAAGGTTTCCATGTTGTATCTATGACCAAAGTTAGGTTACAATTGGTCATTGTATGGAAAAGAAATGGACAAATGTAATCAATTCTACATATGCAGCTTGACCTTGGATGACCTTTGACCTTGGTATGTGACCTTTGACCTCATTAACATATGAAGGTTCCCATGTTGCATCTATGACCGAAGTTTGATTGCAATTGGACATTGTATGGAAAAGAAATGGAAAAATGTAATCAATTTTACATATGCAGCCATTTCTACATTTACATCTTGACCTCAGATGACCTTTGACCTTGGTATGTGACCTTTGACCTCATTAACATATGAAGGTTTCCATGTTGTATCTATGACCAAAGTTTGGTTACAATTGGTCATTGTATGGAAAAGAAATGAACAAATGTAATCAATTTTACATATGCAGCCACTTTTACATATACATCTTGACCTCGGATGACCTTTGACCTTGGTATGTGACCTTTGACCTCATTAACATATGAAGGTTCCCATGTTGCATCTATGACCGAAGTTTGATTGCAATTGGACATTGTATGGAAAAGAAATGGACAAAACAAAAAGTGTATACCAAATTGTAACAAAAAGTGTATACCAAAAAGTGTATACCAAATTGTTGACACACACACACACAGACCACACACACAGACTACACACGAAGGATGCTGCCATAAGGTCTCTTCCTACGGACGACCTAAAAATGGGTCGGGCGGGTTTCTGATTTTGTCGAGCAAGCAATGATGTTATTTTTTTCCATCAGCAGTTATTTCCCATCATATTTGATAACATTTTGTTCAATGCACTCCAATTTTCAAGCAAGATGGTATTTTGTGGGAATTATTAGTGGGCATGGTCAGACATTTTGTCACATGTTGTAAGAATACAACAGGATACTTTACCATTTTCCATTCCAACTTTTTAAATAGTGACCAAATTCCTAAAAATAATTCCAAAATTCCCCAAAAGTGAATTAAAGACCCAGGCATCTACTATATGTTGGTCAAAGTGACTGTGAATCTTGTTACTATACTTTTTACAACATATACAATCTATGGTGTTAAATTAAGAAAAAAGGAGCATCGTCAAAATTACATTTTTATGTTTCAAATCGTTTGTCTATGTTATATCAGCTGATTTATACGAACAATATTTGAAAATACAGTTCACCATATTTTTGAAAAGGAATCGGAGTCTATTGAACATGGATATCAAGATTAAAGGGCATTTAAAAAAATTGGTATTGCAGCGTCCTCTGTTGCTCAAATGTGTCAGATTGGCAGATTGGCTGGATTAAGCCACTGGTGGAATGAGTAGATGCCTGGGTCTTTAATTGTTGGTTCGCAGTGATTAACAGAAGAGACAATAACCCACACATTATTGCCAGTTTTTTAGATTTTCTGAATTTTGCTGAGAATCTGGTGTATCCTTGGTGTAAGATATTTCATGCATTTATAAGTTAGACTAGTGTCCAGACCTATTACGGATTAAAGCTGTATAATCCTTTAATCCGTCAATAGAGGATTTGGTGCTAGGTTAGTTTTGTGATGTCTTGCACCAAGGATAAACCAATAATCTTTGCAAAATGTTGAGGCAAGTCTTTGTGCCATTGAATTCTTGAATTAGCACATAGATTCTTACCCTGATGGGTTTAGTAGAGGGACAGGATACAAGGGAAAGAAAATAGGATCATAAGGCCATACAAAAAAAACCCTGTTCTACGGGCAAACATACTTTTCAGGTAGGGCTGGTCAGTCGGTAGTGTTTTTTTCCCGCAAACTTTCGTGAACATTTCCGGTGAATTGTTGACAATTATATTTTTAAAAATCAAATTTCTGGAATTTTTCCTCTCTAAAATTTGGGAACAAATCAAGGTTTAGTGCAACAAAGGGCTATCTGCATTTTGGCCAATTTGAGAAAAAGTGAATTAAAGATTTGTACCCATTATTGTCACCTTCTGGTTTTAACAAGTTAAAAGATTATAATTGTTACGATAGAACGTTGTGCATTATAAATCATTAGCAAAATTAGGTTCCTGATCTTGTGCAGATCATTTTGATACCAAAATCTATTTTTAGTCAAAAAAGCAGACAGCTCTTTGTTGCAACTAAACCCTCGAAATGTGTTGATCGGACCAATAGAACAGAGGTATTTTTTTTGTAATTTGTCGCCTTACATACCCGGGGGGGGGGGGGGGGGGGTACTCGAATTTGGTTTGGTCGGGGGTGTGCCGCTGGAGATTCAAAACCCATACCCATTTCTAAGGGTGATTTTTAAAACCCATACCCATTTCTAAGGGTGATTTTTCGCGAAAATAGGCCTAATTTTGGCATATTTCCGCGAAAATCGCGAAAACAGGACCCATATCTAAGGATTTTTTGGCAAATTTTCGTGAAAATCGCGAAAACAGGACCCATGTCTAAGGATTTTTCACTGAAAAGCCTACCCATGGCTAAGGATGTCTCATGAAAAAACGACCCACTCGAGCGGCACATCCCCGTATACCTGACATACGTGAGTACCCCCCCCCCCCCCCCCCCGGGCTTACATACATTTATTCAAAGTACTCTTCGGCTACCATAGCTTGACTCCAGTCCACTTGATACACCTGTAACTTCCCCATACAAACAATCCTAGTAGAGAGGCACGGAAAGACCATCGTAGTAGCCGACCTGTGAGAGAGGGTGGTGGTACCCTGTAGGGGATAAAGACACAAAAATGGGTAGATGTTATGATTAGCAAATCTGATACTACAAAACAGTTTAATTTCACGGCAACTTACTTTAGTGAATTATCATTTAGACAACTTCTTGCGGCAATTTAATTGAACTAATTTGTATCATCGTCCTATATAAACTGCTCAAAAAAAGTTTTGTGATATATTCATATTGAGTTTCATATCAATAAAAAGCTGATGTGTTTCTTTTCCAACGATACCTCATTCGTAGCAATCACCTGTTTCAGTGCTTAGCCACCTGCTTGTGTATGTGGGAAGGTCTCATTTAAAATCTGCCAAATTCATCACTATTTCATGCTAAAAAAACAACAACTCTGTCATCTGTTCAATGAAGTGTCACATCGAGAGCTACAGTGCAAAAACGTTGTTTAAAACTTTTTAACAACTGCTGTTGTTCAAGTATCCTGCTCAAACTTGTTTATTTGAAGAACCCAAAACTGTTAAAACTGTTAAACAACATTTTTGCAGAGAGATGTTCTTTTGACTTTTGTGGACAAAATAGGGATGATTTTGGCACATTCAGATTGAGACCGCCTCATATTCTCAAGCACGTGGTTGAGCCCAGGGACATGTTCATATTGTGTTGCATATCAATTGAAAGCTAATGTGTTCATCTTTCCAGTGATTCCAAATTTGTAGCAACTACTTGTTTCAGAGCTCAGCCACTTGCTTGAGAATATGGGGAGGTCTCAATCTGAATGCCAAAATCATCAGTATTTGTCCTCAAAAGTCAATAGAGCATCTCGCTACAACACAGCAAAAATGTTGTTTAACAGTTTTAAACAACGGGGATTCTTCAAGTACCCTACTTAAACATGTTTTGCGTATTTAAACGTTCATCTAAGCAGGGTACTTGAACAACGCCAGTTGTTTAAAGGTTTTAAACAGCGTTTCACAGTGTAGCTGTCAATGTTACATTTCAATGAATTTGAAGAATTGTTCTTTGAGCACGAAATAGTGGTGACTTTGGCACATTTTGAATGAGACCTCCCCACCCAAAATATTTGATAAATTGACGATTAAAAACAAATTTCTGATTTTTTTTGTTGGAGCAGTTTATAACCATTATAATATAATTGGTGGCAATTTAATTTGGCGAATTGGATCTCCTAGCGAAATTAATTTGCTAGCGAAATTAAGTTGTTTTACAGTACGTAGTAAATATAAACATGATTTCAATGATGCATCCTTATTTGCTCGTATTGAATCAGCACACTTTTGATTGGAGATTCATGGTTGTATCTTCATGTTTAATTGAAGGGAGTGTGAGCTCTCTATCTCCCATATTATCTTTTTATAGCAGAAGCAAACAGCAAATGATTCTGACAATAACTATTAAATCTACTTGATGAACAGTTTAAAAATATATTTGAGAATTAACATTAACATCCTAAAAATACTATAATCTTACATCATTATCCTTTGTAGTTCTTCTGGTGATATTGCTTTGCCCCAATTATCTCTGATGCCAGGCAAATGGCCAATGCCGACGACACCGACGACTACCGGATACACAAGAGCTGCAACAAATACAAACATAGTCCATTTATTGATGCTATTCTGGGCCATTTCCGATTAAGGTGACAAATAAACAAACAAAAAAACACCCTGTTAGGAAAGTTTTAGTATTAGTTTTGTTTTTGTATTATTTTCCTTTGTTTTCTAAATCTTTATAAAAACACTTTTTTTTTCCTCATTTATTTTTACAAATTTTCTATTTATTTTTTATTTTTTAAATTTCAAATAAATTTCAAACAAATTAAGATGTTATTATTTCCCCTGTCCCCACCCCAACATAAAAAGTGATCATCCCCTTAGAATACTCCTTACCTCCTTCTTGTTGTGGGTTTGGCATTGGTTGTGAGCATGCCCTCAATGAGGCCCCAAGGAATGTGTCCCTCTCCGACACAAACACCTGACTCAATGCCGGGAATTCACCAGTCATCTCCTCGAGCATCTCCATCAAGAGGTCTTTCTGTTTGCACTTTTCTACTTCTTCTTTGCTGCGGATGGATATAGGAATGTGAAGACAATAAAAACAAACCACTTTTTATGATGGAGTTCGCTACCTTGGATTTCTCGCTTACGCGATCGTCAGGCAAACTTAATGTTTTCTTTCCATGTGAGAAAAATGTTTGCAGTGCGCGCGCCCGCAATGCATGCTGCGTATTCAATTCACGTAGCACTGTTTGCGCATGAAAACGCAACCCCACTGACATCATGTAAACATTTTGGTGTTTCTTTAGCAAAGGAAATATTGAACTGAAGTGCTTTATAAATAGTGTTTAAAATCACGACTGAATTATTGCACAAAGACTGTATAGATATTATGGATATGATATTATGGATATGATATTATGGATATGATATTATGGATATGATATCATGGATATGACGTCAGGGTGTATGAAAATACATGGTCAACATCCCCACTGTCTGTGCTTATTCGAAATGTGATTTTCATGTTACTGCCTCTTTTAAAACTTTTTACCATACCACATTCCCCACCCTGCCCCCCCCCCCCCCCCCCCCCCCCCTAACCCGACCATCTGGCTACACCACTGTATGCGGTGCTCAAAAAAATTGTATCTACATTCCAAAAATTATACCTTTTTCAGACATGTATTTCTGACCTTTTTGGCAATATTTGGACCGGTAATTCTAGGTTTGATGTAGGAAAATGGAAACTAACATGTAATATCGGAATGTGCCACTTGAATTTGGTCCCTTTTTGGCAAACAAATTCTAAGATACATGTATGTCTTTTTAGCACATGTTTGAAAATCTTTCAAAGTGGATCGCATGTCACACTTTTGATTATTTCAAAAACATAAATCGATTCGAAAAGTAGTAGAACATTCTAAGCACCTTTTTAGCTCGTATTCACTAAGCATATACAAATCCTTTAAAAAAAATGAAAATCTGCCCAAAATGAAAATCTGCCCATTCTCATCCTTAACCCTAACCCTACCATAAACCACAAAATACCACGATTGCGCAAGTAGGTACCACCCGGCGTGGAAGTTTTTCAATGAAAATATGGACCCAGGCTAAATACCAGGCCAAATATACTGAGCCGAGTAGCCTTGACAGCCGTGGAGTAGTGGAATGGAGATGGGCTTTGGTGCTGGAGGAGGTCAGTGGTTCAAATCCCTGGGGGGATCAGGGGGATATTTTGGTCAATTTTCCACAAAAAAATCTAAAAAAGTGTGGGGGGGGGGGGGTAGAGTTAGGGTTAATGTTGCTCTTTTTTGATACTTACGTAATTGGCTCTCTACTTGTGATGAGGTACCATGCTAATCTCAGTTTCTGCCACGGCGTCAGCGCCCCCATGGCTCGGTTTAGCGTTATCTGAATGGGTCTGTCTCCTAGGTGTATTTTACAACCGGGAATCCTCTGTGCCTGCATACAGACAAATATAACAGGAAATATCCACATCATTGGGATTGCAGTACAATTACAAAGTACACTATAAATTCTTCATAACTCTTTTTTTCCAGGTAGGGAATGCAATATACTGTATTATTATTATTTATACTTATACAGAGTGTATCAGAATGAACTGTACCGTGTTTCTAAAATACATAAAAAATAAAAAATGATTATTGTTTTAAATTTAAACACCTGCAATATAAAGGTGTTTCCTATATTATATGTTAATTTCATTGATATATCTCTTTTTTGTTGTCGTGTGGCAAGACATAATCGAAAATCGATGAAAAACATGTTTTCAATTTCAATCAATCCTCTCTACTACTACCCCCAACATTTCAAACAATGTAGCCTACACCACATAAGCAATATTCAAAACTCCCGCCAAAGAAAGGAAAGTTAAAACCACTCTAAGCAGAACAAATCCCAATTTATTTGCGGAATAAAATCAAAATTTATCTCCAAAACCGAGATTGTGTTTCCTTCCAGGCCTTTTAAGGCCTGGAAGGAAACACAATCTCGTAAGTACATTTTGAATATGGTTTGGTTGTTGATACAACCTATAATTTGCAAATCAGACATTTGATTTTCATGAAGTATTTACCTTATACATTTGCTAATCAAATTGCTTTTTCAATTGTTTTGAATCAGCACCTTTCCAGCAAACTCGTATTAAAATAACTTAGACCTTTTCAATATAGTCCGATTCAGAAACCCTTGGACCTAAACACAATGGACGTGACACACGTGTGATGTTTAACGCATACTGCGTTGCTATGTGATTCACTTGGGATATTCTGTCTGGCATGCAGGCCTAATTCTGAAACGGTCCAAGGCATTGAGATTCGAACTTTAGTTAGGCCAACAAAACAAAAAAGGTTTGTTAGTCCAAACACGACTGAACCCTAAAATCTCAAAACCCCTTGCTTTTTTCCTTTTTTTAAGATATTTTTTATGGTGAAAAATGTATGTTTTAAATACCATTTTTATCTGAAATTTCCTAATAGATAAACAAACTGTCCTACACTTTATTATACTCTCCCTTGCAAACACCAAGGAGGTGCAAATTCAAGATTCTATCAAAAACAGGACATCAAACATTGTCAAGAGGTATGTACTACACCTAGCAACAAAAGTCCCTGACCAGGTGCTTTGGTGGTTGGCTAATTCAAAATAGATAATCGGTACCAAAAGTCTGAAATATAAATTTAATGAGCAAATTTCTTCTCCGCAGTTTGATACCTCATTCAACAAAATCGAATGGATACTTTTAAAGTTATGGCGATTTCAATGACCGCGCATAACAACAGCAAAGTTGCACTAGGTATAGGAAATCATTGATTTGTGTGTGATTACTGTCATAACTCTGTGCTATCTGGATGAATGGGTCTGGAGTGAGCTGTGAAGAATGAAAGTCTTTGCTATCTTTACACACACACCAACAGTGCGTAATCACAGTGCTTAAAAAGTATCCATTCAATTTTGTTGAATGAGGTATCAAACTGCGGAGAAGAAATTTGCTCATTTAATGTATATCTCAGATTTTTAGTATCGATTATCTATTTTGAATTAGCCAACCTCAAAGCACCTGGTCAGGGACTTTTGTTGCTAGGTGTATATGGGCTGCACGATTTCACTGAGATTTTAGACTTTTCACATTTTGTTGATACAATGCTAAAACAAAAGAACATTCGAGTAATTGAAAACAAAATTGTATAGTCTTATGATTCTCTAAAAGTGACAGGTAAGCTTCAGAATAGAACTCTGAAGTGTCTAAAGCAACAACAACAAAAATAGAGGGAAAAAAAGGGGAATCGACCGACCGACCCACTTTTTGTTCTTCCTTGTTTGGGCAAACGAACCTCTTTTTTGTCCTTACCTCTTGAAAAGCTTTTCTGAATTCCCCGCCTGGTGCCATGCCTAGTTCCTTGGTGAGATGCGCTGATAAGTTGAGGAGTAGCAGTTGCATAACACCGCCTATGAAACCATGCTGTATAGAATAAAGAAAAGAAACCAAAATATTATCAAATATATTTGATTAGGATGAAAGGTTATTTGTGTAAAAATATGATTGACCCGATTTTGGCCCATACGGTGCATTATAAATACAGTCATTGTGTTACATTGCTACCGCGGTTTTCAGGTAAGAAGCAAAAATCAACTTCAAATTTTCCCATAGAACAGTACACAACAAACTGCCAAGATGGTATACCACCTTTAACCCTGAACCGCACGCGGCTATGTTTTTGTGTGTATCGGGGGAGGGGGAAAAAGTACTATTTTTATTACCCGAAAAATCAACCAGCACCCCCCCCCCCCGAGATTTGATCGCGGGACCATCCACACCCAAGTCTGTCCCTCTACCAACTGAGCTAAACTCCCAGCGCATATGCGGGCTAAAACTTCCTGCCCACATATGCCTGCGGTAGGTGACGTCATCGAGGCAATGCAGCAGCACGTGCGTGGAGATATAGTTTCTGGCAGTGAGATTTAGTGAGATTCAGTGTGGTTAGGGTTAAGGTTCACTACTTTTCACATTTGAGGTTCACTGCTTTTTCACATAAAGCCTCAAAGAAACATCTCTCCGGCCTAACATTTGATAGGGGTAATGAGAACAATGCGGACTTTCATCTTATATCAAAACCCTTGTCTTTCTGTCATGTCTGTCTATGTTTACACACCAACCATGTTAATACAAGATTATTTCATATCAGTGGTGGAACTTCAGATTTTTTTCAACTAGCCAGTCGGGCAGGTAACTCACAGAATTTACCTGCCCGACAAAAAGATTCCGGCTATATCTTGCCTCACGTCCCGTACGGAATAAACCGTATAGCTACAATGTATCATTAATTGGTTTGAGCATGCGCACTTAAGTTACGGGACGTCTAGCCAGACATTGCCAAAATTCCACCAGCCCATGGTTTTTTTCATAATATTTTGCAGCAAACAATTAAGAGCAAGATTACTTTTAAACTACAATTACATTGTTTTTGTCTTTATTGAACCCTAGCCTGTAACAGCTCCTCGTATTCATCATGTTCATCAATCCAATACTCTCTTTAATCTCCTATCAACCTGATCTCCTCTATCATCATGACACACGATCATCTAATGATGAAATTACCCTGAACTTACTGTTACTTTCACATTGAGCTTCAAAAATGTTACCCGCCAGTCGGACGGGTACCTTTGTATCTTCACCCGCCCGACACAAAAGTTACCCGCTATGGGCGGGCGGGCGGGTCTTATTTCCATCCCTGTTTCATATACATTATAATTGTGTACATATAAACTCATCCTATTGTATTGCTTCATCCATGTAACGTTTTAATGCTCCTATCTTTTACATAATACCTGTACCCATTATTATTTTTCCAAAGGGTCATTGACATTTAAGTGATTTGAGAGCGTTTTCAATGACGCATAGCCCTGCCCCCCCCCCCCCAACTTAAGACACAAGTTGGTAACCATGCATGTTCTAAATATCAAGGAAAAGGGGTATATTTTCGAGTGTCAGCGCAGACCGTGAAAGCACAAAAATAGAGAGTATTTCATGAATCAGTCTCCACGAAATACAGAAAAAGGGGTATTTACGAAATCCAACCATAAACAACACCTTTAATGTTGATAGCAACATGTTTTATCTATTTTGTATAAAGTGTCATTGGAAAAGGGTGTTTAAAATTATTGTAATTGAAAACAAAAAATAGCCTGGGGTATTTTTTACAGCACAAGATGATAAATAAATGCATGCAATTTTCAGGTGTTCAGAAGATATCATGGCTTGATGAACTACAAATTAATATATGTTTACAACGAATAATGGGTGATATTTGATTTTCTAGAACTATAATGCTATAAATTTCATTCCCCATCAAGCTATTCAACATGACTCATATTTTTAACAAAGGCGTCTTACGAGGCTTGACAATAAAATGTTGTTTCTGGTTGTGCATGCCATTCATTTTCTGAGCCATTTTGGACACCATTCAGCATTTAATTTTTAAAACAAAAACAAGCCAAATTTCCTAAAAAAATTGTATTGTAAAATAAAAAATGGAATACAAAAATTTATAATAAAAAAAGCCTTTATAACAAATTATTTTCAGTGGTGTTACTTTATTGTCCTTTCTACATTTTCTTGACTAATTTCATTGTTTATATATCTTAATCATTAAAATCAAAATCATAATCAAAATAATATATCTGCATCTTTTCTCTTCTCTGAACCTGTTAGAGCAAACATATCTTTGACAGCCTTTAGATCATATTGCTACTAATGGGATATCCATGTGTGGATTGCAACAACAAAAAACGGTCCTGCTCTAATGAGTTTCAAATTATATGTGATGTATCGACATTAATCAACTGTAAATGGAATCAAAGCTATCTCCATCAATTTAGAGATTATGCTATGAACCATGAATCATTGGTAAAATTAAATGGACAAAAAACCTGAAAAAAATAATCACAAAAATAACAATTTGGTATAGCATTGTGTTTGATTAAAACACAGCTGCACTATATAAAGTACTCTGCAATAAAATAAATTATATCAATAGAATGTATTGGAATAGATGTATCTTTATTTCAGGGAAAGGTAAAGAGATACGGTAGTCCGAGGTGGCTCAGACTTGTTCCGATACGATCAGTGATCTGTGGGAGGAACGACAAAACTACGCTACGTGAACGAGCTAGAGATACGGTACCAAAGTTACTCCACTTTTTTTTCAGCAAATCAGTTCAGTAATGAAAATGAATTGGGTATTATAATTGTTTGTCATAAGTAAATTGTCTGTCCAACCACAACATAACATTTCTGTAATACACCCACCATGTAGGTGAGGCAGTTGCAATTTGTTGAAGAAACAAAATTCTATTTAGGTGCAGTTTCAGATATACATATCATTAGGGTGATACGTTGTTATAATAAATTAAATTAAATTAAATTAAAAAAATGTCACTACAATTAAACGTTTCTCAAAATTTGACAAATAGACTTTTCTTCTTTTGGTGGGCCAAAGTTACCCATCAAGGGTCAAAGTATCCTCATTCTACGGTAATGGATCTGCCATTATCCAAGGAATCCTGCCTGTTGCAAGTACAGTACGTGGCTTGAAAACTACATTGATCCTGCCAATATTGAATCAAGAGCCAGCGGTAGGCGAACTTGTAATATTGTCTCTGATTGTTACTTTAGGTCTTTATTTGTTACCTTTTAGTACTTAAATTACATTTTAAGTTGAATTGTAATGTAATTTTTCAATAAAATACGTTATTTGTTGATTTATCATGTAATTGTTTAATCATCAGAAAAACAAATATCGAAAACCCCATTAATTCTCGACGTGTAGGATTCCCCCTATTGGTACAGTGACAATACAAGTTCACCTACGGCTCTGGGTTTAATGAACAGAAATAAACCTAAGCTTTTTTCATTTTAACAGGGCTATAAAATATGCTTCATAATACAGTAAAAATGGAAATTTTATTAGAGGTAGTGTATTCAAGGTAGTGTTGAATCGACTTTTTACATTACCTTAAAACATAGCATGCAAAATAACAATTGTTGGTTTTTTGCCCAAAAAAGTTGAAAAAAGGAAAACGCCTATAAATTTGACATAATTTTGAAAAAATCTTAAAACTATCTAAAATTTCAAATCCCAGTTAATAATGGAGAGATGCCAGTTGACCGGAGGAGAAAAAGACGCAAAAACCTGAAAAATGATGTGAATTTGGGCTAAAAAGTCCCCAATTGGGCTGACAAAAAGTAGAAAATCAGGCAATGTACGTCCGCAACACTATTATGTACGTCCGCAACGGATAAACATCGGTCAATTTTAACTTAAAGATAAAGGTTCTGATAATTTTCTCTGTTTGTATTCTTTAGGTTTGTCCCTCTTACAAACAAAACAATATTAGTTTTCATTACAGACCTGAACACTTCAGAGAACTTTTGGTATGAATACAGGTGTACTGAAAAAAATCACTTTCTCTGCATACGTCCGCAACGGAGGGTTTTCACACCATATCTCATTAACCGAAAATGGTACAGCAAAGGAATTTTCAGGTTTTATACTCCTACTAGAGATACTTGAAACCCAGGTGTTAACAATCAAGTAACTGGTATAGTTTAGATTTGGCAAGCCCTCAAAGTGTCTGAAATGTACGTCCGCAAGTACGGAACTGCCCTCAATTAAAACAAACTATACATTGAAATTTAATTTAATTTTTTTTTGCCAAAGGAAAGATGTTTTTCCTGAAAATGATTTCAATTCAATAAAGATAGGTATTAGCTTTTTGAGGACTATTAGTTGGTAACATTTTGATGTCTGGAACATTTAGAGACTTTTTAAAAGATTTATTCATAAACGAAAGTGTTGAAGATTTTTTTTAAAATTAATTAATTAACTTCAGAATTCAAAAATTGTTGTTTCTACTTAACAAAAACACAGCAAAATTGATTAAAACAATACAATCGCTATTTATTGAAACTTTTCTTAAAATACACTCTATGTAAATATGGTTCGTGTTATGTATCACTCATACTGAAGGGGGACACTGTCTGACGTAAAATGCTGATCGTGGTTAGATCATCATTTTGAATCAACGTTTTGTTGTACAAAGAGGACTGATTTTTCTTAATCCTTCATGTAATACAATTGTAAAAATATACCAATCCCAGTTCTTATCATAATTGAGGGCGCAGCCTCCAACACATCTCTTACTGTGTCCCTTTAATTTGAGTTGGGCCACCAAATCTAGCAATAACCTGAATTTCAGATTATTGGGTCGTCAACTTATATTTTTTGCCTAACTGGGATCGAAATTTAACCTCTTGAAGCATAGAAAGGTCATGACCCCATTTGCATGGTAGAATTTTGTTCAACTTACCTGTCTCATAGAAATCATGAATTTTTCTGTGTTCAGTTCTTTGGCCTCTCTCAGCAGCGTCTCTTCATCGAGTTGCAGGATACTTAATCTGCTCTTGCACAGTTCTACCATTACGATGTCTGGTTGTACTGCTTGTATAGTCTGTGAAAGAGATTGGATTACACACAAATTTACTGGTTAACAATGTTTAAGGCACTTTCTTGAAATCCCTTATTAGGCATCAATGAAATACGCCTTGTCCTCCTTGGCTGAGCTAGCCATTAATTATAAGCATTAACTATATTGCTTCAAAAAGGTTCCCTTATCGAAGATTAGAAAAAGGACACCATTATCCTGTGAAATTAGCTTGCATTGGGGTCTATAAAACACACATAATCAACATTTTGGTTTACCAGGTCATAAGAACTTTATGAGTGGTGCGGGTCGATTGTTTTGAAAAGCCACAAGCTCTTTTTTTACACCGTTCACATCCAATGTCAGCTCCGTCCCCTGACAAATACCATACTCACTCTGGCAACATCTTCGTGGCTTTTTTCACTAAAATGTGCAGTACCGATGAGAAAGACCTTCCCTGCTCCAACCCCAGATTCCAACACAGTGACTGTTTCCGGTAAGGTAGGATTCGTCTGCCTACGATGGTACTTCAAACGCAACAGTTCCACATCGTCCATCGTGTCCTCATAGTCCGATTCGACGCCGCTGCTGAGGTCGTACTCAGCGCCGCTGTCGTTATTACTCAACGTGCGACCGTCATCGTCGTCTTCCGTATTAATGTGGTAACTGCCAAATTCGCTCTCGCTATCATCGCACATATCATTTCCACCGACGATAGGAGGGGGAGGAGGAGGGGGCATGGCAGCGTCTGGTTCATCTCTACTGACGTCACCTAATCTCCGGTACGTCCCGGCACCGAGTAAGGTCTCGTCGTCGTCTGTTCCCGAGTTGTTTGGCGAGTAGCTGCCGTGATCACATATGCTGTCACCTTGGCTCTCTTTGTCGCTGTTTATGTCGCAACTGGCTTCACGGGCGCCCCCATCGCCGTCGCTGAAATCCAGATTTTCGACATTGTAGTCCTTTTCATCGTTGTGTTGTGCCGGAGATGGAGACATTGATGTTTCCTGATCTACTGTTGCCCCATTGATCCGAGTACTGGTAGTATAATTATGGTCTGCAAACAAAAAATTAAATACATGAAAATAAATAACTCTAGATCAGTGGTGGGCAACCTACGGCATGCGGCCCGTCAGTGGTATTTTTGCGGCCCGCGAGATGTATCAAGAAAAATTAAAAAAAGATAAAAAATTATATCACAAAAACGAGCTAGCTGCTTATAGCATTTATCGGCACAAATGGGTTTTTTGCGTATGTCGATTTTCCCCATTAAATGTCATCTGTTATAGTAGGGGTAGCACACTTAGCACATTTGAAGGAAAACCAGTTACTCATTTTTACTGTGTATATTCTCTATGGGGTTTTACATAGAGCCACTGCAGGCAAGAAAATCTAAAAGGGTGCTGTTCAATGAAGTGTCACATGAAAGTCTTTGGTCAAAATTGTGTTGGTCAACATGCAATGGGAACTTGAATATTGTCCGAATTTTTCTGACAATGTTCAAAATTTGCATATCACTGGGGAGGCGGAGCTATGGACATTTAAATATTTCAAACCTTCAACTTTTATAAATGCTGTTCAAGAATACACTGTGAACACTAGAATTGAGAAAGCGCAAGTCAAGTACTTAATTTTTGGAATTTACCCTTTTAACAAATTTTGTTTCCTTTTCGAGATAATTCAAATATGCATATTTAATGAGCGAAATAAGCTCATTTGCATATTACCAAATATGGTTAAAAGACAATTTTGAAGCATTTTCTTTATTTTTTTTAACAATCTCAAGTGATTAAATGCACAGACAGGTCTTTTGAAAGTTATTTTGACTCAAGATTCAGAAAATGAGTCATAATTTACAGTAAATTGATTAATTTGTATCATTTCTATGAAGCCCATACATTAACTTGTACTTAGTCATTTTTCGGGCTTGCGGATAGGCGTTTTTGACGAAAATTAGCCATTTCTAAGGATTGCAATTTTCATTTCTTGTTTATATGATAGACTCTAAAAGAAAATTCAAAAAATAGGTCTCCAACTCATCTACTTTTTCTTTAATTTGATTTCAAAATGCCTTTTCATTTCAGATCAGGTTATAAAGCCTATTTTCTGACGATTTCCCATAGAAAATGACCAAGATTTGACAAACCCTATATTTACGATAATTTCACTTTGCATCGACCAATCTCGATCATTTAACCACCAATCTTTTTCTCTTTACAAGATCAATCCAGTTAACTTAAAATGAATAAGCTTCTAAACAATTAAAAAAATAGTGTGCTAGCCCTAGTTATAGTGGCATAACCAGAGGGGGCGATCACCCCACCATATATATTGACGTCGTGTCGGTTGAGATTGGCACTGTCAGTTCATTTGACAAGAGGAATCACGGAAATTATGATGGTCAAAATTACACAGATGAAATTTTTTTCGCGCGCTACGCGAAAATATGTGTCCCCAAAGTGCCATATTATTTAGTCACGGCTTGTTTAGAGCCAAAACATACCAAATATACCTCAATCGTTCCAAAAATAAATGTAAAGTCGACAATTTTCGCTAGCTACGCGCGCATTGCTTGACTAAGAACAATCTTATCGGTTGACTTTCATTATTGCGCCTCCCTCACCCAATATGAAGAACGCCACTGTTATCTGTACTGTATTGAGATTACGTTTTTGTGAAGATTGATTAAAGCACACACACCTATTGCATGCTTGAAGGTCTTCGGAATCAAAGGTTTTAAATCAACAGCAGGCCATTGCTACAAAATTTGGTTAGGTGCGGCCCAGTTAATTTTTCACTCCTTATATCTGGCCCATTAATTCAAAAAGGTTGCCCACCCCTGCTCTAGATGTTATGTAGGCCTATCTATTGATTTTGATTAATTAGTAACAAAAGAAATTTGCTAAAATAACTAGTAACAGATAAACAAGGGGACAAGAAAAATCAGGGAGAGGGGAAAGAGAACAAATTGGGGGGGGGGGGGGGCAAGAATATGTGCGAACATACCACTAATCAAATTGATTTGAACACAAATGATTGCGAAATTAATGAAAATAATATCAAGACGAAGGCTATAAAAAAGCTTGCACAATTTCCAAATTTGGCTGGCATGTTTGTTGACTGATTTTTCGGGCGGGTACACTTTCCATTCCTTGCGTGCACACCTATGGACAAACGGTATGTAATGTACACTTTCCACTCCCTGCATGCCCACTGAGGACGTTGAAATAAGATGTTGCTTTGTTGAAAAATGGTTACATTTGATTAAGAATGAATCAAATAATTTAGGATAAGATCTTAGGTTAGGAGTTACTATCCCTAATGGTGTGGGTCAAGGGGTATTATGTAGGTTATTGAGGGTCAAATACGAGTCATCTATTAAGCTAAGGTCCTGTTTTGGACTTGAAAACATTTTTTTATATATATTTTGTACGCGAATCCACCTGGATTCGCGCTGTATTGATTTTACGCGAATTGGATTCGCGGAGAAATTCTGACCCTGCTTTAACCTTTTGGAATGTCTCGAGTGCTTTTACGTTCTAATAAATAAATACATGTAGGCCCTATTAAAATTTCATAAAATCGTCAAGAAGTGTTACGTCTTCCAATAGGATTTTACGATATGGGCAATTCCACGCGTTGCGGAATGACATTCACACACAAAAATCCACTTTCTTTTGGGTGTAAAACCCAGAGATTTGTAGTTACTCCCAATTTTACAACTTTATTTGATTTAGCGATTGATACTCAAAAAATAAACCTAGGGAAAAAATTAGACTGCGCTTCCAAGTATCCTAATTTGCATGCAAATTTGCGTTGCGGAATGACGCAGACGATTGGTGTTTTTTTTACATTTTTTTTACACTTTTTAAAGTGTATCATTATTGAAGTTACTTTTTAGAAGGTTTGAAGTGTTAGCTAACTGACAAAAGCATTTTCATAAAACTCAATCATCAGCTAGGACTTCTAGTAGGTCATCAAAAAATAAAAGTAGGTGTTGCGGAATGAGGTTGCGGAATGACAGTGTGAATTTGTGTGCAAAACTCCATAGAGAAAAGAAAAAACATGTTTTATGCTTTAATATGCATAAAAAATAAAAGAAAGAGTAATCAGTGGCATTTCATATGTTACAAATTCGTGAATACAAGTAACCCAACTATTTTCACATTAAAATCATCATTTACAGGTAAAGTAGCCATGATTTTGTGATAAAGTTGCCGAATTCAACAGCTTGCACATCAAAGTTGCCTAATTCAGCAAATTATGAGTTTTCATCAATTTTGAAACTTTTTTAGAAGTTTAGAGTCCATATTTGAATGAATTATCATAAATAATGATGATCTTATACCAAGTACACAAAAATATCACAATTTGCTCAATAAATTACCTAAATATAGGGAATAAATAGCCTACCGTTGTCATTCGGCTCATTCCGCACCGTCATTCCGCAACATGTCATTCCGCAACGCTCGTTAGCGCTATTTATTAACAGAATTTTCCAAAAAAAATGTTATCATTGTGAAGCATGTCAATTGTGTGCAGAGAAAAAATAGTTAAATGAAAATAGGGTACATATTTTTCTTGCTATCCTAAAAAATTGTACTTTTGCGTTGCGGAATGACATGAGATTATGCATACTAATTACCTGGATTAACAAGACTAATCGGCCGTTGATCAAAATTAAATTTATATCAAAACTTTTCCTATCAGTACTACTAACTATTGTGCCTGACATTTATTTAAACATCATACCTATGTGTCTAAAAGATATGGAATAAATAAAAACAAGCCTTTTCACTGATTTTGTAAGCTGCAAATATGCAAATTTATGCTAATTAGTTTATACATCAAAAAACATAGTATCACTAAACAAACTAAAAATTCCTGAACTTTGGACTCTTGCCTACATTATAGGCATAAAATTAAACTCTGAATGTTTTTTTGGCTATTTGGTTGACATTTGCTTGGAATTGCCCATATGATCATTTAAACAGCTCCACCCTTTTTTCATCCCAAACGCTTGCCTTCTGACCGCCTCTGAGCCCGTGTGTCCATCCACGTGATAAATTTTCAGTAAAATCAAAAATCAAAATTTTGCGTTAATCCTGATCAAAGTAAAAAGAATATCTTTCACATTAATTATAAAATGCTACCCTCAGGCCTCACGCTAAACTGATTCCCAAAGGAGCCCATCACAAATTTGTTTTTTGTTTTTTGAGTCACGCTCGCATTCATCCGAATATTAAACGCAGTGTGATGTCGCACTTCCAACAACGCGACCTTGCCCTACCGTACGCGACTGCTGCGGTTACGCACCAGCCTTCACGTTGCACGGGACGCTGAGGACAATTATTTGTTTTGAGTGCAGTGACAAGTGTCATCAAGATGCATGCATTGCACTGCATTTCATTCATTGATGGGCACCTTAACATTGTCTACCATATGTCTAGGGGCTGCTGTGGTAATGCACTTGAGTTGACAATCTTGTTGTGGCATAGCATAGCACGTCTAGGAATTGTTCGAAATGATTGAACTGATTTAGGCAATGTCTTGCTAGATGTCCCATAACTCAAGTGCGCATGCTCAAACCAATTAAAATACGCTGTATACACGGTTTATTCCGTACGGGACGTGAGGCAAGATATAGCCCTGATTTATACAAAATAACAAGTAGGCCTAGTAAAAGCTTAAATTTGATATTTCATTTTTTTTAGTTCATCTTATCAATATCATCTTCATTTAATGATGTAGGCCTAGGCCCTAGGCCTACATACATTGTAATTTCTATCTTGACGTCGTCGTTCATCATCATGATCATGTCATTGACATGTTGAATGGTATTCCATTGAATCATTGTATTGTTATTGTATGTAGGCATATTATTATTATATTATCATATGACGTTATGTAAAAAACAACTACCATTCAGTCCCGCTGAGTTTTAGTTTAATGAATTAACTCACCCTCCATATTTTTCAGATTGCAAAAGAATCAAGTCGGCTGCACTGTTTATCTATCGCGTAAATTTAACCTGTAAACATAAATCCCAAATTAAAATGCGAACCGAATCTGGAATGGACACAGTCCACACACAGCCGGCATTCAAAGAAGAAATCAAATCTTCTGAAATTACCGCTTTAGTGCGTAAACCTTTAGATAAGTGCTTGTATAATATTTTTCGATATGGGCTGTTGGTTCCATATGGTAGAAATGTACAAATAAATCGCTGAACAGTGCAGATTTCGTCAGTCAAAATTAAGAACGATTGCAAATGATGAATCTCGTCGACTGCAATTTTTATGTTTCTAGAAGAAAAATTGGAATGAAATATAATCAAAACATGTATTGACAGCTGCAATAGATGCTTTTATTGATAGATTGTTATTTTTATATACGGTGATTTTACTTTTTTACTTTATTTAGTCATACAAATTTGTCAAAATCCAGACATTTATGTGTAATTTAATGCATAATACAAAGCAACACCGGTGTCCAATTTGATGACATCATGAAGATGATATTCTCATAATTAATTGATTGTGTATGCCGTGAGTTGTAAAAGTGGTATGTTGACCTTTACTACGAGGCTATACATGTGTCCCTTTAAATGCCCTTTGACCTGGATTATGTTTGTAAACAGGAACTATCAACAAATTCCAACAATCAACATTTATCAGGAAACCAGAGCAGTTATGATGAGATCAGCCAAGATTGATAGAGATGATGTTTGTTCTCGTGAAATAAACTTAATAAGGTATTGGTATAGATTTGTGGTTCAACTCAACCAGCAAAGTCAAAGACTAAAGAGGCAATGTCTGGCTAGACGTCCCGTAACTCGAGTGCGCATGCTCAAACCAATCAAGGATACGTTGTAGCTATACGGTTTATTCCGTACGGGACGTGAGGCAAGATATAGCCGTCAAAGACAGGTGTTAACTGTTATCGATTCATGCTCATTTTGTTGACTTCATTCATTCATTCATTCATTCATTTGTGATGAATGAAGACTCACTTTAGTAAGCTTAAATTTTCTGATCTCTTCTTCATTTCATCTGTCTTATAAATTAAGTTTAATCATCTATACTTTGATCTCTATATTTCTTCACAATTTTGGCCCTGTTTTGTTTTTATTAACCCTAAGCATGAAAGTAACAGCCCTAAGTAACAGTAACACTCCCGGTGGATTCTCCAACGAAATTTTTTTCAAGCAAAAAAAGCACACACAACAAGAAGTGCCACTCCCCGGGGTTGGAACCCACGACCTCTCGGTTTGAAGTTGAACGCTCTACCAACTGAGCCACGGGGGAAGCTATGCTGGGCGAGTATACTCGCCTAGCTATGTAGCCCGGGGCCATTATTTCACCCAAAAACCTCAGCGCCAGGCGGAACCGACAGGCTGGGAAATGGGATTTCATGGGATACGGGGCTGTAAGGGTTAATCAAGGTAAAATTAGAGAAAAAAGGTGAAAATTAAAAAGAAGAAAAAAAATTGTTCCTTATAACCCTAACACTCCCGGTGGATTCTCCAACGAATTTTTTTTCAAACAAAAAAAGCACACACAACAAGAGGTGCCACGCCCCGGGGTTTGAACCCACGACCTCTCGGTTTGAAGTCGAATGCTCTACCAACTGAGCCACGGGGGAAGCTATGTAGTCTGGGGCCATTATTTCACCCAAAAACCTCAGCGCCAGGCGGAACCGACAGGCTGGGAAATGGGATTTCATGGGATACGGGGCTGTAAGGGTTAATACAATATATGCAAAGCTGGTTTTTAGCTGGTTATCATATATTTTTAATTCTCATGCTCATGCTGCCTTTGTTCCTGTCACCACCAAAGCCTAGGAGGACCACAGTAGAAGTAGAAATAAAGGCTTCTATTCTAAGCCTCGTTTATAGAGCGGCTTTTGGGCTATTCTTAATTTGTGGTTATAAAATCATTTTCTCAAAATGATCACTTGTAATATGTGTTTTTTCATGCACAATCTGATTTCATACAAACTTTGTGCAATTTTTAATATTAAATTTCATGCGAATGCTGTTAATGAATGATGAGTGAATGCAGTTTCAAAAATTTAGTGAAAAACATGATTTTTGGTAAGGGAGTGTTCATAAATACTTTGGTGGGGGGGGTTGGAAAATATGAGGGGGGGGCCAACCAAAAAAAAGGTTCTTAAAAGGGGGGGTCAGGGAAAAAAGTGCTTGTATAGGGGGGGGGTCCAAAAAAAAAGGTTGGTATTGTTTACAGCCAAAATGTATCTCAATCGTGACAAAAATAGGTGTAAAGTCAAAAAATTTCGCGCGCTGCGCGCGCGTATCTTGACTCATAACAATCTTGTTCATTATTCCCCCCAATATCAATAACCTATATAGCTACACCACTGGAGCCTAAAACATTTGAAGATGAAGAGGATGCAGATAAAGAAGAAGAGGAGGACATACATGTACCACAGCGATCACGAGTGTCGGGCAGGATTATAAAGAAGAAGACCTACACTGATTTTGTTTGACTTTTCAATTGTGTTATATTATATATCTTTAATAAATAGTTTTATATAACCCACCTACCATAATAAAAGTGATTGTGACTATGTCTATAGGTTTATATAGAATGTTGTTATTGTTTCTGTTATATAACGTGAACAGACGGGGGGGGGGGGGGGGGGGGGGGGGGGGGGGGGGGGGGGGGGGGGGGGTCAACACAAAAAAAGGTTCTTGAAAGGGGGGGTCAAGAAAAAACCCACCCTATTTGGGGGGGGTCAAAAAAATAAATGTCCATGGCTCAATTGTTTCCAACCCCCCCCCACCAAAGTATTTATGAACACTCCCTAACTTGGTCTAGATGCACAGGTCTAGATGTTACAGGCATTCTAGGCTTCTAGCCATATCATTCATTGATTTTAATAACAATAGTCTTCTTTTTTTCTCTTCCAAAACTTTATGTTGTGAGATGGAATTTAATTATCTGTCTTCAATTTATTTTCTAGTTAATTTACTCACCATACTACTACTAGTAATGTGGATTCGCATAGCCCACTGGATGCTGATTTTGCAGCTTTGTGCGGAGTCCACATTAAGTGGAGATTTGGAAAGTTTTTTGGACGAGGTAGAAACACACCTTGATAAACTGAAAGACACTGCATTACAGTTCTATGAGCAGCGGTGTGGGATTGATTGTACACAGGCATTTGACAGGTAGGGATAAGAGGATCCACCGTTATATAAATCCGATTGTTAGGATGGCTAATGGCTAATGAAAGTCGACTTTCCAGGGTTAGGTGACTATTTCATTATTCATTATTCATTATTTCACTCAATTTCATCATTGCATCTGTATATAAGTCGTGGTGCTACTAAATACCTATATTGATTCATATATTTGACCTTAATTTTTAACACCTTAAGAACAATTAAAGAAGTATTTGTACAGGTAGATGTGTTGTTGAAAATGTCAAAATATCTGTCTGAAATATTGCAACATCAATTGCGTACATCTCAATTGAGTAGGTAATGCGAACAAAATCAGTATTAACCATACAATGACACCACTGCCAATAAAATCAACAGGAAGAGATGTCTGTTATTTTGAGCCAACTTAAAATTTAGATGTTTATCAAAGTTTGTCAGAAAATGTTATTTTTGCACAAAATAATGAAAGTAAAACTGAAAATGTGGGTCAGTCAGTCGGGTAATGGGGAAAAGGGATAGGCCAACAAAAAATTGATTGCGTTTGTATATTATTGAGTCAGTTTTAATGCTCTTTAATGACATAGAAACCAGCTCTGCAACAGCAAACATGGTTTTTTATCAGATTAAAAAGAATATTCCCACTGACATTCAATCTTAAATGTACAAACAATCATGTATCAATCAATCAGTCAATAAATCAATAAATCAATCAATAAATAAATAAATAAATAAATTATTCAACCAACCGATAGAGATGTGACAACCGACCAACTGACCGACCAACTAATTACCTTTAGTTACGATACCATGCAATCACACAAGATGTAATTTTCTCTCTGTCTTTACTTTGGAAATAATTAATATGTAGGGGAGAGTGGGGTTGGTTGGAACATTTTTCAGAAAAATGACTCTGTAACGCAATTAAAATTGATTCAGGATTTAATAACTATATCAGTTCAAGCATACATCTGTGTGTTACAAATACAGCATATAACATTCTAAGACTTGTTTATGTTTATTAAAATAATCCACTTTGAAAAAGTTATCTCAGCTGTTTCAACTAACCCCATGCATGGGGTTAGTTGGAACATGACATGGGGTTAGTTGGAACATGGTGTGTGGTTACTTAAAAACTACACTGTAACTACTTACAACTGTTGTTAAATGATTTTAAAAATCAATTTAAAAATCAATATGGCATGCCCTATAAATGATCAACAACAATCAACAACACTCAATTAAGGATACACAGTCTTTTAGTTAGTCTTCTTCGGAGTCTGCTTGAGACCTTTTGCAGTCACTGAAGTCTGTAGGTGTCTCAAGGGGGCTACGGTGAGATTAGCTGAAAAGACGATGTAGACTTCAAGGGTTATAAAGGTTGTTTACTATTGTTACAAATTGTATGCCTAACTATTTGTTTCCAAAACAATATTTCAGGTTCAGAACCTTAAGGATGTACCACATTTAAGTGTTCCAAAAAAAACCATGCCCAATGTTTCAACTAACCCCGAGAGCACATGGCAGATGTTTAAGCTTATTGTGCAAAACATGGCATACAACTGCACACCTATTTAGCCTTATTTTGTAGCTTAGTATAAGAGCCTAACATACCAAAATATAGCCACATGAATCTACAAACATCATAGAGATAATACAAAATGTCTTAATGTCAAAAAATTTAGTCAAAAGTTGAAAAATGAAACTTACCTTTCTAACTCCAAGAAGACTGAGACCCATGTGCTGTAGGCAATGTGGTATGTGGGGATTGCTTTTGCACACCACCTGATGGCAGTGTTTCTAGAAATTAATTGTTGGTTTTAGGAAAATCTCAATGTTTCAACTAACCCCGCGTTCCGACATACCCCACTCTCCCCATGGAATCATTTAACATTTCTTTGTTTTTTTATAGCAATTCCTATGGATGTTCTACAGACATCATAAGTAACAATGGATCCCTGTGCTCATCTGTCTATGGATCAGCATTCTATACATCAGAACCAGGTTGTATGTCATGCAGTAATAGGTAGGTCTAAGACAGCGTTCAAAATAGCGGTAAACCATTTACTGGCGGATAACAAGTTTTTCATCTAAATGCAGATAACTAAAAATTGTGACGGATAAGGCCCTTCGCAATTGATCTTGAGTTTCCTGTTGCCGCCCTTGTCCAAAATTGAGCATTATTTTATTCTTTTATTTTAATTTAAAGTTTTCACCTTGAAAATGACTTTCAATAAACTTTCATTTACAACTTTCTGATCAGCTAAGATGATGTATAAACATAGAACATGCAATATTATAATTGCATTATACTTGGGCATCAAAATAATCATAATTAGAAAATAATTAAGGCTGAGTCCTTGACACAATTGGTTGTAATGGGTTGAAAATGGTTGCCACCACTGGGTTAAATATAAATAAAATAAAAGATAAAATAATTAAAAGTCGACTCGTCCCTTTTTTAAACCAACGGGAAACTCAACATTGATTGTAAAGGGCCTATAAAACCAAATTCTCCAGCTTGGTTATCTTCTGGGTAACCAGTTTTTGGTTATTATCTTACGCTGGTCCAAGAGGAGGGTATATGTGTGGTGGTATGGGAAAACCCGTCGGAAGTCGCTAGTGTTAATATTGAGATCTGGGTCATACCAAAATATTCCTAACAAATGAGTTCCAAGTCAATTTTCCAACTTTGGTCTCAAGATAGAGATTATACCTTGAACTTTAGTCTCCAGGAGTTTTTTATGCAAAATTCCAGATGTGAAGTTTATTTTAGTACTTTTCTGAACATTGTTTGTTTATCATTTTTTTTGGTGTAAAATGCTAAGTTTACGTAAAATGACATTGTTACCATGGTAACCACTTGTGAATTCCGACAATGCATTGTAAAGATTTTGAAAGTGAAGAACTTACCGTTAATAATATCGCAAAAAACTAGGTTCATATCAAAAGTCCTTTTCATATGACAAGCTATTCTGTGTGATAAAACAATGTAGTTTTATTATTATTAGAGCATTTAAACGATTTTGTGTACACCTTTGAATTGTCAGTTTCAATTTTTAGTAATGCGTTTAAACTTGCCGACTTTAAAATACTATAACTGTAGTTATAGATGAAATTTCTGAAAAATGTAAACAGTCCTATTCTCAGTAGAGTGTGAAGCTCTCTGCCAAAGTAAAAAACCAAGTTGCTAGAAAATGACCATGTGAAGGGTTTTCCCATGCCACCACACATATAAGCAGTAATTTCAACTTGAAGTCTAATCAGCCAAAATGTTACTAGAAATTACCAGATAGAAATGATGACATTTTGTGTGTGTAAAAAAATCAAGAATAATATTGTTGGAAAAATCTAAATAGTTCCATATTTGGAAACAGGTGGAGTGTTTTACATAACAGTTGTAGGACGAGGAAAAAACCAAAACTGTTTTACGGGCCCGACCCACCTTTTTTCTCATTCTTTTTTAGACCCTTTTTTCTCAAATCATGTAAAATCAGTCATTTTTTTGCCGAAAATATGTTGAACATTTTTGTTCACAATTTTGTTTTAAAAATCCTGATTTTTGCAGATTTTTGTGACATTTTATAGGTTAAAAAAAGAAGAAAAAAAATCGACCGACCCATCCTACTTGACAGGTCCGTCCGCCCGTAAAACAGGGTGTGGTTTTTCGTCTCCTAGTGGAAGCTTTAGACAATGGGTCCATGAGTAGTTTCTTAGAGTTTGGATTTACATGTTTATTTTTTTTATGCACACCGACCTTCTAAACCTGATACTTAAAGGGACATTAGTGGTGTTGAAAATTTTATATGTTTAAAAATTTACTTCAGAATTCAAGATGAACATTAAAAATTGTCGTTATTGTTGTTTCTACTAACAAAAACACAGCAAAACTTGATTAAAACAATATCATCGCTATTTATTGTAAAACACCCTCTATGCAAAAATGGTTCGCGTTATGTATCACGCGTACTGCAGTTGGACACTGTCGGACGTAAAATGCTGGTCCCGGCTGTATATACAAGCCTATTTGAATCGACGTTTACTTGTACAAAGAGAGCTGATTTTTCTTAATCCTTATAGGTGTAAGTTCATACATGTAATACAATTATAAAAATATACTAATCTCAGTTTTTATCATAATTGAGGGTGCAGCCTCCAACACATCTCTTAGTGCCCCTTTAATTTTTTTCTTACAGGAGTGTCAACCAGTATTTCAGCACAGTACAAACCCCTAGCAGTGGATCTACTTGTACAGATAGACTAAATAGTGACATCTGCTGGACTAAAGGTATGAGAGCAATTTATGTAAATTAAATTGAAGGGGGACAATGCAGCTGTATTTTTCAACATATTCATTGGTTATCAGAAAAAAACTATTTTCTACTATTGCAGATGTGTAATTCATATCAAAGATAATAATTCTATTTAACTATAAAATATAAAATAATGTGTGAGTCCATTCATTGTAGATGTGTTCAATCAACGTTTGTATCCATTCACAGGTGCGGATACAGCCCCCCCCCCTCCCCCCCCCCCCCCCCCCCCCCCTCCTCCACCAAAAAAGGGGAAAAGTAAAAAAGAAGGAAAAAACGGGAAAGAGAGTGGAAGAAGAGGGGACAAAATTGTGGTTTTCAAATATTTGGGGCTTTTGAAAGCCAATTTTCAATAAATCGGGGTAGAGCTGATGCAGGGTGACACATACCTATATACCCCTTTCCAATGTCAGTGCCCCCCCCCCCCCCCCCCCCCCGGATTACTTGTGTTAAATAGAAAATCATACAGGAAAGTGTGGAACTTTTTTTTTGGGGGGGGGTGCATCACACCTATTTTTCAAATACATACAGTTGAATTGGTTAGAATGCTTGGCAAATCTCAATCTACTATGAAATGGTAAGACTTATTTTTGAGACATCAATCATATATATTTTTCGTTCATGTTTGTTTTGTTTTTAAACTATGCTATTGGAAGATTGCCTGGTTACTTTTGAACCTCAAATGTGTTTCAATCAATTATGGCATGTATTAACCCAACAAATTAAAAACAAATGAACATTCATTTTTTTTTTTTTTTTTTTTTGACACTAGTTTTCTTATCTCATTTCCATTGTTTAGAAATGGAAGATTCTTTCCGCACTGAAAGTATAGAGGGTATGAGATGGCGTCTGATTGCTACAGCTAATGGGTTTATACGGTAAGTCATCTTTAGCTTTTGGATTCAGCTATCAACATAATTATGAGTGCATTAATTTGCCAAGTTAGGGTCTCTTTTCGTTCTGAAGTGTTAGCTTAAAATTAATGATAACACTATAATAAGATATGTGCCATGGAAGTCGCATCATACAATTGGGAGGAAAAATTATCTCTCAAATTATGTGTACAGGGCAGTATTTTTTACCATGTTTTTTAACCGCAGTGGCGGTCATGACCTTTGTGACCCCTGCTTCCGTCGCCTATGGTGTTAAGCAAACATTTCATGAGACACCCAGTCAAATTCAAAGGCCAAAGACATTTTATTACGGTGCAATATCATTTTTTTTTTAACGTCTCTCAAAAACCAATTTCATAATGTTCTCACTCCCTTAAGAATTTTGGACCAGTGATTTGACATTTCGCCGGTAATAAATCATCTAAGGATGTGTCTATTTCCCACTATGTGGTACAATTAAAAGACTGCAAAGGACATGCCCCAAGGTCATAAACTAACCTTCATAACCCTGAAAATGGACCACATAGTCAGCGGTTGATAAAATCTTAGATGATTTATTACTGGCGAAATGTCAAAATCACAGGTCCAAAAGTGTTAAGGGATTGGGAACATAATGCCAACGTGGTAGACCCATCAGACTGATCATATAAGATTTGTATCAATATCCTCAAATTGTGACACTTTCCTGATCGTATCACATACCCCTTTTTGTGCATACAGCATACACCCAGGCATTCCACAAGAAGACTGTTACAGCTACGATCCCAGGCTGCGCTCTTGGTACGTCGCCGCCTCATCCGGTCCCAAGGACGTTGTGATCCTGGTAGATTCAAGTTCTTCGATGGACTTTGTCCCGAAGGACAGCAAGACAGGCCAATCTCGCATGGATTTGGCAAAGCAAGCTGTAAACCATGTACTAGGAACATTGACCTTTGCAGGTAGGTGGAGTTCGGATGAGTAACAATAAACCCTTACACCCTATAATAATAGGAGTAGTTCTGGAATAGTATGATGAAGAACAAAATATCAATATGACTAAAAACGTGGGTCCTGCCAGGACTAGAAATCAAACGTGGGTGAGGAATCAAGACCTGTCGGCCTCGTTGACCATAAAATTAAAGGTCAAGCTTTTAAAAAAAAAAGGTTGGTGCTGCTAATCTGCTAATGTACATCAAGGCTGAAAAGACCAAACGCAAAAAATTAAAACAGTCAATCTTCAATCTTTAATTTTACGATTTAATGTATTGACATAAGCTACAACTTTGGATTCATGCGCAGATTTATTACCTGGTATGGTAAGTTACCTTTTTAGCACTATTAGTCGTCCACTATTTGCAATGAGATACCAGCATATGGTAGTCATATTTAGTAGTTCTGGGGAATGTTAGGGTTAATGAGGAAAATGAAAAACACATCAAAATGGTTGATTTGTTGGTCTGCCCATCCATTATTGGCCGCTTGGTTGGTTGGCTGCTTGGTGGACGTCATTGGTCCATCTGTTATTTGTTTTGATTGCCTCTGATAGAGCCTATAGTGGGGTGGGAAAACAACAGACAGTCTGATCAACTTTTTTGAGATCTATAAAGCTTAAATCACAGAATGCAAAACATGATATCAATATTGGTTGTCTCCATAGATTATGTAGCAGTAATACGCTTCTCAACAGAAGCCAATGAGGTCCCAGTAAACAGCGTCTACACATTAATACAAGCCACTAGGGATAATATACAGGCACTGACTGTAAGTTATAAAAACTCTTATTGATTGTATTGTCTTTACTTTTAGATAATTTTACACAAGACTTGCTACCCTGTGATGAGCAAATGTCCCCTGCCAGTGTTCATTGATCAGTAAACATGCGTACGGTACCAATAAAGATAGAAAAATATGGAATGTTGAAACCTTCATTTGTATTGTTTAAAATATTGATCAATACAATCAGATGATATTTCATCTTTTTTAAATGGTACTTTCAAGTTTATTTATACCTCTCACTATGTGGCTACAGGTCTCAAATCATCTTTTTAACATCACATCATTATCTTGTACTGATTAGAATTTGGTCTTTCCCTAGAGAGGTCCATATAGGAGCTGGAGCACTTACCTTTCAAACTCTAGCGAGTGTCATCCCCATAGCAAAAAAAGGGACGTTGCTATGGGGGCTACAGGCCAACGGGTACTACGATGGTTGTAAACCATGAGGTAGCAGATGGTCACCGGGTGGACATCGGGTAGTCACCCGATGGACATCAGAGCTCTGTGATGATGACATTCGCTAGAGTTTTGAAAGATATAAAGCTCTCCAATATGGACCTATCTAGGGAAACACCAAATTCTAATCATGTTTGTCAACCTAGAGTACCAATAATTTCAAATCATCTTGTCCGACTGCCAGATTATTTTGTATTACAGTACTTCGGATCAATGCTCAATGACTAATTAGAACCCGGGTAATACTAGCTCTGCCTTGAATTAACTAATTGTCATATGCACTCTTTATCTCAGGAGTCAGGAGCAGAGTGCACCATCTCCATAGAAAGATGTGCTTATTTACTTTGTATATATGTTTTATGATTATTCAAATATTAAAGGCGAGGTAATTACAAATTTATGATGTACAAATCCAATTTGCTGCTCACATGCTAGACAGTTTCGTCTTCCCTTTCGGAAGACTTAATTCTTCGGTAGTGACTTGATCCACTTTTGTTTCCCGCAAGATTTGTTTGCATTCTCGGTCCCAGGAAGCTCAGGTGTTCAACCGCGACGAGGGTATTTATTCTCTAAATCATGTCTACAATCCACTCACTGTTAACATTATTCCATTAAACAATAATTTTGCATGGGAATTTTGAAATGAAAGTAAGGTGTTATCCGAAGGATAGCTTTGTTAGATAAATTTCAGGGCCTAGATTAAAATGTAAAAATATGAAAATGGCAGATGATAATTTACAATCTTAAATGATCATTGTTTCAGAAAACAACCATATAATTTCAGGGGAAAATAAGAAAAAGAAAGAAACAATAATTTAGACACAAGTTTTCAATTGACATTTGTATCTAAAGCAATTTTTTTACTTGTCGCTGATAGGCCGAAGTGAACAAGATAGAGCCAGACGGTCACACCAACTTTGAGCAAGCATTTCGCTTAGCCTTTGATATGTTTGACCGGTCAGCCGCAGTGGACAGGACATCAGGTTGCAACAAAGCCATCTTATTCTTGACTGATGGTTCACCTACCAGAGGGGAGGAGGACCCGAGAAAACTGAGCAGAATTGTGGAATCATTAAATACAGGGTTGAGTATAGATTATTTTGCGGTTTGAAATTGAAAATAAGTAGTAAATTGTAAAACCTATAAAGCCAATATTTTTGCATGCGGAATATTTCCTTTTAACAACCTTTACACAAAATAATGAAATTAACACAAGTGCTAAATTCTTGGAACAGGTTTTACATCATTGTAGGAAAATAAATTCAGCATCAAAATGTCAGCTTTATACAGTATAGCGATAGTTCTAGTCTGGACAAAGATAGGGCTGTCAAGTACTATTACTACGATACGGTTAAGTAAAATTATGCTAAACATTGAAGATAATAATATCAGGGATTGTCTGCATCGTAAACACTTTTGTTTTAATTTCTAATTTGATAGTTTTAGATTATGATGCCTGTGAGAAAAGAAAAGAGTTAAAACACCATGTTAAGATAATCACAATATGTGACGCGATCAAGAGGAATGAGTTGGATGTCGACCCTGGTCGAAAATGAGTTTTTAATACAGTCTTAAAGAAGACACCTAGAGCTTTCAGAAACTGAAAACCCCATGTCGATACGACGTTGTGTTCCAAAGTTATGTCAAATTGTATACATGAATTTCCATCAAAACTTATGTAAGCCGCCATTTTGAATTGGCCAAATCTCAATTTGGGATTCCCCGACATCCGACTCATTCCTCTTGATCGCGTCACATATTATGAATACCATTTTCACACATAAATTGATATTCCTTTATTTTTTTCATTTTCATCATAATACAGGCCAGATGGTACACAGATAGCCAGTATATTTTCATACTCAATTGGTGAAGTTTCGCAGGACGAAACAAGGAAAGATATTCTACAGCAAATTACATGCATGTGAGTATTTATTAGTATATATCAAGTGAATCCATCGCATGTATGAATTCCAGCTGATCCCAGTTGAAATGTCATATCATTTCCAAAACCAACTGTTGTAATATCTGCCTTGACTTGGATCTCAGCTGTGAGTAACTGGGCCCAGTTTAGGAAAAAACAGTTAAAAGTATTTCATGTATATCAAACCAACTGGTTTTAACTGGTTCACACTATGTTCAACTGGATTTTTAACTCATTCCTTTTACCTTTATCAACACTGATGACGTTATGATCCTGGGTTGATAGGACTACTTTCTGGTTGCTTCTCGAAATGTCCACTAAGGTATTTGAAAACCTGAACTAGATATGATAACCTTTTAAGGTAATTAAAATTACTTCAGCACTGACTACTTAGTACTACAAAATACTACGCTAAAGGTGTTGTACCTCTTTGGTGGGCTCATATGCTAATGAAAATATTATTTCCAAAACAACACTGCCGGTGTTAGCTATGTTTAGTTTCAAAGTTGGTCTCATCAAGAAAAGTCAAATTTTTAGATCTCCTCATCTCTTAGATTTGGGGTTTAGGCAAAAAAAGAAATAAATGTTGTGTTGCCCTCAGCAACCAACCCTAAAATCTCAAAAATCAGAGTCACAATTTTTTCTTTCTTTTTAAAATTTAAATGTATCCACATTATCAAAAGATTAATATTTTCTGCTTGAACCACAGTCTCTGTCAGTAATATTTGTCAGCAAAGAAGAAGAAAAAGAAAAGGAAAATCGACCGACCGACCCGAATTCAAGATTTTTGGCACTTGAGGGCAACACAACACAAGATTTGGCCTTGTGGCACAAAAACAGGAAGGTTTCAGTTTATTTCATCAAATAAGAATATAAAGTTACAAATTTAATACAGTAATATTTCCGGTTAATAAAATAATATTCATGAATAATTATCTAAAAATTATATATCATTAACTTCCAGGAACAATGGCTTGATGGCCGAAGTTGAGACTGATGATGGCACTGTAAGTTTACAGGACCAATTAAGCCAGTATCATGATTATTATAGTACACTGCATACAGGACCAAGTTATGCTACCTGGACTGAGCCTTACTTAGATTCTTTTGGTGCTGGTAAGTAGTCCAAACTCATATCATTTTTAGTTTTGTGTACATACAGGGCGTCCCAAAAGTTTCGAAACCTATTGAAAACTTTTTATTCCCGGATAAAAGATTCGCAGTTTAAAAATAAAAACATATTTAGATAGGGAGGACCTTTTAGAATAATTTTGGTACCAAACTTACAATAACAGCTATCTGTGTTTGCCAAAATACAGACGAAAGTTTCCCGAACTGTACTTTCATATAAAAGCGTAGCATAATAAGCTGAATAAAGTCAAGGATGCGACAAATAGAAAGAGGTAGGGAAGAGAAAAAAAGATGCTCTACAATGATTCTTTTTAATTTCAGATTGATATAATCCTTATTATGAACATTATTAATGTTGTGTAAGTGAAAACCTTGTTTGACAAAAATCCACCCGAATGGAACGTGAGGAAGATGCGGCATGTGATGCCCAAAGCAAATTCAACAATTTGATGGTATTGTGAGTTATGTAGCCAAACCTTTCAGTGTTTTATTTATATCGAGGGGCTCAAAAAGGGGTCATCTTTTCTATTTCCAAATATATTTTAAGTTTGGTACTGCGACTTATTTTAAGAGAGGAACAAATCTTTAAAATGGCTTCAAAACTTTTGGGACACCCTGTCCTTGTTTTGTTTTTGTAGAAAGAAATCTTTTTACCAAATTAAAGAACGAATCTGGTTTCCAGGCATGCAGCAATTGGTAACCATCAGGGATAGCACTGGATCAAAAATGTGAGTGGTCCCAAGACATTTTTCAGGACCCCGTAGGACTTCCAAACTCAAATTTAAGGGGTTCCCCCAAGAAATTGAGGGGTCCTGAAGTTTGGGAATTTGAACATTTTACTTTTTTACGGACAATTTTAATGAATTTATACATGTGAGCAAAGGATGGATATGTAATTTACAGAATTTCTTAAGGTTTCCATTTCCATACATCATCAAATTTAAGGGGTCCCTTCAATTTTGATCGGGACCCGCAAGTTTTTCCAATTTGAAACCTGACGCGTCACTATAAGAAAGTGAGAGGTCTAGGACACGCAGACGCGTCATAATGCGACCCCTGGTAACCATACCGAATCTGGTTACCAAAAATCTTAGTTATTTGGTAAATTTGATTAGGTAAAAAACAAAACAAGTTTCTTGTAGGTGGGTTGAAAACCTAAATGTGAAATTCAGGTTTTTTATGTTGAATTTATGATTTTATCATATTAAACTCTGCTTCGCACCGGTCATCTATATTGATGGTGAAAACATCTGTAAAATGTGTTAACAATAATTATCATGTATCAGTACATAGACCCCAAAGATCATTTTGATAACGCCTTTAAAAAAATGCAACATGTTGCTTTTGGTATAAAACAAAATTCAGTGATATTAAATAGAAATTAAGAGGTTTTTGTAAGATTTTCTAATGAAGAAACATACAGCAGCTTTAAAAATTGCCCAAAAAACAACAAACAAATTTGTGATGAACATTATTTGTCTTCTCTTTTTTTGAGGGAAGCAATTTGATAAATCAAGAGTTACCACATAAATGCATTTGTATTTGTTTTCAGTTTAATTCTCATCACCATCTCATTTTTCTGTGTTTCAGACCAAGTTATCACTGCAGCGAAAGCAATTTTTGATAATAGCAGCAATTTTGTTGGCGTGGTTGCCATGGACATATCGTATGACTATATAAACAAGGTATTTACAGAATACATACAGCTCTGTTGAATCTTTATCACAGTTCTGTTTGTTTACAGATTTTTAATGGAAGTTCATTTGTTGTCATAAATAGTGAGAATATCTGAGCTTGTAAATCATAATTTTGTGAGACAATCGCAGAAGATGGCAATATTGATTGTTTTGGTAGAAGTCTAAATCTGCTAATTATGTACATATGGCAAATTTGATATAACAAAATTAAGATAACAGGATTATCCCAAGCGCCAACCCACAGGGTATATACCAATAAATAATCTGAAGGAAAACATGGCCCAAATGAACTTCGAAACTAAAGTGATGTCATCTGGGGCTAGAGATCAAATCTGGGCTTCCAGGTTCTTTTGCATGACCATATTTATATGCAGCAATGGAAATACCCACATGACTTTCCACCCGGGGTAGACAGTCCCGGGGTAGACCAACCCTAAGTCGACCAACCCTAAGTCGACCAACCCTGGGTGGACTAGGGTTAGGGTTAGGGTTAGGGTTAGAAACAGTCCCTGGGTGGACAGTCCCGGGGCTGGACAGTCCCGTGGTTGTTTTAGAATGATCCTGAGTGTTTTAACATATAATTTAGAATGAATATAGTTTCCAAGGTGTTTTCAAACAGTATTATGCGGTTTATTCCGTGAGGGCGCTATTGTAGTCCACCCAGGGTTGTTCGACTTAGGGTTGATCAACCCCGGGACTGTCTACCCCGGGTGGAAAGTCATGTGGGTATTTCCATTGCTGCATATTTATATACGTTTCCATTGCTGTCAGATGATATTGGGTTTTGAAGGGTTTAAGTAAATCATGATACCTTGCATTCATTAATCATATCCTTCATTTTCATCAGCTGGAAGACAATTATGACAAGTTATTAGCGGTACTTCGTCAACGTCAGAAGTTCTGTTCACAGTTCAGAGCTGATAAGGATTGTGACCTTGAGGTGCTTAGACAAAAGATGTATACCAAGGAAGGCATATCATATGCAATTAATCCAGAACAAGTGTGCAATAAGAGCTCTGTAAGTAAAAATCAACAACATTTAGGGAGATACAACTATATTACTTTATATAGGACAAAATGAATCTCTTTTATTTCGTATTTTATATATTTGTATTTCTTCTCTTTGTATAACGCTGGAGCTGTTATGGGGCGCTCTATTAGTATTTTGTATTATTATTTTTTACTTTTGATGTTTTTACTACTATTTAACTTAAAGGTAGATGACCCGATCACATTTTCGTAACACAGAATTATTTCAAACATACGGAGATTTTCATATCATATGAAAGCTCATATTTTTCTCATCATCATACTGAAATTTGACGGCCTAAATCGGTATAATTACGGAGAAATCAATGAAATAACGTCGAATTACTGTGAATGGTGGTAACCACCGATATAGTTTGTGTACTACTCAATTGGTACAGTTCACAGCATCTTGTGCGTCTAAAATAAGAACCATTAGAGCTATGCAACTCAAACTTTGGAACACGACTTTTTTAAGGATGACCTTTCATGTAGAATATAAAACTTCAAGTTGAAAATCGGAACATCTACCTTTAAACAAAGAGCATTCATAATATTTGAAGCATGGTTAATTTTGTGCTAACATTTGCTACTTTCCCTGAAGAAATAGTCAGGGATGCTCCAAAAGCCTTTGGAATTAGTTTCCTCTGAGCATACCTGACAATCATAGTGCACTAACAGGGAGTTTTGCAGGCATAATGTCCTTAAATCATAACATCATGAAATTATGTCGTATCTGGGTTGTAGTCAAATGCTATTGTTTCATAATACCACTAGTCAAGTGCAGATTATGAATGACAAAGAAAATAACCATGTAAAGAATGATCAACCCTCATATGCCCTATCATATGTAAATCGAGGTATAGGCAAATGTTATGCCATGGACACGGACACAAATTTGCTTAATAATGCAATGCTGACAAGTGGTTTTGTCTACACTAATTATTTGAGCAGACCGATTGATGCATTGGTAATTCAATCATTCAATCAATAAAAGAGAAAATAAAAATGGAGAAAATAAAGCAAAAAGAACTCTCTATTCAAGGAAGATGAAGAACGGCTGCTTGTTTTAACACCTTAAATGCATGGCAAAAATGCAATTAAGCAAAGCTTAAAAAGGAAGCTTGTAATGATTTATGTCAATGTGTTTACTTTTTGTTAATGCTACCTTAATATCTTTATTTAAAGATGTGTGTGTTACCTAGCAACCAAGTGTGCCCTGATGCTCCTTTTAAGTACGATCAATGTCAACAACATAAAACTGCCTCTCAAAACTACAAGGTAATAAAGACTCACTAGTATACTCCTATAATCAGTTGTTGAACAAAAATGCTCGGTGCACCCTAACTGCATGCAAGGCTCAAGATAAGCGGGCGCTGGGCGATTTTTACCCCTCGGTCCTTCTGCCACAGCGCCCGGTAATGCTGAAAAATAAATAACCGAGCGCTGCTATTTTGTCCAAACCAGCGCCCGTTGACTATCGGGAAGCTTGCGCAATACATCATATTTCGAGCTTACAATGCTGCAACGCTGGAATTTAATAAAAAATTAGCTCCCGGTTGACTGAAAGTAGCTCCCAGTTCTCAGTAATTCCCATGATCCAGGCGCTACTTCTGAAAAATGTAGCTCTCCGTAAAAAAACTGTTATCTTGAGCCTTGCATATATGGCTGCCTCATTACAAGTCATACTGTGTGAACTGAAGCGCTGGACCCAAACTCACCTTCCCTTCCTATGGTAACAATTCTGAGAAGTGTGATTGGTTGATAAGTATAAAGGTCATCTTCTGCAAATCAACGACATTGTTGTCAGCTGCATGTGCAGTAGTGTGTATGCATGTTTTACTCAATAATTGATCTGATTATCGTGTTGATTATGAGATTTTGTCTCCTGTCAGTAGCATTTGAAGATATTTGCTCAATAGGTAATATTTGACCATAGTTCAAAAAGTTGGATTGAAATGTTGTCGTTTAAAAGCTAGCTTTATACGGTTACCTTAAGGGGGCTGTGCACCTTCAGGTACAGCCTCCCTAAAACTGCCGTAACTTAAAAGTATACATTTTTTTGCAGAAAAGGGTTCAATGAATCTAAACATGATCATGAAATTTACCATTTTGGGAGAAAATGATAAAAAACACGTTTTTTTACCCATTTTAGGTTCTGCAAAGATACTCGAAAATATATTTTGTTAAATTTTATCTAACTAGTTTTATTATATTCCTCATGCAATTCCCTAGGAATATGTTTTTGTTTGTTTTTAATTATCGACCAAAAAGTGCCAAAAAATATGATTGTTTTACCAAAAAAATGTGATTTTCACGATTTTGGAGGTTAAAAATCATGTTTTTTAGCACTTTTTGGTCTATAATTCAAAAAATAATATAGTAATTTTTTTTTAAAAAAACGATTCCTAGGGAATTGCATGAGGAATATCATAAAACTAGTATGACACAATTTGGCAAAATATATTTTGAGTTATCTTTGCAGAACCTAAAATGGGTCAAAAAACATGTTGGATCATAGTTGGATTCATTGAACCCTTTCCTGCAAAAAAATGTATACTTTTATTAAGATTAAATGAATAATGAAGAAGTTACGGCAGTTTTACGGAGGGTATGCGAAGGATGGTGAAATCTACCTTGTCGAGTGCAGCGTTATATCCATGGTATATTTAAATTGTCAGCAAAATAGTTTTGCACTGGCACTCTGTGAGCAGTTTCATAATGTCATAGAAACAAAAGGGCCCCTCATACTACCACCATTATGTTCCCATCCCTTAAAACTTTTGAACCGGTGATTTGACATTTCGCCGGTAATAAATCATCCAAGAATGTGTCTATTTCCCACTATGTGGTCCAATTAAAAGACTGCAAAGGACATAATTATGCCCCAAGGGCATACACTAACCTTCATAACTCTGAAAATGGACCCCATAGTCAGCGGTTGACAACATCTTAGATGATTTATTACCGGCAAAATGTCAAAATCACCGGTCCAAAAGTGTTAAGGGATGGGAACATAATGACTACCAGTATTGCATCACATTGGTCTAGTAAATACCCTGCTGTTGTACTTTACCAAATGGGACTATATGTCATTTTAGTATACACTTGTTACAGAAACACTGCTGAACAACTTTTTTGATGATTCTTTCTGTGGCTTTTAAAGAGGCATTGAGAGATGCATCGATATGCTAAATGAGCAAATAACGTAAAGATAATCATTAACATAGCCCAAATCCAAAATATCATACAATTCCAACATCGCCTTCATGCCAAACTAAGCAAATAACGGCACTTCCGGGTTGAGATTTGCCGCGAAAGTCCGTGAGTAAAACTTAGCATAACTTCCGAATTCAGCACCTTAGTTTCGATATGATCATATCGAAACTAAGAAAATCATGAAATTTTATATGATAAACGGTGAATGTTGGTAAACTGTTTCAGATGGTAGTTAGTATATGCCTAAGTATTACTTTGATGCAAAAAACCTGATTTTCAGGATAATTGAGGGCGCACTCCCATACGTATCTCTCAATGCCCCTTTAAAATTAATTTGTTTATCCATTTTGTTTCTAGGAGGAGTCTTGCTGTGGAGACTTTGAATCCTGTTCATCTGCAATTTCATTAAACTTCTTGCCAGCAACTTCATCTACTAACATCAAACTATGCATACCTGTAGTTGGACTTATTTATTATTGTATGTCGCTACTCTCTAGGTGACGGCATATATCTCTGTGAGATATCATTTGTATATAAACGTCATTTAGCGCAATAGAATTTGTTAACAGGTCATGTAAGTGGGGGCTGGAGCAGGGGTCGCATTCTGACGCGTCTGCGCGTCCTAGACCTCTCACTTTCTAATAGTGACGCATCAGGTTTCAAATTGGAAAGACTTGTGGGTCCCGATCAAAATTGAAGGGACCCCTGTAAATTTGACGATGTGTGGAAATGGAAACCTTAAGAAATTCTGTAAATTACATATCCATCCTTTGCTCACAATATAAATTTTTATTAAAACTGCCTGTAAAAAAGTATTTTTTTTAAATACCCAAACTTCAGTACCCCTCAATTTCTTGGGGGACCCCTTAAATTTGTTTTTTGAAGTCCTACGGGGTCCTGAAAAATGTCATGGGACCTCTCACATTTTGGATCCAGTGCTATCTCTGGGCTGGAGAAAGGAGATTGCAGTCATACAAGTGTTGAACTATGGGTAGAGAGGGTTTGGATTTAATATTAGGAGATCAGACAGTTTAAGGTCCAATGAGTGGGTCAAATCATAAAGAGAATCAAATTAAAATTAAAATCTGACAAATCGATTTTCCAGCTCCTTCACTGCACCAAAGTATTTTGAACATACCGTAATTTCCACATCAAAATAATTCCAGTAAGAAGCATATTTGTTTGTCAAACTCAAATGGCTTATAAGATGTCTGATGTTGTAAAAAATGTCCTCATCTTTATTAGGGTGCCTGTGTGAATGATGTGGTACATTGACAATACTTTCAACATTAACAAGTAGTATAGTTCTGAAAGGGGCTTTATTTGATATTGATAGTCATTTTATTGTTTTGTCTTGTATGAACATCCATTTCGAAAGTACCAATTGAATCACATGTACCCAGTGGATTGTTAAAAGGAATAAATCGTCAGCCTGCTTCGATAATTGCCTAACTCATTTTTTCTAGTTCTTAGAAATTAACAAAAGTATGAAACCTGTTACCTGTGTACCTGTTACTCATTTTGCATTATTGATGGATGGATATTCATTATGTGGAATGTGACTTGTATAATACAAGTCACATTCCATCCATGCACTCCAATTGAGGCATCAACAATTATGCCTCAATTGGCGTGCATGGATGCACTAATCCAAGTCATAGAAACAGATGAACACAGCCATACAATAATTAGATTAATTCCATGGATTTGTCAATGCAAATTCAATAATGCAAAATGAATAATATGTTGGAGTGGTCTGGTGGCCCTTTTGCAACAGAGCTCTTCATTTATCAACACTTTTGATTGGTCAATGACTTAGGTATTATAACAGCATGTGCATAATGTAATGAAGTCATGATTTATGCAAAAAACTCAATTTTGCTGAAAAGTGAGTTAGGCAATTATCGAAGCAGGCTGACGAAATGGCACCATAGAGCATGTAAAATGCAATGGATAATCAATATCAATTGATATTGTTTCATATTTGTATTATGTAGACATGATTCAAGAAGAATTGTACGTGCATTCACCGTAAAACAGGGGCTTTCAAATGGTATCGTCACATAAAAGCAGGTTTATGACGGACTATAAATCGAATTAAGCCCCTCTCAAGAGATGGCAGGAGGGCATATAGAAGCCTTATAAATGTAAATTAATCCCCCTGGTGGCAATTGTGGATAACATTTGGAGGCATCCATGGAAAAGCGATCTCAGAAACCACGCTTATTGCAAATAAAATGGCGACAGGGAAAAATGACCCTGTTTTATGGGCAAATGCAAATCAACCTCTCAGGTAGGGTCGGTCGGTCTGTCTTTTTTCCAAAACATTTTGGAAATTTGAGAGGGAGGGATGCCTGCCGAGTCAGAAACTTGAGATGGGGTATGAAGTGTCGTGTCCGAATTTGTATTTGTCTTATTGTAACAATGTATATGCAATATAAGATAGTTTTGCTAATGTGACAACAAGACCATTGGCTTAAGCTACCATTAGCACATACTAGGTTTCTCAAAAAATGATGATGCTGATATCCTTAGCGCAAGCCGACCCCACAGGAGTAAGTCGTTATTGTAGATAGATACAATTGTCTTTCAGCAATATTATGTGTAATATAGTGTAACCTACCTCAAATGTTGTTTAATAACTGTGTGAATCTGATTATAATTATTTTTCTGAATTTATAATGAAAATAGGTATTGATAATTTAAAAATTATGCATTCCCGTACATATTTTTACATTTATAATTAATAAAATGAAACACTAATTATAAAGGACCATTTCAGAAATTGTACGTTTGTATCTTACGTGGTCGACCAATATATGGAAAGTTTACAGTAACACATAACTAAACACCTTATATCAATATAAGCTTTATTTCAATGGACAGTGGGGCCCCAGCATCAACATCTTCGGGGTAAAACGGGGCCAAAAATAATCTGGAGGGCAGGGAAAAAAAATTGAGGGTAAGATATGCTCGAATCGTGCAAATCATTTTGGTTTTAATGTTAAAATTGCCTGAAATTAATGTCGTCTGAAATTATAAATTTCAAACCAATATTTAGCTTATTTTTAGGTAATTGTGACATTAAAAGTCAACACTTTCGATTATTTGGGGGACCAAATGGGATGAGGCTTTAGCTGACTTGGGGATGTGGTCAATGATCGTGACCGAGGGGACATTTTGAGTACTGCATAATTTCTCCATATAGCTATGTATTTGTATATTGCGAATGTCCCCTTTTTGTCACTCCTTTTAAATCATGCATAACTTTTTTATATTTTTCCTCCTTTTTATTTATATTTTTACCCTTGATTTTCACAAACAGGTTATATTTGAATCACCCTAACCCGGAATTTGGTGAACATTGCCATTTATTCCCATGATTCTTGTTTATGAAAATATATGGTAGATGAAATGTGTAAATATATGGTGTTCAATGAACAGGAGAATCGTTCATGGATTGTAACAGACCGTTGGCCTTGATGTATCAAGTGAACCATAAAATGTATCTTGCTTGTGTAAAGCATATCTAATTTACTTCATCTGTACTTCATCTTCCATACACTGTTAGGACATGACTGATTATACTTTAGTGTGTTAGCATGTAGTGAGAAATCAACATCCCCCCCCCCCCCCCCCCCCCCCCCCCCCCCCCACCATACACGTTATCTCATGAAGTTAGGTTTGTGGGAGTGAAACTGTGGTGGGGGTGAAACTGTGGTTATATTGAATTATGTTGTATAACACCTTTACGATGACTAGAAATATAATGAACCAACGCGGAACATTTACAGTAGTTGTACCTTTGTATCTTACATGGGCAACCAATATATGGAAAATTTACGTTATATGCCAACTTTCATAAAAACCTTATTCCTGATCCCATGGTTATTCATTTCATTTGCCACCTTTTAGTATAAGAAGATTCAAAGCTTATTCCAAGGACATTCTCACATTTGATGCGATGATTTGGGTTATTTTTAGCAAACCATTTTACCGTGTGTAAATCCCATTGCAATGGTAAAAACCAAAGAAGATTTCTTAATGCACCCCAGGATGCTTCACTTTCATCACATGACCACTGATTTCTGTCACCAGTGTCTACTGGTTCCCATCGACATTATACAGTGCAAGGAAATGTTTATAAAGATGTTAAACGAGGGTCTTTAAGAAAATCCTGTTGCAAGTAATATAATTGATGTGTCTTTAATACAGTCCTCTCTTGATTTTCTTAAAGACCCTATATTTTCATAAATACAAGTTTTAGTTGGGATTCAACTTCTTTCATATTGTGACCAAGTTTACCCTATCTGCACCATGTATTACTATGGTAGAGGTCAGACGACCTCCAGCTGTTAATTACTTTGACACATGTTGGGCACTGTTTGTTTTGGTGATAAGCCCTACTGGTACTGTAGGGGCGCTAAGCATGATGGGGTACATCAAGAAATCTTCTTTGGGTAAAAAGGGGTCAGCTTACAAAACTTGTCGTATTTTATTTGTTATTCCATCGATTTATTTCATTTTTTCTGAAGTTGGAAGTATTATATATAATAATGTTACGGTTCAACGCACACTTCAAGGTGAAGTGACTGTACAACCTATGCATTGCTTTGTCACCCTGTATAATGTGCACATAAAGTCTTATAGTACAAGATTTTAAATATATTATATTTGATTTGCTTTTTATGTGATAGAATGAATAAAAAGCCTGTATTATTCGACTTTTATAGTGTGATATTATTCAATTGTCCCCCCCCCCCCCATAGAGTACGAACTAAATTACAAGGTATATAAAGGCGTGGGAAAATGGAGCTGAATTAAATGTACAAAAAGGTTACCTAAAGTATAAGGGATCTTGATTACCCCTCTACAGGGTGAGTCAAAAAAAAAAATTACTCAACTTCAGCGATTTTTTTAGAAAAAAGTATTCGTTTGTTTTCAAAACAATTTACTACGGTAAAAAGACATATTAATTAGCTTTAATATGAATTTTATCTGGTTTAGATTAGTTGAGGGAAACTTATTTTACGCTGTTTTGAATAAAAGTGACCAATTTAACGTCCGAACACGCTTCCAGATATAGATCTTGACCATTATATTTCATAAGATACGACCAATACAAAATTACAATACCGACAGCGAAAGGATCAATTCCTTTGTTATGAAATGATTAAATTGTGTCATAAATAGGCCTTAAAGCTGTCTATTGTTTTAATCTATTAGGAGACAATTTTGAACAAGTCCATTGTCTACTTGATTCTTTTAATAAACAAGATGTGTAATGTTTACATCATAATCCTAGTAAACATTATTAAGCTCGTTAAGCTTGAAATTCAAAACCGTGTTTTTGGTGAAAAAACAGCTCCTATACAGAAATAGTCATATTTACTTAATTAACGGTATCATCAAATAGCGTGATTTTTTTCCAGATGGTAGCAAAGAAATGGCGCAATCATTTAAAGTTTTGTTTGCCTTGATTTTGTGGTCAGAAATATTTTTTTAGATTTTTTCAATTAGGGTAAACTTTTTGTTGACTCACCCTGTATACCAACCTTGAATGTTTTAAAACATACTTGCGTATATGGTGCTCAGAAGGATACTCTGAGCTGAATGGCTATCTATCAAAACATTTGAGATGAACCTAAAGATGATGCCAACTTAAAGGTAGATGACCCGATCACATTTTCATAACACAGATTTTTCTCAAACATATGGAGATTTTCATATCATATGAAAGATCATATTTTTCTGATTAACATACTGAAATTTGACGTTCCAAATCAGTATGATTACGAAGAAATCGATGAAAATTTTCTCAAACATATGGAGATTTTCATATCATATGAAAGATCATATTTTTCTGATTAACATACTGAAATTTGACGTTCCAAATCAGTATGATTACGAAGAAATCGATGAAATAACATAATTACCGCGAAAAGTGGTAACCACCAATATAGTTAGTGTACAACTCAATGGGCACATTTCACGGCATCTTGTGCGTCTAAAATAAGAACCATTAGAGTTATGCAACTCAAACTTTGGAATACGACTTTTTTGAGGATGACCTTTCATGTCGAATAGAAAACTTCAAGTTGAAAATCGGAACATCTACCTTTAACTGATGCCATCAAAACATAGCCGGTGATAATGCGGCGATGGGCGGTCGCTTTATACAGTATTCGATCAAAATCCGTTTTTCGCAAGATCTCAGATACCGAAGCGGCCAACAAAGATCTAAGAAAAGGCAACGCACGCGGGATGTAAGCTAGTTTAATCTCCCTTTCGCTAAAAATATATCCACCAACGGTGGAACGGATTCTTTAAACTACTAGACCGTTACTTACCAAAAAGTTCTCCATTGGCCAAGATATTCAACAGAAACACTGTGAAACTGAGTTACTCATGCATCGAAAACATAAAGACCATCAGAAGATATTGAAAAACCACGTTACGGACACAAATGATCGCTCCTGCAGTTGCCCGAGAAGTACAAAGGATAACTGCCCCCTGAACGGCAACTGCCTGGTGAGGAACATTGTATAAGCGACTGTTCACCCCGCATCATCACCGTCTATAATGTAATACATCGGACTTTCTAGCACCACCTTCAAAGGAAGTCTAGGCAACCACACTCAATCGTACAAAATTGAATCCAATCCCACGCTTCCGAACTGTCAAAATTAATTTGAAATCTTAAACGCAAAAAAGAATCATTCGACATAAAATGCTCCATCATCCAACACGCGACTCCATAATATAACCCGGCCTCAAAGCGCTGCAACCTATGCATCGCGGGGAAGTTCTGCATCATGACTGCGCTCAGGATATGCACTTTAGATACCCCTACATTCTACGTGCAGGCACACGCGGAAACACAAACTCAATGCATTTTGATTCGAAATGCATAGTTTCGAATAGCGTAATGCTTATTTTCTGAATGACCATTATATTTTCCTAGTCTACCACCTCATCCACATATTGACTTTTGTTTCCATTATTGTCTTTCATTTTTATGACTGATTAATGATTACCTAATCAGGTGATTAACACTTTCCACGCGGCAGGCGTCTGCAGACGACATTCCAAAACTTCACAAAATGTTTCAAAAATGTCAAAATTATTGGATTTAATTACCATATTTGAAATCACCATGAGAAATGCATTGAAATTAGTACAAACATGCCTGGTATTGGTTCAGTAATCCTTGAGATAGACTTTGAAAATTGGGAATGGTTTCTGAAAAATCTGTTTTGTGTATGATAAAACTAATAGCCGCGTGGAGAGTGTTAACTTTCATTTTACACCTATTTTAGATTTTGCTATTACCACTTGCATGTGTCAATAACTATGCTGTATTTGTTACTATATTTTATAATTATAAATACACCAGTCTGATGATTGGCGCCGCTCTGGGGGTTGGTTACCATATAACGGCCAGTTACAATGTATAAATAATTAATGTTAAACTGCTTGTTTTTCAACATATTACGCTCTTCTTAGGAATCGAGCACGGGCATTTATTAAATAGATAAATACATAACATTTTAAAACTGATAAGAGTATAATCAAAAAATATATATTTTCACAAAAATGTCCTTACTGGTAGCATCTGCACCACAAACATTTTACCTTGTTAAACTCCCCCTCCCTCTGTCACTCCTCCCGTCCATACTCTCTCTTATGAAGTTGGGATTGTGGGCTGACACTTTTGTTGTGTAACACTTTCATGATGAGTTAAATATAACAACCAACTTGGACCGTTTTCAGAAGTTGTACGTTTCTATCTTACATGGGCGGCCAGTATGGGGAAAACTTACGTTATATGCCATATACAAGTCTGATTCCTAAGGTGAGCCTATTGTAATTCGGATCAATAGAGACATATAGACTGTTTCAATAGTAAATCACTCATTTCTTGTAAGACAAAATGAATGACAAAATAAATACAGCTTCAATTATACAAAATGCCACTATCATATGGTTTATTTATTGATCCGCGTAAAATTCTAAATAATGACATTTATTTACTCGATCACTCTTAAATACTTGTATATTTGAAGAAAAAAAGGTAAAATGTTTACAAATGTAGAGTATGTTAGATCAAATCGTTCATGGATAGAGTGGTGGCGAATCAACAGCAGACATTATTTAGGAATTCTAAACTAAGCATCCTCTGTATGAGACGTAAACAGCACGACTACTATAACGGCAGTAAGGTTAATTTTTCATTTTTCATTTAAAACATTACCTTCTTTTGTGTTACTCTGCGCATCAATGTGGAGATTTCAATAGCAAACAATAACGAAAAGAATTCAATTGTTTACGTCCAATGCGCCTACGAAATCTAATTGTTCGACCTTTGCTGCACCGCCAGCTTCATAACTATGTCAGAACGATAGTGAACAGTAAAATTTAAAAATGGTAACGAAAGAATCATGGGGTCAATCGGCTACAGCTGCCCATCTGCGTTATAGGGTAGGGTATCAAAAGATAACAATTTAATCGCCGTTTAGGGAAAGGTTTAGTGGATGTGAAAGAAGGAAACCCGCACGTTAAAAAAGCTTTTTAAGCTTTTCGCTATTTTAGCTTCATTTCAGAGATAATGAGATGAACATCGGTAGTTTTCGTTGGTGAGAGCTGAGTCACCCCGAGGGTATTTTAACCCGTTGGTCAGTTACTTTTTCTACACCGTACGCGGCTCAACGATATTCTCTTCGCAGTTTTCTTGACCCATTTTGATAAACTTGTCGAAGTCAATCCCATTATTGACGTACACCCTCCGTATAGCCTCCGCTGTCTCTGGTGTGATCTCGTTACGGTCACGGCGCAAAACAAAGTTATGCTGATAATGCACTTTGACGGGAAATTCCTCACCGGGAAACTCTTCGCATGCATGGAGCAACACATATTCATTGTAATCGGCCTCAAGCGCATACAGGCGAACCGGTGCTGTACCTGCAAAATTGAAAATTAAAAGAATATAATTAATTTTGTATGGAGAGGTTCCAGCTGGATGCGAACATACGTTAAAATGACCATAGAATACCAAGGAATATGTCAGAGTTGAGTGTCCAACGATGGTGGTTATATCTATCAATCAATCTGGCATCGGGTTGGGTGGGGTAGATCCGGAAATAACTGGCAACTTAAGTGTATGAGTATACAATATCGTATTTGAAAAATGAATTGACGGTCAACATTGAGAAAAAAAATAGAGTTGATTTTCCATCACTATAATGGTTTAAGGATAAAATAACTAAATTAGTTTCAATATGATATTTTGATATTTGGAATTTGTGATGGGTATCAGTGCGATTAAGTGTTAAACAATCCAAAATCCAGATTTGAGCGAATTGTGTGCATCTGTGGGATTTGTTATAAGCATACACGCTATCATATACAATTCAATGCCCCGCATATGAAACTCCTATAAGGGGCTGGGCATAAATCATTACGACGTATGTATGGAGGCCTAAGAGAGGCACAATTTTGGACTTCAAATTTCTTGAAGTTAATCGGCTACTGTATTTAAAGAAAACGGAATTATTGAAACTTCAAGCAAATGAGCAAATAAGCTAATATACCATGACCAACTATATAACATTAACAACATAAACCGCACACGAACACACCCCTGTGGGCCAAAAATATATGACACAGGCGAAGTGTCGAAGTCGAAATGATATGACTTCTTCCGAATCCGAATTGGGAAATTACTTTTCATTTTAAGGGATAAGAACGATATGTATGTATGGGAAGGAAGTTATTGAATTGACCCTCTTGAAATAAACGTGTTAGTAACGGGATGCGTGTTATACTGCATTGAAGTGGTTTTTTTAAGTGAAGTAGAGTAATTATTTAAATCTTAACACTTTCCAAGCGGCAGGTGTCTGCAGACGACATTCCAAAATTTCACAAAATGTTTAAAAAATGTCAACATTATTGAATTTCATTACCATCTTTGGAATCACTGTGAAAATTGCATTAAGTACACACATGCCTAGTATTGGTTCAGTAATCCTTGGGATAGGCCTTGAAAGTCGGGAAAGGTTTTTGACGAATCCGTTTTGTATGGTAAAACCAATAGCCGCGTGGAACGTGTTAAGCCAAAGCATATAATAAAGTTAGACTTGGATTCTGTTTCATGCAAATAAACTCGTGGTTTCCTTTTGAAAACTATTATTCTTAAAAGTATTAAAACACGTAAAAATCACTCTTCTCGTAATCAATATTAAATATTTTATGAAAACTTATCCTTCTACCAACACAGATAAATTCAGCAACAAAAAGATAATTTCCTTAACTTCATTCTTAGATCCATCTATTAGCAATTACGCCGTTAAGGATAAAAGCTTATAGGCCTAGCTAAAGTGCAGCCACTTGAATTCTTGCACCGATCTGGATTGCTTGCATTTGTCATTGTTCTATATGTGAATAAATGATAATTTGACGTACAAAATTGTTTTCAAATTAAAATACAATTGGAACATAATTATTGTTAGTGCGGCCATTTGGCGGCGTACCGGTAAATTAAGTAGTGGACTTCATATTTAACCCTATAGAGACAAAACTTTAATATTATACCTACCTGGTGTATCTAGGATCAACTGTTCCTGGTCGCTCTCGTCACTCTTCACAAACATAGTAGTTTTGTAGAGATGCATAAACTGTCCGTTCTCAACTCCACCGCGAGCTATCGCAAGCTGGCACGGAAGTCCACTTTCCGTCGCCTCACCATCGACAGTTATCTTCCACTGGCCGCACGTCATGGAGTATCTAGCGGGCTCTTGATGGTAGTGAACATACCAGGTACCCATCATCCCGTGGACGTCAACATCCTTGATTGGGTCTACATTAGGACAGGTACCAAAGCCGTATTTGTCTTTGAGGTAACGGCCCGTGCTTCCTGCTGCGGTTTGCCAAGGATTGGGTATGTTGTCTGCACGCTCATTAGGGAGAGCAAAACTTGCTGAGACCGTTATTAAGAGTGCAATAAAACGACAACTAAACATTTTTCTGCTTTCTACTTTTCTGTTAGCCGACAAGCAATTATCATACACGTATCTGACAAGAAGTATTTGACAGGAATGATGGTATATGAATTGCAAATATTGATGATATTCAAAAACTGAAAAAATAGTGCACAGATGAACAGATGGCTAGAAAGCCGGAAGATACATTTGACGCATCACTACGTTAGTCAATCAATAAGTTATACATCCTCTCTCATAATGGTACCATAAATCAGCAATATGTCTCTGTTACGTATTCATTATATTTGATACCAGTTTTATTTGTTTGTCCTGAGCGGTCAAGACTAGGGAGAGGTTTAGTGGGATGGAAATGGAAAAGCACATCAAAATACAATGAGAGTTTTTGTTTGTCCCCCCCCCCCTTCCACCCCTAATGATGAGATGTAGGCACGTTTTAATAATACTGAAAGTTAAAGAATCACCGCATACTATGCAATGCATAGTTATATAATATCCATCCACAAGTGAACATCTATAAACCAATAGCAGAGATTCAGAGCTACGAACATGACAATTTCAAGTAGAATGGCTGCTTATATTATAGCGAACTTATGAGGGAGGGGTATCACTGATTTAATGGCCTATGTAGACTCTCATACCCACAAAAATATCATCACGATGTTATGTTGTGTATGAAAACTGCGCTTTAGTAGAGGGAGAACAAGTAGTCCAATTGGCAACAACCTACATTTTAACACTTTCCACGCGGCTATAGTTTTACCATATACGAAACAGATTTTTCAGAAACCTTTCCCAAATTTCAAAGTCTATCTCAAGGATTATTGAACCAATACCAGACATGTTTGTACTTATTTCAATGCATTTCTCATGGTGATGCCAAATATGGTAATGAAATTCAATAATTCTGACATTTTTGAAACAATTTGTGAACATTTGTAATGTCGTCTGCAGCCAGTAACACATTTGGGAGAATAAACACCTATTCGGGAAAGACATCGTCCCACTATCTCCTTCAATGAGAAAGAAGCCATTTTGTTTTCAAAACCAAATTGAATTTTAAAACTTTTTAAACGTTGCAAGAATGATGTATTTAATCCTAACTTTGTGTGAAAAAAATGAAGTCGATTGCATTTTCCGTTTGTCTTTGGTGAACCTTTTGACCAGTGCACCCATTTTACACGTTTGTCCACGAGATACCCAAAATATGCATCAGATCGCAAAATGTGTCTCTCATTCAAATTTGAAAACTTGAGTTCATTTGTGATGTTATTGGAATTTGATGCATCCTTTCTTGTTTACATGTGAGTTAGCATAATCAATTATAATCGTACTCATGCAATGAAAGCGTATAATGTTCTAAATTTTAATAAAAAACTTTCCATTTTTTTGTTGGCGGGATATTCAAATATGAAAATGCCATTTCAAATGAAAATCACTATGCTCGTGGACAAACAGGTAAATTTGTTTGTGCAGCAAAGAGGGTCACCAAATACAAACGAAAAATGCGATCGACTTCATGTTTTCACACAAAGTTAGGATTAAATACATCATTCTTGCAACGTTTAAAATGTTTTAAAATTCATTTTGGTTTAGAAAACAAAATGGCTTCTTTCCACTATTGCTGTCTTTTCGACTCACCCTGTATATTGGTAATTTATATCTCTTGATCTTGATCAAACGTAAGAAGAAGAAACATATACGTATTTTAAACCTGATCACTGTATTTAGCACTGTGTTTTGCGAAGGAATTCAGATCCAAAAACCGTAGGCCCATCATATTATGTGAACGTTTGAACTGTTTCTATGTTTAAGGTGCACTTTAACCTAATAATTGTCCAGCCAAACACTTCATTTTTCGTGGTTAAATGCATTATAAGTTTTAGGTTAATAGCGTTAAATAACCAAATAATGTCTACACATTAAAAAGGGTAGTTTGAATTTGAAAGATAAACATGATAAAGGCATACTTCATCCTTTCAATAATATCGTTCATTTAAATTACTTCACCTTTTCCACAATATCGTCCATTTAACATATATATTAATCACACGTGGCATATCACTATTTATCGTTTAGTAAGTGTACATACTTCAATCTCATTGGTTAACACGTATGAAATCTGATCCATATCGTGTAAACAACAAGTCAAACCACACGATATATTCCATATCGTCGATTAACCGCGTTACCAGATGGCGCGAAATGATATTACGTGTAAAGCGATTGCTTTGCGTCTGTGGAAGAGTTGCTTAAAATACGATAAACAAATAAAATGGCGGATGATTTAAATGCAACCGAGTCGATTTCTGTTACATTCTGAGGCCGAAATATACCGCAAAAAGGTCTAACCCACGCCAAAAATAAATGATCTGCATATAACCTAACCAGACATGTTTTTCGCGATGATGTTTTGGACAGAGGCGATGGCGCAGAGCCTGTTTTAAAAAGGGTTGAATTTTACGGAGGTAAGGAAGGGAAGAGAATTCAGCGCCTTGCTCTAACTAGATACTAGTATTGTTTGACGTTTAGTTTTCCGCGAGTGTATAAATACAATTTTTATTGGGACTAAACGATAAATTCGTTATCCCCTGCATGTTCACACAATACGGAAAAATACCTATGGTTAGTGCCATATCACATTCGGCCTGCGGCTTCATGTGATATGACATGCCAAACCATAGGTATTTTTCCGTATTGTGTGAACATGCAGGGGATAACTAATAGTATCATCACTGAGTTGAAACTGCAGTTCCACTAGGATTTACTTGAATTTATATAGAACTTGAATAGAATTAGATGTCAAATATTTCGTGTTTCTAGATAATTTATAGCGTAGATCTAGATTTGCACGACACTGCTCAGAGGGTCCAATGAGCTGGTCTTCAAACTTATACATTGGATACCTAAACATGGAGGGAGAAAGCGTGGTAGACCAGCCCTAACCTACATTGACATACTGAAGCGTGACACAGGATTGCAGGTAGAAGAAATCAAGACAGCTATGTTGGAAAGGAAGATTTGAGAAGCATCGTGGTTCGGGAATATCACCCGCCATAAGACAAGTCAAGTAAGTCAAGATAATTTAGCAGATTTCCCCGGTAAAAGAGCCCATACACTGTTCATCGATTTTTCAGACAAACAGTGACAGATGCGGCATTTGGCCATTTGATAGCTGATTATATCAGGCATCAGACACCGATAAATTAATGGCCAGTACAAATTTATTGACTCTAACAGCACTGAATATTTTGTTGAAGATGTTCATCAGGACTGTTAGCAAAAACAGAGAAGTAAGGTTATCATCTAGTCCAGGTTTTTACATACCTTACGGGTCGACGTTTTCGAGAACAAGCTGTTCATGATGAAGTGATGATCCTGTGTTGATAGCACTACTTTCTGGTTGCTTGGAAACAATGTTTCTAGATAGCAACCAGAAGATCCATTAGCCATGTTTTCGACAATCTTCTGGTTGCTAAAACATCTAGAAACACCATTAATGGTTGAAGATAGTATTTTTAAGATATCTACATCTCTTAGATTTGTGGTTATGGATTAAATACCGGAAGGTTTCAATTTATTTTATCAAGTAAGAATATATAATTACAAATTTGCGATTTTATTTCTAATAATGGTAATATTACCGGTTAATAAAATAATATTCATGAATAACAAAGATCCTTTATTATCTAAAAATTATATAAACATTTTATTTCAGGAACAATGGCTTGATGGGCCAATTCCACCGTTACGGACGTTACAGATACATGCAACTTGCAACTTTTAATTGAATAGCACATCTGTTTGCTGATAAGATAACACTTTATTTCTTAGTATGCTAGTAGTAAACACTCTAATGTTCAACATAATGAAGCAATTTTGTTTTAGCTTTCTTAGTTAATTAGCAACAAAAATTAGAAACGAGCGTTACGGACGTTACCTTGAAAGGAAGTGCCTTTTTGACTATGGTACATATATCCTTAAATCTCTGTTCAGTTCCCTGTTTTATTTTTTTCTGTCAACTATATTGAGCAAGCCCTGACTCCATTCTATGTTAACATGAAAAGCAAATTTAAAATTAGTACTCCCGTATCGTCCAACGCTGTTGATGTAGTGTTACGGACGTTACATTTTGAAGCGTTACGGACGTTACAGGTATTAAAATCAATAATAAAACAAGATTTATAATATCAAAAACTATAGGGGGGGGGGGGGGTCATGTAACTTTCATATGTTAAAATAGGGGGGTTATGTAACTTTTTATTCTTGAACAGGGGGGGGGGGCTTCGCGCATATTTTCTTAAAACCTATCGACTTCAAAAACTTTACTATCAGACGACTTCTGGACAGCAAATCGACGATATGGTGGAAAAAACATATATATAATCATCAGCGGTCGAGACATTAGAGCCACAGGGTGTATAATGTTACAAAATCCAATTTCAGGGTGCACCACACTAAATGGGGTATCTCCTACCCTTAAGGACGGTGTTTAAAGCTAGAATCGGAAAGTATGTATCACAAAATCCTCAATTTAAAAAGACTTGCCAGTAGTACAATTGCGTAAATGCCTATGATTTTTGATTAATTGTGATTAATGGGACATCACCTACATGCACCCTGACTATAAACTGTGAATATCATATGGGTAAATGTTGAGAGATCTTTCAAATTTGTGCTTTTTACTGTAAACATTGGCGATTACGGCGACATTTCCAAGCTCGTCAGAGAGGTAGTCAACTCTATGGGCATAATTTGGAAAATCGAGCAGGTCAACCTACCTATTTTTTTTCACTTTTTGGTGGGGAAATGTGATAATCTTTAAGAAAAAATTACTCTACAGGGTCCAATTTCGTAATTTAGTGGTCTAAAACAGAGTTTTATATCGGTGTTCTTGTACATATCCCTATGGAGCTCTATTTAGTGGTGTGACCTCTTCATGATTTAAAAATGTGATTTGTTGCATGCTTTTCACCTCATTTCTGCTTTGCACCAATGCTCACAAAAGTAGAACGTTTCACTGGATTATACGTTTCTGCTCAGAATGTTCTAACTTGTTCGGGGTATAAAACTCACAAAACCATCCAAAATGTATAAATATGAGAAGAAAAAAATCCAACTCGTTACGCTCGCCATTACTAATTTCACACAATTAAAAGAAGGGGCATCATAAAATTATTGGCTGTTCAGATAGGGCACAAACAAAATTTGACAACGTAGGTTATGCATGAACAAAATTCCAAAGTTAAAGACAGCCCCTTAAGTATGTGACAAGTTGATTTTTTTCGGGGAGGGGGGTGGGTGGTTGTGTAAAAAGCTACTGGTTAGCAGGGGGTCATGTAATTTTCAGTTTCAGCTGTAGGGGGTTAGGTAATTTTAACATACAAGTTTCGAATTTGTCCCAACCCGCCCTCCACCATAAATATTGAACGGTCCCTTAGTTGGTTAAAGTTGTAAAGTAATGGAAGGAGTAGTCTGAAAACATCTATTTATGTTTTATCGCATATTTACTACAGAGTATGCTAATTGTTTTCATTCACACAAAGCTTGTTTGTGTTTTAGGTATCTATATTAAAGGTTATTAACACTACCCACTCTAACACTATCAAGTATATCTCTACCATTGAAAATGGAAAAGAAAAAAAAAATTCTAATGAAAAACACTCGTTTTTCGTCACTTTAGAGGGCAAAAATGTTCATACATACATAAAAGATGTAACTGTCACAGAACTGTTTAACATATTTTAAACAATGCTTATCAGAAACTACTCTGGAAGTTTCAAGTTCATAGCATAATATGTGGCAAGACAACACAGTATCAAAGAATTACATAGTGTTACACTCCTGACTTGTCAACTTTGCAAATGTCAACAATACTTTTTCCTCAATTCTAAACAAGTTTAAACCATTGTTGAAGAAAATGTGGTCTAATTTGTCAAATTAGACCACATTTTTGACAAATTAATATTTTCAGTGTTACAGCTCTTCAAAGCCTTGAGTAAAAGCTGTAACGTCCGTAACGATTTATGTAACGTCCGTAACGATTTATGTAATGTCCGTAACGCTCGTTAAGGTATTTCTAATTGTAGATTTATTTATTTTTGCTCAATGATTGAACCCATCACAAACTAACAGTGAATGTGTAATGTTATTAAAAATCAGCCAATTAGTTTTCTCCCAGAGGAAAAAAAAGATAAAGAATCTTACGGACGTTACGCGATCCAATGGTCGCAAGTGATATCACTTTTTTGCTTTTTACTTTCATTGGAAGCTTTATTTAGAATAACTAAATCACAAATAGCATTTAAAAAGCAATACTTTATATTACAAAAATAATACACTTTCTTAACTAGCTTTTTTCAAGCCAAATTAAAAAAGCATTATCCTTTTTGCGCACCTATTTTCAAACGATGATGTAATTACCAAAACGCACAAATTGAGGTGAGATCATATCAGACTTGTAAATAGAGATATACCCCTTACCAACAATAGAGGAGAAAAACTTGTAAAACCAATTTGAAATTGTGGCTGTTTTTCACATTTGGCATGGAATTGGCCATGGCAGAAGTAGACACTGATGGCACATAGAGTTTACAGGACCAATTAAACCAGTATCATGATTATTATAGTACACTGCATACTGGACCAAGTTATGCTACATGGACAGAGCCTTACTTAGATTCTTTCGGTGCTGGTAAGTATGCTATGTAATACATTGGACTTTCTAGCACCACCTTCAAAGAAAGTCTAAGCAACCACACTCAATCTCAAAAATAAATCCAATCCAACGCTTCCGAACTGTCAAAATTAATTTGGAATCTTAAACGCAGAAATAAGCATTTAACATCAAATGGTTCATCATCCAACACGCGACTCTATATAACCCGGCCTCAAAACGCTGTAACCTATGCATCGCGGAGAAGTTCTGCATCATGACTGCGCCCAGGCTATACACTGTAAATAAATACACGTTTAGAACTACATTCTACGTGCAGGCACACACGGCAACACAAACTTAATGCATTTTTTTCTGGATGGCCATTATATTTTCCCAGTCTACCACCTCATCCACACATTGACTAATGTTTCCATTATTGATTACCTAATCCGATGATTAAACTTTCATTTTACACCTATTTTAGATTTTGTCATTACCACGTGCATGTGTCAATAACTCTGATAGAAATACACCAGTCTGATGATTGGCGCCGCTCTGGGTGGTTGGTTAGCATATAACGGCCAGTTACAATGTATAAATAATGAATGTTAAACTGCTTGTTTTTCAACATACTTCGCTTTTCTTAGGAATCGAGCACGGCCGGGCATTTATTAAATAGATAAACACATAACATTTTAAAACTGATAATAGTATCAAAACTTATTTTCACAAAATTTACCTTACTTGTAGCATCTGCACCACAAACATTTTACCTTGTTAAACTCCCCCTCCCTCTGTCACTCCTCCCATCTATACTCTCTCTTACGATGTTGGGATTGTGGCCTGAACATTTTGTTGTGTAACACTTCATCAGATGAGTTAAATATAACAACCAACTTGGACCATTTTCAGATGTTGTTATACGAATAATGAATGTTTATGAGTGCAATGGTAAGAATATTTTCATGAGGTGAAAGATGCAATGTTCCATTCAACGAGGCGGAGCCGAGTTGAATGGAACCATTGCGTCTTTCACCGAATGAAAATATTCTTTCCATTGCACGAATGAAAAAACATTCATTATTTGTATTATACAACGTCTAAGAAAATGATTGTCATTTGAAACAATATTATTTAGAGATTTATTTATAGCTTATAGCTTCAATTTTACTAAATGCCACTATCATATCGTTTATTTATTGATCCGCGTAGAATTCTGAATAATGACATATTTCATGAATACAAATTCTTTATTTATTCGATTACTCTTAAATACTTGTATATTAATTTAAATAAGGTAAAATGTTTACAAATGAATGTAAAGTATGTTAGATAAAATCGTACATGGATAGAGTGGTGGCGAGACATATTATATTTAGGAATTCTAAACTAAGCATCCTTTGTATGAGACGTAAACAGCACGACTACTACGGCTGTAAGGTTAGATTTTCATTTTGAATTTAAAACAATACTTTCTTTAGTATAATAGCAGACATTAACGAAAATTAGTTAATTGTTTACGTCCAATTCGCATACAAAATCGAATTGTGCGGCTCTGGCTGCACCGACCGCTTCAGATCTATGTCAGAAAAATAGTGAACAGTAAATTTGAAAATATTTACAAAAGAATCGAGAGATCACTCGACATATATAAATATTACCGCTACCCATCTGCGTTATAGGATAGGGTATCAAAAGACTCAAATGTAATCGCCATTTAGTGATAGATTTAGTGGATGTGCAATAAAGAAACTCTAATGTGTACATTATTTATGTGTGTTTTATACGCTATTTAGGCTCCATTTCAGAGATATTTAGAAGAAAATCGGTAGCTCTTTCGGAATAGCTGAGTCACCCAGGGTCGTTAAACCCGCTGGTCAGGTTCTGTTTCTATACGCGGCTTAACGATAACGCAGCCCTTTTGACCCATTTTGATAAACTTGTCGAAGTCAATCCCATTGTTGATGTACACACTACGTATAGCCTCCGTTGTCTCTGGTGTGATCTCTTTACGGTCACGGCGCAAAACGAAGTTATGCTGATAATGCAATTTGACGGGAAAATCCTCTCCGGGAAACTCTTCGCATGCATGGAGCAACATACATTCATCGTAATCGGTCTCAAGCGCATACAGGCGAACCGGTGCTGTACCTGCAAAATAGAAAATTAAAAGAACATAATTAATTTTGTATTTTGTACGTTAAATTGACCATAGAATACCAAGAATACGTCACAGTTGGGTTCCAAGGATGGAGGTTGTATGTGTGTCAATCAATCTGGCATCGGATGGCGTAGAACCGGAAACTGACGTGTATTAGTAAAAAAAAAAAAATTAAAAAAAAAAGTCTAATTTTTTTATTGTCATCGCAGCCAACTGGTTGAATTGTAACAACATTACAAATCAAATACATTAATAAACAATGCAACGTCTAGGCAGCAGCTAAATCAGCGTCAAGTTGCGACATAAACCAACATGAACAAACATACATAACCCCTATATAGTAACCCCCAATAGGCAATGTAGACTAAGTGCCTTGCCCAAGAACACAAACACATTGGCACCAGCAGGGCTAGAACTCACGACCTTATGATTATGAGACCGGCAACTACTCCACTGGACCACACGTGCTCTACAAATAGTATACAATATCGTATTTGAAGAAGAATTAAGAATCAAGTATTGACGATAAACATTGAAGAAAAAACACCAGGTGAACCGCTGCACTACCTGCACAATTGAAAATTAAAAGAATATATCGTCAGCCTGCTTCGATAATTGCCTAACTCATTTTTTCTAGTTCTTAGAAAACAACATAAGTATGAAACCTGTTACATGTGTACCTGTTACTCATTTTGCATTATTGATGGATGTATATTCATTATGTGGAATGTGACTTGTATTGTTGATGCCTCAATTGGCGTGCATGGATGCACTAATCCAAGTCATAGAAACAGATGAACACAGCCATACAATAATTTGATTAATTCCATGGATTTATCAATGCAAATTCAATAATGAAAACAAAGCTCTTCATTTATCAACACTTTTGATGGGTCGATGACTTAGGTATTATAACAGCATGTGCATAATGTAATGAAGTCATGATTTCTGCAAAAAAAACCTCAATTTTGCTGAAAAGTGAGTTAGGCAATTATCGAAGCAGGCTGATTTTGATGCAGAGACTCCAGCTGGAAGCGAACACGTTAAAATGACCATAGAATACCCCGGAATATGTCACAGTTAAGCTCCAACGATGGTGGTTATATTGTCAACCAATCTGGCATCTGGGGGAGAGGGAGGGGGGGGGGGGTAGATCCGGAAACAAACTGGCAACTTAAGTGTATTGGTATACAATATCGTATTTGAAACAAAAATAATTGACCATCAATACAAAATTTAGTTGATTTTTCATCTCTATGTATAATGCTTTAAGGATAAAATAACTACGAGGGTCATTCAGTAAGTTATGAAAGTGATCATGGTATGGGATGCATGGGTGATTCTATTGAGGGATCGTGTGATCAATACAAAGTATGAACCTTTGTCTTTCAAACAATACAGTTTTGGATTTCTAAGTGTGAACTATGACGTCATAGCATTGTCTCAAAGTAAGTATACTTGGGACACTGCTAAATCAGTTATTTGGCGGGAAATTTGAATTGTTTGTATGAAACATGTGGTAAAAAGATTGCATAGCATGACACCAGAAGCATGTAAATTCCATTTTTCCCCGCGTAAGTATGATAGAAACACAATAACTTTAATCCCTGTGTAATTTTATATATGTAGTATAAGAGGAAAAAGTAAGGAGAGACAGACAATTGAATAAAAAGTATACAAATATCAGTATTTCAAATAGCCAATTTCATTGAAAAATGCCCAGTAAGTGAATCACTAATATTGCGGAAAAATCAAACAATTTAGGAAAAATCTAAGCAATTAACCAGTTTGGGAGATTCCATATGGTAGCTAACTAATTCCCTGAACTTATTCGCATGAAACCTGGTGAAAACATGCGCATGCGCAGACAGCAGATCATTTTGAACAGGGCCAAAAATGGCTAAAATTATAAAATTTACCAAATAAAAGCTTACCGTGCCTTCAAATTCTAATCAGAAATAATGAAAAATGCTTAAATCAATGAGCATAAATGTTGTGTTAGTCAAAATGAAGATATACATGAATGTATCAATCAAAGATGGCTGCCACAACCTCTCTTATTACTGTTATCTTTAGAGCTACTAGATATGTATTGTTAAAGTAATTGTCACATAATTTCAATGGGTCTAAGGAAATTTTTATGAACAGCTCCTCTTGAAATCCCCACTATTATTGCTTTACATCCCACAACAATTTACTAAATTATAATCCCTCTATTGTTCTAAATACATTTCAAATGGTTTTACCATTTTAAATTCATCGTGTTTACGACATTTAAATTACAATTCGTTTTGAACCGACTTGTTTTTGTGAAATTCTGCACATTTAATATCATCATTTAATGATATCATTTAATGTAACTCAGGCGTTGTGTGGAATTAGGCAATAGCTGATAATATTTAAATTATTCGTTTCCATTTTGAAATAAAATTTGTTTTTATGACATGTTGTTGAGAAATTCTATCCATATAATATCACCCAGGTGTTGTGCAGAATTATACGATAGACCAAAAAGCTGGTATTTACAATACTTCATGCCATGTAGAACATTTTGTATTATCAAATGTGATGGGGTTTAAGACATATACCCTGAAATCTAAAATCACGAATATACAGCTAGCGGGTACTCTCGCTATATATAGTATTATGATCTAAATTAGATTCCTGCATGATTTGTATCAAAATGAGTTCAAAATAGTAGATCCCTGAATTATTTTTTCATTTGAAATAATTATTACTTATTTCACAGAAATCTGAGTTTTGTGCTATCTTAGAATCTCGGACCCAATTTCAATACCCCATTTTAGGGAGAAACAATGTTGTAGTTACCCCATACACCCCAACAATGTTGTACCTACCCCAGACATCCCATATAGTGTATATAAGAAAGTGTGCGGTTAGTCACAGCGTATAGACTATATATAATTGTGAAATAGAAAGAGTTTATGTCCTTGATACTTCAGGTGCCCTTAATACTAAATTGAGACATTAAATAACCACTTAGGTAGTTGTCTTTGATCAGGTACGCCCTACCCCATACATCCTTAAAATCCAGTTATCACAGGTTCCCTTAATATCCCAAACCCCATACTCCTGGTACCCCGTGTGCCCTTAATAATCCAGACAGGCATACCCATGTGTTCATACACAAAATAATGTACTATGTATCCCTAGGATTTGAGATTTTACAGACATAATAATAAAAATATGGGGATTCTTCTGATAAGGTGATTGGAACATACACCTTTAAATCTTCTTAACACTTTTCCGGCGGCAGGCGTCTGCAGACGACATTCCAAAATTTCACAAAAAGTTCAACATTATGGAATTTCATTACTATATTTGGAATCACCATGAGCAATACATTGAAACAAGTACAAACATTCCAAGCATTGGTTCAGTAATCCTTGAGATTGACTTTGAAAGTTGGGAAAGGATTCTGAAAAAAATATTATGTTTTGTACATGGTAAAACCAATAGTGTTAAGCTTTAAGCATATGTGACGCGATCAAGAGGAATGAGTCGGATGTCGGGGAATCCCAAATTGAGATATGACCAATTTAGTGTGAGGGGTATCCATAAGTTTTGATGGAAATTTGTGAACTTCATTTGACATAACTTTATGACAAAAAGTCGTATAGACATGGGGTTTTCAGTTTCTGAACCTCATTTTCAACCAGGGTCGACATCCGACTCGTTCCTCTTGATCGTGTCACATATAAAAGAGCGTGTTGGCGCAGCGGGAGAGCGTGTTGGCGCAGCGGTAGATACCCTTGCTTTGCACCAATGAATCCCGGGTTCGAAATCTGTGCTCGGTCGGGCTTTATGTGCATTTGGTTTATCACGATCCATACACGCTCTCGCAGGTTTTCTCCGGGATCTCCGGTTTCCTCCTGCTTTCAAAATATGTGATTAGTTGTTTCGGTTATCAAAAACTTCCTTGACCCAATGGTATTTGGGGAGCTGCATTGAAAAATGGTGGATGTTACAATCTAAGTGCGGATAGGTTTGCGCTAGAAATTGACAGCACCCTAGTTGATGCGACCTGATTCTGATGATTCACCAGCAGTGAAATTACAGCGCTTTGATCACTTTGGAAAGGCGCTATATAAATACTAATTATTATTATTAAGACATCACAGAACCGGGAACAAAGTTAGACTTGGATTCTATCTCATGCAAACTCGTGATTTCCTTTTTGGGAGTATTATTCTTAAATGGTATTAAAACACATAAGAATCACTCTTTTCATAATTAATCTTAAATATCTTATGAAAACGTATTACGTATCTTTCTACCAACACCGATAAATTTAGCAACAAAAAAATAATATCTCCTTACATTTGCTATTGTTCTATACTTGCAAAATAGATATCTTTGTTTTCCAATTAAAATACAATTGGAAGATATGGTTAATGCGGCAGTTTTGCGGCGTACCGGTACAATTAGAAGTGGGACTTCATCTTTTAACCTATAGAGACAAAACTTCAATATTAAACCTACCTGGTGTGTCAAGGATCAACTGTTTCTGGCCGCTCCCGTCACTCTTCACAAACATAGTAGTTTTGGAGACTTGCATAAACTTTCCGTTCTCATTACCACCACGAGCTATCTTAAGCTGGCACGGGAGTCCACTTTCCCTCACCTCACCATCAACATCAATCCTCCACTTGCCGCACGTCATGTTCTGTCTAGCGGGCTCTTGATGGTAGTGAACATACCAGATACCCATCATCCCGTCGACGTCAACATCCTTGATTGGGTCTACATTAGGACAGGTACCAATGCCGTATTTGTCTTTGAGGTCCTGCTCCGTGCTTCCTCCTGCTGGTTCCCATGGATTAGTAATGGTGTCTGCACGATCATTAGGGAGAGCAAAGCTTACGGAGAGCATTATTAAGAGTACAATAAATCGACAACTAAACATTTTTTCTGCTTTCTACTTTTCTGTTACCCGACAAGAAATTATC